>CM035837.1:255571415-256171415 GCA_020510985.1 Pholidichthys leucotaenia | reverse complement strand
CGTGATCTCTGATGAAGCCATCGTGCAGCTCCCTCAGGGACCCATCGTAGAGGAGCTGAATGTTCCACTGACGGTCACTGAGATTAAAGATGCCATCAAACAGATGTCTAGTGGTACGGCAGCTGGTGGAGATGGTATCCCGCCGGAGATCTACAAGTGTGGCGGTAACATCATCGTTGCCTGTCTCGCCCAGTTATTTGCCACCATGTGGGAGCAGGAGGCGGTTCCACAAGAGTTCAAGGATGCAATGATTGTTCACCTGTACAAGCATAAGGGAAACCACCACTACTGCGACAACCACAGAAGAATATCGCTCCTCACCATCGCTGGCAAGATTCTCACACGTGTGATCATAAACCGTCTCAATCACTATGTTGTCAACAACATTGTTCCTGAGAGTCAGTGCGGCTTTTGGGCAGGATGAGGCACCATTGATATGATGTTTGCAGTCAGGCAAATACAAGAGAAGTGCCGAGAACAAAATTGTGATTTGTTCATAGTGTTTGCACACCTGACTAAGGTCTTCAACTGTGTTAGGAGAGAAGGCCTGTGGAAGCTGCTCACCAGGGTTCCCTCCTAAGATTGTCAATATCATCTGCTCATTCCATAATGGCAAGGTCGGGCAGGTGGTTGAGAGTGGTTCAATCTCTGATCCGTTCCCTGTCATCAACGGCACTAAGCAGGGGTGCGTTATGGCCCCGCTGCTCTTTAGTATTGTCTTTGCCGCAAGGCTCCTTGATGCCTTCAAGGACTGCGACAGGGGTGTAAGGATCCGGTTTCACACTGACGGCAGTGTATTCAACTTGCAACATTTAAAGTCTAAAACAAAGACATCATGCATGATGCTGTGAGATCTTCTCTACGCCGATAACTGCGTGCTTATCGCGCACACTCTTGAAAAGGCGCAGTTCATTGTTGAACAGTTTGCTAGAGTGATGAATTGTTATGGACTCACTCTAAGTATCAAGAAGACAGAGGTTTTACATCAACCTCGTCCTGGTATGCTTCCGACAAATCCTGTTATTACCATCGGTGGCGAACCCCTCAAGGCAGTTGACAAGTTCTGCTACCTGGGGGGCACCATCTCGCAGAACGCTAAGATCGATGATGAAGTTATCCACCGCATCAGCAAGGCTAGCGCATCCTATGGACGCCTACAGCATCGTCTATGGTCAAAGCGTGGCATCCGTCTAAGCACCTAAGATCAAGATCTATCACACCGTTGTTCTATCTACACTTCTTTATGGGTGCGAGTCGTGGACAACCTATTGACCCCATGTGAAGAAACTTGAACAGTTTCACATGTGGTGTTTAAGGAAGCTGTGTGGGATCATGTGGCGAGACAAAGTTGCCAACACTGAAGTCCTCCATCAGTGCAATATATCACTAGCATCGAGTCAATCATATGTGCCCAGTTGCGCTGGACCGGCCACGTTGTTCAGATGACAGATCAGCACATTCCTAAAGTCCTGTTATTTGGCCAGTTGGACGAAGGGCGGAGGTCGCGGGGCAGTCAGCGGAAGCGGTATAAAGATGTTCTCTAAGCCTCACTCAGGTCGTGTGGGATTGATCCTATGATATGGGAAATGCAGGCCAAGAACCGCTCCTTCTGGTAAAAAATCTGCAATGAAGGTGTTGACCTCTTCGAGAAAGACAGAACTGCCCATTTGGATGCCCGCCACGAAGCATGTCACAGTGCCACCCAGCAACAGAGACGTCTACAGCAGTCTGTCATCCACTCATCCAATTATGTATTACATCTGTCCCGATTGCAATTTGCCGTGCGCTTCGCGCATCGGCCTCATCAGCCATCACCATCACAAGCACCCCCTTACAATTTAATGCAGCCAGAAGGAGGGAGATCCGTCGTTGGTGACGGCTCAGTCCACCAATATCTAATAAGATAGCAGCATACTTAAGTCTGGATATACCTGTTATGTCTGGAATTACCTTTGAATGACGAGGCCAGGTGCACGATAGAACTCAGCTTTATTACAGGGTGGTCATACAACACAGCCACCAGGCAGGGGCATCAGCAAAGAGGCCGGATGAAGATGCCCGCTGGTATTTATGGGGCGGTGCAGTGGCGGAAGAAGAAGTGGCTCCCACTGCACTGCGCTTCATAATAAAATGCAATATCACAATACCCTCAGCTTTAGACAGCAACATTCTCCCTTTTAAGGATAGGTCCCTCTGAAGCCATTGGTTAAGTCGTCTCTTAATTTTCTGTATAATTGGAGTAAAATTCAAATCACATTTAATCTTTTGGATCTTTGTTATAACAATTCCCAGGTAGGTGATTTTTTTCCTTAATTGGGATTTTGCAAATAGAGGACAGCTCACAGGTCTTAACAGTCATTAGTTAACATTTGTTCACATTTAAGTGAAGACCTGAGGCTCTGGAAAAAAAAAACCCTGAATTACATCAAGAGCAATTTGTATTTGAGAAGAGTGTAGAGGGTAAAAAGGAAAGGATGTGGAGGCGAGACATGAGCGTAGGACGACACAGATCATTATCTCTCTAACAACATGTACAGCCATTGGCCCCAGCGCAGGCCACTGGGGCTGAGAAAAAACTCTCCCAGTTTCTCTGCGTTCTGCCTTTATAGCTTTATTACTCACACACAGAAACTGGGGCTGGCGCATTATGCATGGTGTGTGTACAAAGGAATTGTGTGACACATTATCATATTCATGCATGGGCACTGCTTTGACCCCTGACTTCTGGTCTCAGTGGCTCTGGGTTATTCTTTCTTTCCTCGGGGGTGCATAACTTCACAGTCCAGACTGATTGCCCCCCAGTGGTCTTTCTCCTTCTGTCCATTGTCCTGCCTTTCCTCCTGTGCTCTTGGTGTGTGAAAATCCCCCAAACACTGTGTATTGTGTCCCCCACACAGCCCCCCCCCCGAACACCCAGAAGGGGCTGTAACCCCCCAGTCCTTTGGGCTCAAGTCTGTGCCCATGGCGGCAGCAGCAGGGGGTTGCTGCTTCAGTCAATCTGTCCTACTGGTGTCGGAGGGCATGTCATTCTGTGAGGGGAAAGGGGGAGGGGTGAAAAGCACTTTCTGCTCCGCTCCAAGTTCCAACACGTTGATGACCGTGGTGACCCTGAGCT
The DNA here is from genome assembly GCA_020510985.1 of Pholidichthys leucotaenia. NCBI lineage: Eukaryota > Metazoa > Chordata > Actinopteri > Cichliformes > Pholidichthyidae > Pholidichthys > Pholidichthys leucotaenia. The sequence goes on along the minus strand of CM035837.1, from coordinate 256,168,300 downwards.
CCCACTCCTGCCCGTGCCACGGTCCGCTGCCCTTTGGGGTTCCGACCTGAGGAATTAGCTGCACTGCTAGCGGTCTGACGTGGAGGAGAAGCTTGGGTGGCTAGGTTCTCTTCAGCTAGCACTTGTAGACCCAGCTGGGTAGCGGGCTCTGTCTGGCTGGTTAATTCAGTCACTTGCTTCAGCATGAAGACGTCCGAAGTTAGCATTAGCTTCTCTTTGAGCCACTCATTGCTCGTGCCGTGTGCTAGCTTGTCACGGACTAGCTCTTCCTCGATAGGCCCGAAGGCGTACATGCTCACTAGGCTACGGAGTTCCATTAGGAAATGTTGGGTGAACTCACCAGCTTGTTGTCGGCGGTCGAAGAACCTATGTCTTTGTGCTGTAATGTTGTGCTGGTCCATAAAGAAATTGGCCATTATGTCCAAACACTCCTTCAGAATCAGAATCAGAATCAGGTTTATTGCCATTGTTCATGTAGTACACAAACTAGGAATTTGTCTCGGTACAATGCTGCAACATTAAACATGATAAGATAAAAGAAATAAACTATACATGTAATAAAGTGTAGGATAAGATTAAGTGATACTGGTCAACAGTTAAAATATATTAGCCAGCAGCAGATAATGTGGAGAACCATATAGTGCAGTCGGTAATGCAGGAAGAAAACAGTGATGATTGACATGAGTCTGGTTGAGCTGCTGTACATAGTGCACGAGAGTCAATAAGTCACTTAGTGTTCAGCAGTCTGATGGCAGAGGGGAAGAAGCTGTTCATGTGACGGGAGGTTTTAGTCTGGATGGACCGAAGTCTTCTACCTGAGGGGAGAGGGGCAAACAGTACGTGACCAGGGTGTGAGGGATCGGCTATGATCCGGCCAGCACGCCTCCGGGTCCTGGAGATGTACAGATCCTGGAGAGATGGGAGCTTGCAGCCGATCACCTTCTCAGCAGTGCGCATGACGCGCTGCAGCCTTAGTCTGTCCCTGGCAGTGGCTCCTGCGTACCACACGGTTATGGAGGTGGTGAGGATGGACTCGATGATGGCTGTGTAGAACTGCACTAACATCTTGGTGGGTAGCTTGAGCTTCCTCAGCTGCCGCAGGAAGAACATCCTCTGCTGGGCCTTTTTGATGAGGGAGCTGATGGTCGGCTCCCACTTGAGGTCCCTGGTGATGGTGGTGCCTAGGAAGCGGAAGGAATCAGCAGTGGTGATGGGAGAGCCTGAGAGGGTGAGGGGGGGCAGAGGAGTAGTGACTTTCCTGAAGTCCACAATCATCTCCACTGTCTTCAGAGCGTTCAGCTGCAGGTTGTTGTTGTTGCACCAGGACGCCAGCTGGGCCACCTCTCTCCTGTAGGCGGATTTGGCTTCAGAGTTCGCCTTTTCTTGGGTCCTCTTCTCTTGAGTGTCGTCCATTGCTGTGTCGTGAATCTTAACTTCACCAACTGTTGACGTGGTTTTTTTTACTCTTGAGTGTCGTCCCTCGCTGTGTCGTGGACCTTATCTTCACCAACTGCTGACCTGGCTTTTCACTCTTGAGTGTCGTCCCTTGCTGTGTCGTGGACCTTATCTTCACCAACTGCTGACCTGGCTTTTCACTGTGCTGTTATCACTACGTGTTATATACACTGAGTATGTCAACGCAGATTAACAGCAAGCCAAACTCGTTTTTCACGAACCAGGAAACCGAGCGTCCTGCTCACTTTATTTCAGTCTTCTTAAGACAGCTTACAGTACCTTACAACTGTGGCTCAAAGCTCGTTGAAAAGCCCGAGTGAAAAGCCATTGCTTTCGGAGGTGTAAAAAAGGGGTTTAACACACAGGAGGAACGTTTCAAATATTCACGGGCAGGCTATGCACTTCTGCCTTTTTTTCTCTCTACCAAAGTCCGTTTCTTCTACCCATAAATCCTGGCGGCAACTGGCTGCGCTTTCAATATAAAATACAGACAAATTACTACTAACTATACAGAAATCACTTTTAACACAATAACCATTTTTAACGGGAATTACTACCAATGAATTATTACAAAAGGACTATGATATTTTAATATGAACTTATGAACTATTTTTTCTAACTCTGTAAAACACACACTACTGAGGGCAGAACACCATGTATTCTTAATCTACGCAAGAAATGCAGCCGCTGTTGTAGTCTACTGCAGAGGTAATCAATATGTGTGCTTCAGGTTAATGAATCGTCAGTAAATACTCCCAAATATTTATAGGAACTAACCTGTGTTATAGTGTGGTTGTGGATGACCACAGGCCTGTGGTCACCAATTCCCCGAGGGTCAAACACCATCTCCTTTGTTTTATCAGTATTCAAAATGAGATGACTGTCATCACACCAATTGACAAACCTCTGAATTTCTATAAAATAGCTTGACAGATCATGAGTCTTTTGAAGTAGTGATAAAATAGCAGTGTCATCAGAAATTTTAATAATTTGATTGCCTGGATAGACACTTCTGCACTCATCAATGTACAAGGTGAACAAAAATGGTGAACTAACACAGCCTTGGGGAGCTCCTGTGCTGAGGGTTCTGGATTTAGATAAAGTCCTTACAAAGACTGTTAAAAAGAAGACCTGGTCAGAAGCCGCCTGGCATGGCAGGGGCTACATAAGGTAATATTGTCAGTTCCAACAGCTGTAAAAGTACAAGGCAGAGACACTTAGGTACACCTTACACACTGTAAATTGTTATCAAAACAAACCATAGAAGCTATAAGGGAAAAGCCATAGAAAGTGTTGCTGTTGTGGAGGAAGTCTGGGGCTACAAAGGGAGTCAGGTATTTTAGCTGACCTGATTGTCTCAAACCTTGGTGTAGAAATTAAGAGTTGACAGCAGGTAGAATACACTCAAAATGGCTGACAATGAAAGACCCCTCAGAGAATACTGACGTAGATTCCAGTTTTTATGAATGGCTCACATGTGTGTTCCTCGTGCTTGTTCTTGTCATAGTCCTCCTGATATGGTTGTTGTGCAGCTCAGTAGCTATTTTAAAGGTAACTGGCAGATCAATAAACATCAACATTAAGGATAAAGGGACACCACCCACCATAACGTGCACTGAAGATAAAGCTTGTGGAGTCAGTTTGACTATTGTGATATTTATAATTATGACCACTTCATGCACTATGAATCTGAGTCTATGATGTATGAAAAGAGTCATAAGTACATGTGCACTCCTCCGTGTACTGTAAATGGGCTGATGTGTTCAGTCACACAGGACCCACTCTTAATACTCTAACACCCACCCGATCGGCGGCCGAATACGCGATCAACTTCCGGGTTACCGCGGAGGAAGTTGGCTGGGAAGAGCGTGCGCTCTGCGGCATCTTCCTCCGCAGCCTCAACTCAGGTCTGAGGGATGAGCTGGCCGGCCGGGATATCCCGGAGACTCTAGCGGAGCTGATCTCCCTCGCTATTAGCTTGGGTAACAGGCTGCGCAAGCGCGCCTCGGAGCGGAAGTCCTCTTCTTGCTCGCGGGGTGCCTCGGCGCGCCTGCCCCAAGCTCGCCACCTGGCGTTACCGCCGCCGGAGGTCTCTGAGGAGTCGGAGCCAAGGGTGACGGGCCGGACAAAGCTCCCCCTGGCGGAGAAACAACGCCGCCGTGAGCTGGGCCTTTGCATGTATTGCGGGGGCAGCCAGCACATGGTGGAGCATTGTCCGGAGAAGCCAAACGGGGAGGTCCGCGAGTCACTGTAGGGGGCCTCGCGGACGCTAATCGGTTAAATCCCCTCACACATTTGACGCTGCCCATCCGCTTCTGTCACAATCTCACAGGGCACCTCACTCATGCACTGGTGGATTCAGGCGCAGAGGGTAGCTTCATTTCACAGAGCCTGGCAACCCGATTGGGCATCCGTTGTCACCCCCTCGATCCTCCTCTCGCCCTAGTTAATCTCTCCCGTGTCTCCCTGGGAAAAGTGACCCACCGGACATCCCCTGTCCCGGTAATCATCTCAGGAAACCACCGGGAGGATATCTCCTTCTACGTTCTGCCCACCTCGGTTTCACCTGTCATTCTCGGATACCCTTGGCTCCACCTCCACAACCCCATTTTGGACTGGAAGACCAGTAAAGTGTCTGCTTGGAGCACCTTTTGTATGGGCACCTGTCTCCAATCCACTGCCTGCGCCCCGTCCTCGTCCCCCACAGCTAAGGACGCCGCGCCTCCGGATTTCACCCTGGTGCCCTCAGAGTTCCACGACCTGGGTGCGGTCTTCAGCAAGTCCAAGGCAATGTCTCTTCCTCCTCACCGGCCCTACGACTGTGCCATCAACATCCGCCAGGGGGCGCTCCTACCCTCGGGACGCCTCTACAGTCTGTCAGCGCCAGAGAAGGAGGCAATGAACACCTACTTGAAGGAGTCGCTCAGCACTGGGATTATCTGACCATCTTCCTCACCATTAGGCGCAGGGTTCTTCTTCGTGGGTAAAAAGGACGGGTCCCTTCGTCCTTGCATAGATTACCGAGCTCTCAATGACATCACGGAGAAGGACCGTTACACCCTGCCCCTGATGGACACCACCTTCCACTCCCTCCAGGGGGCGACCTGGTTTACCAAGCTGGATCTCCGCAGGGCATACCAACTCGTCCGGATCCGGGAGGGAGATGAATGGAAGACTGCCTTCCGTACCCCTAACGGTCATTTTGAATATCTTGTTATGCCGTTTGGGTTGACCAACGCTCCAGCCGTCTTTCAGCGCCTCATTAATGATGTCCTCCGGGATTTCATCGGCCTGTTTGTGTTCGTTTACCTGGACGATATCCTCATCTTCTCCAGGTCCAGGGATGAGCACCGGGTCCATGTGAGGCGGGTCTTGCAGAGGCTGCTGGAGAATCGACTATATGTCAAGGCGGAGAAGTGTGAGTTCTACGCCAAGACCACTTCCTTCCTGGGGTTCGTCATCTCCCATGACCAGGTGCTCCTGGACCCAGCGAAGGTCAAAGCGGTGGTGGATTGGCCCACACTAACCTCTAGGAAACAGGGTCAGCAGTTCGTCGGGTTTGCCAATTTCTACCGCCGCTTCGTCCCTAACTTTGGAGCCATCGTCGGTCCTCTGACCCACCTCACCTCCCCTAAGACCCCGTTCCGGTGGACTGAAGAGGCCGCAACGGCCTTCCAGGCGCTGAAGACGGAGTTTTCCTCCTCCCGGGTCCTCAGCCAGGTCGATCCCGCACTGCAGTGCATTGTGGAGGTGGACGCTTCGGACACGGGGGTGGGGGCGGTGCTGTCCCAGCGGTCTCCTGCCAATGGAGCCAAGCGACCCTGTGCCTTCTTCTCTCGGCGCTTGTCCCCAGCGGAGCGTAATTATGACGTGGGGGACAGAGAGCTTCTGGCCATCAAGCTCGCGCTTCAGGAGTGGCGCCACTGGCTGGAGGGGGCCGTCTTGCCATTCGTGGTTCTTACTGACCACAAGAACTTGGAGTATCTAAGATCTGCCAAGCGTCTGAACGCGCACCAGGCGCGCTGGTCCCTGTTCTTTGCAAGGTTTAAATTCAACATCACCTACAGGCCTGGCTCCAAGAACGGCCTGCCCGACGCCCTCTCCAGGCAATTCACCCTGGTGGCCTCAGAAGATGCTGTTCACACCATCCTTCCCAGGTCGTGCGTCGTGGGGGCTGTTTCCTGGGACATTGAGGACAAGATCCGGAGGGTGCAGGAGTCGGAACCGGACCCTGGCGGCGGACCGGAGGGGAGGCTCTTCGTGCCATCTGCTGTCAGGGGGGACGTTATCCACTGGCTCCATACCTCTAAGCTCACCTGCCATCCTGGAGCTTCCCGGATGATCGACCTCCTCCAGCGGTCCTTTTGGTGGCCAGGTCTGCGGAAGGATGCCGCCCGCTACGCCTGGGCCTGCCCCGTCTGCGCCACCAGTAAGTCAGGTAACGCTCCCCCTGCGGGTCTGCTCCAGCCCCTGCCCGTCCCTGGCAGGCCCTGGTCGCACATCGCCCTAGACTTTGTCACCGGCCTCCCTGTCTCCAACAACTTCGACACAGTTCTGACCATCGTTGACCGTTTCTCCAAGGCCGCCCACTTTGTGCCCCTACGTGGACTCCCCTCAGCCTTGGAGATGGCGGACCTCCTCATCCAGCACGTGGTCAGACTGCACGGAATACCGGTCGACGTGGTCTCCGATCGTGGTCCCCAGTTCTCTTCGGACGTCTGGAGATCCTTTTGCAACGCCCTGGGAGCCAAAGTAAGCCTCACCCCTGGCCATCACCCTCAATCCAACGGGCAGTGTGAGCGGACCAATCAGGAGCTGGAGGCTGCGCTCCGCTGCGTCACCACATCTAAGCCCGCGTCCTGGAGCTCACACCTCGCCTGGGTGGAGTACGCCCACAACACCTCCCGCTCTTCTGCCACCGGGATGTCTCCCTTCAAGGCATCCCTGGGTTACGATCCACCTCTATTCCCCGCGCAGGAGGGTGAGTTGGCTGTCCCCTCAGCCCAGGCGCACCTCAGGCGGTGCCGCTCCTTTTGGACTACGGCGCGCAATGCGCTTTTACGCACGGCGGAGAGCAACAAATCCATGGCGGACCGGCACAGGAGACCTGCCCCTGCCTACCAGGTGGGACAACAAGTCTGGGTGTCCACACAGGACGTAAACTTAAAGGGTGAGAGGAGGAAGCTGGCCCAACGGTTCATCAGCCCATTTCCCATTACCAAGATCATCAACCCGGTGGCTGTGCGTGTGGCTATTCCCTCCTCCCTCCGCATCCATCCCACCTTCCACGTCTCCAAGGTTAAACCGGTGGTCTCTGACCCCCTCTGCCCTCCACCTGCAGCGCATCCCGCTCCCCGGATGATTGGTGGCCACCTGGCCTGGACTGTCTCCGACATCTTGGACTCCCGGCGCCGGGGTAGTGGGTTGCAGTATTTGGTGGACTGGGAGGGCTATGGACCTGAATGGAGACAATGGGTGCGTTCCTCGTTTGTGTTGGCCCGGTCTCTCATCGCTGAGTTCCATCGAGCACGCCCAGAGAAACCATCGCCAGGAGGTGCTGCTAGAGGGGGGAGTACTGTCATGACTCGCCGCTCATCAGCGGCGCCAGCTGTGCGCACACCTGCATCTCGTCAGTGGCGAGGTATTTAACCCACTCTGCCCTGGGCTTCGGCCTGAAGCCGTCTCTCTACTTCGGCATCTCTTGCTACAACGGAACTCTCGCCTACGAGCAAGATAATCTGGGTAAGCTCCCCTTACCTCCTTCTCTCCAGCCTTCTCCCCTGTGCACAGGTGGATTCCCCGGCGGCAGACTTCCCCATCTCGCTGCTGCCTCCTCGCTGCTGCTACAGGCACTCCAGGTCGCTGTCTCCCGGGCTCCGCCCTTGTTGACGCCAGCCACCTGTCCTAACCAAGTAAGCCAGCAAACCGTTATTATCCTCTGTATTGGTGTGGTGCCCGTTACCCTTCTCCCTCTGCTTCCTCCCATAGGGTTGTCCGGCTGAACGGCTTCCTGCCCCCGTGCCTGACGCAGACGCCACCACCAATACATCCTTATTCTACAGACACGCAGTCACACATCCCTGTTGTTAATAAAGCTATTAAATCTACCCTGAGCCTGCGTGTGTGTCTCCTGAGCCGTGCGTTATGTCAGGAGTTAGATCTCCTAGTCAAGTGGCTTGGTAAAGAGTCCTCAGAGCACGTCAAAAGAATCAGAGCTGTCTATGCCACTAACCCCAAAGCTGCTCTCCAATTGTCATGGGACAGGTTAGAAGAGTGTTATGCTACGGCAGAAGTAGTAGAAAACGCCTTGTTTAAAAAACTAGATAACTTCCCTCGCCTTACAAACAGAGACAATGTAAAACTCAGGGAACTTGGAGATTTACTCTGAGAGCTGCGGGTCGCTAAAGATGAAGCTTATCTCACAGCCCTCGCTTACCTCGACACACCCCGTGGGGTTAAGCCCATAGTTGAAAAGTTGCCTCCAAGTTTACAAGATAAATGGCTGCACGCAGGCTCAAAATACAAACAAAAATATGATGTAACCTTCCCTCCCTTCTCATATTTTGTAAAGTTTGTCCAAGACGAGGCTAAGGCGAGAAATGACCCAAGTTTTACGACGTGCAGCAGCCAACCCTTCAGCAAAGGTGAGAGACCACCATTCAAACAAACTAGCTACAGAACACCTCTAACTGTAAACAAAACAGAGGTCGACACAACTGATCCCGCTAGTACTAAAGAGGACGATTTAACACGCTACTGTCCAGTCCACAAGAAAATGCATCCTCTAGCCAAATGTAGAGCTTTTCAGAATAAACCGCTACAAGAGAGGCGAAGCATACTCAAAGAACACAAACGATGTTTTCGCTGCTGCTCTCCCACGCACGCAATAAAGAACTGTGACATAAAACTCAAGTGCGAGGAGTGCCAAAGTGAAAGGCATTGCTCTGCCATGCATCCTGATTCAAGTCAGCAACCCCAGCCAGAAAACACACCTGAACCAGAGCCTCAGCCCCGAGACAACACACCACCTGAGGTAACGTCATGGTGCACTGAGATCTGCGGCGAAGGTAATCCCCTACGTTCTTGCTCAAAGGTATGTCTAGTTCGAGTTTTCCCTAAAGGCCAACCAGAACGCTCCATTAAAATGTATGCAATCCTTGATGATCAGAGTAATAAATCGCTGGCCCGTCCTGAATTCTTCGAGCTGTTTGGGATCAAAGGTAGCCCTCTGACATACCTCATGAGAACATGTGCTGATTTAACTGAAATGCTTGGCAGGGAAGCAGCGGGGTTCCAAATCGAGCCAGTAGGTGGAGGCCCACGCTTAGACCTCCCTCCTCTCCTTGAATGTGAAGAGATAATGTTCAGTAGGGGTGAAATACCTACGCCCGAAGTCGCTCTTGCTCACGCCCACTTAAAACACCTCGTTCCTCTCATTCCCAAGTACAACCCAGATGCTCAGACGGCAATTTTACTGGGCAGAGACATCCTACGAGTCCACAAGGTAAGACAACAAGTCAACGGACCCCACAATGCTCTCTTTGCTCAACGCCTGGACCTAGGCTGGGTAATTGTGGGGGAGGTGTGCCTTAACGTTCACAAGCCAATCATCAATGTTTATAAGATGCACATGCTCTTCAACGGACACCCATCCTTCTTCACTCCTTGTCCTAACAGCATCTATACCAAAGAGAAACCATGCTACGACGGGGAGCACAAGGACGGCCTCTTCAAACGCAGCTCAAAACCCAACGCAACGGAAGAAAAGCTTGGGGACAAAGTTTTTGAGTGCACAGAGAACAATAACAAGTGCGCCGCGTCCTTCGAAGATGAGACCTTCATAAAGATAATGGAGGAGGAAGTCCACCAGGATGGAGACAACAACTGGATCGCTCCTCTGCCATTCAAGTTTCCTCGCTTGCCACTCCCAAATAACAGGAACCAAGCATTGTCTAGACTCAGCTCACTAAGACGCAACTTAACAAAAAACCCTCAAATGAAAGAACAGTTCTCAGAGTTTATGGACAAGCTGTTCGAGAACAATCATGCAGAGATCGCTCCACCCATCACCAATAACACTGAATGCTGGTACCTGCCCATTTTCGGGGTATATCATCCCCAGAAGCCCGGTCAGATATGGGTCGTCTTTGATTCAAGTGCCGAGCAATTTGGTGTGTCACTCAACTCAGTACTGTTAACAGGTCCAGATCTTAATAATACCCTCCTCGGCATGCTGATTCGGTTTAGGAAGGAGCTCATCGCAGTCACTGCTGATATCCAGCAAATGTTCTATGGGTTCTTAGTCAGACCAGACCATAGAGATTATTTGAGGTTCTTGTGGCACGAGGGAAACGACTTGTCAAAAGAGGTGCAGGAGTACCGCATGCGGGTGCACGTTTTTGGAAACAGCCCGTCGCCAGCGGTAGCTATCTATTGCCTACACAGGGCTATCCAGAAAGGCGAGCCAAAGTTTGGAGCAGACACAAGACACTTTGTTGAAAGACACTTTTATGTAGATGACGGGTTGATTTCGCTCCCCACTGAATCTGCAGCCATAGACTTGCTCAAGCGCACATGCGCATCCTTGGCCAAATCCAATCTCAAGCTCCACAAAATCGCCTCGAATAGTGTCTCAGTCATGCAAGCCTTCAAGCCAGAAGACCTGGCCACCGGCATTAAAGACTTGAGTCTCGGCGACGACGCTCTACCAGCTCAGAGAAGTCTAGGCCTGTGCTGGGACATAAACACTGACTCTTTCACATTCAAGGTTGCCGTCGATGACAAACCCTACACCCACCGCGGGGTTCTGTCAACAATTAACAGCATCTTCGACCCCTTAGGACTAGCGTCACCAGTGACAATCAAAGGCAGACTCTTGTTATGTGAACTGTCGAATGGTGTCCAAGGTTGGGATGCTCCTCTCCCTCAGGACAAAATGGACACATGGGAAACATGGAAAATGTCCCTCCAAGATCTTAGCAGCCTCAAGGTGCCACGCTGCTATGTACCAACTTCCCTCTCTAAGTCCACTTACACCGAACTGTGCATCTTTTCCGACGCTTCAAGCTGGGCTATTGCAGCAGTAGCATACTTGAAGATAGTCAATGAAGAAGGACAATGCGAAGTTGGATTTGTGCTTGGGAAAGCAAAACTTTCACCACAACCAGAGCCCACGATACCTCGCCTTGAATTTTGTGGAGCAGTTCTAGCGGTTGAGATGGCGGAGCTCATTCTGGACGAACTTGATCACAAACCAAATGCTGTCAAATTCTACTGTGATAGCAAGGTGGTTCTTGGGTACATCTGCAACGATTCGAAGTGCTTCTATGTTTATGTGCATAACCGCGTTCATCGTATACGTCAGTCCACATCCCCTGAACAGTGGCACTACGTCACATCAGAGCAAAACCCAGCTGATCTAGCCACCAGGTCAATACCTGCATCACAACTTATGGACACTATGTGGTTTAAGGGACCGGACTTCCTTTACAGACCACCTGAATCCGAGACACCTGAATCCTTTGAGTTAATTGAGCCTGAAGTAGACTCTGAAATCAGAAAAGTCGCTACCTTTTCTACTCACATTCAGAAGAACAGGCTCTCACCAGAGTGCTTCCAGCGCTTTTCAAGTTGGAACTCATTAGTACGTGCCATTGCATTCCTAATTCACCAAACTCGTTCTCACTCATCAAGCAACCTGTCAGATCATTCATGCAGGGGCTGGCATTGATGTAGCAAGCCACGCACTCCAGAGGAGCTGGATGCTGCCAGTAACCTCATCCTCCAGTCTGTTCAAAAAGACGCTTTTCCCGACGAGTATGCTGCTCTCCATGCCAACCAAACCATCCGCAGTTCAAGTCCCATCGTAGCTCTTGATCCCTATATGAATGAAAGCCTCATCAAGGTTGGAGGTCGCCTCAAACATGCTTCATTGAACACAGCATCCAAGAATCCAACCATTCTCCCAAACAAGCATCACGTAACTCAACTGCTTGTCCATCATTATCATGCCAAAGTTGTGCATCAAGGAAGGCAGTTCACAGAAAGCGCAATTAGGCAGTCCTCCTGTGTGTTAAACCCCATTTTTACACCTCCAAAAGCAATGGCTTTTCACTCGGGCTTTTCAACGAGCTTCGAGCGACAGTTGTAAGGTACTGTAAGCTGTCTTAAGAAGACTGAAATAAAGTGAGCAGGACGCTCGGTTTCCTGGCTCGTGAAAAACGAGTTTGGCTTGCTGTTAATCTGCGTTAACATACTCAGTGTATATAACACGTAGTGATAACAGTACACATGGTGTTGGAGACTTCCGGTTATGGCGGCCACGTAGGAAGACGTGTTTCACACTGCTCTGCTCCTAAAAATAAAAAGTTTACTAAAACTCTCTTAATTGGAACAAAAACCCATCCCAGCGTTTAGGCGCGGCTATGGTAAAGGCCAAGGCTGGGAAATTAGGCGGAGGAAAAAGTAATTCAACAAAACAATCCAAACAGACTTCCACGCTCGTGACAAAGCAGAAAAAACTCCAGAGACTATGGCGGAGGATGTAGCCAGCGGCGGAGCGGGAACTGCTGAGGAGGGGACAAGCGCGGTGCTCGCTGCCATCAGCTCCATGAGAGCAGACTTTTCGTCTAAATTTGATGGGATTATAACAGCGATAGAAGGAATGAGAAAGGAAATAAGCGACTGTATGGAACGAGTATCACAGGCGGAGCTCCGAATTTCAAGCGCTGAAGATGACGTCATCAGCCTACAATCAAAGTTGTTCAAAAACAAGGGTAAAACGTTCATATTATGCAGGATTGAAGCCAGTTGTATGGGAGCATTCTGTTAGGATGAAAATAGAGCAGGAGATGGAGCGGTTGCTGTTTTTTTGCAACCGGCTGGAGTGTTGTTATAGGTTTGGTTGTTGGGTTTTTTTATTTATTTTTTTTTGTTTGTTTGTTTTGTTTTGTTTTTTGTTATGGATTTATTTACACCCCCCTTACCCCCTTTTTTTTTACCCGTACCTCACTTTATTCTTCTTTGGGCTACACAACATAATATATAAATTTTACTCTTTGAATGAATAGTAATCTTACTTTGGTAAGCTGGAATGTGAAGGGGTTGAACTATCCAATTAAACGAAAGAGCGTCATGTCACGTCTAAAGCAGTTTAAGCCTGGGGTACTGTTTTTGCAGGAAACCCATTTGCAGGATTCCGACCACTTGCGTTTGTCAAAATGTTGGTCAGGACAATTTTTTCATTCAAATTTTAAAGCTAAGGCCAGGGGCGCTGCTATTCTTATTGATCGAAATATCCCATTTATTCCCTCTAATGTTGTATTAGATAAAAATGGACGATTTGTAATAGTATCAGGTAAACTTGGCAATAAACATGTCACCTTGGCTAATCTGTATGCACCGAATTTTGATGATGTGCACTTTTTTCGCAACCTTTTTTCGCAGCTTCTAGATTTAAATACTCATTCTCTAATTCTTGGGGGTGACTTTAATTTGTATATGGATCCGATCTTAGATCGCTCATCCTCAAAACCTGCTAGTCTTAATAAATCTGCAACTTATGTTAAGTCTTTTCTTGAGGAATATAGCCTTACAGATCCTTGGCGTTTTTTACATCCTAACGGCAGGGACTATTCTTTTTTCTCTCACGTACACCATACTTATACCAGAATAGATTATTTTTTTGTTGACAATTTATTAATTAATAATCTTTGCTCTTGCAGTTATGATAGCATCTCGGTTTCTGATCATGCCCCTCTTGTACTTAAAATGATCCTCCATGGATGTGACTCCATGAGAAAGCATTGGAGATTGGATCCATTATTACTTACAGATGAAAAATTGGTTGCGAATATTTCTTCTAAAATTAATTTTTTTTGGAAAGAAAATAAAACTCCTGGTATGCCAAATAAAACGATATGGGAGGCCATGAAGGCATTTCTTAGGGGGGAATTTATTTCATTGGCAGCATTTAAAAGACAATCCTTAATACAGGAACAGAAGGCTATTTTAGATCAAATCCTGGACATTGACAGACAATATGCTCAATCTCCATCACCCGCTCTGTACAAGGAACGTATGACATTACAAACTAAATTTAATTTACTTTCTACTCGACAAATTGAAGGTTGTTTAATAAGGAACAAGAGTGAATTTTATGAACATGGCGAAAAAAACAGTAAACTTCTAGCTAATCAACTGCGTGGTATTAGAGCTAAGCAAATTATTACTGGAGTTAGGACAGATAAAGGAGAGGTGACATCTGACCAACAAGTGATTAATGATATTTTCAGGTCATTTTATTCCAAATTATATACCTCAGAATATACAACAAACTTAAAGGATTTGGAAAATTTTTTTGATTCTATTGATATTCCTTCGATTTCTTCAGAATCTCGGCAAATTTTAGAAGCTCCCATCACAAAAGAAGAAATTCAGCTGGCAATATCATCCATGCAATCAGGAAAATCTCCAGGACCTGATGGGTTTTCCGTAGATTTTTTCAAAAAATTCTCTGACGACCTCGCCCCTTTCCTTTGTCAAGTTTTTACAGAGTCGCTTGACTCCGGTACACTTCCTCCTTCATGCTATCAGGCCTGTATCACTGTGTTGCTTAAAAAAGATAAGGATCCTGTTGATTGTGCTTCTTACAGGCCTATTTCCTTGTTAAATACCGATGTTAAAATTTTGTCAAAGTTGTTAGCTTCAAGGTTGGAAAAGATTCTTCCTTTTATAATTTCACAGGACCAAACCGGTTTCATTAAAAATCGCCATTCTTTTTTTAACTTGCGGCGGTTGTTTAATATTATTTATACTCCTCACCACAACATACCTGAATGTCTTATTAGTTTGGACGCTGAAAAGGCATTCGATAGGGTTGAGTGGGAGTATTTGTTTTTTACTTTGGAGAGGTTCGGTTTTGGTCCTTCCTTCTGTTCCTGGATTAAACTTCTCTATCCTTTAGCTTCAGTGTTAACTAATTGTCGCTATTCTGACTATTTTAGACTTTACCGTGGTATGAGGCAAGGCTGTCCTTTGAGCCCGTTGCTCTTTGCCTTGGCAGTTGAGCCGTTAGCTATTGCAATCCGCGGGAGCCGGGACTTTCTAGGCATTCGTAGGGGTGGCATTGAGCATAGGGTTTCACTCTATGCTGACGATCTTTTACTATTTCTCTCCAACCCACTTACTTCATTACCCGCTATACTCAACATTTTGGATAGTTTTAGTAGGTTTTCTGGTTATAAAATTAATCTTAATAAGAGTGAACTGTTTCTGATTAATGAAAAGATTCAAGTTCAGGATTTTGAAAATTTTCCCTTCAAGGTTGTTATTGATCATTTTAATTATCTTGGGATATGTGTCACTAAACAATTTAATTACTTGTTCAAAAATAATTTTCTCCCCTTACTTGACCAGTGCAAGCTAATACTTTCCAAATGGTCCCCATTATCCTTGTCTTTAATTGGCAGAATCAATTCTGTAAAAATGATGTTACTTCCAAAGTTTTTATATTTGTTTCAATGTCTCCCCATTTTTATTCCTAAATCCTTTTTTAAGTCTTTGGACTCTCTGATTACCTCATTTATTTGGAATGGTAAACATCCGAGATTGAGGAAAGTTTTTCTTCAAAGACCTAAATCAGTGGGTGGCATGGCTCTGCCTAACTTTCAATATTACTACTGGGCAGCAAATATCAGGTGCATGTTATATTGGAAACATTTTTATCTGGAACCCAAATCACCCATTTGGATCCTTATGGAGTCACATGTGGACAATCAAACCTCCCTACCGGCAATTTTAGGTTCACCACTTCCCCTTGCTTTGTCTACACTGGGTAATAATAAAGTAGTTCGTCAGTCTCTTAGAATTTGGTCTCAATTCAGGAAAAACTTCGGTCTTCAGTTTTTCTCCATTAGAAGTCCAATTGCCGCAAATCATTTATTTACCCCATCAACTATTGATAGCGCATTTCATATATGGCACAGAAAAGGTTTAAAATCTTTTGCGGATTTATATTTTGATGGTCAGTTTGCAAGTTTTTCTCAACTTTCCACTAAATTCGACATCACTTCTACACATTTTTTCCGCTTCCTCCAGGTCAGACATTATGTGCAAACCATGACAAAACAATTCCCTCAAAAACCTTCTGATAATCCTCTAGATGATTTTTTATTAGTTAAACCAACTTCTAAGGGGGTAATGTCAGTTTTATATAATTTAATTTCAAATTTACAATCTTCTTCTCTGGCCGCTATCAAATTGAATTGGGAACAAGATCTTAATTTTACTTTTACTGATGAACTGTGGGACTCTATTCTTGGCCAGGTTCACACTGTATCAATGTGTGCTCGTCACGCTCTTATTCAATTTAAGATTGTACACCGGATGCACCTGTCCAAGGTTAAGTTAGCACGTATTTACTCGGATATAGACCCAACTTGTGAAAAGTGTGGTAGCGCTCCTGGCACTTTGCTTCACATGTATTGGTCCTGCCCTGCATTGATGAATTTTTGGCATTCTGTTTTTATCACTATGTCTGAAGTCCTGCAATATCAAATTAAACCTGATCCATTATGTGCCATTTTTGGTGTGGCTCCAGAACTTGTCTTGCCAAATTCCAAATTAAAAGTATTCAAATTTTCATTATTATTGGCCAGACGTGCTGTATTACTGAAGTGGAAAGACTCTTCGCCCCCTTCACATTTACAGTGGATAAAAGATATAATGTCCTGTTTGGATTTAGAAAAAATCAGATATACAGTCTGTGGCTCTGAAAACAAATTCTATAAGTTATGGCGCCCATTTCTTGATTTCTTTGAAAGACCCACGATTATAGTTTCTGAGTAGCTCATATCCCCTTTACCCCACCCCCACTTCACACACACAATTTTTCTTTGTATTTTTTTTTTAATTATTGTTTATTTAAAGGTTTTTGTGCTTTGAAGCATTTACATTTGTTTGCTTTAAGTTCTAGTTTTTCACTGTTTGGTTAAAACAAAAATGAAAATTTCTAATACTTTGTATTGTATTGATACTTCAATTAATAATAATAAAAAGACCTTTGAAAGAAAGAAAGAAAGTTGCAAACACTGGAATTAAAATGGAAACGTGTGGAAGATAACGTTCTAGATTTGGAATCCCGCTCGCGACAGAATAATTTGAGGTTGGTGGGTCTCCCGGAGGGAGCGGAGGGACGGGACCCATGTTCCTTTTTGGAAAAGTGGATTCCAGAAGCGCTGAACAACGCGGACCTGCAGTCATCGGTCGTTTTAGAGAGAGCTCACAGAATCGGCCCACCGAGAGATAATAAGACACCACCGAGGACGCTGATTATGAAGTTCCTCAACTTCAGGGACAAGATGACGGTCACCAACGTGGCACGAGCTAAAGGAGAAATCAAATACCAGGATCAACAGGTGCGGTTCTACCCAGATTTGGCCACAGGAATTCAACAATTAAGGAGGCAGTTCGACCCCGCCCGCAAAGAGCTGCGCAACCTCGGGATTCGTCATGGAGTGATTCATCCGGCAAGACTGCTGGTCACATATAAGGGCAGAACCCATATCTTCAAGACCCCTCAAGAGGCGCAGGAGCTCATTAAGCAGATCCAAGAGGAGACTGGTGGGAGCTAAGCATGAACATGATAAAGGTAGAACATTTAAGCATTTGTACAGGCATCTGATTGATCTGAAACATATAACATGTCTACAAAATACAGACTGTATTATAAAAAAAAAAAAAGCTATGATGTACAAAGTTGCTATAAAACTTTGAAGTTATGTTGAAAGAACTACAGAAGAGAGTTAATGTCATTAAAAATAGTAGTAGAGTCAGGGTGATTGAGAGGAGAAAGAGAGAGTGGTTTGACTGATCCTCGCAGGTGTGGAACAGTCACTAGCTATAACAGGAGACAGAATTTTTTTTGATTTTGGGGGGGATTACCACGAATGTGGGGGAAGGGAATTTGTTTTTGTGTAGTATGTAGGATGAATGTTCAACCATCCATGTTTTTGCTTCTCTGTATGAGCATGTTCATATTGCAAGGTAATCTCAAACTCCTTATTGATCATAGATCTAAGCGTTAATCTTAATTTAACTTCATGGAATTGCAGAGGTCTACAAAATCTAAAAAAAACTTAAACAAGTTATGAATAAAATAAAAGACATAGATTCAAAAATTGTATTTTTACAAGAAACTCATCTAATAGAGGAGGATGTAAAAAGAATTAGGAGAAGATGGCAAGGAAATGTGTTCACCTCATCATTTTCATCCCGAGCCAGGGGAGTTATGATTCTCATACACAAAACAGTCCCATTTCAAGTGAAAAATGTAATTGGAGACAAATTTGGAAGATATCTAATCATCCAAGGATCTTTGTTATTAGAAAATATAAATCTGGTGAATTTATACGGCCCCAATACTGATGATCAAAACTTCTTTGTTAATTTATTCCTTACTTTATCATCACTTACAGGGGATTTTAATTGTACATTGAATCCCAGTATAGATAGGTCAACAGGACTGGACTGTACGCACAATGGATGCAGGATGGCCATTAATCATTTTATGAAAGAATTGAGATTGCTAGATATATGGAGAGAAATGAAACCACAAGTCAAAGCCTATTCTTGTTATTCTAATACCTATAAGACATTCTCACGTATTGACTACTTTTTGATCTCTACAGAATTAAGGTCCAAGATTCAAAATTGTTTCTATGATAACATTGTGATCTCTGATCATGCACCCTGCTGTCTAATATATGTAGATAAGAAATTGACAAAGGATCCAGGTAGGTGGCATTTTCAGCATAAATGGCTTCAGGATGAGGAATTTGTTAAGTACATAGAAAAACAGATAGATGAGTTCTTTGCTATTAATACTACACAAACAACGGCATGTATAAAGTGGGAGGCTTTCAAAGTTTTTATTAGGGGGCATATTATTAATTATACAGGTTCAAAATCTAAGAAGACTCGAGAGGAGAGAGTCCAATTGGAACATAAAATAAAAATTCTTCAAGAAAAGGTGTATGCAGGAAGTAACCCACAGCTAGAGAACGAATTACTGATTCTGAGAGCTGAATATGACAAAAAATCAGCGAATAGAGCTGCCTCGAGTCTTCTAAGATTGTAGCAAACTTTTTATGAACAAGGTGAAAAATCAGGAAAATTATTCGCATGGCAGATTAAACAATTAGAATTTAAAACACCAATTACCAGTATTATAAGTAACAGACAGGTAGTTATAGATCCTTTAGAAATTAACAGTGCCTTTAGAGATTATTATGAAAAACTATATGATACAAAAATGGAAACTGACTTAACAAAACTAAATGGGTTTTTGGGTGGATTATCTATACCATGTATTCCAAATGAAAACAGGGAGATACTGGAGTCTAAAATTAGTCAAGAAGAAGTTGGGCTAGCCATTGATAATATGAAATCAGGAAAAAGAGCAGGACCAGATGGTCTTCCAGTTGACCTCTATAAAAAATTTAAGAATAAATTAATAAAACCACTTCTGGAAAGGGTTTTAGAAGCATTTCAAAATGGTAATTTACCACCATACATGAATAATGCCGTAATTATACTGTTGCCAAAACCAGGTAAACTCCCTAATAAATGTGAAAACATGAGACCAATAAGCCTATTAAATGCTGATCTTAAGATAATCTGTAAAATTTTAGCAAGACGACAACAAGAAATATTACCAAATATTATTAACCGAGATCAGAATGGCTTTATAATGGGAAGACAAGGCTTCCATAATGTAAGAAGACTATTTAATATTATTTATTCCAATAAAGAAGTACCGGATACAGCTCTCCTATCACTGGACGCCGAAAAGGCCTTTGATAGGGTCGAATGGCCCTATCTTTTTGAAGTCCTACAAAGGTTTGGACTTGGAAATAATTTCATAAAATGGGTCCAGATAATATACAATAATGCTACAGCAGAAATCCTAACAAACAGCAATATCTCAAAATCAATAAAAATCAATAGAGGATGTCGACAAGGCTGTCCACTTTCACCCTTATTGTTTACTATGGCAATTCAACCTTTAGCGATGGCAGTACGTTTACATCCACAAATATATGGAATTAAAGTAGGACCAACAGAACATAAAATCTCCCTGTATGCCGATGACATAATTTTGTTTATGTCGAATTTTAAAAAATCAATTCCGACCTTGTTAAATTTAATAAAGAACTTTGGGGAAATATCAGGATATAAAATAAATAAAACAAAATCTTCAATATTAATGCTAAATGAGACCCAGAGAAATCACCCAGCTCCTGAGGTAAATCAATTCAATTTTGTAAATCAGTTTAAATATTTAGGAATTCAAATTTTGCCTAAGCTAGAATCAGTTGCCAGCGCCAACTATGAAGCCTTAATGACCGATATTAATGAGTTACTTCAGAGATGAATGTCACTACCAATGTCGATGATCGGGAGAATTAATATACTTAAAAGTAATATTTTACCAAAAATACTTTATTTATTTCAATGCATTCCTTTACCACTGTGGCTCACATATTTTGATTGCATATGTATAAGCACAGGAGTAAGATGCTTAGGACTGCATGTGTAATGACCGCATGGGTAATGACCAAAAGAACGAGATCGCGGATACAAGCGGCTGAAATGAGCTTTCTCCGTAGGATTGCTGGACTCACCCTCAGAGATAGGGTGAGGAGCTCAGTCATCCGGGAGAGGCTCAGAGTAGAACCGCTGCTCCTCCACATTGAAAGGAGTCAGTTGAGGTGGTATGGGCATCTGATTAGGATGCCTCCTGGACGCCTCCCACTTGAGGTGTTTCAGACACGTCCCACTGGGAGGAGACCCCGGGGCAGACCCAGGACTCGGTGGAGAGACTATGTCTCCCAGCTGGTCTGGGAACGCCTTGGTATCCCCTCTGAAGAGCTGGAGCAGGTGGCTGGGGAGAGGGAAGTCTGGGCTTCTCTGCTTGAACTGCTGCCTCCGCGACCCGGACCTCCGGAAAAGCGGTAGAAGATGGATGGATGGATGGATGGATGGACTGCATGTGTTTTGTGACCTCACATCTGTGAAGGAACAATACGTCTGGACCTCCTGAGGATAACAGCAGGAGGTGGAGGTGCCGTGATGTGGACTCTGAGAGAACTTCCTGACCTCCTGGGGTCAGATGGAGGACGAAGGGACTCGGGGGGAGAATTATTGTCAATGGGGGATTTGGCGACAATGTGATTCTATTCTTTGATGTCCCAGGTATAAAAGTGGGGGTTTTGGGGAGTTCGATCTCTTTTTGTTGCTGTTGAGAGCATGTTGGAGATGTGAGATCGCAATAAATCTGAATTGAGAAATAAATTCAGCCTCGTTATTTCACGCTCTCCACATTGGTGACCTAAGACGTGCGATGACCAGAGACAATTCCCCCGAACCAGACTCGTCAGGGACCGCCCGAGCAAGCGCGGTCTCGATCAAGCTACCAGAGTTCTGGCAGGACAACCCGGACTCGTGGTTCCTCCTGGCCGAAGCCCAGTTCGCACTCGGGGGAATAACAGCAGATGACACAAAATTCTACCACGTCATCGCCAAGCTAGACAACCGCACAGCTCGACACGTGCGGAGCCTGGTGCAGCAACCGCCCGCTGGCGACAAATACAGCAGGCTGAAAGCTGCCCTCATCCAGTGTTTCATGCCCTCAGCCGGGGAGAGAGCTAGGAGGCTCCTAGCTCTACATGACTTGGGAGGACGCAGGCCGGTCGACCTGATGGAGGACATGCTGCAGCTGAGAGGCTCAGACAACAATGATTTCCTCTTCACGCACATCTTCCTGAGAACCCTTCCATTGCAGACGAGGGCGACCCTGGCAGCCACTCATTTCGGGACCCAGCGGGACTTCCGCGTGCTGGCCCGAGAAGCGCAGCGGATCCTCGACTCCAGCGAGGAGCATGCGGCCACCGCAGCAGTGGCAGACCTCGGCGCAGCGACCGGGAGCAGCGGTGGGCCAGAGGTGGCGAAATCGATCCCACCAACAATGGCAGCAGCGGGGTCCCGATGCAGCGGAGGAGACGACTGCTGTTTCTACCATCGGCGTTTTGCAGAGAGGGCGCGCAAGTGTGTACCGCCGTGCCAGTTCAAGAGCTTAGCAGCATTGGCCCTCGGCGAGCAAAACAAGCTGCTCTACCTCATGGATGTGCGATCTGGGCGGCACTTCCTCGTGGACACGGGCGCCCAAGTGAGTTTCATCACCCCAACCTACGCTGACCGGCTGGCGGGTCCCCGTGGTGACGGGGCGACAGCGGCGAACAGCTCGAGCATTAAGACCTTCGGTGAAAGGACTCTGCTTCTGTCCTTGCACGGCCACACTTATGAATGGACTTTTATTATAGCGGTGGTGAGTTTCAACATGTTAGGCGCTGATTTTCTGTGCTCACGTGGGTTGTTAGTTGATCTTGCCAATAGGCGCCTGGTTTATGCACTCTCCTTTTATTCCATTCCTTGTGCAGCTCGAGTGTCCCCGCCACCAGCACAGACCAACGTCGCCACAGCAGGCGGTAAGTTTCACACACTCCTCACCCAGTTTCCAGCACTCACAGTTCCCACCTTTTCAGCAACAGTTGGGAAACACGGGGTGGAGCACTTTATCACCACAACTGGCACCCCCGTCTTCGCGAAAGCTCGGCGCTTGGATGCAGCTAAACTGTCCATAGCACGCGAGGAGTTCGCCAACCTGGAAAGGCTGGGCATCATCCGCCCTTCAAACAGCCCATGGGCCTCCCCACTGTATATGGTCCCTAAAGCTGACTGCTCGTGGAGACCTTGCGGTGATTTCCGCAGGTTAAACAATGCCACAGCGCACGACCGCTACCCAATCCCACACATTCAGGATTTTTCGGTGCATCTGGCGGGGGCGCGCATTTTTTTGTAAAATAGACTTGGTCCGCGGGTACCATCAAGTCCCAGTGCGCGCCGAGGACATTCCCAAAACAGCGGTGATAACCCCGTTTGGACTTTTTGAGTTTTTACGCATGCCATTTGGCCTCAAGGGCGCCGCGCAAACCTTCCAACGCATGATGGATGCCGTGTTACGCGATCTCCCTTTTGTGTTTGTGTACCTGGACGACATTTTTGTCGCCAGCACATCCAAAGAGGAACACGAAAAACACCTCACAGCAGTTTTTCAGAGGTTGGGAGAGCACGGGTTAATAATCAGTCCAGCTAAGTGCCAGTTCGGGGTGGCGCAGATCGATTTTTTGGGGGCACCGCGTCTCCCCAGAAGGGGTGGTTCCGCTACCGGACAAAGTGCGCGCAGTGGCAGATTTTCCCCGGCCTCAAACGGTCAAAGCATTACAGGAGTTTTTAGGAATGTTGAATTTTTATAACCATTTCCTTCCCCACGCAGCGCAGCTCATGCAGCCACTATATGCCGCGCTTAAAAAGCAAAAACCCTCCAATGCAATCGAATGGTCCCCGGAGTGGGAGCGCGCATTCGCGGAGGTAAAAAAAGCCCTGGCAGACGCTGCGTTGTTAGCTCATCCAGACCCAACGGCCCGCATAGCGCTCACCACTGACGCATCAGATTTGGCCATAGGGGCGGTAGTGGAGCAGCACGTTGCCGGGGTTTGGCAGCCGCTGGCCTTTTTCAGCAGTTCCTTGCGCGAAGTCGAGCGAAAATACAGCGCGTTTGACAGGGAGCTGTTAGCGCTCCACTTAGCCATTCGCCACTTCCAATTCTGGCTAGAAGGTCGGCGTTTCACCGCGTTTGTCAACCACAAGCCGCTCACTTTTGCGATGGCCAAAATTTCGGAGCCTTGGTCGGGCCGGCAGCAGAGGCACCTGGCCGCAATTTCGGAATTTACTACTGATATTCAACACGTAGCGGGTAAACTCAACGTAGTAGCAGACTGCCTCTCTCACGCGGTAACAGCACCAGTCCGCGCAGAGGTAGATTATACTACCGCAGCCGCAGAGCAAAATAACAGCGTGGAAGCGCACGCAGCCCCAGTTCACGTGGGGATAGATTATGCGGCTATGGCAGCGGATCAGGGTAGCAATGCGGACGTGTGCGTGCTCCAGTCTGGACCAACAGGGTTAAGGCTGGAGGGCAAGAGCTTACAAAATGGTATGCCCCCCCTAATCTGTGATGTCTCCACCGGGCGTGTTCGCCCGGTGGTGCCGGCTGCTTGGCGCCGCCGCGTTTTTGACTCGGTTCACTCCCTGGCACACCCGGGGGTGCGCGCGTCTGTGAAAATGGTAGCAGAAAAGTTTGTTTGGCCGAGCCTGCGCAAGCACGTGAAAGAGTGAGCAAGAGCCTGTGTGGCTTGCCAGCGGGCCAAAATTCACAAGCGCACTAAAGCCCCCTTAGAGCCGTTTCACATCCCGGCCAAGAGATTTGATCATGTGCATGTCGACCTCGTGGGCCCCCTACCGTCGTCACAGGGGTTCACACATCTTTTGACAATGGTGGACCGAACCACGCGTTGGCCGGAAGTGGTCCCGCTGGCATCGACCACGGCTGCAGAAGTGGCCCGCGCATTTTTGACGGCTTGGATAGCGCGTTTCGGGGTTCCGTCGGATATTACGTCCGACAGGGGACCTTAGTTTGTGTCTGAGCTTTGGTCAGCGATGGCCCACAGCTTGGGTGCAACAATTCACCGCACTACCGCTTACCACCCCCAGGCTAATGGTTTATGCGAGCGTTTTCATAGATCATTGAAGGCAGCCCTCAGAGCGTCGCTCACGGATGCAAATTGGGTAAACAGACTACCATGGGTTTTATTGGGATTGCGTTCTGCGCCTAAAGAGGACTTAAAGGCCTCCCCAGCGGAGTTGGTTTTTGCGCAGCCTCTCCGGCTGCCAGGCGAGTTTCTGCCAGATCATCTGGCGCCAGGGCGCCCCCCGGCTCAGTGGTCACTGATCGGCACGGGAGCGGACACGCTTCCGGGCCCCGTTCATCACACTTTTCCGCATGTTTTCATTCCCAAATCTTTAAAAAATGCCGAATTTGTTTTTGTCAGGCACGAGGCTCTGCGCCCAGCCCTGCGCCCACCTTACGATGGCCCATATAGAGTGGTGATAAGCATTTTGTGGTAGATTTGGGGGACAGAAGGGAAACAATTAGTATAGACAGACTAAAGCCTGCTTTTGTGATGAACGACGAGTCTGTACGAGTGGCGAGGGCTCCTCGACGTGGCAGACCCCCCAGGAAGCATGCCCTGGAGCCCCCGCAGGGATCAAATAATGGTTCTCATCCTCAGTTAACAGATTCACTGCAAGATGGCGCCGCAGGGGCTGTGAAGCCCACTTTCAGCAAGTTTGGAAGACGTTTGAAGCCCAGACGGCGTATGGACTAATGTGTGGTTTTATTATGTTGTGTAGACTATGCTGTATTGTTTCATTCTTCGACGTTTGGGGGGGGTTATGTGGCTCACATATTTTGATTGCATATGTATAAGCACAGGAGTGAGATGCTTAGGACTGCATGTGTTTTGTGACCTCACGTCTGTGAAGGAACAATACGTCTGGACCTCCTGAGGATAACAGCAGGAGGTGGAGGTGCCGTGATGTGGACTCTGAGAGAACTTCCTGACCTCCTGGGGTCAGACGGAGGACGAAGGAACTCGGGGGGAGAATTATTATCAATGGGGGATTTGGCGACAATGTGATTCTGTTCTTTGATGTCCCAGGTATAAAAGTGGGGGTTTGGGGGAGTTTGATCTCTTTTTGTTGCTGTTGAGAGCATGTTGGAGATGTGAGATCGCAATAAATCTGAATTGAGAAATAAATTCAGCCTCGTTATTTCACGCTCTCCACAACCACCACCTTCAGATCTATTCTCAAGAATTAAAACAAGTTAGTGGAATTTACATGGAACAATAGGAAGGCTAGATTACGTTTGTCCTTACTATATTTACCATTTGATTGTGGAGGTCTGAAATGTCCATACTTTATGTTGTATTACTGGTCAGCACAACTGAGGTCTATGACATATTATTTTTCATCAAATGATCCTCCTCACTGGACTGAAATGGAATCATACAATTTACCTTTACCTCTTCCCTTATTCATATACTCAGACTCGGCTAAAAAAAATTACAGAAACAAGTTAAAAATCCAATTGTAAAGCACATGATCAAAATATGGTGTGAAACCAAAAAATATTTAAAAGAACCACACTTATTGTCACAATTTAGCCCAATATGGGGTAATCAATATTTTACACCAGGGAGAGCGGATGCTGTATTTAAAGTATGGAATTTAAAAGGGATTCAAAAGATTCAAGACTTATATTTGTCACGTTCAGATAACATAATGTCTTTTGAAGAACTGAGGATCAAATTCAATCTTAATAGAACACATTTTTTTAAATATCTTCAGCTTAGGAATTTTATTCGATCAAATCAAAATAATGCTCTCACCCGACCTACTTATTCATCCTTGGAAAAAATTTTGACGAAAGATAGTAAGAGAAAGGGTATTATTCTGCCGCCATGAATTAAGTTGGGTAGTTCCCATTACAGCATTTCATGTAAGTGAGTTTGGTTCCCTCTAGTGGTGTAGTGAAAGCATCGTTTTGAACTGATACACAAAGTGTTGCACATGCGCAGTAACAATATAACGGGAGACCAGTCAGCGCTTCACCCGATGTACGAACGCTGTGAATGTTGTTAAATTATCGGCGCCTTGGACATCATTAGTCCGTGAGTATCTACATGGTTTGACAGTGTTAACAGCTACAATGAGAACTACACGGTTGCATTGGTGTATTTTAAGCGACTGTCTAGTCCGTTGCCAACATTGTTAACAAGCTAAGTTAGAGCTAATGCTAACATCTGCTAAGCTAGACACGGTGACCATTCATTGACGGCGTGTATATGTCTACTTTGTTGCAGTTTTACACAGATGTAGGAATGAATGTAAACGGATGTAAGACCAAAAAGACGAGTGTACATCACGTTGAGTTCCTTGTGGGGTAGCATCAATAAACGAGATAAAAGGAAGCATCTTGTCATCATTGAGACCTGCACCACACATGTTAGCTTGCTGTCTACCAGTCGATAACTGGGAAACTCGATGGGAGGGCAGTAAAGGTATTATTTCAGAGTTTTATAACTCATTGACACTATTCTCAAGTGAAAACTCACAGAAAAGACTGAATTATTGGAAAGAAGACCTGCAAATTGAAATTTCAGAGGAACAATGGGAAATGGCTTGTGCAGAAGCTCAAACCAAATCAATAAATGTATGTCTTAAACTGATACATTTTAAATGGTTAATGCGGATGTATGTTACACCAGTGGAGTTAAATAGATATAACAAAAACATACCAGATACATGCACAAAATGTATGGAAAGTAAAGGAACCCTATTTCACTGTTTATGGGAATGTAGAAAAATCAGAATGTTTTGGGAAGAGGTGAGGGTAACAATTGAAAAAATAATTTCAAAACAATTCACATTGAACCCTAAACTGTTTTTGTTGGGTCTGTATCCAGAAAAACATAACTTTAATAAGAGTGAAAGAGCATTCATAGACCTCGGTTTGCTTAATGCCAAAAAATGTATTGCACTATTGTGGAAAAAGACTCATAGACCAGATGTGACTCAGTGGTTAAGATAGATGTTAACAAACCTTCCACTAGAAAGAATAACATACATACTGAAATCAAAGGAAAATGTGTTTGAGAATATATGGAGACCTTTCATTGATTATGTAAAGAAATTAAACATTACTTCTGAAGAAGAAGGTGAATGATATGTGTGGACCTTGCAAATTCCAAATTGGTGAATGTATAATATGTATTCTTATGTAATAGATTACCTAGACTAAACAGAGGAGCATTGTTGCTGACTTGCCTTTGTTAATGGTTGTTGGTGTTTTTAGTACATTTTTTTTTGTAGTTAGTGTTTTTTTTTATTATTTTTAAATTACTTTAGTGTTAGTGTTTGATTGTTTGTGCCATGTTTGTAAAAAAAAGGTTCAATAAAAAATATTGTGGAAAAAAAGAATACATCGTGTTGATAAAAGGATTATGCTAATATTTTACCAGGCTGTGTTGGAGAGCTGTATTAGACACAGCATTACAGCTTGGTTTGGCAACCTCTCTGTGAAACTTAAGAACAGAGTGTTGCGTTTAATTCATACAGCATGGAAAATTATTGGAGTTAAAGAGTATTTACCCATGCAGATCTTACACGACCAGGCAGCCTGTAGACAAGCTCAAAAAATAATCAGTGGCATGAGCCATGTACTAAACAATGAATATGTGCGGCTGCCCTCAGGGAGGAGATACAGTGTCCCCAAGTGCAGGTTCAATAGATACAAGAACTCATTTATCCCGACGTCAGTAAAACTTTTAAACTCAGATAAATAGGTCAGGGACACTTATAACTCCTGTTCTTAATGACTGCTGTTATATATTTATGTATGTATGTACTTGTATTATTTATTGGGTTTTATTTCATTCATTATGTACTACATCCATTGTGTATGTGTGGATTGTGTGGTTGCAGCATGGGTGACAAGCCCAAGACAAATTTCCCCTTGAGGGACAATAAAGTTTATCTTATCTTATCTTATCTTATCTTGGTCTCCTGGTTTTAGGGTGATAATTCCTCCTGTGTGTTCCTTCCTAGGAAGAATAGCATGAACAGAATCTTTTTGGGTCAACATTTTTAACATGTAATGTGCTAAACAAATCTCTTCATCTTCTGGGTTGAATTGTCTGAGGGGGTACTAAATAAGGCTTTTCATGTGAACTTCAAATGGAGATAAACATTCTTTTATAGGCATTATTCTCATATAAAATAGCATCAATAGTAAACAATAAATCCAATTCTGTCCTGTTTCTGCCATTGTTTTCTTAATCTTGTCATGGCGGCCATTGGGCCGTCATCAGCTCCAGCTGCGCACGCACCTGCCGCCAATAACCAGCAGGCCTTAAAAGTCGGTGTCACTGACTGCTCAGCACGGAGTCGTCTGTCTACTTCGCCACGCAACGCGTCACAGACTTGACCTCTAGCCAGAGCATCCACAACGCATCATCGTCAAGCCTTGTCACGTAAGCCACAGAATAACTCACCTCGTCAGAGTATTCTCCCCTGTGCACAGGTGGGCCTCCCTGGCGGCGGACTTGTCTCCCCTAGCAACGGGGCTTCTCCTCCTCCTCCTCGGATCTCCTCCTCATCGTCATAGCACCAAGCCCCACGCTCACCTAGCTACATTAAGCCACGGAGCAGGCAAGAGTCTCCCAGTGCCACCTGCAATTAAGCAGCGCACTTTGTTACATCTTCTTACTGCGAGCTGCATTAATCCCTCTGTGCTTGTGTGTTTCCAGGGTTGCCAGGTCGCAGCGGGACTCGCTCAGCTCCAGCTGTCCTCCAACATCACACTCACCCACACATCCACACACACAACACACACTGATTTAATAAATAATTGTCAAACGGTCTTACTCGTGTCTGTGTCTGTCTCCTGGGTCAAGCAGTCATGTCAAAACTTTCTTTAATGGTCCGGTTATGTTGTTCCACAAATCCTGCAAACTGTGGGTGATATGCTGCATGGTGTTTCAAATCAATATTCAACACTTTCCCTAAATAAGAAATAATTCATTCATTCATTCATCTTCTTCCGCTTAATCCTTTTTAATCTGTTTTACAAAATGAGTACCATTATCTGAAAAAATTTTCTCCCGGATCCCATACCTCGGAATAATGTCTGTTAGTAGTTTTTAGCTACTGTAATTGCATCTGGGTTTTTACAAGGAAAAGCTTCTACCCACTTAGTAATATCCACTCAGCAATATCTCTTCCCTTCACATTTGGTTAGCTCAATTAAGTCCATGCAAATGTTCTGAAATGAGTATGTTGATGACAGAAAACTACCCTTCTCTGGTCTGACATTGTCCTGGGCATTATTTTGTGCACAAATTATACATTATTGGCAAAATTTTGTAGCAAAATTTTCAAACCCATAGAATTTTCAAACCCATAGACTGTGATAACTAATAACCAATAACACCATCCCTCCCTTGGACACATGACAAAGTCTATGTGTTCAAGTACCAGCACAGTGAAATAATTTTTGTAGGAGGATGGATTTACCCTTTGATCAGGTATAAATTTGGGAACCTTGATTAAAAACAGCACCTTTATTTAATCACTTATAGACTCCAGCCTATGGAGGTGTGTTTTTTTTTTTTTTTTGCATATTATTTCATCAGGAGATGTCAGTAATATGTCATAAAGGAGCAATTGGTTCCTATTAGGAGGTATAAAATGTGCAAGATTTGCTAACATTGTGTTGGTAAAATTCCATGAAGCACTTGTTTTTCTCAGAATGTCAGTTATTGTGTAACAATGTTCTTACACCTTTTTATCTGCTTGCTCCACACGCTACACTGCAGTTTTTAGGTTACAGCCTATGACCCACTTGTTGAAATCAGTTAGAATCAGCTCTGCCCTCAGCTGAACTGTCACATAGTGGAAAAATACTGATACAAGTGAGGAGAACCCTCCCTCTTGCACGAGGGAGTGATGAAGTTTTATAAAAAGTATAAGACCCACTTTTTGGGTAGCATTCTCTTCTGATATGGTATGAGAGTTATGCTCCAGCGCTGTTTCTTGTACCATATCACAGCTTCAGTAAAATAAGTGGAACTATACTTCACCTCTCTGTCTGGTTATTTAGCCTTCGTATAAAAGAACTGGAGGTTAAGATATTTTAGCGCAACAATTGCCTGAGAAAAAAATTGTAGGAGAGTCATAGTAACCCTGTGGTATTCTGGTGAATGTACTTTTTGTTAAAAATGCATTGCTAATGACTACCACTCTGAAAAATTGCATTTGGAGTTCTAGTTCGTTCAACAATATGTGTGATCATGGTACACAGTGAGCACAAAGAATTATAGCTTTGTTAATTCCTGCAGGTCCTGCATCATCAGGATGTTTCCCACAGGAATGGGGAGGCTGAGCATGACACTATGACATCTGCTGCTTTTAGCTCTTTTATGGCCTGTTTAACACCTTTTTGAGATTCTAGACGGAGAGGACATTGTCTTTTACATGGTCTATAGTGTGGCTTTGATGTTATAGTGACATAATTTGCTCCCTTTTATTCGACCAACATCTTTTACTACTGTATAATAAATTTAGAATTTGAATTTCAAATTTGCTCATCCTCTCTTCTGTTAATGTTAAGATTGGTCATGTAGGAGATTTCTGGGTGTCAGTGTGCACAGCCTTTTGTGCTGCAGTTACCCAGTTAAGTGATAATGCATATGTTTCTAATTTAGGAGAATATTCTCTCTCATGGTCAGATGTTGGCTTCCCATGGATGGCTATATTCCTCAGCAGAGGTGACAAAATGTCCATCATTTTTCCAATCCATGTGTTTGGGTTTGACCAGTGAGATGTGTGCCCCTCCCCATTGTTTAAAATGTCTCTTACCCTCATCAGATAAGACAATGGATGCTTTCACACATCCCCTTGGTGACCAGTACAAGTTTTTTATGACCAATCTGGAGGATGGATTTGCAAAAACTGTTTGTTCATAATTTGGATCAGATTCAGTCAAATGCCTATAGTACATGATACAATGATATTGATTTGGAGATTGCCAGTCAGTAGGAACTGTGGACGTAAAATGCTTGTGTAGCTCTTTTACACAGGTCTAATGTCACTGAACATGGTCCGGCCATGACCAGGTCGAGTGAGTATCAGTATTTTAGTTTGGAAGTCTCATCAACCATGTTTACTTCCTCAACATGTGGGAAGCCTTTGACAAAATGAACCACCTTTCAACAATGTTACCGGTAGTAGGATCTTTTACTTTCACAGATTTGATAGGTGTAGTTTTCCATTTGCAAATTTAACTGTTTCCTTTTCTTCTGACTTTGCCAAGCCCTGAATATCATCACCTAAAGTTACTGATCTACATGCACCTGTGTCACACAAATTTAATCAGAGTACCTTGAACTTCCCACATTACTTCTGGTAAACACTGCATTGTTAACATTAGATCATAGTCAGGTAAATGGAAGATGTCTGCTATGTCAATTTTCTGTATATATATATAGACATGAGTCCACTTATCTGTTTTAGTCTTAATCATGCAGTCCAGTTTTGTCGTAATGGATGTGGCTCATGGGCTCCTCCCCCTCCCAGAGGTCAGTCTTGCCTTTGGGGACACTCTCTTTGCCAGTGACCCCATTGTCCACACTGATGCATTCATTTCCACTATGGGGGTACGTTCCCTCCTCGGCCACGACTCCTCCTCCTCCATTGCTGTTGTCCCACTCCTTCTCCTCCTTGGCTTCCTTGATAAAAGACAGATTAATGGGGAGCCCCAACCCCCCGTGGGTCAGCAATCACATAAATAGGTGCAGGTTTTTCTTTAAAATTTTTATTTCCCTTACATACCTAGATTCCCATTCTTCAGACACAGTACACCAATCTGTTAATATCTTGAAACTTAGTACAATGTCAAATAAAATTTACAAGTGATCTAGACCAACTAAGAGTTTTGTATAAATAGTTTGCTGTTATTCTAAGCTTAGTTTTCACTAAATAACTACATTTTATTTGTCTGAATCAAGTCTAAGAGTTTAATCCCTATAAACTAGATTTCATACTTTGATTCAGGTTATAATTAAAAATAATTAAGGATGATTAAAACATTACCATTTCATCTACTTACAAATCATATCAGATGCAAAAAGATTCTAAACGTTATAATACTCTAATAAATTATTAGTTATAAAGTACTCTAATACGAAATATTAGAGTACTTTATTTATGCCCACTAATTGATGTAAAAACAAAAAGTTTTTGCATTGCAAATCTTTCTTATATATAAAAAACGGCTCATAAATCTGACCCTAACATGCGCATGCATGCTTATGACTCCCTGCGTGTTCTTACAATCATAGAAAATAGCCACAAAATAAAACACTATCTTAATAGTAAGTTTTTCCAATAGAATTAAAAAAACAGGACAAAAGGCTTACCTTGACTGAATGTTGCAGACAATCCTACAGAGATTTTTAGAAGAGGTTCTGCTCACCTTCTGATCAGTAGGGGCCCTGGATTGTCCGCGACACCCGGACAAAGGCTTTGTATTCTGACTTTGTCAATGAAGTTGGCTAACTGCCCGCATCCTCCACCACTGAACTGTAAAAATTAATTTTGGACAGTTAGCAGAATCTTTTCAGTTAACCAACCAATAATCACAGAAGAAATACTATTTCTCAGCTTATCTTTTATTGAATCATGCGAGGAGTCAGTGAACACGGCCATGGGTTCTTCCCAGCTCCCTCTGGTGAGAAGACCCAGAACAAAGAAATCCCCCCTACATATAGCTTCTGGTTGCTGGGTGTTCCCAGGCAACTTTCCAACAAGAGTCCCCAACAAAAGTCTGGTCTTTGTCCAAACTAGTTAGAACCGGTCCTTTCAGTGTCCAAATGGCTTCAGATGTCATCTCAGCTCTTTATGACGTCCATCCTGTTGGTTCCTGTCTCTCCAGATGTCTCCTCTTGAGTCCTACACAACCCCCATGTCCATATATGGAAACAGGAACAGAGGCTTTCCTGTGGAGCTTGTATGTGTGTGTATGTGTGCATGTGTGAGTGTGAGCTTGTGTCTAATGTGTGTAAGCAACTTATTTATTTATTTATTTAGCGAATGCAAAGTCCTCAAGCCAAGCAGTTGCCTCCTGGTTTGCTGTATGGAGGGTGTGTAATCCTCCTTCTAGTCTTTGGAGCGGGCAAGCCTCTATGATGTGTTCCATTGTTTGCTCCTCTCCACATGCGCACAGTGGGCTAGGGGTACTGCCCCATCTGTGAAGGCTGGCCAAGCAGGGGCCATGTCCAGTCCTGAAGCGATTGAGTGTAGACCACTGTCTCCTTGGAAGGTTGGTGCCCGGGACCTGTTGGTTGGGGTTTGTCACCAGGTGTTTGTTTGGGACCTCCTTGGTCTCCCATTCCTCTTGCCAAGCTGTCTGGATGGTGAAGTCAGCTGGGGGAGGGTTTTTCCAAATCGGCTGTCTGGATGGAAGTCGGGCAGTGGGTGGGGTGTAGATATCTGCATAGATTGGTAAGTGAGGAGAATCTTTGGCTTTTTGAAGCATCCTTTGAGTTAGTGCTGCTCACCGGATGTGTGGGGGGGCTATGTTTGACAGTACAGGGAGCCAGGGGAGTGGTGTTGAGCGGATTGTCCCAGTTATGGTTCTCATGATTGTGTTGAGCTGGGTGACTACGTGGTGTGTGTAGGATGACCTGGACTAGACAGGGGCAAAATATTCTGCTACAGAGTATGAAAGGGCCAGTGCTGAGGTGCGCAGGGTGGAGGCTGCCGCCCCCCATTTTGCACCAGCGAGCTTGCAGAGCAGGTTGTTTCATGCCTTCACCTTAGCAGCCGTCCCCTTTAAATGTTCCTTGAAGGATAGGGTCCTGTCAAGGGTCACTCCAAGGTAGGTTGGATTCGAGGCATGCTTAAGCTTAAGTCCGCTCAGGTGGATGTTTAGTTCTCTGGCAGCTTTTACATTGTGGAGATGGAATACACTGGAGACGGGTTTTGCTGGGCTTGGTTTTAGGTGCCAGGTTTTGCAGAACTGGTCCAGTTTGGCAAGATCTTCCGTGAGCAACCGTTCCAGTGGCTCAAAGTCTGGTGCTTGGAGTGCCAAACAGATGTCGTCTGCATAGATGAATTTGTGGGATTTTGTAGTGGGCAGGTCGTTTATGTAGAGGTTGAACAGGGTTGGAGCTAGAACTGAGCCTTGTGGGAGTCCGTTTTTCTGCGTTCTGCATGTGCTTGTGTTCTGACCGAGGTGGACTCTGAACCTTCGGTTGGTCAGCAGGGTTTTTATAATTGCTGACGCCCAGGCAGGGATCGCCTTTGTAAGTTTCAGGAGGAGGCCTTTGTGCCAGACCATATCATAGGCGGCTGTAAGATCGAGAAACACAGCCCCTGTCTTCAGTCTGCTCTCGAAACCATTTTCGATGAAGGTGGTTAGGGCCAGTGCTTGTTCTCCTGTACTGCGGTCCTTGTGGAAACCTGCTTGATCCACACTTAGAATTTCCTCTATTCCTGGGGAAATACGTTGCAGTATTAGGCGCTCCATGATTTTATAAGGAACGCTGAGTAGGGAGATTGGGCGGTAGCTTGCTGGTAGTTTGTGGTCTTTGCCAGGTTTTGGTATAGCAATGACCTTTGCTGTCCACCATTTCTTTGGGATTGAGTTTGTTTGTATGATCCTTGTGTAGAGTTGTGTCAACCAGGTTAGGGCTCGGGGGCCAAGATTTTTCATGAATTCTGGGAAGATGTTGTCATATCCTGCTGCCTTTCCACATTTCAGGCCCTGTAGGACTTTCTCCAGTTCAGCAGCCTCGAAGGGTTCAGGGTTCGTTTCCTCTACGGGCATTTTTTGGTGTTTTTTTAGCTCAGTTGTAACTGCTCTTCTGGTGTCTTTGTCTTGGGGTGCTTTGGTGATGGTCAGTAGGTGGGATGCAACTTGGTTGGGTGTGACAGATGCTCGGCTTTGGCTAGGGGGCTTCTGTGCAGCTCCTAGGCGGCGGATGAGGCTCCAACATTTCCTGCTAGAGTGGGTAAAGCTCCGGTCAACACATCAGTTGTAAGCAACTGATGTGTATGTGTAAATGGTGTATGTGTGGGTTTGACTTGTGTGTTTGTGTGTGTTGGGGGGTTATGTGTGGATCTAAAAGATATGTGTTTGCAAGCACTCTGTGTAATATCTAATTAGTGAATCTTCACTATTTATTTATTATAACATCCTCCACTGCTTTGCTAATTGCTGTGCAAAACGGACGCTTTCAGCCCCCTCAATCCTGCTGCTCCTCGGCTCCTCCCTCTTTCCCTGAAGTAGCCAAGAGTATCTGTCTGACTGGTTAATGTTACAACCAACTAGGGTAAGCAGAAATACTTATGTAGTTAGAAATGGTCAGTCCAAACTCGCCTGATGAAGGTGGATGTCACCAAACAGGAAATTCACAGCAGAAAAACACAGACTTGGGACTGGGGTGAAATTTTGCTCTTGATATGTCTTGTAAGTCACAAAAAACATGTCACAGACATGTTAACAAAAAAAAAAAGATTTTTGCCAGAGTGTCACTTTAAAAACCCCAGCAATATTTATAAAAAATTCCTTACCTTCATGCTTATTTATCCATATGTCAGTCCATTACTTATCCATAGAGCCCTCAACTTCATTTCTGACATAATTCTGGACCCAGGGGACAAAAGACAGACTCGAGGGAAATGCAATTATCCTTTTATTAGCTAACTGTGTCTTGCGAATGCGTGCGTGTATGTACAGTGTCGTGCATGCAGTGTAGGACTCGTGCAGGGGGAGAGCTGGACGCCGTTCAGCCTGGCAACCCTATGGAGACAAAAGCAGAGACGTTAGCTCAGCACCAGGGCAAAGGGCGTAATAATGACGACTGCTTACTTTGCAGATGGTGGTGGTGAGCTCAGGTTGGCCTTGAGGGCGACAGCCAGGGAGACAGCATCTGGCTCTGTGCAGGGGAGAGTGTGAATTACCCTGAAGCAGGAGTGGAGCTGAACCGCTGCCGGGGAGAGAGAATCCGCCGCCAGGGAGATCCACCTGTGCACAGGGGAAGACGAGCTTGACAAGGTGAGTCAATATTAGCTTACGTGTGGCGACGCGTAGGTCTGGAATCAGACGATGAGCCAGGACGTGGCTGCTGACGAGAGACGTGTCCAATGGAGTTTGACAGACGGCTCCGTGCTGAGTAACAGGCAGGTCTGGCTTTTAAAGCCTGCTGATGATTGGCAGCAGGTGTGCGTGCAGCTGAGGTTGATGAGGGCCTCATCATGATGGCCCTGAGGGCGCCATGACAATTTCTCCAGTTTCTTTCTTTTGTTTTTTTTTGGGGGGGGTGTCTGTTTTCGCTCTGGGTTTTTTGAAATGTGAACTTGTTTTTCTGTGACCTGTTGGCAGCTTTTGTCACTGTGTCTGTTACAAGACGCCAAGGGAAGTGATCTTGCTACCGGAAGTACAAGCTCTGTGCATATATCAAATTGATTACCCTGATAAAGCTTCTTGTCACTGCAGTTTAGTATTGCTTATATTTTACATTTAGTTTTTAAGTGCTGCACTAAAAATATGAGCTTAGCTGGTACAAATGAAGACAGCTACTTTTATTTCTCTCAAAAATATTGTAGGCTTCTGGGTGAATACAGCTGCAAATGCTGATGGGAAATGGGAAATATTATAAAATAAGCACATTCTCAATTAGACTGCCAGTTTTAATATGATTTAGTGCTGTGCATATGTCAAAGACATTTAATAGGATATTTGTAACTTTTATGTTTGTCACCACCATTAGAGTGCATGGTATGTTGGAGAGATACCGGCAAGATATAGTTGACCTCACCTCAACGCACAGCTCTGGTTCCGGAACCAGTCTCCTGGAGAGGGGCTGTGTCATAACCCGAGTGTCGGTTCTGGCCACACTCGGGTCTCATATCTTATTTCCCTGGCTTTGGCAGCTGAGGATTCCTTCCAGCTCCTCGGGCTCTTATTGTGAAGGCGCCCGGGGGAGCTCCCTGCTGTCAAAGTCAGCTGCTGTGCCGCTGTCATCAGGAGCAGCTGTGCCGCGTTGGGGTCATTAGCCGCCAGAGATATAAGCGGGTGCTAAATGTCCTCCAACGCGGCAGTCTCTGTTATGTTCAGCTACGTTCTGTTAATCTCTGTTGTGTTCCTGTTATTCTTGCTCATCATGGTTAACGGACTTGGGAATCCCCTGTTACCCGCCTGTTAACAGTCCCGTCGTTAAGGTACGCTCGTTGTAACTTTACCTTAATTATTATCTCGTCTGGTGCATCGGGTGCTCCCCGGCTCAGGCGTCACCTGTTCACTGTATGTATTCCTATGCCTGTCTAAACCTGCACTGTAAATAAACATCACTGTAAACTCACTGGTGACTGAGGCGTCTTGTGATGGTCCGTGAGGGCCATCGTGACAGTAGACTGCCGCCAAACGCCCGGAGAGGAGGCGTTGTTTTGAGACGCCATTCACCGTGCAGTTTGCAGTAGTGGACTGTTTGTTCCTACCTGTCTGAGTGTCTGCAGCGGGGAGTATGGCGTCATCCAGGGGCCGTTGTCGGCGCCTTGGCAGGCAGCTAGCGGAGGTTCTGGAGGAGGTAGACTACACCATCTTCACCGCTACGCTGTTGGACGCTCCCAGCGACATTCGTAGATACCTGGACCTAGCCGAGGAGATTCTGGATTCTCTTCCCCGCTTCACCAGTCATCCGGAGGTAAGCGTGAGGAGAGATGACATCGCCGCCCAGCGTGAGATACTCCGAGGGCTGGAGGGAAATCCTGGCAGGAAGCTGAAGCGGAGGAGACGTCGCCCCTCGCTTCGGGATCCCGCTCCTGCCTCCGTTCCGGCCCGGGAGTTCGCACCATCCGGAGGTTTTTTCCCATCGGGCATGTCGTCACTCGGGATTCCCCCAGAGAAGCTGCAGCTGACAGCAGACAAGATCTGGGACCGGGTGGCTGCTGCTTGCTCCGCTGGGAATCCACCAGCATGTATGAAGCATGTGGTGGCGGCGGTTAGACTGGTGGAGAGGAATCCAGCGCTGCGTGAGTTTCCTGAGTTCGCCGACTTGCTTGCCGCTGTTTCTGCTCAGGAACGGCGATTTCCGGACCTCACCTTCACCTCACCCCCTACAAGGAACCGTCGTCACACCGGCTTCCAACCTCGGCTAGAACCCCGTCTGGATGCTGTTCCGGGTCGCCGCAAGGGCTCAACCCCCCACACAGCTGTCACTCCTGCGCCTCGTCAGAGGGGAATCCCCGCAGCCTCGTCTTCTCCCGGGCCCTCGCCTGCTGTCCCGTCAGCGCTCCATGCCCGACTGACCCCGGCTGTCGCCCCCTCCTCCTCGTCGCCTATCCTGGCTGCTGTGTGTCGCGGGAGCTCCGTTTCGGCGAGCCCCATCCCGGATCCGCCTCGAATGGCCTCATCTCATCTTCCCAGAGGGCCCTCTGTCACCATCCAGCGGGGAAAGGAAGGAAAGACGTCCCCCACAGCGGGAACCATCTTACCCTTAGGGGAAAGGCAAGTACATGATAATTTCTCTCCTTTTGATATTGTTTTGCCTTGTCTGACTCCTGGGGGTGGAGTTCGGGGTATGCAGCCCCCCGAGCTCCTTCCACCCGCTGTGGATGAAAGTATTAACCCTGCTTCCTCTGTGTCTCCCTCCACTGAGCGGTCCTCGACGTCAGGCCAACGTCGCTGGATGAGGAGGGGGCCTGCGGTTCTGGAGAGCCTGGTTCCGGTTCCGCAGCCACGCCATGGGCGGAGGAGGAGAGCGGACTGCAGCGTGGAGCCATCGCCGATGAAGAAGCGTCCCCGGGGTTCCACAGAGGAGCGGTCCGGTCCAGCAGGTCGAGTTTCTCCTGCCACCATGCTGTGCGGGCCACCGGCGTGGACATCGGTACCGGAGGACTCTCTAGCTGTGCGCACCATCATGCCAGCTGCGGAGCCCGACGCAGCTGAGTGGGAGCCTGAAGACGACCTCCTGACTTCTGAGCCTGGATCATCGCAGTCCTGGACGGCGTCAGAACCCGAGCTCAGGCAAGTGCTCTGTTTTATCTTTCTTCTTCACCTTTTAGAGCACTTTTGCCTGTCTCAAGGGGAGATGAGCCGGGTGCAGCCGCCCACTGCGTCTGAGCTTATCTCGCCGGGTTCTGGCGCTGCCGGTGATCCTGATCCCGGGTTTTCTCTCTTGTGTGAGTCTTCTCCCAGGGTCGCCGGCGAGGGGCTGCTCTCGCCTGCTGCACCAGAGGTTCCGGTTTCGGGGTTGGAGGTCGAGTCTGGTGCTACGCCGACCGGGTCCACCGGGAGTGCTGTTCCGGTCCAGTTGGGGTCCACCGGGAGTGCTCCGGAGGCCCAATCGGGCTCCACCGTGGGTTTGGTTCCGGAGGCCCAATCAGGGTCCACCGTGGGTTTGGTTCCGGAGGCCCAATTGGGGTCCACCGTGGGTGCTGTTCCGGAGGCCCAATCGGGGTCCACCGTGGGTGCTGCACCAGCAGGTCCTAGGTTCGGTGAGGGAGCTGCAGATCCCCGGCCACCGGATGCTGGACAGGCTCGTTTCCTTCGTCACCCTCATCTCCACCGTCATCCTCCTCGTCTCCCTGAGGAGCGCTACCCATCTCCACCTGGGGCCGTTGGGGTCCCGAACGCTCCGCCCGGTTCCCCCTCATCTCCCCCCTTTTCAGCGGGACCACCGGCTGCTTCTTCCCAACGGTTCTGGTGGGCTGGTGTTGCGGGGCGGCCGCCTGAAGGACTGTCTCGTTGGTTTGGTTCTCTGGGTCGGCCCCCCGACCTATTTGTCTTCCTGTGCGGCGACCTGCTCCGGCCGCCTGAAACTCTCTTCTCCCGAGAATGGGACTGGGGTAGGCCGCCCGAACTGTCCTCTTTTCCCCTCCCTGTTCTGTGGCCTCTTGTTGCCGGACGACTCCCCGAACCTTTTGCCCTCATCCCTCCGGGCCTGGACTGCACCCTTCCCGGGGTTCTGAACTCATCTGTGGGACTGTTGGGGTGTGTGGGGGGGAGGGGGATTGTTTTGTGTTTTTGTGGCTCACCATGTTGTTTCTGAGTTTGGTGGTGGGGGGGGGGGTTCCACCTTATGTCACTCTGTATTTGCCAAAAGGTATATTGCCTATTTTGAATTTATTCTGGTTACCCACATTTTTGGGGATTATGGGTTTTTTTTCTCCCCCTACCTTTATAGCCTTGTTGGTCTCATCATTTACGTGCTCGTTGTTTGTCTCTCTCCCTCCTGCCAGCGCCCCATCCACCCGCCCTAGGGGGGTGGGGGGGCCTTGGGTGTTACTCAGGCCGCTCAGAGCTCGGCCTCGAGGGGGAGGTACTGTCATAACCCGAGTGTCGGTTCTGGCCACACTCGGGTCTCATATCTTATTTCCCTGGCTTTGGCAGCTGAGGATTCCTTCCAGCTCCTCGGGCTCTTATTGTGAAGGCGCCCGGGGGAGCTCCCTGCTGTCAAAGTCAGCTGCTGCGCCGCTGTCATTAGGAGCAGCTGTGCCGCGTTTGGGTCATTAGCCGCCAGAGATATAAGCGGGTGCTAAATGTCCTCCAACGCGGCAGTCTCTGTTATGTTCAGCTACGTTCTGTTAATCTCTGTTGTGTTCCTGTTATTCTTGCTCATCATGGTTAACGGACTTGGGAATCCCCTGTTACCCGCCTGTTAACAGTCCCGTCATTAAGGTACGCTCGTTGTAACTTTACCTTAATTATTATCTTGTCTGGTGCATCGGGTGCTCCCCGGCTCAGGCGTCACCTGTTCACTGTATGTATTCCTATGCCTGTCTAAACCTGCACTGTAAATAAACATCACTGCAAACTCACTGGTGACTGAGGGGTCTTGTGATGGTCCGTGAGGGCCATCGTGACAGGCTGGAGCTTGGCCTTCTCTGGAGTTGGCCCGGGCTAGAGGTGACAAGCAGGGGTGGGTATTCTTGTATCCCCCCACCTTGCTGCCTCTATATTGGAGTTTTCCCCGGTGGACGAAAAGGTTGCTTCCCTGCGCCTTCGGGTTGGGAAACGGGTCCTGACCATCGTTTGTGCCTATGTGCCAAATGATGTTCCAGAGTACACACCCTTTTTGGAGTCTGTGACTGGGGTGCTGGAGGGTGCTCCTCTTGGAGACTCCATTGTCCTACTGGGGGACTTCAATGCGCACGTGGGCAATGACAGTGAAACCTGGAAGGGGGTGATTGGGAGGAACAGCCTGCCCGATCTGAACCTGAGTGGTGTTCAGTTATTGGACTTATGTGCTAACCACAGTTTGTCCATAACGAACACCATGTTCAAGCATAAGGGTGTCCATATGTGCACCTGGCACCAGGACACCCTAGGTCACAGGTCGATGATCGATTTTGTTATCGTGTCATCAGACCTGCGACCGCATATCTTGGACACTCGGGTAAAGAGAGGTGCAGAGCTGTCAACTGATCACCACCTGGTGGTGAGTTGGATCCGATGGCAGGGGAGGATGCCATTCAGACCTGGTAGACCCAAACGTATAGTGAGGGTGTGCTGGGAACGTCTGGCTGAGGCCCCTGTCCGGGAGGTCTTCAACTCCCACCTCCGGAAGAACTTCAACCACATTCCGAGGGAGTCTGAAGACATGGAGTCGGAATGGGCCATGTTCTCCACCTCTATTGTTGAAGCGGCGGCCCACAGCTGCGGCCACACGGTGGTCGGGGCATCTTGTGGTGGCAACCCCCGAACCAAGTGGTGGACGCCAGTGGTGAGGGGGGCATTAAGGTGAAGAAGGAGTCCTATCAGGCTTGGTTGGCTTGTGGGACTTCCGAAGCAGCTGAGGTGTACCGGAGTGCAACACGCGTGGTTGCTGAAGCAAAAACCTGGGTATGGGAGTTGTTCGGTGAGGCCATGGAACAAGACTTTCGGTCGGCCTCGAAGAGATTCTGGCAAACTGTCCGGTGGCTCAGGAGGGGGAAGCAGCTCCCTGTCCACACTGTGTATGGTGTGGATGGGGCGCTGTTGACTTCGACTGGGGATATCGTCGGGCTGTGGAAGGAATACTTTGAGGATCTCCTCAATCCCACTGATACGCCTTCCACAGAGGAAGCGGGGCTTGTGGACGAGGAGGACGACCCGCCTATCACGGGGCTGAGGTCGCCAAGGTGGTTGAAAATCTCCTTGGTGGCCGGGCCCTGGGGGTGGACGAGGTTCGCCCTGAGTACCTCAAGGCCATGGATGTTGTAGGGCTGTCATGGTTGACACGCCTCTGCAACATTGCGTGGAGGTTGGGGGCAGTGCCTTTGGCATGGCAAACCGGGGTGGTGGTTCCTCTCTTCAAAAAAGGGGACTGGAGGGTGTGCTCCAACTTTAGAGGGATCACACTCCACAGCCTCCCTGGGAAGGTCTATGCCAAGGTACTGGAGAGGAGAGTCCGGCCGCTGGTCGAACCTCAGATTCAGGAGGAGCAATGTGGTTTTTGTCCTGGCCATGGCACATCGGACCAGCTCTTTACCCTCTCGAGGGTTCGTGGGAGTTTGCCCAACCAGTTTACATGTGTTTTGTGGACTTGGAGAAGGCATTCAACCGCGTCCCTCATGGTTTTTTGTGGGGGGTGCTTCGGGAGTATGGGGTATCGGGCTTGTTGTTATGAGCTATTCAGCCTCTGTACAACCGTTGTGAGAGTTTGGTTCATATTGCCAACACTCGGTAGGACTCATTCCCAGTGAGAGTTGGACTCCGCCAGGGCTGCCCTTTGTCACCGATCCTGTTCAGAATTTTTATGGACAGGAT
Organism: Pholidichthys leucotaenia; assembly: GCA_020510985.1. Classification (NCBI taxonomy): domain Eukaryota; kingdom Metazoa; phylum Chordata; class Actinopteri; order Cichliformes; family Pholidichthyidae; genus Pholidichthys; species Pholidichthys leucotaenia. Next base: position 256,125,513 of record CM035837.1, on the reverse strand, counting down.
TTCTAGGCGCAGCCAGGGAATGGAGGGTGTCATGCTTGGTGACCACAGGATCTCATCTCAGTTGTTTGCAGATGATGTTGTCCTGTTGGCTTCATCCAGCAATGACATACAGTTCTTGCTGGGACGGTTTGCCGCTGAGTGTGAAGTGGATGGGATGAGAATCAGCACCTCCAAGTCCGAGTCCATGGTCCTCAGCCGGAAAAAGGTGGATTGTCCTCTCCGGGTTGGGGACAGGCTCCTGCCCCAAGAGGAGGAGTTTAAGCATCTTGAGCTCTTATTCATGAGTGAGGGGAGAATGTTTACAGTGAGTATTAACGGAACACATCAGCAAACAGAGTGTGTGATTGAAAAAAAATAACACTCACCCGTGAGGTTTCCAACACCGTCCCTTCCTCCATCTCTCCCAGCCTGCCAGTGGACGTCTCGCCACGTCTCCGTCCTGACCATGTGTACAAAGGGCTGGGCTTGTGTTGAAAAACGTCCGCCTGCCCCAAAAACACCCCGTCCCGAGACCACGCATGAGGAGAGATGCCGCAAAACTGTTAACACTACAGCATGTAAACATTTTACACATCTTTAGAGGTAAAATTGTGAAATGGCGCTATATAAATAAAGTTGAATTAAATAAATAAAGTTAAAATCATTACTACATCTGGTCAATGAGCTTTAAAGCTGTGGATCTCCAGTCTAGACGGACCAATGCAACCACCACCACCCCCCCGGGCCCTGCTGTCCCGCTGTAAATGAAAGATGTGTGTCTTAAGAGACAAGTGTGTGTGTCAAGACCGACATGCAGTAGACAGACAGGTAGGCACGGAAAGAGAGTATTCTCTGTAATTTTTTTTTTCAGCAAAACAGACTCCTATAAACAATACAGAACAACAGAAAAAATTATTTATTTTTTCCTCTCCGCTCAGTACCGAGTGGTTGGGCACCGTAGAGAGTTTTCAAATGGAGGTGCTGCTAATAATTTCCAAATCTCTACTCTTTAACATGCATTCAATGCAATTTAGCTGTTGGATATTGCATTATATTAACACAATATCCATTATTGTAATGGATATTGTGTTAAAGTCTGTATTTGCTGTTGCACAAGAGTTTTTCTGTATAGCAGAAGTTTCTGCTTAATTTACAAATCACTATAATTGGAAATTTTTGACAATCCCGTGCTTTTCTTGTATTGTTATATAGAATATCACTGCAGTAAACTGGAAAAAAAAAACCCATCTGCTTTAAAATTTGGAATTCTTCCCACAACTTTTACAGCAAAAAACACTCTCAAAACATTGCAACTTTTATTGCAACTTTTTAAAAAAGCTCCCGCAAATTCAGGCTTTTTGGGCTGCAACAATCATAAAAAAGTCCCTCGGAATCCTGGAGGGACTGAATAACAATCACAGGCAAAACACCGGCAAATAATCATAATAATAAAACAAACCATGGGCATGATCCAAGGACTCACCCCAGACCATGACAGAGGTGGTTCTTGAGCTACAGGGGAACCCATTACATTTTGGTGATGATCTGTGAATGCATACCTCTGCCAAGGCTCTTATCTTCTCACAGTGTTAGCAAGAATACTCCAAAACTACTGGATGGATTTAGGTGAAATTTTTACCAGAGGTGGTCCTTGGCCTAGAAAGGAGCCCATAACATTTTGGTGATGATCCGAGAATGCATACATCCACCAAGGCTCTTAGCTTCTCACAGTGTGTTAGCAAGAGTCCTCCAAAACAACTGGATAGACTTTGCTGCAATTTTCACCAGAACTGGCTTGTAGCCTACACACAAACTCAATACATTTTGGAGGTGATCTATGATGAATGGAAGGAACATTTGCGGAGGTATGCGCTCTCTGAGTGCTTTTCTAGTTTAAACCGGAATCAGTGCATATTAATAAACATGATCACCATTAGGTAGTTCATGTAAACACGCCAGATTTAGCCTTACAGGCTAATTTTCATCTGTAGTACTACGTCAGGTTGAGGTTACATGTGCAAGTGTAAAACATGTTAAAATACAGACATTAACAAACTATGATTAATAAAAACACTAGTGCACTCAAATGTGCACAGAGTGCATACTAATTGTCCGAATTATGGGTGCAAGTTTGATTGTCCTGGAGCCACTTTTTCACTGATTTAGATAAAGACTTGAACGATGGAATGTTTCTGAGTTCTGCTGGCATAGTATTCCAGGTGTGAGATACTCTGACAGAGAAGGACATCTACCCAAAGCTGCTTTTCCTGAAAGGAATGTCACAGTCCCCTCGACTCTGGGATCAAGTGCCCATATTGTCCTTTAGATAGATGTACTCAGTCAAAGGAGGTGGAGCCAAACCACGAAGAGTTTTATACACCAACATGATGCCATGCAACTTGATAATACTGTATTATCCCAGCTGAGAAAATCATATCTGGAAAGAATGTGACAGTGATGATAGGTATTTGTTTTTTTATCCAGGGTTTTGAGAGTTTGCTTATACTCATGCATGCCCGTAGAAAGCAAGTCTGAAACATGTAGGCAAATCAGGCTTTACAGGCCCAAATGTAGGCTGTGTTTGAAAGAGGAATACAGAGGTGTAGCCTATATGTAGGCAGTCACACATGTTAGACTTTTACAGATATAAAAGGGACTGAACTGAGATTCATCTGATTGTGTGAATATTAATTACAGAATAATTGAAAATGAATGGGACATCCAATATTAGCGGCTGTTTAAGAATCGCATGTTTATTTTTTGTTAGATATTTATTTGTGTAATCTTTTATGAGTTATATTCATAAGTGTATCTTGCACTTTGGGAATAGGAGTTGTTCAGTCACCATTATAATTGTTTTAGTATATATATGTGTAGTTTGTAGTGTATCATCAATAAATTCATGCAGTACTATAACAGGACACGTTTACAAATATTTCAAGATTCAAAGATTTTACTTGTCAATACTACTATACATACAGGACATACAGGAGAACTGAAATGTCATTTCTCTCTTCAGTGGTGTGCACAATATAAAAAAGAAAAAAGGAATAAGGCTGGGAAAACAACAACAGCAGTCTATGCACAGTAATGCTACCCATAGTGTAAATGTTGACAAAAGATAAACCCAGACCTCCCATAGTGCAAATAAAGGTAAACGATAGGTGATGAAATCCAGCAATCCTATACAGAAAAGTAGAGCAGTAATACTAGTAGTTGCAAGGTCAATGCGGTAGCGTAGGTGCAGACAGTGACAGATAGGACTACACATGATCAGTGTTGCAATGACAGACAGCAGCAGATATGGCATTTGTGCAGATGGTTGCAGTAAAGTGCAGAGACATACAGCAGCAAATGTATTACTGTTGGTGTGCCAGTTTTTCTGTGCCAACAGCTGAGGTAGTTATTGTGCGAGTGAGTGCGTTATGGTCGGGTGGGATGTGGGGGGGGTGGACAGAGTTCAGGGTCCTGATAGCCTGGTGAACAAAGCTGTTTAGCAGTCTTGTGTAGCGGGCCCAGATGCTCCGGTACCTTTTCCACGAGGGAAGATGTCATGTATCTCAACTCAAGTTTTCTCTGAGTTCAGATCCCCACTTTATTCCCTAGTCTGATTGTTTGTTCTTATTATGTGGTGGTTCGTTTTCGTATATTCGTTTGGGGTGTAACAGTTCTCCCTCTCTCTCACCAGACGCTCCCTGCCAGCTACCACGGCCTGCTCTTCCTGCTCAGCTGTGGCAGCTTGGCAATTAGGTCGGCTCACTCATGATTCATACCTGCTGCCCATTACTGCTCACATATTTAAACTCTGCCTTTCCACCCTATTGTTGTTGCAGCCACATCTATCTTCAGATCAAACCTTATTCCACGGTCAGCCTCCCCCTCCATTCTCTCCAGCCATTGTGTCAGTTTTCTTGTCACATTTTTGGTTTGTGTATGCACTGTGATTTTGGACTGTCATGTGCACCAATAAATTTCTTTACTGCAGTCAAGCGAGCGGGTTTGTTTCTGCCCCGGAGGGGCGTTCATGACAGTTGGCTGCAACTAGAATTAAGAACCCAGCTTCTGCAGTGGAGCATTTTTTCACCTTTTGGTGTATCTTTTCACTCACTTTATTCTGGAGCACAATGTCCCTGACGCGCCATTCCCACACCAACAGAGGCAGACAAGCGGCAGGGCATCTGACTGTGAAGAAGAATGGACAGCGAGCTTTATCCGGGACTTTATGGATGAAGCCCTCAAAGCCCATGGACCCGGGGAGAAGTGGGGCTGCTTGGACAGTGCTGTGTGTATTCTGGAGGTGCACCATGGCCTCTGGAATTATCTGCAGTACACAGAGCTGTTATCCTCGGTCTGCGCACTCCAGCAAGCCTTTTCCAAACTGAGAAGGGGGGTGCTCTTCGCGGAGCCCAAGCAAAGATGCTCTCCACAGCCTGCGGCCATTTCTTCCCCCACTTCGCCTCCCGCTCCAGACGGCCCGTCACCAATTCAATGGCAGCGGAGGCATCGAGTCCCAGATAACCGGAGGAATAATCCTGCCTCGTTGGCAGCCACTCCCCTTTCACTGAGCCCGGCTATTCCTGCAGCGAATTCTCGCTCTTCTTTCCCTTCACCAGCAGCTCCGCCTGCCCAACTTTGTTCCACTTCCGCTGCGAGGCCTCCTCCCTCGGTGCTTCCTCCGATTGTCAAGGGGTGTTTCATTTCTTCACCGGCAACTCCCGTTTCCGTGGCCACAGGGGCGGCTCCTCTACGTTCCTCAGGGAGGCCCAGAATTGTCCTGGCCATGGAGAAGGATGACTCCTCGGTACACAGTCCCCAGAGACCTCTGTACCTGCTGCAGCCACTTTCAGCTCACCAGTCCTCTCCATGTCTCCTCCATCTCTCCCTGGGTGTCCACCAGTCCCTGATCAGAACCGCTGGATGAAGGAGGAACCTGAGCCCTGGAGGATCCTCTTCCAGCGCCTACGGTGAGCCAGACCATAGCCGTCACGCCGGAGGAGCCTCCTGCTTAGAACACTCCAACTGGGGCCGAGAAGACTGTGATGACCATCACACCTGCTGCGGAGGCTGCCGCAGCAGTGTCATCATCAGAGCTGGACCACCTAGGAACCGGACCCGAAACATCGCCTCCAGCCGGATCAACGGAGTCCTTGGCAGTGGTGGAGCTTGAGCTCAGGTGAGTGATCTCTTTTGTTTTCCTCTATTCAGCCCTAGAGAGATTCTGCGGGGCTCTTGGTGAGGGGAGTCGGGTGTGGCCACCAGCTGCATTGGAGCTCGCCTTGCCGGGGTCCGCCGCTCCCGGCGACCCGGACTATATATCTCTGTCTCTATTTTTTGAGCTTTCTCCCAGGGTCCCCGGCGATGATCCAGCACTACCTGAGGTCTCTGTTGTTCCGGTGTCGCTGCCCAAGGCCGTTGAGGACCTACCCCCGTCATCCTAATCTGGAGTTCTAGAAGGTGACCACCTCCTTCGTCGGGTGCTCTCATGTGTTGGCCTGTTCACCGTAGGTGCAGCGTTGGCCCAGCCCAGGTCCACTGTGGGTTCTGCAGAGCTCCAGCCCAGAGCCGCCATGGGTGCTGCAGAGCTCCAACTCGGAGCCGCTGCAGGTTGCTGCCATGTCCCAGCCCCGAGCCGCCGCGGGTGCAGCCGTGTCCCAAGCTGGGACCACTGCAGGTGCAGCCATGTCCCAAGCCGGGACCACCAAGGGTGCAGCCGTGTCCCAAGCCTGTCTCTCTCTGCCCCAAGGGGCGTTCATGACAGAATGCTGCCACCATTATCAGATTCAGCTGCTGTTGGTGTACATTTTTTGCCTTTTTTGTGTTTTTTCTTTTTCACTCACCTGGCCAGCGGAGCTGCGATGTTTCCTGAAGGCAAACAAGACCGGAGGAGGAGGAAATGGAGTCAGGATAAGCTGGAATTCATTTCCATGACCGAGGACATAGCGAAAGGGGCTCAAAGCTGCTCATCCTGTAAAGACGAGAGGCTGTGCTGGGGTAGAGTAGCCAACTTGCTGGAAGTTAAACCCAGTGTACGCTTCCATCCTCAGGTAATAAGACTCTCCCTTCCTCCACTCCCGCAGATGCCATCTGCCTCCTCCTCGCCTGCCCCGTCAGCTCCACGGCGGTGATGTCATCTCACTCCGGGCCACCAGAGGAAACCTCCAGCCTCCTCAACAGACATTCTCCTAACGCCGAGCTAGACAAATCCTGCAGCAGTTCCTTCTTCTTGTTCCTTTTCACTGGCCGTTTTGCCAGCCTTCTCCTTCTCCTCCGCTGCTGCTACTCCCATCTCACCGACATATCCTTCTGCTGCTGAAAGGTCCTCCAGGGTCCATCCATCCATCCATCTTCTACTGCTTTTCCAGAGGTCCAGGTCACGGAGGCAGCAGTTCAAGCAGAGAAGCCCAGACCTCCCTCTCCCCAGCCACCTGCTCCAGCTCTTCAAAGGGGTTACCAAGGCGTTCCCAGGCCAGCTGGGAGATGTAGTCTCTCCAGTGAGTCCTGGGTCTGCCCTGGGGTCTCCTCCCAGTGGGACGTGCCCAAAATACCTCAAGAGGGAGGCGTCCAGGAGGCATCCTGATCAGATGCCCATACCACCTCAACTGGCTACTTTCAATGTGAAGGAGCAGTGGTTCTACTCTGAGCCTCTCTCGGATGACTGAGCTCCTCACCCTATCTCTGAGTCCAGCGACCCTACGAAGAAAGTTAATTTCAGCCGCTTGTATCTGCGATCTCGTTCTTTCGGTCATTACCCAAAGCTCCTGACCATAGGTGAAGGTAAGAACATAGATTGACTGGAAAATCGACAGCTTTGCCTTAGAGCTCAGCTCCCTCTTCACCACAACAAACCGGTACAACGTCTGCATCACTGCAGATGCTGCACCGATCCATCTGTCAATCTCTCGCTCCATTCTCCCCTCACTCGTGAATAAGACCCCAAGATACTTAAACTCCTCCACTTGGGGCAGGAGCCTGTCCCCAACCCGGAGAGGACAATCCACCTTTTTCTGGCTGAGGACCATGGACTCTGACTTGGAAATGCTGATTCTCATCCCAGCCACTTCCCATTCAGTGGCAAACTGTCCCAGTTAGACCTGTAGGTCATTGCTGGATGAAGCCAGCAGGACAACATCATCTGCAAACAACAGAGATGAGATCCTGTGGTCACTGAGCATGACACCCTCCATTCCCTGGCTGCGCCTAGAAATCCTGTCCATAAAAATTCTGAACAGGATCGGTGACAAAGGGCAGCCCTGGCGGAGTCCAACTCTCACTGGGAATAAGTCCGATCGAGTGTTGGCAATATGAACCAAACTCTCACAACGGTCATACAGAGACCGAATAGCTCGTAACAACAAGCCAGATACCCCATACTCCCGAAGCACCCTCCACAAAAAAACATGAGAGACGCGGTCAAATGCCTTCTCCAAGTCCACAAAGCAACATGTAAACTGGTTGGGCAAACTCCCAAGAACCCTTGAGGATTCTCGAAAGGGTAAAGAGCTGGTCCGATGTGCCATGGCCAGGACAAAAACCACATTGCTCCTCTTGAATCCGAGGTTCGACCAGCGGCTGGACTCTCCTCTCCAGTACCTTGGCATAGATCTTCCCAGGGAGGCTGAGGAGTGTGAGCCCTCTAAAGTTGGAGCACACCCTCCGGGTCCCTTTTTTGAAGAGAGGAACCACCACCCCGGTTTTCCATGTCAAGGGCACTGCCCCCAACCTCCACGCAATGTTGCAGAGGCGTGTCAACCATGACAGCCCTACAACATCCAGGATCTTGAGGTACTCAGGGTGAATCTCGTCCACCCCCAGGGCCCGCCCACCAAGGAGATTTTTAACCACCTTGATGACCTCAGCCCCTGTGATAGGCAAGTTGTTCCCCTCATGCACAAGCCCCACTTCCTCTGTGGAAGGGGAATTCTGAATCAGTGGGATTGAGGAGATCCTCGAAGTATTCCTTCCACTGCCCGACGATATCCCCAGTCAAAGTCAGCAGCGCCCTATCCACACCATACACAGTGTGGACAGGGAGCTGCTTCCCCCTCCTGAGCCGCCGGACAGTTTGCCAGAATCTCTTCGAGGCCGACCGAAAGTCTTGTTCCATGGCCTCACCGAACAACTCCCATACCCGGGTTTTTGCTTCAGCAACTACACGAGCTGCACTCCGCTTGGCCTGCCGGTACACCTCAGCTGCTTCGGGAGTCCCACAAGCCAACCAAGCCTGATAGGACTCCTTCTTCAGCTTAATGGCCCCCCTCACCACTGATGTCCACCACTTGGTTTGGGTATTGCCACCACAAGATGCCTCGACGACCTTGTGGCCGCAGCTGTGGGCTGCTGCTTCAGCAATGGAGGTGGAAAACATGGCCCATTCCGACTCCATGTCTCCAGACTCCCTCGGAATGTGGTTGAAGTTCTTCCAGAGTTGGAAGTTGAAGACCTCCCGGACAGGGGCCTCAGCCAGATGTTCCCAGCATACCCTCACTATATGTTTGGGTCTACCAGGTCTGAATGGCATCCTCCCCTGCCATCGGATCCAACTCACCACCAGGTGGTGATCAGTTGACAGCTCTGCACCTCTCTTTACCCGAGTGTCCAAGACATGCGGTCGCAGGTCTGATGACACGATAACAAAATCGATCATCGACCTGTGACCTAGGGTGTCCTGGTGCCAGGTGCACATATGGACACCCTTATGCTTGAACATGGTGTTCGTTATGGACAAACTGTGGTTAGCACATAAGTCCAATAACTGAACACCACTCAGGTTCAGATCGGGCAGGCTGTTCCTCCCAATCACCCCCTTCCAGGTTTCACTGTCACTGCCCACGTGCGCATTGAAGTCCCCCAGTAGGACAATGGAGTCTCCAAGAGGCACACTCTCCAGCACCCCAGTCACAGACTCCAAAAAGGATGGGTACTCTGAAACATCATTTGGTACATAGGCACAAATGATGGTCCTGACCCGTTTCCCAACCCAAAGGCGCAAGGAAACAACCCTTTCATCCACCGGGGAAAACTCCAATATAGAGGCAGCGAGGTGGGGGAATACAAGAATACCCACCCCTGCTCGTCGCCTCTCGCCCGGGGCAACTCCAGAGAAGGCCAAGCTCCAGCCCCTCTCCAGGAGACTGGTTCCAGAACTGGAGCTGTGTGTTGAAGTGAGGCCGACTATATCTAGCCGGTATCGCTCAACCTCATACACCAGCTCAGGCTCCTTCCCCACCAGAGAGGTGACATTCCACGTCCTCAAAGCCAGTTTAGGAAACCTGGGATCAGACTGCCAAGGTCTCCACCTTTGACCGCCACCTGATCCACCTCCAGGTCCTCCAGGGTTTCCCTGGCTATGCCCACCTCCGTGTCTACTGAGTCGGTTCCTCCACCATCCTCAGAGGGGCCCAGGCTCACCATTGACACGGAGAGGGATGACTGTTCATCTCCTGCAGCAGACAACATCAAGATCCGGGATGACAGGCAAGTGTTATTTCATTCTATTCCAACTTATGATGATATGCCTTGTCTGATTCCCGGGAGAGAGACTCAGGTTATGCAGTCCCCTGAGCTCTCTCCACCTGCTGCAATTATTAAACCCTCACCTACCCTCTCTGTGTCTCCTCCTGATATTCCTGAGTGTCTGCCGGCTCTGAAACTGAGCCGTTGGACGATGGAGGAGCCTGTGGCCCTGGAGGACCCAACTCCAGTACCAGCATGGAGCCGACCCCCAGCTGCCACACTGGGCGAGCCACCAGCGTAGGTCTCTTCATCTGGGGAGACGAGGACTGCAATCACCATCATGCCTGCTGCGGAGGCCACCGCAGCAGAGTGGGAACCGGAGCTGGACCACCAAGAAACTGGGCCTGAGACGTCGTTGTCTGGATTGACGGAGTCCTGGACGGTGGTGGAGCTCAAGCTCAGGCAAGTGCTCTTTTGCCTTCCTTTTTTCTGTCCTGGAGCAATCTTGCCTGGCTCTTGGTGAGGAGAGTCGGGTGCAGCTGTCAGCTGCACCTGAGCTCACCTCGCCGGACTCCACTGCTGCCAGCAGCCCTGACCATGTTCCTCTATCTGTTGTTTCTGAGTCTTCTCCTAGGGTCACCGGGGAAGATCCACTCCAGCCAGATGTCTCTGTGGACCCAGCTCCCCCCGCTGAGGTCATTGTAGACGCTCCGTCCCAGTCTGGGACCTCCGTGGGTGCAGCTCTCCCTCTGCCTGAGGCCTTCATCTGGGTTCCTTCTCCGTGGTCTGAGTCTCTGTGGGTGCTGCGTCGCTGCCAGGGATCCTTATGGGTACTGAGTCTCAGCTTCAACCCAACGTGGGTGCTGCGCTCCAGTATGGGCCCATCATAGGCGCTACGCCCCAGCCTGGGATCCACCATAGGTGCAGCTCAGGCCCAATCCGGGTCCACCATGGGTGCAGCTCAGGCCCAATCTGGGTCTACCATAGGTGCAGCTCAGGCCCAATCTGGGTCCACCGAGGGTGCTGCAGTGCTCCAACCCAGAGCCGCTGAGGGTGCTGCAGAGCTCCAGCCCGGAGCCGCCGCGGGTGCAGCTATGTCCCAGTCCGGAATCCCTGTGGGTGCTACCTTTCCATAGACCACCGAGGGCGTCCTGGTTCCCCTTCCTCCTCTGCCAGACGCCATTGGGGTTCCCTTTCCTCCTCTGCCTGACTCCATCATGGTCCCCCTTCCTCCTCTGCCAGACGCCGTCATGGTCCCCCTTCCTTCACCACCAGACACCGTTGTGGTTCCCCCCCTCTGGCCCTGCTTCCTGTCATTGGGCCTTCCCGTGGGGAAACCGCCTCCTGGGTCATCCCTCCAGTCCTGGTGGCTAAAGAACTCAGGCCGGCCACCCAAAAGACTGAGCCGCTGGGTCGGGTGGTCCATACTCTCCGGCAAGCCACCTGACTCATGCCACCTTGCCATCTGGCTGGCCTGGGACTTTGGCCAGACTTTGGCCAGCCACCTGAACAGCTAGGTTCTTTGGCCTATGGGGCCGAGGGGCCTGGTGTAGCGTGGGTGTGGGTCCTGAGCGGGTTTCTAATTTTTTCCCTCCTAGCCTTTTTCCCCCACCTCCCACCCAGGGTGGTTTTTTGCTGTACTCCTTCTTTGGGGGGGAGGGGGGTTCTTTTTTGGTGTTTCCTTTTTTGGTGTTTCCTTGGGGTATCTGGGTCTAACCTTTGAGGGGGGGCTCTGTCATGAGTCTGAGCCCAGAGCTCAGACTCCCTATGTATTTTTGAGTATTTTCTGTCTGTTATTATTTTCTTGTCAGTTTGTTATGTTTAGGTTTGTGACACGAGCCTCCTTCCTCCTCTCCCAGACACACCCACCAGCCACTCACAGTCTCTTTCCCAGTTCCCAGCTGTGGGTGGCTGTCTAATATGGTCACGTGCTGGCTCAGTCAGCTCACACCTGTTGCTCATCTATCTGTCAATCTGCTGTGGACCATTTAAAGGCTGCTGCTTTGTCTCTCAGTGCGGCAGCATTGCATGGACTGCATCGTGGGATGTGTTTGAAACTCATCTGTGTCTTCTCCAGCCTTTGCAGAGCGATGTCGGTTCTCGAACGCCATTTGTAAGTTTTTCCTCATTTGTATTTTTGTATGTCATGCAGTTTTTTGGACAGTTCAGCACGTGAATCTGTCTCTCTCTTCCCCAAGGGGCGTTCATGACAAGGTCAGTCTGATGAACGGTTTCAGAGATATGTGAGGAACAGACACACAGACAGAGAATCTTTGCATTTATAGATAGATAGTCTTTCAACTGGTTGTAATGTATATTTACTTGTTTGTGTCCATCTACTTAGACATATTGAACGTGTGAGAGGATCATGGCACTAAAATATATTTTTGCAGCTTCTGTTGTTAGATTGTTTTGAATAGATAGATAGATAGATAGATAGATAGATAGATAGATAGATAGATAGATAGATAGATAGATAGATAGAGCCTTTTATTGTCATTGCATATAAATACAACGAAACCGCACATGCCCCCTCCCACATAAAAACTACAAACAACAATCAATCCATACACATCATCAACAACCATAACAAAACACACAAAACATATCAGCATTAAAAGAGCTAACTATATAAAATTCAGTCATCTTTGTGTCTAATTAACAGAAGGCATTAGAAAGACACATTTAAGAATAAAAATTCCTTTCCCTAACAGATGTCTTCGTCGGCCTCCGTCGGTCTATGATGACCATGGAAGAGAATCCTAAACGTCTACTCTGCTGGAACAGCACTGCCTGTGGCTGAACAGGCTGATGCGCGAATGGCAGTCCCTGTCACACAGGTCGCACTTGTGGGTGGTCTCCGTGCTGCTGGGTCTGTGGCGGTTCTTCCTGCGGGTCCTTTTTTCATCTGCTGCAGCAGTCAGTCTCTCTTCACCCGCCTTGAGCTGTCTGGTCAGGGTGCCTCTCCATTTGGAGCGGTCCGTTGCAAGGTCCACCCAGCGCTCTGTGTTGATCTCCAGGGCCTTCATGTCTCTCTTGCAGACGTCTCTAAAGCGCAGCTGTGGGCAGCCAATGTCTCTCCTGCCAGTCGCCAGTTCTCCATAGAGGACGCCTTTGGGGATTCTGCCATCCTCCATACGGTGAACGTGGCCTAGCCAGCAGAGCCTGCACTGCCTGAGTAGAGTGAACATGGAGGGAAGGCCAGCGCGGGACAGAACTTCTGTGTTGGGCACTTTGTCCTGCCAGGATATGTCCAGGATGTGGCGAATGCAGCGCAAGTGAAAGGAGTTCAGTCTCTTTTCCTGCCGGGCGTATGTTGTCCACGTCTCACTCCCATAGAGCAGTGTGCTGATGACACAGGCGCTGTACACTGCCATCTTCGTCTTGACAGAGAGTTTGGGATTCTCCCACACTCGTGTGGTGAGGCGAGCGAGTGTGAAGGCTGATTTTCCAATCCTCTTGTCAATCTCTGTATCAAGGGAGAGGTTGTTGCTGATCGTGGACCCCAGGTACGTGAACTGATTCACGACCTCCAGCTCATAGTCGTCGATGGTGATGGTTGGTGGTGCTTCCATGTCTTGCGCCAAGACGTTAGTCTTCTTCAGGCTGATGGTAAGCCCGAAGTCCTTGCATGCCTGGGAGAAGCGGTCCATCAGGGTCTGAAGCTCCTGCTGTGTGTGGGTTGCGACTGCAGCGTCATCTGCGAACAGCATGTCTCTGATTAGGGCCTTGCGTACTTTGGTTCTGGCTTTCAGGCGGGCGAGGTTGAAAAGCCTGCCGTCAGATCTTGTGTGCAGGTAGATTCCCTCTGTTGCTGTGCTGAAGGCATGCCTCAGGAGCATAGCAAAGAAAATCCCAAAGATGGTCGGCGCAAGTACACAGCCCTGTTTCACTCCGCTGCGTATGTTGAATGGCTCTGAGACGTTGCCGTCGTGCTGCACTATCCCCTGCATGTTGGTGTGAAACGATTTGATGAGGCTTTGCAACTTTGGTGGGCATCCTATCTTTGGCAGGATCTTGAAAAGGCCCTCTCTGCTGACCAGATCGAATGCTTTGGTGAGGTCGATGAAGGCGACGTACAGGGGCATGTTCTGTTCTCTGCATTTCTCCTGGAGTTGGCGGATGGAGAATATCATGTCTACCGTCGATCGCTCAGCGTGGAAGCCACACTGAGACTCGGGGTAGACACGTTCGGCAAGCTTCTGTAGACGAACGAGAACAACTCGTGCGTAGACTTTGCCAACAACGCTGAGGAGGGAGATGCCCCTGTAGTTGTTGCAGTCGCTTCTCTCCCCTTTGTTTTTGTAGAGGGTGATGATCTTGGCGTCCCTCATGTCCTGTGGTACGGCACCTTCTTTCCAGCACTGGCAGAGGACGTCATGCAATGGCAGCAGTAGGGCGGTCTTGCAGTGCTTGATCAGGTCGGGGGGTATGCCATCGTTGCCGGGTGCCTTGCCAGCAGCCAAGCTATCAATGGCCTTGCTGAGTTCGTCGATGGTTGGCTCGGCGTCAAGTTCGTCCATGGATGGCAGGCAGTCGATGGCATCAAGGGCTGACGGTGTCACGGTGTTCTGTCTGGAGTAGAGGTCGGAGTAGTGTTCCACCCATCTCTCCATCTGCTTGTTCTTTTCTGTGATCATCTCCCCAGTGGAGGATTTGAGGGGGGCCGTCTTGCTCTGAGCCGGACCAAGTGCTTTCTTGATGCCATCGTACATACCATGGATGTTCCCTGTTATGGCAGCGGTTTGAATGTCTTGGCTGAGCTGAGTCCAGTACTTGGCACAGCGCCGAGCAGTCTGCTGAACTTTGCTTCTTGCAGCCCTGAGAATCTGGAGATTCTTCTCGTTTGGGTACTTCTTGTACTCAGCAAGTGCTGAGCGCTTGGCTTCAATGACGGGGGTCATCTCGGTCAACTTGGCATCAAACCAGTCCTGTGACTTCGAGGTCTTCCTCCCAAAGGTAGCCAAGGCTGTGCGGTGGATGGTGTTTCGCAGCTCTTCCCACTTCTGCTTTGCAGATTCTCCTTCTTGTGGTACACCAAGTTCCTTCTCAAAGGTGGAGGTAAACTGCTCAACAAGTTCTGGTTGGGCCATCTTGCTGGTGTCAATCCATGCCTTTCCAGGCTGTCTAGCACGATGGAATTTCTTCAGCTGCAGCTTGACCTTGCAACACACCAATGAATGGTCTGTGTCGCATTCTGCACTCTGGAACGAACAGGTGATTAGCACGTTCTTCAGTGAGGTGCGCCTAGTCAGGATCAAGTCCAGCTGGTGCCAGTGCTTTGAGCGTGGATGTTGCCAGGAAACCTTGTGTTGGGGCTTGGTCTTGAAGAACGAGTTTGTGATGCACAGATCGTGATATGTGCAGAACTCGAGCAGCCGCTGTCCGTTGTCGTTCATTCTGCCCACGCCAAATGGTCCAAGACAGGAGGGCCAGGAGTCGTGGTCAGCACCCACTCTGGCATTGAAGTCTCCAAGGAGAATGAGTTGTTCAGAGTTGGGGATGATCCTGACAGTTGTTGCGAGATTCTTGTAGAACTCGTCTTTTGTCTCTGGTGTGGCTGTCAGTGTTGGGGCATACACACTGACGAGGGTGACTGGGCCTTGAGTGGTGTTGAGGCGGAGGGTGAGGAGTCGTGCAGAGCCATTGCTGCCCGGTTCCACCATCTTCAGCAAGGTGTTCTTCACTGCGAAGCCCACTCCGTGTTCCCTGTGTTCATCACTGCCCTTTCCCTGCCAGTAGAACGTGTAGTCCTTCTCTCTCAGTGTGCCTGCGTCAGCCAACCATGTTTCCTAAAGAGTGGCGATATCCACTCCCAGTCTCTTCAGCTCATTATTGATGATGGCAGTCTTCCTGGTGTCGCTGATGTCCTTGAGGTTAGCAGCGAGTCCTGTCATTATAGTGCGGACGTTCCAAGTTCCCAGTTTTAGAGTTGGTCTCTTTTGTTTTTTTGTCTTGCCTGGTGCGAAGGTTCTCAGCCTGCTGTTCGGACTTCTCCTCATCCCCATGCACCCAATGAGGAAAGCAAGCTGTGGCGGGACAACACCTTATCAGCTGGGGGCTGCCCAGCTTGAGGCGGGCGGTAGCTGTCCAGTGAGATCCGACGATCACTCCCACCGTCGGGAACAACCCCTGGCACCGCGCTCTACGCCAATTGAGCGGTGGCTTATAACCAGTAACTGTCATTCCCCGTGTTTTGTCTATGCCAAAGGCGAAGCTGGAGTGTCCTCTCCAGTGATCCGGTGTTCTACCTTCCAGCGTTGGGCATTGGTAGGATTCAAGCCTGGGCAGGAAGATATGGAGGACAAGATGTTGCCCATGCAGCATGTCCCCCCTCTCCATGTCACTGATGAATCCAAAGGAACAGCAGGGCTGCTACAGTTTGGCACCAGCGCCGTTGCAGGAGCTGCCAGAACGATGTTGAGCACAACAGAGAACTGCCTTAGGGGCTCCGACTCCGGATTTTTCCTCAGGGTTGACTCCCGAAGCCTTTCCTGTGACCGGGTGTGCCGCAAGGCAGCGGAGGTTTGAAATCAGGGTTTACCTTCCCCTAGATGGGCTACCTTCCCAGGTTGACGAGCCACCATCTACCCGAAGTATCTGGTTTTAAGGCACCAGAGATCCGCCCTCGCCTCTTCTCCTATTAGTAAAAGCAGTTCCGCCGGGCTTCGAGATTAAACCACACGGGCAGGCTAGGAGTTGGACTTGGTTGTCAGAGGCTTTTCAAGACGCACGCCATAAGGAGCATTTTATGAGCACTGGGAGCTTAACCCCAGTGCCGCTCCTGGCTATGACAACCTTGGAACCTCTAACCACCCTAACAGATGTAATGTGCTGGTAACTATAGTGTGTATTGGTGATTTAGAAAGTGAATAGCTTTTGGAAAAAAACTGTTAATAAATCTAGTGGAGTGCGATCTAATTGACCTGTATCGCTTCCCTGAGGGCAAAAGAGTAAAAAGGTGATGACCGGGGTGAGAAATGTCTGAACTGATGGTCCTGGCTCTTGTATGATAATGGGTGTTAGCAATATCCTGTAGTGATGGAAGAGGACAGCCAATGACTTTTTCTGCAGTTCTTACAACTCTCTGTAGTGCTGTTTTGTCCGCAACAGAGCAGCCTGCATACCATGACGTGATGCAGTATGTTAAGATGCTTTCAACAGCAGAGCGGTAAAAGGTCATCAGCAGCCTCTTACAGAGGTTGTTTCTTATTAAAATCCTAAGGAAGTGGATACGTTGCCGGGCCTTCTTAACGATGGCTGTGGTATTTGTGGTCCAGGAGAGGGTATCTGTGATATGTGAACCAAGAAATTTATAGCTGTGCACTATTTCCACACAGTCACCATTGATAAAAAAAATGGGGGATGGGTCAGCTCTGCGTTTCCTAAGGTCCAATATGAGTTCTTTAGTTTTCTTTGTGTTTAACCCCTTGCACTCTGGTCAATTTCCTTAAAAATGCCAAAAAATAACGTACCCAAAGTAAATCAAAAGCTGTTCTTCAACCCTTTGCAGCATCTTCATGGGGTTGG
Organism: Pholidichthys leucotaenia; assembly: GCA_020510985.1. Classification (NCBI taxonomy): domain Eukaryota; kingdom Metazoa; phylum Chordata; class Actinopteri; order Cichliformes; family Pholidichthyidae; genus Pholidichthys; species Pholidichthys leucotaenia. The sequence goes on along the minus strand of CM035837.1, from coordinate 256,108,551 downwards.
TCTCATTTAAAAGAAAACACTTTGAATTTTTTGGCAAAATAGTCATAATCTCTCTAAGTGCCCCTGCCCCTGAGTAACAGCCATCTAAACATACTGAACTTGTAGAAAATAAATTTCGCCTGGGTGTTTTTTTGGATACAAATGCTTGCAAATAACACAGAGCTTCAGATACTGGCTGGAAAATGCAACAGAAATGTAGAATCAAGTGTTATCCAGCTGAGGTCAAAATTTTGTAACAATACCACAAAAAATGAATATATTACACAGCTTTTTTCTTAGGTTGTTCCCAGGCGTTTTTGAACTGTGCCAAATTGTGCCAAATGGCACAGTTTGGAAAAACGTCTGTAACTTTTGAATGATTCAATATAGAAGCTTCATCTTGGGCTCTAATGAAAGGTGAAGGGCTGTGTGTGTGTGTGTGGGGGGGGTTGTTTATTCATTCATGAATGAATGAATGAACAAACAAGCCCCCACACACAAAGAAGCATGCCACGTAAAAAATGTGTGGCTTTTTTTTACAAGAAAAAATAACCTACAGTGCACTAAAAATTATACTAAAATATCTGTAATGTAGAAGATAACAACTCCCCCGCCCCCTGCTACAGAGGACGGACATCGCCCATTGCTACATGACGGAAAGCGGTGACGGTGCGCCGCGGTCTACTACGCACAGTTGTACTAAAATATCTGCAATTTATCTGCAATCCGCTACAGAAGAGTAGCGGGTGGGGGCGTTCGCAACATGACGGACCCGGACCGGAGCGGTCCAGGTCCGTCATGTTGCGATAACGCACAGTTGTAATTTACCGATCGGTCAAAAGTCATTTGGATTACAATTTTCAGGGATAAAGAATAATTTAGCTTATAACACTTACCTGTCCACAACAGCAGTGTCGCTGGCGAACTTCTTTTCCTCATTGTCAGACGAACATGATCCTGGTCCGCTTGTTACGGACTTGTGGTTCTGGTCACGTGACCCGGTCAAACCATATTCCATTATTGCGGTTTTGGGCTTCCATGATTGCGGTTTTGGCGAACGATTTTTCAAAACAAATAAGAACAGTAGTAAGAAAAAAAGACTGGCGAACGCCTGTGTGTCACCCAGCCTTACACAAAACAGATTTTAGGCAAGGGACGCACGCTTTCGAACTTCTGTGCTTCAATTGGCTGGCTGTATTCGCAGCCGTTGATAGGAGGGTCCTTCTTGCTAGGTTTTCAGTCATTGGTTCTTCAAGGTTTCAGAAACCCAATTCAAGGCTCTTATTAGTCGAATGAGAGGTCAATCACATCTAAACCAATCAAAGCACTCCTTTGGCTTTCTGTTCGCAGCTGTATCTGTAGTGGAAGAACGGAAATGCAGCTTTTTTTTCCAGTGCGCACTAGGACACACAGTGAGGGCGCCCTCGTGCGCAGAGACGTGTCCGCCCGCGGTACACCGGAGTGCAAGAGGTTAAAATCAGATTGTTTGCAGAGCACCACAGAGACAGATTTTGGACCTCATCACGGTAGGCGGACTCATCCTCCCCTGAGATGAGTCCTACCACAGTTGTGTCATCTGCAAACTTAATGATGTAGTTGGAGAGGTGAATAGGTGTGCAATCAGAGGTGTACAAACAATACAAAAGTGGGCTCAGCACACAGCCCTGAGGGGAGCCGGTGCTGAGAGTGATGATAGAAGAAAGGTGAGGGCCGAGTCTAACAGTTTGAGGGCGGTTTAAGAGGAAGTCCATAATCCAGGAGCAGAGCTGTGTGTGAAGACCGAGGTGAAACAGTTTCCTAATCAGAATATGTGGTGTAATGGTATTAAATGCGGAGCTGTAATTGACGAAGAGCATCCGAACGTATGAGTTCTTGTGTTCTAGGTGTTCCAGAGCTAAGTGGAGAGCGATGGTGATGGCATCCTCCGTTGACCTGTTTTCCCTGTAAGCAAACTGAAAGGGGTCAAAGGTCGCGGGTAGTCTGGTTTTGATGTGCCTCAGTACAAGTCTCTCCAAGCATTTTGTGACAATAGAGGTGAGAGCAATGGGCCTGTAATCATTTAAACAGTCCACAGCATGCTTTTTGGGGACAGGGATTATGACAGCTGATTTGAGGCAGGGTGGGACAGTGGCTTGTGACAGAGACAGATTGAAGATTCTTGTGAACACCGGGGCAAGCTCAAAGGCACAGGCTTTGAGTACCTTTCCAAGTACTCCATCCGGACCAGCCGCCTTCCTTGGATTCATGGCTCTGAACACTTTTCTCACCTCATACTCCTGTATAGACAGCACCTGGATGTCAGTGTCAGGAAGAGATGAGTATGGCAATGTTCTGGTCTTTTCTTCAAAGCGTGCAAAAAAGCAGTTTAGCTCCTCTGCCAGCAATGCCTTGGTGTCGGGGATGATGGATGTGCTGCCCTTGAAGTTTGTGATTTGCTGCACTCCCTGCCACATCCACCTTGTGTTGTTGTTTGTGAGATGCTCCTCGATTCTCCTCTTGTAGGTCCGTTTGGCCTCTTTAATGCCCCTTTTCAAGTCAGCTCTTGCTACTGCATATAAGGCCCTATCACCTAATTTAAAAGCCATGTCACGAGCTCTGAGGAGGTTACAGATGTGTCCGGTCATCCAGGGTTTCTGATTAGGATAAACCCGGATGTTTTTCTTAATTGTAACATTTTCTGTGCAGCTTGAAATGTAGAATAACACCGTCTGTGTATATTCCTCTAGGTCATGGTGTTCAAATAAGTCCCAATTTGTCTCAGCAAAACAGTTTTGCAATTTAGGGAGAGCGTCTGCAGGCCAGATGTTAACAGTTTTTGTGGTGGGCTTTATTTTCCTCCTAAGAGGGGCATAGGCTGGGACCAAGAGCAGGGATGTATGGTCAGACAGACCAAGATGTGGAAGGGGTACTGCTTTGTAGGCATGCTTGATGTTTGAATACACACGATCAAGTGTGTTCCCTCCTCTGGTGGAACATTTCACATGTTGGGTGAAATTGGGGAGAACAGTCCTTAAACATGCCTGGTTAAAGTCTCCAGCAATGATATGTACTCCCTCGGGGTAAGCCCTCTGATGTTTATTTACAGTGTCATACAGGTGGCTGAGAGCAGTGCTAATCTTAGCATCAGGTGGAATGTAGACAGCTGTAATAACCACATTTGATAGCTCTCTTGGCAGGTAAAAGGGTCTGTATATAACTGACAAAGTCTCTATATCTGGTGAACAGTAACTGTCAATAATCCGGCTCTGTGAGCACCAGTCATTATGGACATAGATACATAGTCCTCCACCTCTGCTCTTACCGGAGTCTCCATTGCGGTCCTGCCGGTGTAGCATGCGCCCTGCTAGCTGGATGGCGGCATCGGGGATCGCCGAGTGTAGCCACGTCTCTGTGACTATGAGGACACAACAGTCTCAAACAGAGTGATTTGCAGCAAGCAGCAGCTCCATATCATCCATTTTGTTCACGATGGATCTAACGTTAGAGAGAAAAATGCTCGGGAGCGGTGGTTTGTGAGGCCGTCTCCGCAGTTTGGCTAGCAGGCCCGCCCGGCAGCCCCGCTTTTGCTTCCTCTCTCTACGCCAACGGCGCCGTTTGATACTCCCGATAACAATCCACGAGGAGCCGTGGGGTCTCGTAATGTCCACGGGAATGTTGTGCGCCCGCTGGAAGTCGACCGTAATATCCACCCTGGCTTGTAGTCCATAAGTTATCAGCTCCTGTCAGCTGTATATAAACTCTGCTTGGCAAGCCTCAAGCACACAAACAAGCAAACACACAAACAACCACCATACTGGGGAGCAAAGAGCCGCTGCACTAGTGCGCGCCGCCATCTTGACAAAATTGTCTGTCTGAAAGTCTGAAATTTTCTAAATTTAATTCAATTTTGCTAAATTTAATTTAATTTTATTTGTAACTTTGTTAATCTGAGATTTAAATGTGATTTGGAATCAGTTACAATGTCCGAGTATTCATATTCATGAACCACTGTTTTCTTTCCCTGCAACCATGACAGGTGGATCTGGATCTTTATTTTGAGAAATTGATATACACTACCGTTCAAAAGTTTGGGGTCACTTAGAAATTTCCTTATTTTTGAAAGAAAAGCACTTTTTTTCAATGAAGATAACTTTAAACTACTCAGAAATACACTCTATACATTGCTAATGTGGTAAATGACTATTCTAGCTGCAAATGTCTGGTTTTTGGTGCAATATCTAGATAGGTGTATAGAGGCCCATTTCCAGCAACTATCACTCCAGTGTTCTAATGGTACAGTGTGTTTGCTCATTGCGTCAGAAGGCTAATGGATGATTAGAAAACCCTTGTGCAATCATGTTAGGTCTGCAATGCTGTAATTGCTGCAAATGGAGGATTCTTTGATGAAAGCAAAGTTTGAAGGAAAAAATTATTATTTCAAATACAAATCATTATTTCTAACCTTGTCAATGTCTTGACTATATTTTCTATTCATTTTACAACTCATGGTGGTAAATAAGTGTGACTTTTCATGGAAAACACAAAATAATTGTCTGGGTGACCCCAAACTTTTGAACGGTAGTGTATACATGCATACAGTTTTATTGATATTTACAGTAAATGTAAACATGAGTTGTTAAGTCAGTTTTGAACCAACACCATTATATTTGATAGATCTTTAGCTGCTTGAGTCTTAGTTTTGGAATGAATATGGAATGTGGAGCTCATCTTCAACCTGAGTCTGAAGCTGGGGAGGGTACCACAGTTGTGGAAAACATCTTGTGTGGTACCTGTACCAAAGACTTCCCACCCCAAAGACCTGAACAGCTACAGACCAGTGGCCCTGACGTCCCACATGATGAAGACCCTGGAGAGACTGCTCCTTGCTCACCTCCGCCCCCTGGTGGGACCAGCGATGGATCCACTCCAGTTCGCCTACCAGCATGGCATTGGGGTGGAGGATGCAGTGATCTTCCTTCTTCACCGTTCTCTGTCCCACCTGGAGAAGCCCGGGAATGCGGTGAGGATCATGTTCTTTGACTTCTTCAGGGCTTTCAACACCATCCAACCGATGATCCTGAAGGACAAGCTGCTGTGCGCAGGGGTGGACCAGCACCTGTCATCATGGATCCTGGACTACCTCACTAACCGGCCACAGTTTGTGAGAACCCGGGACTGTGTGTCCGACACGATCATGGGTAGCACTGGGGCCCCCCAGGGAACGGTTTTGGCTCCCTTCCTGTTCACCCTTTATACTGCGGACTTCTCACACAACACAACACACTGCCATCTACAGAAGTTCTCTGACGACTCTGCGATAGTCAGCCTCATCTCCAACGGAGATGAAGCTGAGTACAGAGGACTTATCCAGGACTTTGTGGACTGGTGCCATCAGAACTGCCTCCAGATCAACGCGAGGAAAACTAAGGAGCTGGTGGTGGACTGCCGCAGGCAAGGACAACCCCTCACAGCACCAGTAAACATACAGGGAACAGACATTGAGATGGTGACATCCTACAAGTACCTGGGTGTTCATCTGAACAATAAACTAGACTGGTCACACAATACCGACGCACTCTACAAGAAGGGACAGCGCAGGCTGTTCCTACTGAGGAGACTCAGGTCTTTTGGTGTACAAGGGGCGCTGCTGAAGACATTCTATGACACGGTGGTGGCATCAGCCATCACTTTTGGAGTGGTCTGCTGGGGCAGTGGCATTACAGCAGCCAATAGGAAGAGACTGAACAAACTGATCAAGAAAGCTAGCTCTGTCCTGGGGCAGCGCCTTGACCCAGTGGAGGAGACAGGAAAGAGAAGGATGGTGGCTAAACTGTCATCTCTGCTGGAGTCTGAGTCCCACCCTATGCAGGACATACTGAATGCACTGAAGAGCTCATTTAGCAGTAGACTACATCATCCTAGGTGCGCAACTGAGAGGTTTCGCAGGTCCTTCCTACCTATGGCTGTCAGACTGTATAACCTAAGCAGGGCTGCTCGCAGAGATAGCAAAAAAATGTGACGACCTAATAGTATTGAATGCAAAAGACACAATAGACTTACACAATGGTCCCCTCCAGTATACAACTAGGACAATATCGGTCGCTACGGAGGGTGACAATATGTATGGGTACATATTCATACTATGTAGGATAACTAAGCAGACGGTTATGCTGGTTATTCCATCTAGCTACAATGCTCCGCGCTGTGTGTATATACTGTATATTTATATATTTATTCAATCTAGCTACAATGCTCCGCACTGTGTGTTTATATATTTATATATTTATATGTACATACACTACCGTTCAAAAGTTTGGGGTCACCCAGACAATTATTTTGTGTTTTCCATGAAAAGTCACACTTATTTACCACCATGAGTTGTAAAATGAATAGAAAATATAGTCAAGACATTGACAAGGTTAGAAATAATGATTTGTATTTGAAATAATAATTTTTTCCTTCAAACTTTGCTTTCATCAAAGAATCCTCCATTTGCAGCAATTACAGCATTGCAGACCTAACATGATTGCACAAGGGTTTTCTAATCATCCATTAGCCTTCTGATGCAATGAGCAAACACACTGTACCATTAGAACACTGGAGTGATAGTTGCTGGAAATGGGCCTCTATACACCTATCTAGATATTGCACCAAAAACCAGACATTTGCAGCTAGAATAGTCATTTACCACATTAGCAATGTATAGAGTGTATTTCTGAGTAGTTTAAAGTTATCTTCAATGAAAAAAAGTGCTTTTCTTTCAAAAATAAGGAAATTTCTAAGTGACCCCAAACTTTTGAACGGTAGTGTATGTATATTCGCTGCTCTTGTTTTTCTTGTCTTCTTGATTGTTGCTCTGAGTGTTGCTATCCCTGTGCTGTTGCAATCCTGGAATTTCCCCATTGTGGGACTAATAAAGGCTTATCTTATCTTATCTTATCTTAATATAGATGACAGTGTCATCTGTAGACATCTGACAGGATGCAGGATGGCAGGCCTCTGGCAGATCATTAAAGAGCAAATAAGAGGGGGCCTTTACTAACTAACCAACTAACCTGCACTTATATAGCGCTTTTCTAGTCACAAAGACCACTCAAAGTGCTTTCACTAGTACTAATCCTCTATTCTAAGGGCCTATAGGAAACAGATATCTAGGGACAATTTAGAACAACCAATTAACCTAATGTTCCCATGTCCAATAACATAATTTCACATAGGAATTTCTTGTATTCTTTGGTGTAACACATACATATTTATCCTCCTAAGCCTCCTAGTACTATAAACTTCATGGAAAGATGCTTTGAGCTATAGGTGAAAAGTTTTCATTTTGATTTTCCTACCAAGAACAGAGCTGTTACAGGTGCTGCAGGCAAACTTGAGCTGTGAGGGAAGTGACATTCAACTATTCAAAGGTTAATATGCCATCAAAATAATTTCAGAAACATTATTTTAAGGTGAAAATCTTACATTGTGTTGTTTTAAAGACCCGTCTATAACAACCTGAGCACACACCTGCAGTGCAGTTGCCATAGTTCAACCTCTATGGTATGCTTAAATCTGACATAAACTATGTAATGAATGTTTTTGGAGCAGGAATGTTGCTCTTGTTAAGGTGTTTTTAGCCATAACAAGTAGAACTTGTTTGCTTTTCTGAGTCTGAGTTTTAACATGCTGCAGGAAAACAAACTGAAAAATTGATGCAGTATATTCCTTTATACTCACAGCTGGAAATGAACATGGTCTCACTGGAACAGAAGAGAGAAGTGAAGGAATATTCTCCATTGATTAGTATTTGATTTAGTATTAATTTAGTATTATTTATTAATTTATTATTTATTAATTTAGTATTATTTAGTATTAATATTAGTATTCTCCATTGATTAGTATTTGATCGTCAAAGGTCACACCTCCAGGTCGGCTCAGAGAATATGGTCAATTTTGGCCATGACCAAATAAATCAAATGATTTTGCACAAATAAAATGGTGACATTTAAGATCTATTTAGTGAAAGGTGAAAAATACCCAGGTGCAGGTATTTACTGGTGAGCAGTGAGATACAGAGATGAGGAAATACTGGCAGCTTTAATTCAGTTTTTGTAGAACCTAAAGTACATGGTCTTTATGTTGTCAACTCTGACATTTACTGCAGTCCTTTAAACGCCACACAGTCAGCAGCAACCTGGCAGCAGTGATTCTATTCTATTCTATTCTATTCTATTCTATTCTATTCTATTCTATTCTGTATCACGTTGTCATTCACTTATTTTGGAATATCCAAAACCAGCAAATCTCCGGTACTGAAACACCTGTACAACCTGAGCCTGAGTCTGGAGAGAGTACTGGTGCTGTGGAAGACATCCTACCTGGTTCCTGTCCCCAAGAAGTCATCTCCATCTGACCTGAATGACTATTGACCAGTTGCCCTCACATCTCATGTGATGAAGGTCCTGGAGAGACTGGTCTTAGCCCACCTGAGGCCACGGGTGAAGACGTGGCTGGACCCCCTGCAGTTTGCATATCAGCCACATTTAGGAGTTGAAGATGCTGTCACCTATCTGCTGCAACGAGCCCATTTGCACCTGGATGGCAGAGGAAACACTGTGAGAATCACGTTCTTTGATTGCTCCAGTGCCTTTAACATTATCTAGCCACTGCTGCTGGGTGAGAAGCTGCGGGTGATGGGGGTCGACAGCTCTGTGACCTCCTGGATTACTGACTACCTGACAGGCAGGCCACAGTTTGTCTGGCTGGGCAGTGTCTTGTCTGATGCAGTGGTTAGTGATACAGGAGCTCCACAGGGGACTGTGTTCTCTCCTTTTCTCTTCACCTTATATACCACCGACTTTCAGTACAACACTGAGTTATGCCACCTGCAGAAATTCTCTGATGACTCGGCTGTTGTTGGGTGTATAAGAGGGGGAGAGGAGGGGGAGTACAGGGCACTGGTAGACAGATTTGTGGACTGAACTGAGCAGAATCACCTGAGGCTGAATGTCAGCAAGACCAGAGAGATGGTGATTGACTTCAGGAAGAAGAGGACACCTTCACAACCACTGCAAATTTTGGGGGAGAATCTGGAGGTAGTGGAGGACTACAAATACCTGGGTGTCATGATCAGCAGTGGACTGGACTGGAAATCTAACACCGATGCTGTGTACAAGAAGGGGATGAGCAGATTCTTCTTTCTGAGGAAGGTGAGATCCTTCAACGTGTGCAACAGGATGCTGGAGCTTTTCTATCAGGCCGTTGTTGCCAACACCATTTTCTTTGCTGCTGTCTGTTGGGGTAACAGTATCAGAGCCAGCGACACCAACAGACTTGACAAGATTATCAAGAGGGCTGGTTCTGTAATTGGTCTCAGGCCAGAGACCATTGAGACTGTGGTAGAGAGGAGGACACTAAATAAACTGTTATTCATCATGGACAATCCTGATCACCCCCCCCCCACCACCACCACCACCACACACTGGACAGACAGTGGAGCACTTTCTCCAGCAGACTGCTACAGCTTTGCTGCCGAATGGTTAGGTACAGGAAATCTTTCCTGCTACATGCCATTTCACTGTACAATAACTCATTCTGATGTTGAATTCTGGTCATAACTATACTGCCATACTGCACCTTACAGTCTAATTGGCACCTCACATTTCACCCTGCACCTGATAGTCCCGCATTGTACAGCGGATATGATTCATATAGCTATACGGGTCACCACCTATTCAGCTACGATGTATATGTTATTTAGGCAGTTTTACTTTCCATGGGTAATCCGTTTGTCTATTATGTTGTGTGTCTTTCTGTCACATTGGTCGTCTACTGTCATGCTGCTGTTACACTGCAATTTCCTAGATTGGGATCAATAAGTACATCTATCTATCTATCTATCTATCTATCTATCTATCTGTCTGTCTGTCTGTCTGTCTGTCTATCTACCTATCTATCTACAATACAGTGGGGATTACATTACATTACAGTGTAGATCTAATGCAGTCAGGAAAACACATTTCCAAGAAAGAAAAAAATTCACAGCCATGAAATGACAAATTTACAAGAACAAAAGCTGCAGATTTGTATAAATGTTTTTGGGTTTTTTTCTCATAATTTTTTAAAAAATTTTTTGCAGTTCATGATTTTTTTTCTCGTAGACATTCTTGGAAATTTATAACTTTAAAAAAAATTGCAAATTTTTCCTGACAAACTTGCAACTTTTAGTCACAAATTTTGTACTTATTTTCCCATATAAATTTGCCACTTCTTGTGATAAACTTGTTACCTGTTTTCAACACAAATCTACATCTATATGCATAAATTAAAAATTTTTTCAACTAAATTTCCCTCATAAATTTTCAATATTTTTCTTGTACACTGCCAGTCAAGTCGCCCTGAGTACCTCAAGGCACTGGATGTTGTAGGGCTGTCATGGTTGTCACACCTCTGCAACATGGTGTGGAGGTCGGGGGCAGTGCCTTTGGCATGGCAAACTGGGGTGGTGGTTCCTCTCTTCAAAAAAGGGGACCGGAGGGTGTGCTCCAACTTTAGAGGGATCACACTCCTCAGCCTCCCTGGGAAGGTCTATGCCAAGGTACTGGAGAGGAGAGTCCGGCCGTTGGTCGAACCTCGGATTCAGGAGGAGCAATGTGGTTTTCGTCCTGGCTGTGGCACATCGGACCAGCTCTTTACCCTCTCAAGAATTCTCGAGGGTTCGTGGGAGTTTGCCCAACCAGTTTACATGTGATTTGTGGACTTGGAGAAAGCATTCGACCACATCCATCATGGTTTTTTGTGGAGGGTGCTTCAGGAGTATGGGGTATCGGGCTTGTTGTTACGAGCTATTCGGTCTCTGTACGACCGTTGTGAGAGTGTGGTTTGTATTGCCAACACTTGATCGGACTCATTCCCAGTGAGAGTTGGACTCCGCCAGGGCTGCCCTTTGTCATCGATCCTGTTTATAATTTTTATGGACAGGATTTCTAGGCGCAGCCAGGGAATGGAGGGTGTCATGCTTAGTGACCACAGGATCTCATCTCTGTTGTTTGCAGATGATGTTGTCCTGCTGGCTTCATCCAGCAATGACCTACAGTTCTTGCTGGGATGGTTTGCTCCTGAGTGTGAAGCGGCTGGGATAAGAATCAACACCTCCAAGTCCGAGTCCATGGTCCTCAGCCGGAAAAAGGTGGATTGTCCTCTGTGGGTTGGGGACAGGCTCCTGCCCCAAGTGGAGGAGTTTAAGTATCCTGGGGTCTTATTCACGAGTGAGGTGAGAATGGAGCGAGAGATTGACAGACGGATCGGAGCAGCATCTACAGTGATGCGGACGTTGTACCGGTCTGTTGTGGTCAAGAGGGAGCTGAGTTCTAAGGCAAAGCTGTTGATTTACCAGTCAATCTATGTTCCTACTCTCACCTATGGTCATGAGCTTTGGGTAATGACCGAAAGAACGAGATTGTGGATACAAGCGGTTGAAATGAGCTTTCTCCATAGGATTGCTGGACTCACCCTCAGACATAGGGTGAGGAGCTCAGTCATCCGGGAGAGGCTCAGAGTAGAACTGCTGCTCCTCCACATTGAAAGGAGTCAGTTGAGGTGGTATGGGCATCTGATCAGGATGCCTCCTGGACGCCTCCCACTTGAGGTGTTTCGGGCACATCCCACTGGGAGGAGACCCCAGGGCAGACCCAGGACTCGCTGGAGAGACTACGTCTCCCAGCTGGTCTGGGAACGCCTTGATATCCTCTCTGGAGAGCTGGAGCAGGTGGCTGGGGAGAGGAAAGTCTGGGCTTCTCTGCTTGCACTGCTGCCGCCGCAACCCAGACCTCTGGAAAAGCGGTAGAAGGTGGATGGATGGATGGATGGATGGACTGCCAGTCAAACATTTGGACACATTTACACATTCATTTTGAGTGCTATGAGATGACTGTTGTTGTGAAATGGCGCTATATAAATAAAGTTGAATTGAAATTGAATGAGTAGGTGTGTCCAAACTTATACTGTACATTTGCAACTATACTCTCACCAGTTTGTAACATTTTCCTCTTAGAAGTATTATTTCTAATCCTGTCCCTCCTAGTCATTCCCAGTGAGAATTTGGGCATCTTCAACTATGCCACTTCCAGCCCTACCTCCTGTCTTTTCGCTAGTTTCACCGTCTCCAAGCCATACATCATAGCAGGCCCAACTACTGTCTTGAAAATATTCCCTTTCACTCTAGCTGCTATCCTTCTGTCACAAATCACCCCTAACACTCTCAACCCACTCCAACCTGCCTCCACTGGCTTCGTCACCTCTGTTGTGTACTGACCATTGCTTTAGATGGTTGACCCCAGGTATTTAAACTCATCTACTTCCAGTACCTTTACTCCTTGCATCTTCACCATTACACCTACTGCGCTCTCATTTACACACATGTATTCTGTTTTGCTTCTGCTGGCTTTCATTCGTCTTCTTGCCAGTGCATACTGCCACCTCTCCCGGTTCTCTTCCACCTGCTCCCTACTCTCACTACAGATTACAATGTCATCTGGAAACATCATAGTCCATAGAGACTCCTGCCTGACCTTGTCTGTTAGCCTGTTCATCACCATAGCAAACAAAAAGGGACTCAGAGCCGATCCCTGATGTTGTCATGAGCCGAGCCGGCTTGGATTTCCCCAGCTCGGCCTCAATCTCTCTGTGGGTTTTGGTTTCATTGTTTATGTGCATTTTGTGTATTCCTGTACTTATTCTGTTACCATAGCCACTGCCTGACCGGCAGCTGTTAGTCAGCCTCGGTGCCCTACTTTTTCAATTCAATTCAACTTTATTTATATAGTGCCATTTCACAACAACAGTCATCTCATAGCACTATCAACTGTAGGGGGAACCCCCACAGTTGCAGAAAGACCCCAGCAATCAGGCGATCCCCTGTGAGCAAGCACTTGGCGACGGTGGAGAGGAAAAACTCCCTTTTCACAGGAAGAAACCTCCAGCAGAACCAGGCTCAGGGAGGGGCAGTCATCTGCTTCGACTGGCTGGGGGGTGAGGGGATAGAGAAGAAGAAAAGAACAGACATGTAGAGAGCAAACAGCACGATGGGGACTCAATCTATGGGAGAGAACAAACAAATGTTAATGACCAGCAAAAAAAATATTTCATTGAGAGTGAGAAAAGGAGTGAGGCCCAGTGCATTACTGGAGGTCCCCCGGCTGACTAAACCTATTAGCAGCATAACTAAGGGAGGGTTCAGAAACACATGATCCCTCCCTAATTGTAGGCTATATCAAAAAGGTAGGTTTTAGCCCTATTCTTAAAAACAGAGATCGAGTCTGACTCCCGAATACAGATTGGCAGCTGATTCCACAGGAGAGGAGCTTGATAACTGAAGGCTCTGCCTCCCATTGTACTTTTGGAGATTCTAGGTATTACAAGTAATCCTGCATTTTGGGAGCGTAGTGCTCTGTTAGGATAATACGGTAGTATCAGATCTTTTAAATAAAAAGGAGCCTGATTGTTTAGAGCTTTGTAAGTAAGAAGAAGGATTTTAAACTTAATTCTAAACTCTATGGGAAGCCAATGAAGGAAGGCCAGAACCGGAGAGATATGATCTCTCTTTCTAGTACCTGTTAAAACTCTTGCTGCAGCATTTTGGATCAGCTGAAGACTTTTTAAAGATGTTTTAGGACAGCCTGATAATAAAGAATTACAATAATCTAATCTCGAGCTAACAAAAGCGTGGATCAGTTTCTCAGCATCACTCTGAGACAAGATGCTCCTAATCTTGGCAATATTACGCAAATGATAGAAGGCAGTCTTAGAAACAAATTTAATATGTGAATTGAAGGACAAATCCTGATCAAAAATAACTCCAAGGTTCCTCACAGAGCTATTAAGAGAAAGAGTAACCGCATCCAAACTGAAAGTTTGATTTGGAAAGGAATTTCTACGGTTTTTTGGACCAACAAGAATGACTTCAGTCTTATCTGAATTTAATAGCAGGAAATTACAAGTCATCCAAGCTTTGATTTCCTTAAGACAGGCTTCTAACTTGGCTAATTGATTACTATCATCTGGCTTCATTGACAGGTATAATTGTGTGTCATCAGCATAACAATGAAAATGTATACAGTGCTTTCTAATAATGTTGCCTAACGGAAGCATATATAAACTAAAAAGAGTAGGGCCTAGCACAGATCCCTGTGGAACTCCATGACTGAGCTTTGAGTTGAAAGAAAACTCATTATTTACATGAACAAACTGGAACCTATCAGATAAATAAGATCTAAACCACTGCAATGAAGTTCCATTAAGTCCAACATAGTGTTCTAATCTATCAAGTAGAATATTATGATCGATAGTATCAAAAGCTGCACTAAGGTCTAAAAGGACAAGTACAGAAACTAATCCATTATCAGATGCAATGAGGAGGTCGTTAGTGACCTTCGCTAAGGCTGTTTCAGTACTATGATGGATTCTAAACCCAAACTGAAACTCTTCAAGTAAACCATTTCCCTGCAGGTGGTCAAATAATTGCGTAGCAACAACTCTTTCTAAGATTTTTGAAATGAAAGGGAGATTAGAGATTGGTCTATAGTTAGCTAAAGCTCCTGGATCTAGCGTTGGCTTTTTGAGTAAGGGTTTAATTACAGCCGTTTTAAAAGCCTGCGGTACATGGCCTAAAGTTAAAGAAGAATTGATTATATGAAGAATAAAGCTACCAATAAGTGGGAAGACTTCTTTAAATAACCTGGTAGGAATAGGGTCTAAAAGACAAGTTGAAGGTTTGGATGAGGAAACTATTTTGTCTAACTCACAAAGGTCGATTGGAGTAAACTCATCAAGACAGACATCAATAGAAGGAGTTGTAGTAGTTACAGTATTTAAGTTAACTGTGGGAAGAATCTGATTGATTTTATCTCTGATGGATGAAATTTTATTATTGAAAAAGTTCATAAAGTCCTGACTAGTAAGCTCTAAGGGAATGCTAGGATTGACAGAGTCCTGACTCTTTGTCAACCTGGCTACAGTACTGAAAAGAAACCTGGGATTATTCTTGTTCTCTTCTATTAATGCAGAGTAATAACTCGTTCTAGCTTTTCTAAGAGATTTTTTATAAATTAAAAGATGATTTCTCCAAGCTAAATAGATTTCTTCTAAATTAGTGGAGCACCATTTTCTTTCTAATTGACGAGTCTTCTGTTTTAAGCTACGAGTTTCTGTGTTGAACCAAGGAGTTAGAAATCTCTGATTAGACTTTTTCTTTTTTAAGGGGGCCACCAAGTCTAGAGTCTGATGCAGAGAAGCTGAAACACTATCCACCATGTTATCAATTACAGAAGGAGCAAGCTGTCTATAGCTTATTTCCGTTGTGTTGACACATGGCATAGAGGAAACAATCTGCATAAATTTGGTAACAGCATCATCTGAGAGGCATCTACTGTAATAATATTTTTCTTTAGGAGCCAAATAGTCAGAAATAGTAAAATCAAAGGTTAACAGACAATGGTCTGACAGTACAGGGTTATGAGAAGACACTACAAGATTTTCTATTTCTATGCCATATGTCAGAACAAGGTCCAATGTATGGTGGAGGTAATGAGTAGAATTTCCTACTTTCTGAGAAAACCCAATCGAGTCTAATATTGAATTAAATGCCACATTAAGGCAGTCACTATCTACATCCACATGTATATTAAAGTCCCCTACTATAATTATTCTATCAGATTTCAGCACTAAATCAGCTAAGAAATCAGCAAATTCGGATAAAAATTCTGAGTAGGTTGATGGGGGACGATAAACTATGGCAAATAAAATTGGGTTTAACCTAAAATTGCTAAAGTGCCCAATACTGAGGACCAGACCCTCAAAGGAATTATAACATGTTTTTTGCTTTACATTAACTAGTAATTTGGAATGGTAAATTGTTGCTACTCCTCCTCCACGACCAGAACTTCTGGGATTTTGACAGTTTAAATAACCAGAGGGAGTTGATTCATTTAAACCAAAATAATCCTCTTGCCCTAACCAAGTCTCTGTAAGGGAAATTAAATCAATCTGATGATCAATTAACAGATCATGGACTAACAGAGACTTGGGCGTTAGAGACCTAATATTTAATTAACCACATTTAATTTTTAAATTATGAGGAGGAACAGAGGCCAAATCATTCAATTTAGAGGCTTTATGTTTAATTTGAGTTTTACCAATATTTTGCTTTATCACTTTTTTCCCACGCTGCTGACAGTCTGTCGGTCCTACTACGCCCCCTTGCTCTCCTTAATTCCATCAGCTGTTTCCAGCCCCGGTAATTATCTTTCCCGCGCCTCGCCCAGGTGTTCCCAATTTGTGTGGCCGGCGGCGTTTGTATTTTAGTGGCTCTTCACTAGACAAACACCGCTGGGTCATTGTACGAGTCACTCTCGTTCTCCAGGGTTTGACCATCACTTCAGGAAGCACTTGGATTATGCTCGCTGAGAGAATCGGACTATCTGGACTGTTCTTACTCATGAATAAACTGTTTGCGTTTCTTCGTGCAGTTGCTGCGACGCTGGACCAGAAGCGTTTCCCCCCTTGCAGTAATTCTGCTACGCTTCTGGTGGCTTTTCTCCCCAGAGCATAACTGCTACGCTTTGGCTGTTGCCCTGTTTGCCTTCCCCCCAAGTAGTTGAACTCCCCGTAGTCTTCCCCGCTCTCCGAGCGCATTTATATTGTACTGTGACCAATTTGTTTGTCTGTTTTTTGTGAACAATGTTTGTCAATAAATGTGTGTGTGGTGAACTCCTGCATTTAAATCCTTCCATCCTTTCTCCTTCTCCGTGCGCTATGGCAGAGCGCACGGAGAGTTTATGACAGATGTAATCCCATCCTCACCTTGAATCCATCTGTCACACCTACAGCAGCATATGTATTTATATGATAATTATAATTATTTACTGATGTATTAAATATTAAAAGACAAGGATCTTTGATTTAAGTATATCCACCTTATTTCTGGGGGTGCTGCTGTAGGAATGATTATGGGTGGAGCTTCCGGTTTCAGCTGACATAGTGTTAAATCAGTCAGTAAGAGTGGAGTAGCGGGGGCATTTAAAATAGCATTTTTAAAAGTTTTTCATATTAATTTTAATGTATAGTCCACATACATGTTTTGCACTCAAGTGGCAGCTAATTTCAGCTCTTCTAGTTTTTGTATTTTTTGAATGTTTTTGTGTAGTTCTGGTACTTGCTGGTGTTCGTGGTTGTGCCAGACTGGATAAATGGAGGCTTCTCACCACACGGTGACAGACGACATCCAATCACGGTGTTATGGTGTACGTCTGCTCCAAGGTAAGTTTGGAACCAGTTACCACTCTGGGTGGTAATCGTCACTTCCTTGTGGTAACGTATCGTCACTTCCTGTTTTGCTGTCTGCCTGTGTGGTTTGCTTTCCAGCTCTCGAGCCACTAGCTATGGCTACTAGCTCTCTTTCCTCTCCTCCTCTGGTGTGCTCTCTCTGTCAGATGTTTAGCTACACCTCTGCCTCTTTTAGTGATAACGGTAAATGTAATAAATGTTGTCTTTTTGAGGCGCTCGAGGCGAGGTTGTCTGATTTGGAATCCCGGCTCCGCTGCATTGAAACACCGTCTGCGCCAGTTAATCTCGACGGACGCCCCTTAGCTGCAGCGGAGCTAGCTAGCTTAGGTCCCCCTGTCACCGGTTCCCCGGCTCTCCTCTGCAGCGAGGAGACTGGGTGGGTGACGGTGAGAAGGAAGCCTAGTCGCAAAGCCCCGGTTCACCACCAACCTGTTCACGTTTCTAATCGTTTTTCCCCGCTCAGCGACACACCCGCTGAGGAAAAAACTCTGATCATTGGCGACTCTGTAGTCAGAAACGTGAACCTAGAGACTCCAGCGGCCATAGTCAAATGCATTCCTGGGGCCAGAGCAGGCGACATCGAGTCAAATTTGAAAATGCTGGCTAAAAGTAACTGTAAATATTCCACAATTGTTATTCACGCCGGCATTAATGACATCCGTCTCCGGCAGTCGGAAGTCACGAAACTTAATGTAGAATCGGTGTGTGACTTTGCAAAAACGATGTCAGCCACTGTAGTATTCTCTGGGCCCCTCCCCAATCTGACCAGTGATGACATGTTTAGTCGCTCGTCATCCTTGAACCGCTGGCTGTCTGTGTGGTGTCCTAAAAATGACGTGGGCTACATTGACAATTGGAGCTCTTTTTGGGGAAAACCTGGTCTTATGAGACGAGACAGCATTCATCCCACTTTGGATGGTGCTTCTCATTTATCTAACAATCTGGCATCTTTTTTATCCAAATTTCCAAAACCCTGACTACTCAGAGTTGGGACCAGGAAGCAGAGTCGCAGTCTTACACGCCTCTCTGCAGCTCCTCTTCATCCACCACCCCTCAGCTTAGCCCCTGTCTTCCCCATCAGAGAATCGTTGTCTGCTCCCTCCAAAGTAAATAAAAATATAATGTATAAGCATCCCAAAGTGATAAAGCAAAATATTGGTAAAACTCAAATTAAACATAAAGCCTCTAAATTGAATGATTTGGCCTCTGTTCCTCCTCATAATTTAAAAATTAAATGTGGTTTATTAAATATTAGGTCTCTAACTCCCAAGTCTCTGTTAGTCCATGATCTGTTAATTGATCATCAGATTGATTTAATTTCCCTTACAGAGACTTGGTTAGGACAAGAGGATTATGTTGGTTTAAATGAATCAACTCCCTCTGGTTATTTAAACTGTCAAAATCCCAGAAGTTCTGGTCGTGGAGGAGGAGTAGCATCAATTTACCATTCCAAATTACTAGTTAATGTAAAGCAAAAAACATGTTATAATTCCTTTGAGGGCCTGGTCCTCAGCATTGGACACTTTAGCAATTCCAGGTTAAACCCAATTTTATTTGCCATAGTTTATCGTCCCCCATCAACCTATTCAGAATTTTTATCCGAATTTCCTGATTTCTTAGCTGATTTAGTGCTGAAATCTGATAGAATAATTATAGTAGGGGACTTTAATATACATGTGGATGTAGATAGTGACTGCCTTAATGTGGCTTTTAATTCAATATTAGACTCGATTGGGTTTTCTCAGAAAGTAGGAAATTCTACTCATTACCTCCACCATACATTGGACCTTGTTCTGACATATGGCATAGAAATAGAAAATCTGGTAGTGTTTCCTCATAACCCTGTACTGTCAGACCATTGTCTGTTAACCTTTGATTTTACTATTTCTGACTATTTGGCTCCTAAAGAAAAATATTATCACAGTAGATGCCTCTCAGATGATGCTGTTTCCAAATTTATGCAGATTGTTTCCTCTATGCCATGTGTCAACACAACGGAAATAAGCTATAGACAGCTTGCTCCTTCTGTAATTGATAACATGGTGGATAGTGTTTCAGCTTCTCTGCATCAGGCTCTAGACTTGGTGGCCCCCTTAAAAAAGAAAAAGTCTAATCAGAGATTTTTAACTCCTTGGTTCAACACAGAAACTCGTAGCTTAAAACAGAAGACTCGTCAATTAGAAAGAAAATGGCGCTCTACTAATTTAGATGAAATCTATTTAGCTTGGAGAAATCATCTTTTAATTTATAAAAAATCTCTTAGAAAAGCTAGAACGAGTTATTACTCTGCATTAATAGAAGAGAACAAGAATAATCCCAGGTTTCTTTTCAGTACTGTAGCCAGGTTGACAAAGAGTCAGGACTCTGTCAATCCTAGCATCCCCTTAGAGCTTACTAGTCAGGACTTTATGAACTTTTTCAATAATAAAATTTCATCCATCAGAGATAAAATCAATCAGATTCTTCCCACAGTTAACTTAAATACTGTAACTACTACAACTCCTTCTATTGATGTCTGTCTTGATGAGTTTACTCCAATCGACCTTTGTGAGTTAGACAAAATAGTTTCCTCATCCAAACCTTCAACTTGTCTTTTAGACCCTATTCCTACCAGGTTATTTAAAGAAGTCTTCCCACTTATTGGTAGCTTTATTCTTCATATAATCAATTCTTCATTAACTTTAGGCCATGTACCGCAGGCTTTTAAAACGGCTGTAATTAAACCCTTACTCAAAAAGCCAACGCTAGATCCAGGAGCTTTAGCTAACTATAGACCAATCTCTAATCTCCCTTTCATTTCAAAAATCTTAGAAAGAGTTGTTGCTATGCAATTATTTGACCACCTGCAGGGAAATGGTTTATTTGAGGAGTTTCAATCTGGGTTTAGAATCCATCATAGCACTGAAACAGCCTTAGCGAAGGTCACTAACGACCTCCTCATTGCATCTGATAATGGACTAGTTTCTGTACTTGTCCTTTTAGATCTTAGTGCAGCTTTTGATACTATTGATCATAATATTCTACTTGATAGATTAGAACACTATGTTGGACTTAATGGAACTTCGTTGCAGTGGTTTAGATCTTATTTATCTGATAGGTTCCAGTTTGTTCATGTAAATGATGAGTTTTCTCTCAGCTCAAAGCTTAGTCATGGAGTTCCACAGGGATCTGTGCTTGGCCCTACTCTTTTTAGTTTATATATGCTTCCGTTAGGCAACATTATTAGAAAGCACTGTATACATTTTCACTGTTATGCTGATGACACACAATTATACCTGTCAATGAAGCCAGATGATACTAATCAATTAGCCAAGTTAGAAGCCTGTCTTAAGGAAATCAAAGTTTGGATGACTTGTAATTTCCTGCTATTAAATTCAGATAAGACTGAAGTCATTCTTGTTGGTCCAAAAAACCTTAGAAATTCCTTTCCAAATCAAACTTTCAGTTTGGATGCAGTTACTCTTTCTCTTAATAGCTCTGTGAGGAACCTTGGAGTTATTTTTGATCAGGATTTGTCCTTCAATTCACATATTAAATTTGTTTCTAAGACTGCCTTCTATCATTTGCGTAATATTGCCAAGATTAGGAGCATCTTGTCTCAGAGTGATGCTGAGAAGCTGATCCACGCTTTTGTTAGCTCGAGATTAGATTATTGTAATTCTTTATTATCAGGTTGTCCTAAAACATCTTTAAAAAGTCTTCAGCTGATCCAAAATGCTGCAGCAAGAGTTTTAACAGGTACTAGAAAGAGAGATCATATCTCTCCGGTTCTGGCCTCCCTTCATTGGCTTCCCATAGAGTTTAGAATTAAGTTTAAAATCCTTCTTCTTACTTACAAAGCTCTAAACAATCAGGCTCCTTTTTATTTAAAAGATCTGATACTACCGTATCATCCTAACAGAGCACTACGCTCCCAAAATGCAGGTTTACTTGTAATACCTAGAATCTCCAAAAGTACAATGGGAGGCAGAGCCTTTAGTTATCAAGCTCCTCTCCTGTGGAATCAGCTGCCAATCTGGATTCGGGAGTCAGACTCGATCTCTGTTTTTAAGAATAGGGCTAAAACCTACCTTTTTGATATAGCCTACAATTAGGGAGGGATCATGTGTTTTCTGAACCCTCCCTTAGTTATGCTGCTAATAGGTTTAGTCAGCCGGGGGACCTCCAGTAATGCACTGGGCCTCACTCCTTTCCTCACTCTCTATGAAATATTTTTTTTTTTTGCTGGTCATTAACATTTGTTTGTTCTCTCCCATAGATTGAGTCCCCATCGTGCTGTTTGCTCTCTACATGTCTGTTCTTTTCTTCTTCTCTATCCCCTCACCCCCCAGCCAGTCGCAGCAGATGACTGCCCCTCCCTGAGCCTGGTTCTGCTGGAGGTTTCTTCCTGTTAAAAGGGAGTTTTTCCTCTCCACCGTCGCCAAGTGCTTGCTCACAGGGGATCGCCTGATTGCTGGGGTCTTTCTGCAACTGTGGGGGTCCTCCCTACAGTTGATAGTGCTATGAGATGACTGTTGTTGTGAAATGGCGCTATATAAATAAAGTTGAATTGAATTGAATTGAATTGAATTATGTTCAACATATTTAAACAAAATGCAGCCGACTTTATTGCGATGGAGGCGTGCTGGTCGGAACGCACATTGCATTATTATGAGTACAGGCAACGAGAAGTCATAAATCATGACTTTCTTTGTTTGGTAGCAGCAAAGCCCCGGGGAAACCCCATGAGTGCCTGGTATCATTGGAAATCTTAGAAATCGTACTTTCTAAAAATACCTGTGTTTTTGTGGAAGACGTAACTCTCGATCAATTGAACGTGAGTTTTCAACCTAGCTAAAATATAAATAAATCGTCTTTTTCTGGGTCAGTTTTTGTGCACTTCTTACAAATTAAATATCATTTTAAAGGCCTTTCAATACAGAATATGGAAATAACGTTACATCAGTTTTGAAAATGTCCTCAAAGTGACTCATTTTGCCAGCACGGGTCATTTGTTTACAGCGTTAGCATCTTAACAGCAGTGCTAACTAACGGAGCTACTCTCTACGAGGCCACTTTTTAAGGTCATCTTCCCATCCCTCAATAGTCGTGGCAAGTGCTATGATTATATTACTGCTCTGAGGTGCAAGAGGCCGTGTTCCCGCATTTCTGATGCCGAAGTCATTGTTTCTGAACAAGGTAAAGTGTCCCGTTTCAGTGACAATCGTTTGTTCTAAACTAATACCGGAAGTTGCTACCATAATTCACGCAAGGCATCATGGGGCCTAGGAATAAGGTGGATAAGTGTATAAAAGAAAATTCATTAATTCATTCATCTTCTTCCGCTTAATCCTTTTTGGGTCGCAGGGGGGCTGGAGCCTATCCCAGCATGAATTTATTTATATATTTTGTGCAGTACTATATAAGACATTGACTATTACTTAAAAGAAAATCAGTGTATAAAAACACTGTCAATTACTTAATATTTTTGGACTGGGTTCAATGCAGTGCTTCTTCATATGTCCTTTCATTACATTTGAATTGGTTGATTATTTAATATTTTATCACATGGTATCAAGCATTTCTTCTATTGTTGTGATCATAGACTACTCTTTAATTTTTCTTTTGCTATTTTTACGTATTCGACAATAACTAATGATCTTAACTTTAAAGAAGTCTATTCTATTGTATTCTATACATTTTTCTGTTATCTGTGGTCCTCGAACGCACCGCCGTCGTCCTCTGCGCGCTCCCGCGGTGCTCTGCGCGTCCCAGTCATGTGACAACACCTCAGCACGCCTGCGCAAAGAAATACAAGATGGCGGAGAGTGCGGAACTGAAGGTAAGGCGCAGCCTGAAATCATTATAAATCTCCTCGATTGGAAAGGCAGTTTTTGTGCAACCGTTCATCTTCTCCATGATTTAAGAGTCAGGGCGCTGAGATGGACTCAGATTTGTGGTTCCTGGTCCAAACACAGACGAAAGTTTATTAAATTGGCGCGCCCCCGAGCATGTTTATGTTGGTATGGAGACGCTGGTTTGAGTCTGTCAGAGAGGACCGTTTTCTCCAGCACACCAGCTGGTTCTGCTCTGTCCTCCTGACTGTGGGTCTTGATGGTCCCCCTCTCGGTCCGGTAACGGTCGGCGTGCGTCTCGGTGACATTTGGGGGGGAACGTTGACGGCACCGCTGACGTACCGACAGTCGCCAGACTGTGGGGCTGAGCGCACATGACCGCGGAGACCTGCCTGCTGGTGGTCGGTGTTCGCGAAAGCCGCCACATGGACCGAGTGTTCTGACTTTATGCAATTTTAACGGTTCTAGCGCACATCTTACCGTGTCCGGGCAGAGGCGGTGCGTTTGTGCGGGTGGTGGAACGATCACCTAGCCGCTGTTCGGTTCATACCCGCGGCTTCGCTCACCTGTTGATCCACGCAGATCTAATAAACACACCGCTGCATGTAACGGTGCCGCCGCGTCTCCGTTATACCAACTTAGCATGGACACTCATCTGGCGGCTGTGCTGCAAATCAGCAGGAATAAAAGAGATATTTAGTTAGATTACCCAACAACTAACTTATGCTGAATTTGTTTAGTCTGAAGCTTTTTTTTTGTTGTTGGTTCAGTTTGGTTATAAAGTTTACTGGACGCGCCAAATTATTTCCAACACTAATGACAATATTTGAGCGATCTATACCGTTTCACTGAAATGTATCAGGCTATTTATTTTTCTTTAAATATATCAAGATGTTTTTAAGCTATACCTAAGGGCTACCAGCAACATAGGTAAAATAACCAAACCGATCCTCAGGTTCTTGGATGACACAGTTTTGTCATTTTAACTCTGTACACATTACAGTGGATTTCAAATCGAGCTGTCAAGGGATGATTGAAGAACGTACTTCCAGTTTTAATTCAGGATTGTACAAAAAATATTGAGTTAACTGCCGTTTTTACTGTAAAATTCTTAAGCCACCCCTCATCACGTCGTAGTTCACTTTAAAGAAGCTAGACTTTTTTGTGGGAGAGTGTCGGTACGGAAGCTTGGCTGTCGCCAGTCTTCCAGGGGTCCGGCTCAGAAATCCACATTTACAATTATAATGGGCAATAGTAATATAATCAGGGGTGCACATAAGTGGTACTGAAGTGGTGCACAGCTTAGCGGAGGCTCAACCAGGGAGGTTCATCATCATCTACAGTGCATGAAGTGGAAATGGATGTCTGTGAGGGAGACACTGAGGAGGACAGTGACGACAGTGACGAGCCCTGATATAATACACAATTTACATACACAATACAAATATCACATGTAACAATAGCTTCTCTTCTACATATATGTGATCTGCTGTATAAAGTGGAATTGTATCTTTCCTACCATATTATTACACCATCCATTATACTACACTATACATACACACACATATATGTGTGTATGCATACTTAACAAACATGCATAACAACATAACACTATGAACCATTTATACTTTCCCATTGCATTATAATATAACATATCTATGCTATTATTATACAGTATGGTATATTCTACGACGATTCAACTCCATATGATAATATGTGGGATTACAATGACTATACCGTGATTATAATTTTAGTAGATAGTTCCTTAATGATCTAAACTCAACTCCACTGCTAGTTTTAAGTATATAATTCGGCAGATGATTCCACTCGTACATTCCTCTGTACAGTACCGTTCTTTTGATGGCCTTAGTTTTGACTTTTGGGAAAGTAAAATTATCTGCAGCTGCGTGCCTTGTGTTTTAACCATGTATATCTGAGCTGAAGTTTAGATTTTTGTAAAGAATGGGAGGTGTCTTTGGAAGTGAGAATCGAAGTCTGTCCTTAACTAATAACCAGTTTAAATCGCTGTGCATATTATTTACATTGGTTCTGTAGTTACATCTCAATATAATGCGTGCCGTACGATTTTGGAGTTGTAATTTCTTTAATGTCTCCATTGTTGCACTTGACCATACTACTGAGCAATAGTCTTAAGTTTGAAAAAAAATTAATAACTGAATTATTACTTTTATAGCAACTGGTGTCAGAAATGTTGCACTGATGGTCACCCGACGTAGAACACTCGTGTGACTCGTATAATGGTCCAGCAGTGTTTGTCTAGCAAAGAGCTGCTTAAGTACAAACACTGCTGGCCAAACAAATTGGGCACACCTGGGCGAGGCGCGGGAAAGATAATTACCGGGAACAGCTGATGGAATTCAGAGGGAGAGTGAGGGGGCGTGGCTGGGCCGACAGACTGTCAGCAGCGTGGGAGAAAGTAGGTCACTGATGCTGACTAACAGCTGCTGGTCAGGCAGTGGCTATGGATATGGACAGAAGTACCAGAATACACAAAAATGCGCATAAACAGTAGGACCAAAACCCCACAGAGAGATCAGGGCCGAGCCAGGGGAAAGCCAAGCCGGCTCGGTTCCTGACAGACAGCTATGTAACAAAACTTTCGATAATGCTTTATTAGTCCCGCAATGGGGGAATTTACAGTATTGCAGTAGTGAAAGGATAGTAACAGTCAGAGCAGTAATTACCTTTGCCAAGAGAGGAGGTAATGTTTTCGGTAGCGTTGGTTAGGGCTGTGCGATATGACGATATATGTTGGTAACACGATAAAAAAACGTCCACCGTTTCATATCAAACTGTATCATTTATATCGGGATTTAAAAGACACATACCCGTTTCTACTCGTCACTGGCCCGCTTCTCCCCCAGCGGTTCGCCAGGTGCGCCACAGCAGCGACCAGCAAGCTAATGTTTTGCTGCTACTTCTGTGGAGCCACTGTTTCTGTGTGAGGGACGTGGGACTTTTTTCCCACCATGCTGCGTCAGAGAGGATAGTTTTAATTTTAGTTTTAATTTAAGGTAAGTAACATTAACACCATCTCTCTCTAATTATAAAACAACAAATGCTAAATGACGATGCTAACTTGTCGCTAATGGGAAACATAGTGTATCAGACCATCGTTCTGGTTTAAATCACTGCTGAGTTTCTTAATTTTGCCTGAAAAAATATTACTAAAACTGCAAAAAGTGCGTGACAGCAGCTGCATACACACTAAATAGATAAGAAATAAATTAAATAAATCGGCTGTTTTTGTTATTGTTGCAGCCCCAAAAGCCTGAATTTGTGGAGCTTTTCCAAAAAATTGTGACATTTTTAGAGTTTTTTTTGCACTGACAGTTGTGTGAGGAAGTACAGATTTTAAAGTAGCTGCTTTTTCCATAGTTTACAGTGATACTATTCTATGTTAATCCTGCTTCATGCTACACCTCTGCTGTCCGCGAACGCGTAACCGGAAACCTCGTGTGACGAAATTTACGTCATCGTCTCCACTCTGCTAGTGTCCGCAGTACTCGACCGCGGACGACCGCGTGCAGCCCAAATTTTGTGACTGCGCCGCCTGCCCACGACCTGAACGCGTTGAAAAGTGCATGCGCAAGACTGAACGTCCCATTCACAAGATGGCGATATTGACACAGCATACATCAGTAGACGAAGAAGACAACAAGGAGGCGGAAAACGAGAATAAAAACATACATGAATCATACATACATACTTTCTTTCACAGCGGCAGCAGCATCTTCATGGAAAAGGAGTGAAAACCGGGAAGTCAAACACCAGAAATGGACTCTATGTTTGAAGAGAAACTTTGTGAAGAAGTCCGCCGTTTCTTCGTTGGTGAAAATCCTGGCGCGTCAGCGCCTTGGCGCTACCTATCGGGCGGGAGCGAAACTACAAATGATGGTTGTGTGCATGCATCAACCGCTTGGCCTGGGTAGATGAAAAAAGTGAGCATGAGCAGCACCACGTGCGTGCCGGGCGCATCCAAAGCGTACACGGACCACAGCGGACTAGAGGGAAATGGAGCATGAAGCAGGCTTTGTGCCACAAGAAAAAAATCCTGTTAAACAGTGATTGATTTAGAATTAAATGCTCAGGAAAATTGTCAGAAAATGACCAACATTGTATTCTTGCTGAGAACGTAAATAGAAAAGATAAATAAAGCAATTAGCCATTACAGCCATTATAAATTGCATTGAATGGAGAAAATTATGTCAGCACCTTCTTGAATCTTGAATTTGAAAACTAAGACCCCTGAAGAACTTGAGGTCTTCTTCTGTACTGAAATCCACAACGAAGCAGATGTGGTCCTCCACTGACAACCTCTTCCCTTCAGAAGGTCTCTGTGCAGGATGGACCTTGGAGTGGAAACCCAGTCTTCACTGATCTGAAGGGGAGATGAAAAGGAGAATAGATTTCACAGTAAAATTAATAATCCATCCATCCATCTTCTTCCGCTTAATCCTTTTTGGGTCGCAGGGGGTGCTGGAGCCTATCCCAGTATCTTTGGGCGACAGGCAGGGTACAATAATCATGTTTTTAAATCCCCACACCACAGTAGGGTTTAATAATTTATTTTATTTTTTGTTTTTTTATATTTTAACTACAAATTAACTTTCAATTTTTGAAAAGGGTTTCAATTCATTTCCTGGGAAGATTTGTTCATTTCAGTTTAGTTCTATTGAGTAAAAATGGCTTGTTGTACTGCAGCCTTTATTAATTCTGCCATTTTCATTTTATTGTGATTTTTTATTATCTTCAGATCTCTCACTTAAGTGCCAGAGGTCCATAATTTCATAAAATATACCTTTATTCTGCATTTATTTACAGCGCTTAACCAACAGTTAACTACTGTATCCATAGTCTGTAAATGAAAACACCATCATGCTGGATGAATTATTAATTTACAACACAAATGTTAAAACAAACAAATGATATTTTACTTACAATCTCAGCAGCTCCAAGTCTTTTCTCCGTTCACCAGTTTCAGCCAGTCTCCGTGCGCTGTCCGTTTGAAGTGTTTATCAGTTGTCAACTTTATGTTCCAACACAGCGCTGCACGTAGTACAAAACCGTTTATCCCTGCTTTATAAAAAATATTCAGAATCTGTTGGCCAGTCTTTACGGTGACTTTTGTTGATAAATTAAGAGACACGCATGTCAGCAACTCCACTCATGTAAACACGGAAGTAAAGACGTGCATGCACCGCAGGGAACTCTTGCCGGATGAGAACTGTTTTAACACCACAGAAAAAGAACCAGCATATCTGTTAGCTCATTAGCTCTGTTAGCGCTCCAGGTGTTTCTGGTTCTTCACCGCTGTTCCTGGCTGACTGACCTGGTTTCGACTCAGACTCAGCAGACGCTCATAGACGTTAAAACATTATATTGCAAGATCAATCCGTGGATTTTGTGGATTGATATCGGCTTAGTCAAACATGGATCAATACAGATCGTTGAATTGATCTTTTGAACCCACCCCTACTAGAGAAGAACCCATTACATTTTGGTGAGGATCCGAGAATGCATACCTCCGCTGAGGCTCTTATCTTCTCAAACAGTGTTAGCAACAATACTCCAAAACTACTGAATGGATTTGGATGAAATTTTCACCAGAGGTGGTTCTTGGGCGACAGATGAACCCATTACATTTTGGTGATGATCTGAGAATGCATACCTCAGCCAAGGCTCTTATCTTCTCACAGAATGTTAGTAACAATACTCCAAAACTAATGGACAGATTTTGATACAACTTTCACCAGAAGTGGCTCTAGGCCTACACACAAACCCATTACATTTTGGAAGTGATCCATGACAGACGGAAGGAGCCTTGGTGGAGGTATGCACTCTCTGAGTGCTTTTCTAGTTAAAAATAAAATAGGGCAAAATTTTATTAAAATTTAAAATAGGGCAAAATTTTATATATGCACAGTGCAAGAAGGTGAAAAACATAATCCTTAATCATTTCTCTTGATTTTATTGTTTAGTAATCTCGTGTGCATGACCTCCATTACCTGGCATCAAAGCTTCAATTCTGCATGGGACTGATGCTGCTAAGTTGTAAATTTGATTCTGAGGAATGTGGTCCCATTCAGTGAGCAACGCCGCCTCAAGCTCAGGATGATTTGTCAGTGCAGGATCCAGACTGCGTACACGCTCATCCGCAACATCCCCTAGATGTTCTGATTGGGAGCATTGAAATGACAGGGACTGTTTTATTGTCCACACATTAACACTGTAAAGAAACATTAACAGTTTTAAAGCATAGAGAGATACAGGAATTTGTGTACTTTGTATGTTTCATTTTTAATGCCTCTCAGCGTATATAGAAGTGAGAGGTGGCTCAGGACTTTTTGCACAGTACTGCATGCATACTCTCAGCTTTTTAGTGGCTCAAAAATAATTTGTCAAAGTAACATGATCTTAGGTATAAAATTATTTTTTTTTTATACCTTGATGGAAATCTTTTGCAGTTCAGGGGTGTCCAGTCATGTGCCATGGAGGGCCAAGACCCTGCAGGTTTTCTCTTCTACCGAGTCTCTTCAGCAGGTGTTTTCACTGATCAGCAATCAGTGGGAAGAAATTCAGTGAAATCTGCTGTTGAAGACACTGGTTAGAGGTAAAGCCTGCAGGGTCTTGGCCCTCCATGGCACATGATTGGACACCCCTGAGTTAGAGACTCTGAAATTAAGAAGCCATTGAAACTGCCAAATGCTCTGCCAGGCCTTTACTGACCTTCAGTTACACAAGTTTTTGTGTATGGTCTCTGTCCTCATTTTTGATTTCAGTAACTGAAAGGCTGCTCTGTTGGGTTGTATCAGGGTACTGAATTTGATGTTGAATATCTAATTTCTTTGTCTTGCTTTTCTTTTGCTTTGAAAGTGTTTTTGACTGTGTTTTTTTTGTTTTGTAGTATAATGATGCCCTCCCCCCTTCAGTGGCATCAGCATCTCTTTGAATCTCATATTGAGAATTGGAGTAAAAACCTACCAAATGCAGTTTCAAACTTGCAGTCCATTGCAGGTTTCTTTCTGCTTGAATTGCCATGAAATAACAAGGGAACAGACAAGAAACTAGCCAGTCAGTTGCCAAATTTTTTGAGCCTCAGAAACGAGGCTCAAAAAATTTGAGCCTCATTTCATAATTGCAGTGGAATGTGGAATTGCATTGTGGAGTTTGACTATGTAACAGATTTTTTTCCCCAGCAGGTAATACAGAAAATAAAACCAAAAAATGTTAGAAACCTCAAATTAAAACAGAAAATCTGCACTTAATCACATTGGGTTTATTTGATTTCAAATTCACTGTGTTTATATGTGTCTTGTGAATAGTACTTTATCCCGTCAGTTTTGCAGAAGATGTGTAAAGGTCAGAGATGTAAATTTTCAGTGGTCTTATGGTTTAATTAATGAGTCACCTAGTAGCAGTTTGAATGTGAATTGATTATCAGTGATTGTTTAAGGAGTCTTGATACCTGTTTCAGTATAGTAGCTTCATGATAGGAGCTTACAGTGTAACATCTGAGATTTTCATCAGGTAGTGAAACCACTATTTCTCTGTGATCAAGGCTGTAGGTCTTTGGTGATGAGTGTAGCCACAGATTTGGTTATACTCTTTAAGCTTTCAGAGTTAGTCGGTAAAGTTAACAGCGCCTTCTCTTTCTTTTATTTCTTAGCACCCTGGGCTAACAACAAACACAAAAAGCGCACCAGGCCCAGCTAAAGACAAATGTTGTTCCTCAAGTTTGTTTTATTACCAAAAACAAAATTTTTTGTGAAGCATATTTACAAACAGCATGGGCTAGATTACAGCAGTGCAGTCGACAGGCAATTGATTGAGGCACAATGCGCGTTTATGGGCTTTTCCAAATCCATTTCTCTATTACAACAGTGCAAAAATGAATTTTACACAAGGTGAAAAGTGTGAAGAGACTGTACTAATACTCTTAATTATTCAGAGGTTTGGGGCATAACGTGAAATAAACCAATTGCTGTCTTTGCTCTCATTTCCTTTAGCAAACGGGAACAAGAAGTAAGTCCGAAAACTAATATGACAGCGTTTAATTGGGGGGACAAATCTGTTTTGCACTGAGGACAATGCAGGCTCATTCTTCTTCTTCTTCTTCTTTGTCTTTTTCTTCATCTTCGTCTTTCGGCTGCTCCCTTTAGGGGTCGCCACAACAGATCATCTGCCTCCATCTCACCCTATTCCTTGCATCTTCTTCTGTAACACCAACCCTCTCCATATCCTCCTTCACTACATCCATGAATCTTCTCTGTGGTCATCCTCGTTTCCTCCTGCCTGGGAGCTCCATCTTCAACATCCTTTGTCCAATATATCCACTATCACTCCTAGGGCTGTCGCGATAACTGCAATTATGTAGTGTCACACTATAGACAAGCCTACCGTGGAGGATAACGAGCAACCGCAATAACCGTGGTGTATAACCCCCTGACGTTTATTATTTTAGGTTAATTACCTGATCAATAATTCTGAGATATGTATTTTTTTGATCTTTGCATAAATGTTTTCCTATTAGTGGTTAATTTTACAAAGTACAGAGGCCTTATGCCATCCTATGCGCTGAAGTAAAAAAGCAGGCTTTTATTTTGATAACCGTGGTTATTTTGTTTTTGCTTCCTGTGCCTGCCTGTGGAATTATCAGTAAGGCTACAGCGCTTAGCAGAGACAGTCGAGCTACGAACCCTAACTTTATTTGGTTTATGGACCCGTAATGAGGCACAAGCTCTCATGGTGGTCGTTGTTTGTGTTTTACTTAATGTGTACTGTGCTAAAATAACAAAATAAAACTGTAAACTTCACTAGCAGTGAAGACCATTGCCATCACATATTACGGGGATCCGTACATGCAGTGTTCACTTTTTTGTGTGTGGCTAAATCTCGTTGTTCACTTATGTGCCCCTATTGATTATTAAATAAATTATTAAATGTTAAGTTTATTTTTATTGCCAACAGCATGTTTGCACCCGGTATTATGGAAGCTTCCACAGCACCAGGTGCTGCTACCGTCAGCACCGTTTGGGATAGGGCTGTGCGATATGACCAAAATTTCATATCACGATGTAAGTAATCTTATTTAACGATAACGATTCATATCACGATATATATTTTCTGTAAATTCTATAGTTTATATATGATAACCAATAAAAAGGACCATCTCGTTTTCTACATTTTAAATTACATATTGGAAAAAATCAATTGTGCAAATTCATCTGTCATTAATTTTATGCACTTTTTCCCTTTTAATTTTGCAGTGTTATAAAATTGTTTTTTTAATGTGCATTTGAGATTATGTCAATTTTATTCTTTATACCTACTGGACTAATTAAAATTATTAGAAATTAAGTTACAGTAAAGGTGCATTCACACCAAACGCGAACAGGCAAATTTTTTGCACGGCACAATTACATTATAAATCAATGTAAACACACCAACAGACATGAGTAGTGAGATACAGACAGGTGAAGTTGTCTTTAAAACTTCTGCAGCTGTGTTAAGATAAGATAAGATAAGATAAAATAAGCCTTTATTAGTCCCACAATGGGGAAATTCCAGGATTGCAACAGCACAGGGATAGCAACACTCAGAGCAACAATCAGAAGGCAAGAAAAAACAAGAGCAGCGAGTACACATATGTACATATAAACATAAATATATAGACACGGTGCGGAGCATTGCAGCTAGATGGAATAAATATATAGATATATAAACACACAGTGCGGAGCATTGTAGCTAGATGGAATAAATATATGAATATATAAACACACAGTGCGGAGCATTGTAGCTAGATGGAATAAATATGTGAATATATAAACACACACACAGTGTGGAGCGTTGTAGCTAGATGGAATAAATATATGAATATATAAACACACTCAGTGCGGAGCATTGTAGCTAGATGGAATAAATATGTAAATATATAAACACACACAGTGCGGAGCATTGTAGCTAGATGGAATAAATATGTAAATATATAAACACACACACAGTGCGGAGCATTATAGCTAGATGGAATAAATATGTAAATATATAAACACACACAGTGCGGAGCATTGTAGCTAGATGACATAAATATGTAATATGTGTTCAACCTGCTGTGGAAATTCCCAAAATAACGTCATGCTTAGGTTTACATTATCCGACCGGGGGCTCACCTGAAAATGTCGTGTCAAGCCTCCAAAACTTCACAGATGATGGGTGTTTTCATTGCTAACTTGCTAGCTTGCCAGGACGTCCATGGCCAGAAACCATGGGTAAATAACTCCAAAATCCCGATTCAGCTGAAGAGTTCCCAGCCCTCCTGTCTCCCGGTGAGTGAGTTTCATTTTCTAACTAGTTTACTCTGCAATGGTGATAATTTTACTCCGGTGACAGCAGAATCTCAAAGCTAGCAGCTAGCTAGCTAGCTAGCGGACTCGAACACCCGATTGCACAAATTCGCACGTGCTTGCGTCTTCCCATTCACTTTGTATGAGTTTGCGCCGCCTGTTTGCGTTTGGTGTGAACACACCTTAAGAGCCAGTTTGTTCCTGTAACACGTTTTATTTTATTTATTATTTATTTAGTGTTTATGCAGCCACTGTCACGCACTTTTGCAGCTTTAGTAATATTTTTTCAGACAAAATTAATAAACTCAGCAGTGACTTCAACCAGAACGATGGGCTAATACACTATAATGTTTCCTATTAGCGACAAGTTAGCATTGTCATTTAGCATTTGCTGTCTTATAATTAGAGAGTGATGGTGTTAACGGTAATTACCTCCAATTAAAAGGAAGTTAGAGGACAATCCTCTCTGATGCAGCACGGTGGGAAAAAGTCCAACATCCCTGACTGGCAGGCTCCACAGAAATAGTGGCAAAACATTAGCTTGCAGTTAGCTGCTGTGGTGCACCTGCCACACTGCGGGGGAGAGGCGGGGTGGTGACAAGTAGAAACGGGTATATCTCTTTTAAATCCCGATAGAAACGAGGCAGTTTTATATGAAACGTCAGACGTTTTTTTTATCGTGTCACCGATACATATCGTCATATCGCACAGCCCTAGTTTGGGACACTCTTTCCAGGCAGACTGTAGCAGTGGTGGAAGTGTTTGGAGGAATTGCTAAATACAGCCATGACAGTGAGCACTGAAAGGGCACAAAGCGTGTTATTTCCTTCTGAGCAGAGTGTTTATGATCCTGACAATTGAGCTCCAAGAGCGAAACAGCTAGTGCATAGTGCATTGCTTATTTGAACGTGATTTTTCAGACAGCGGCAAAAATCCAAAAATCACAGAGACAAGATCCATGCAGGGTCCTGTACAGAGGCTGTCCTGTTTAAATAAGCTGAATGTCGCTGCAGTCTCCAACCAGTCCACACACCCTGTAATTGAAATACTGGAGTTACCGCCACTGCTTTATGAAAATGATTGAATTTTTTTGTTTTTAACAGAATCAGCAGTTCAGGCCTGTAGGAAGACCGGAGCTCCGCACAATTGTCACACATGCAGAGCGGAGCTGCAGTGAGTTTCTCACAGCTTCCATCGTTTGCCACATAAGTTATGAACCCTGTTTAAATTATGAGACCACAGAGTCCTAAAAATATTTACAATAATGCCGCATATCGCGGTGTTGAGCTATCTACCATCCTCGTCGGCCTCCGTCGGTCTATGATGACCATGGAAGAGAATCCTAAACGTCTACTCTGCTGGAACAGCACCGCCTGTGGCTGAACAGGCCGATGCGCACCGGTGTTCTGCCTTCCAGCGTTGGGTGTTGGTAGGATTCAAGCCTGGGCAGGAAGATATGGAGGACAAGATGTTACCCATGCAGCATGTCCCCCCTCTCCACGTCACTGATGAATCCAAAGGAACAGCAGGGCTGCTATAGTTTGGCACCAGCGCCGTCGCAGGAGCTGCCAGAACGATGTTGAGCACAACAGAGAACTGCCTTAGGGGCTCCGACTCCAGATTTTTCCTCAGGGTTGACTCCCGAAGCCTTTCCCTTGACCGGGTGTGCCGCAAGGCAGCGGAGGTTTGAAATCAGGGTTTACCTTCCCCTAGATGGGCTACCTTCCCAGGTTGATGAGCCACCATCTACCCGAAGCATCTGGTTTTAAGGCGCCAGAGATCTGCCCTCGCCCCTTCTCCTATTAGTAAAAGCAGTTCCGCCGGGCTTAGAGACTAAACCACACGGGCAGGCTAGGAGTTGGACTTAGTTGTCAGAGGCTTTTCGAGACGCACGCCGTAAGGAGCATTTTATGAGCACTGGGAGCTTAACCCCAGTGCCGCTCCTGGCTATGACAACCTTGGAACCAATCACTGCAGGGGAAATTCCTCCACCGTGACAGCCCTAATCCCTCCTCTGCACATGTCCAAACCATCTCAGCCTTGCCACAATGTGAGCTCATTCACAAAGTGAAAATGTGTTTAAGGGCAAGGAGTTTTTAAGGAGCTTTTTAGCCACCTCCACAGCCCTGCTCGAATTGGGGAGACTTGATCATAATTACACATGGATGAGAGCTGTACAGTTCAGAGATTATGCCAGCCTTTCTCGTGGTCCATGATTTTGACAGTGTTGAAAAAATTCCTTCAGTTATATTATCATGAACTTCATCCGAACTTGTCTTTTAAACTGAGAAAGCGTAAACTGTTCATCTCTGCCTGAGGTCTGTTAATCTCCTCTGCTGAATGCAAAATTGTTGTGTTTTAACTAGGGATGCAAGTTATCGATTAATTCATTAATCATTAGTATAAGCAGCAATTTTCCTGAGAATCTGAATACGGTCTTTCTTTCTTTAACATACTGTATGTGTTGGAAGTGATGATGAACACTTTTTAAACATATTAAAAGTTGGCAAATAGTCGATTTTGACTGCAGTGGGTCTTTAACCATGCTTCATCTCCTACATGACTGCGCTAGTCCAAACATTAGCAGGTGTGCTGCTGCTCTGGCTGCTACTCCTATGCACGCTGCTGTGTGTGTCAGTCGAATGTGACTAGCTGTATTCCAGTCACATGATTGGTTTGGTGCAGTGTATTCTCATTATCATCGGCTTTTCATGTTGTCTGTCAAAACACAGATTTAATGAGTTCTATCAACGTTCTATCGACCATGTCTTATGTCTGTATCAAGGAAAAGTTATTTTGTGATAATTATCGTTACTGTTTTATTGCCCAGTCCTAGTCACGATAAGGAAAATCTAGCATTGATACCCGGTCGCTGCTCTATTATTGGCCAGCCTAATTGATGCAGTCCAGTCCAGTTTCCTGTCCTCCCGTTCTCTTGTTTACAACACAACTCAGCAATTAGGAGCTGTCTGCAAATATGTTGTGGAGACACTGCACACTTGAGTGATGTAAGGCAATAATGGGATCCTTACACAAACAGCCAAAATATGCACCTCTAAGAGAAAAGTGGCAACATTTTATTTTTGCGGACTTTCAGGAGGATTTTTACCCAAACTTATTACTCTGCTCTGGTCATTTCATTGCGGATTCTTTCCAAAACCTTGGAATCTCTACTTACTTGAACTCTGGAAATACTCTGGAATTTCCCCATTGTGGGACTAATAAAGGCTTATCTTATCTTATCCTATCTTATCCTATCTTATCTTATCTTATCTTACTTGTGATTGGCTTTGCCAAACATGTCATTTGCAAAGCTTAGATTCACCCAATCAGATTTGGGACTCATGAATAACAATGAGGAGGCCTGTGGCCTGGTGTACACGACAACGTTTTCGTTTAGACCCGGAGAGGAACATCTGCGTGCCCACTACACATCACAGAAGCAACCACATGCACACATGGATCCACCAAAGGTGTGAAAACTGCTGTTCTAACTAACAGATGACAAGTAGAAGTTTTATGAGGGACTTTGGATTATAACTATAAACGCCACATTCCATCTGCAAGAAATATTTATATTCATTTTTTAAGCTGAAAGAATGAGGGAGTCATAAATACATAGCACATTGAGATTACTTTTGTTGTGATTAGGCTCTATACAAATAAAGTTGAATTAAATAAATAGGCTAAATAAATAAATAACCTGTGTAACTGCAGGCAATAAAAAAAAATCTGAATGACAGCTGGTTTGAATAATTGATAAGGAGTCTTCAGCCATAACTTTTACAAAAGCATTACACCTAAGAAAAACTAGTGATACATCATTTCTGCAGCAGCGCAACACTGGATATGAAACATTGGCAGCTCTGCAGTGATTTGTTCATCATCCAGCAAAGGTAGGCTTCCTCCTTGGTTATATATTTTTTTTTTTAAGGCGCCATGAGGAGAGGCAGCCGTATCAGCAACAACTCTCTCGTGTCTTTGTGTTTTTATCTGCTTATTCTTGTATATAGTGTCTTTCTTTCACCAGGGCTCGGTAGAAAGACTCAGATTAATGACTGGACCAAGTTTTTTCTATTTTAGCCCTGGTCTTATTTTTTTTCTCTTTCTCGGGGCAATGGAGAACAACAGAGGTGGGGACGGACACATTGTTTACACATGCGACCAGCTGATTGCGCTGAGGAGGCCGGTGCTACTGCTGAGAGTGAAGCCGGGAGTGAAGCCCCTCATCCAGCATGAGCTCAGGAGGAAACGCCGCAGAAGAAGGGCTGGAGCTAAAGTGAGGATGAGGAGAAGGAAGCATAAACCGGCAGTATCGATGTTCATCACTGGGAATGTTAGGTCGCTCGGAAACAAAGCAGATGAGCTCACAGCACTGGTCAGGACACAGAAGGAATATTCACAGTGTAGTATCATGTGTTATACAGAGACATGGTTACACTCACAAATCCCGGATGTTAGTGTAGCGATACCTGGCTCTAAGACTATCCGATGGGGCAGGGATGTTAAAAGTAGCAGGAAGAAGAGG
Source organism: Pholidichthys leucotaenia (assembly GCA_020510985.1). NCBI lineage: Eukaryota > Metazoa > Chordata > Actinopteri > Cichliformes > Pholidichthyidae > Pholidichthys > Pholidichthys leucotaenia. Next base: position 256,070,542 of record CM035837.1, on the reverse strand, counting down.
GGAGGAGGATTGGCACTTTTTGTGAATGAAAGATGGTGTTGTCCTGGACACATTTATGGAAAGGAAAAGTGCTGCACTGAACTGCTGGCTGTAAGTATGAGACCCTATTATATTCTGCGACAATTGACGTGTGCCTTGGTAATTATCATCTACATCCCTCCGTCAGCTGACGCAGGCCTGTGATGTCATCAGCTCCACTACTGCCACATTACTGGAGAAGCACCCTGATGCATTTATGGCCATCACGGGTGATTTTAATCAGGCCTCACTGGGAAAAACATTACCAAACTTTCACCAGTTTATTGACTGTCCCACCAGAGAAAATAAAACACTAAATTTACTGTATGTCAGTGTCAGAGATGCATGTAGTGCTACAGCTCTACCCCCCATTGGCAAATCGTGTCACTGCATGGTCATGTTATCACCCAAGTACGTTCCCCTTGTGCAAAGGCAGCCTGCTTATACATGGACTGTGAGGAGGTTGACACAGGAGGCTGCTGATGCACTACAGGACTGCTTTGAGACAACGGACTGGGGCATACTCTGTGAGCCACATGAGGAGGACATAGACAATATGACCAACTGCATCACAGAATACATCAGATTCTGTGAAGACATAACCGTGCCAGCTCAGACCGTTTACTGTTTCCCCAACAACAAACATGGGTTACCAGTGACCTGAAAGCACTTCTGAACAAAAAGAAGAGAGATTTTAGGTCCGGAGACAAGGAGAAACTGAGGAGAGTGCAGCACGACCTGAGAGAGATGCTGAGGAGGTGTAAAGACAATTACAGGAGGAAGTTGGAGGATAAACTCAGGAAAAACAATACCAAGGATGTGTGGATGGGAATGAAACAAATAACTGGGTCCAAGGGGAGAGTCACACAGATGTCTGGGAGCCTTGAGAGAGCTGATGAGCTGAATCTGCTTTTTCTGTGTTTATATATCGCCGTCATTTCTCCCTTTGATAATGGTTGTTTCTGAGGTATGCATCGTTTGATTCATCTGAATATATGCTGAAGGTACATCAAATGTTACATGTCCTTTTATATGTGAGCCTGAAACAGAAAGTCTGAGGTAACAAAGAAAGTTTACAAACACTGTGATAATCTCACTGCTGACTTGGATTTAGAATATCACAATTCAGATAGCAAGTTCTCAACCTCCATGGCTAATGCTAGTAAAGTCTGGCTTATGTTGAAAGGCCTTCTTAGTACATCCCTCAGGTGCTCTCTGATGATGCTCATGGTGTGTGTGTGTGTGTGTGTGTGTGTGTGTCTCTGCTCAGCCCAGTTTGTACGTGTCTAACAGTTATTGATCAGTCTTGGGCTACTTTTAGACGGCCCCTCCCTCTCCCCAGTGTGTTTCCACAGCCTGTCCGGGATCTGTGGATCTATACGTGCTCCTTTATGCCAGCTGCTTTGCAGCACACACACAGTAATGAATGGGTTTGTAATTGTACAGACATGGACACATTTGTTGGTACTCTTCCACAAAAAAACCAAACTTGAAACTGATGAAAGTTCAATGCCGTATCTTATTGTTTATGTCATATTTCACACAAATCAGACTTTGTTTTTGATTATTGAATCAGTTGAATATCACTCTATATATAATTCAAGAAAATCTGTGTGTCATGATCATAGGGCTTTGTAAGTGTGTGTTACGATCATAGGACTCACTATGCCATCATCAAAGATCAAAGGCAGGCATCACTGAACGAGTGGTGACGTCATGGTGACTGTTTCCATTGTAACCATGTCAAAGATCAAAGGCAGGCATCACCATAGTTAGATAAGATAAGATAAGATAAGCCTTTATTAGTCCCACAATGGGAAAATTCCAGGATTGCAACAGCACAGGGATAGCAACACTCAGAGCAACACTCAAGAAGACAAGAAAAAAAACAAGAGCAGCGAATACACATATGTACATATAAATATATAAACACACAGTGCGGAGCATTGTAGCTAGATGGAATAAATATATATACACACAGTGCGGAGCATTGTAGCTAGATGGAATAAACAGCATAACCGTCTGCTTAGTTATCCTACATAGTATGAATATGTACCCATACATATTGTCACCCTCTGTAGCGACCGATAATGTCCTAGTTGTATACTGGAGGGGACCATTGTGTAAGTCTGTTGCGTCTTTTGCATTCAATACTATTGGTCGTCACGTTTTTTTGCTATCTCTGCGAGCAGCCCTGCTTAGGTTATACAGTCTGACAGCCGTAGGTAGGAAGGACCTGCGAAACCTCTCAGTTGCGCACCTAGGATGATGTAGTCTACTGCTAAATGAGCTCCTCAGTGCGTTCAGTATGTCCTGCATAGGGTGGGACTCGGACTCCAGCAGAGATGACAGTTTAGCCACCATCCTTCTCTCTCCCATCTCCTCCACTGGGTCAGGGCGCTGCCCCAGGACAGAGCTAGCTTTCTTGATCAGTTTGTTCAGTCTCTTCCTATCGGCTGCTGTAATGCCACTGCCCCAGCAGACCACTCCAAAAGTGATGGCTGATGCCACCACCGTGTCGTAGAATGTCTTCAGCAGCGCCCCTTGTACACCAAAAGACCTGAGTCTCCTCAGTAGGAACAGCCTGCGCTGTCCCTTCTTGTAGAGTGCGTCGGTATTGTGTGACCAGTCTAGTTTATTGTTCAGATGAACACCCAGGTACTTGTAGGATGTCACCATCTCAATGTCTGGTTACTGTTGTCATGGTAACAGTAACTTTCTATGGGCATGCAGAAATGCTTTTTACACCTGCTTTCTATGGGCATGCAGAAATACTTGCTTATACTTGGTTTCTACGGGTATGCACTAGTTTTGTATAATTAAGCAAATTAAAATGGCATGAACAAAATAGATGATACCCTTACATTTAATTTTTTGTGGCACCACCTTTTGTAGCAATCACTGCCAACAATCAATTTTAATTAGTATCACAGACAGCTTCAAGCTTTTCGTCAGCCATTCAGCCAATTTAAAGTGAGAAAAACATGCTATTGTGTAGTTTGGTATCATTGTGTACACCACATTGAACATGGGCCAGAGAACATAGATGAGAGCTGTCTGAGGAGCTCAGAAAAAAGGTTATAGATGACTAGGGCTGTGCGATATTACCAAAATGTCATATCATGATATAAGTGATCTTATATCCCAATAACTATATTTACCCATTATATATATCCATTCATGGTGTATGTAGTGGTGGTGCTGGAGGAGAATACTGAAGATTCTTTGGACCAGGAAGGAAACCATCAAGTCTGTACTTGACAGAATAAGTCCTAAAACATCTCTTGAAGGTGAAATTGTGAAGAGGAGGCTCAAGTACTTTGGCTATATAATGAGGAAGGACAAGAGTCTGGAGAAAAGTCTCATGCTGGCCAGGTGCGATGGAAGACAACGAAGAGGAAGGTCATAACAAAGATGGTTGGAAGGCATTACTGAAGCCACGGGAATATCACTAGTGTTACTGAAGGAAAGGACAAGGGATCGGGAAGGATAGAGAAAGTTGGTGTGTGAAGTCACCGGGGGTCGGTCGTACACGACTTGACGGAACTTGAGATCTATCTATCTAGCTATCTAGCTATCCACAAAAAGTTATGGGTATTTGGCTTTTGGGTGAAATTTATGGAAAATGTAAAAAGTTTACGCTACAGTAATATTATGTCATGAAAGTAGGGCATTTAAATAGAAACATGCAATGGTGATTTCCTCATCTCAAACAATTTACTGAAACAAAAGCCAACAACAGTGGTGGGTATATCACAACAAAAAATGTCAGGGTCTCAATAACTTGTCATGTGCCCTTGAGCATCAATTACAGCTTGACAATGATGTCTCATGCTGTTCACAAGTCAACTTATTGTCTGCTGAGGCATGCCATTCCACTCTTCTTGAAGGGCGGCCCTCAGGTCATTGAGGTTGTGGGGCAGATTCAGAGCAAGTGATGCTGACTTAAAAGAAGTGTTATGCAAAGAGTGCCACAGAGCTGTGTCTGCGCCACAGGGCAACACAACTGACTTATTCAACCATCTGAAAAAACACCATAAACACAAGTACAATAAATGTATGAAGGCTAAAGTGAATGTCACGTCACTAAATCACAGTTTGTGTCCAGCACCGACCCAGGCAACCATAGTATCAACCTGCACAGAGCTTCACCGTATCCGTATCTGATCGTATCTGATCAGACCGTACCTGATCAGATCTGACCGTATCTGATCAAGAAAGCTAGCTCTGTCCTGGGGCAGCGCCTTGACCCAGTGGAGGAGATGGGAGAGAGAAGGATGGTGGCTAAACTGTCATCTCTGCTGGAGTCCAAATTCCACCCTATGCAGGACATACTGAATGCACTGAGGAGTTCATTTAGCAGCAGACTACATCATCCTAGGTGCACAACCAAGAGGTTTCGCAGGTCTTTCCTACCTACGGCTGTCAGACTGTACAACCTAAGCAGGGCTGCTCGCAGAGATAGCAAGAAGACGTGACAACCTAATAGTATTGAATGCAAAAGACGCAATAGACTTACACAATGGCCCCCTCCAGTATACAACTAGGAAAATACCGGTCGCTATGGAGGGTGAGAATATGTATGGGTACATAATCATACCATGTAGGATAACTAAGTAGACGGTTATGCTGTTTCATTCCATCTGGCTACAATGCTCCGCACTGTATGTGTTTATATATTTATTCCATCTAGCAACAATGCTCCACACTGTGTGTGTTTATATATTTACATATTTATTCCATCTAGCTACAATGCTCCGCACTGTGTGTTTATATATCTACATATTTATTACATCTAGCTACAATGCTCCACACTGTGTTTATATATTCATATATTTATTCCATCTAGCTACAATGCTCCGCACTGTGTGTGTTTATATATTTACATATTTATTCCATCTAGCTACAATACTCCGCACTGTGTGTTTATATACTCATATATTTATTCCATCTAGCTACAATGCTCCGCACTGTGTATTTATATATTTATTCCATCTAGCTACAATGCTCCGCACTGTGTGTCTATATATATATGTGTGTATATATATATACGTATATATATATATATATATATATATATATACACTCACCGGCCACTTTATTAGGTACACCTGTCCAACTGCTCGTTAACACTTAATTTCTAATCAGCCAATCACATGGCGGCAACTCAGTGCATTTAGGCATGTAGACATGGTCAAGACAATCTCTTGCAGTTCAAACCGAGCATCAGTATGGGGAAGAAAGGTGATTTGAGTGACTTTGAACGTGGCATGGTTGTTGGTGCCAGAAGGGCTGGTCTGAGTATTTCAGAAACTGCTGATCTACTGGGATTTTCACGCACAACCATCTCTAGGGTTTACAGAGAATGGTCCAAAAAAGAAAAAATATCCAGTGAGCGGCAGTTCTGTGGGCGGAAATGCCTTGTTGATGCCAGAGGTCAGAGGAGAATGGCCAGACTGGTTCGAGCTGATAGAAAGGCAACAGTGACTCAAATAACCACCCGTTACAACCAAGGTAGGCAGAAGAGCATCTCTGAATGCACAGTACGTCGAACTTTGAGGCAGATGGGCTACAGCAGCAGAAGACCACGCCGGGTGCCACTCCTTTCAGCTAAGAACAGGAAACTGAGGCTACAATTTGCACAAGCTCATCGAAATTGGACAACAGAAGATTGGAAAAACGTTGCCTGGTCTGATGAGTCTCGATTTCTGCTGCGACATTCGGATGGTAGGGTCAGAATTTGGCGTCAACAACATGAAAGCATGGATCCATCCTGCCTTGTATCAATGGTTCAGGCTGGTGGTGGTGGTGTAATGGTGTGGGGAATATTTTCTTGGCACTCTTTGGGCCCCTTGGTACCAATTGAGCATCGTTGCAACGCTACAGCCTACCTGAGTATTGTTGCTGACCATGTCCATCCCTTTATGACCACAATGTACCCAACTTCTGATGGCTACTTTCAGCAGGATAATGCGCCATGTCATAAAGCTGGAATCATCTCAGACTGGTTTCTTGAACATGACAATGAGTTCACTGTACTCAAATGGCCTCCACAGTCACCAGATCTCAATCCAATAGAGCATCTTTGGGATGTGGTGGAACGGGAGGTTCGCATCATGGATGTGCAGCCGACAAATCTGCGCCAACTGTGTGATGCCATCATGTCAATATGGACCAAACTCTCTGAGGAATGCTTCCAGCACCTTGTTGAATCTATGCCACGAAGAATTGAGGCAGTTCTGAAGGCAAAAGGGGGTCCAACCCGTTACTAGCATGGTGTACCTAATAAAGTGGCCGGTGAGTGTATATATATATATATATATATTTACATATGTATACTCGCTGCTCTTGTTTTTTTCTCTTGCCTTCTGATTGTTGCTCTGAGTGTTGCTATCCCTGTGCTGTTGCAATCCTGGAATTTCCCCATTGTGGGACTAATAAAGGCTTATCTTATCCATCTTCCTCCCAAAGACACGCTAAAGTAACTGATGCAATAGTGTTTTATTTGGCTACAGACATGTGTCCACTAAATACTGTATGAGCAACGAAGGCTTCAGAAACATGGTCAAAACACTGGACAAGAAATACATGATCCCCACATGATTCTCCAAAGTTGCATTACCTGCGCTGTATGAAAAATACAGATGGATATCACAACTGTCGAGTACTTTGCAACTACGACTGACCTATGGTCAAGCAGAATAATGGAACCGTACCTGTCTCTGACAATTCACTACATTGATGGAGATTTTAAAATGAAGAGTCAGTGCTTGCAGACATTGTTTCTTCCACAAGACTGCACAAGAGAAGCTATAGCCAATGGACTGAGGGAAGCACAATTATCTTAGAGCCTGCAGGAGAAGGGACTAGTCTGCATAAGATAAGATAAGATAAGATAAGCCTTTATTAGTCCCACAACGGGGAAATTCCAGGATTGCAACAGCACAGGGATAGCAACACTCAGAGCAACAATCAGAAGGCAAGAAAAAAAAACAAGCAAGCAAGAGCAGCTAATATACATATGTACATATTACTATAAAATATATATACACACACACACACACAGACACACAGTGCAGAGCATTGTAGCTGGATGGAATAAATATATGAATATATGAACACACAGTGCAGAGCATTGTAGCTAGATGGAATAAATATGTAAATATATAAACACCCACAGTACGGAGCATTGCAGCTAGGTGGAATAAATATGCAAGTATATAAACACACACAGTGCGGAGCAATGTAGCTAGATGGAATAATATGTAGATATATAAAAACACAGTGCGGAGCATTGTAGCTAGATGGAATAAATATATAGATATATAAATATAAACACACCCAGTGCTGAGCATTGTAGCTAGATGGAATAAATATGTAAATATATAAACACACACAGTGCAGAGCATTGTTGCTAGGTGGGATGAAACAGCATAACCGTCTATTTAGTTATCCTACATGGTATGATTATGTGCCCATACATATTCTCACCCTCCATAGCGACCGGTATGTTCCTAGTTGTATGCCGGAGAGGACCATTGTGTAAGTCTATTGCATCTTTTGCATTCAAAAAAACTATTAGTTTGTTACGTCTTTTTGCTATCTCTGCGAGCAGCCCTGCTTAGGTTGTACAGTCTGACAGCCGTTGGTAGGAAGGACCTACGAAACCTCTTGGTTGTGCACCTGGGATGATGTAGTCTGCTGCTAAATGAGCTCCTCAGTGCATCCAGTATGTCCTGCATAGGGTGGAACTCGGACTCCAGCAGAGATGACAGTTTAGCCACCGTCCTTCTCTCTCCTATCTCCTCCATCGGATCAAGGCGCTGCCCCAGGACAGAGCTAGCTTTCTTAATCAGTTTGTTCAGTCTCTTCCTATCGGCTGCAGTAATGCCACTGCCCCAGCAGACCACTCCAAAAGTGATGGCTGATGCCACCACCGTGTCATAGAATGTCTTCAGCAGCGCCCCTTGTACACCAAAAGACCTGAGTCTCCTCAGCAGGAACAGCCTGCGCTGTCCCTTCTTGTAGAGTGCGTCAGTATTGTGTGACCAGTCTAGTTTATTGTTCAGATGAATACCCAGGTACTTATAGGATGTCACCATCTCGATGTCTGTTCCCTGTATATTTACTGGTGCTGTGAGGGGCTGCCCATGCCTGTGGCAGTCCACCACCAGCTCCTTAGTTTTCCTCGCGTTGATCTGGAGGCAGTTCCGATGGCACCAGTCCACAAAGTCCTGGATAAGCCCTCTGTACTCAGCTTCATCTCCGTTGGAGATGAGACCAACGATCGCAGAGTCATCAGAGAACTTCTGTAGATGGCAATGTGTTGTGTTGTGTGAGAAGTCCGCAGTATAAAGAGTGAACAGGAAGGGAGCCAGCACCGTTCCCTGGGGGGCCCCCGTGCTACTGATGATCGTGTCGGAAACACAGTCCCGGGTTCTCACAAACTGAGGCCGGTTCGTGAGGTAGTCCAGGATCCATGATGACAGGTGCTGGTCCACCCCTGCGCGCAGCAGCTTGTCCTTCAGGATCATCGGTTGGATGGTGTTGAAAGCACTGGAGAAGTCAAAGAACATGATCCTCACCATATTCCCGGGCTTCTCCAGGTGGGACAGAGAACGGTGAAGGAGGAAGATCACCGCATCCTCCACCCCAATGCCATGCTGGTAGGCGAACTGGAGTGGATCCATCGCTGGTTCCACCAGGGGGCGGAGATGAGCAAGGAGCAGTCTCTCCAGGGTCTTCATCAAGTGGGACGTCAAGGCCACCGGTCTGTAGCTGTTCAGGTCTTTGGGGTGGGAAGTTTTTGGTACAGGTACCACACAAGATGTTTTCCACAGCTGTGGTACCCTCCCCAGTTTCAGGCTCATGTTGAAGATATACGTCACAATCCCACACAGCTGGTCTGCACAGGACTTGAGGAGCTTTGCGCTGATGCCGTCCGGTCCCGACGCCTTCCTCGCCTTGATCTTCCTCAGCTCCGTCCTCACCTGGGTCTTGGTCAGGGTCAGGATGGGGGGCTGTGTGTTGGGAGTGGGGGGGGTGTCGGTGGAGTGGGGAGTGGGCAGCAGGACTTGATTTCTTAGAGGCAGCAGTGGTTGTTGTGCAGACAGGGGGGAGGGTGGTTGGTCAAATCTATTGAAAAACAGATTCAGGTTGTTCGCCCACTCCCTGCCCCCCGTGGCCTGGGGGGAGGTATTCTGGAGCCCCGAGATGGTTTTGAGGTTTCTCCAGACCCCGCTGATGTCGCTCTGTTGCAGCTTGTCCTCCATCTTCTTCCTGAAGCTGTCCTTGCCTTCTCTGATCTTTCTCCTCAGCTCCCTCTGTACGGACTTCAGCATCTCCCTGTTCCCCGACCTGAAGATCCTCTTCTTCTCTCTCAGAAGTGTTTTTATCTCAGGGTTGATCCAGGGTTTGTTGTTTGAGTGACGCCGTATGGTCTTGGTGGGAACGGATTTGTCCACACAGAAGCTGAGGTAGCTCGTGAAGGTGTGAATGAGGCCATCGATGTCCTCACCATGTGGATCGCAGAGCTGCTCCCAGGCAGTGGCTTCAAAACAGTCCTTTAGAGTGTCCATTGTCTCCTCAGACCATAACTCCACAGTGTGCATGGCCGGAGGTTGTCTGTGCACTAGGGGTTTGTACACCGGTCGGAGATGAACCAAGTTGTGATCCGATCTCCCAAGTGGGGGGAGTTGTGATGAGGTGTACGCCTCCTTAGTGTTTGCGTAGAACAAATCCAGTGTTTTATTGTCTCTAGTGTGGCATGTGACATACTGGGTGAAAGTGGGCAGAATGGGAGACAGTGAAACGTGGTTGAAATCGCCTGAGATGAGGAGAAGAGCATCTGGGTGTTCTGTCTGCAGCCTGCTGGTTACTGAATGGATGACGTCACACGCTGTCCCAGCGTTCGCCGTCGGATTTGCATAAACAACAATGCAGATCACGTGTGAGTGTTCTCTCGGGAGATATGTAGGCCTCATGCTAACAGCTAGCAACTCAATGTCTTTGCTGCAGTGTCGTTGTTTAACAGTGATATGTCCTGGTCTGCACCAGTTGTTGTTAACATACATTATCACTCCACCGCCCCTAGTTTTGCCAATCTCTGGTGTTCGGTCAGCTCGTATCATGTGAAAACCCTCCAGCTCAATGTTAGCATCTGCTGCTAGTTCAGTTAGCCACGTCTCAGTAAACAAAAGGAGAGAGCACTCCCGGTAAGTGCTATCATAACGGGAGATAGCCGCTAGCTCATCTAACTTTCCCAGTATCGACCGTACATTTCCCATGACAACAGATGGAAGGGAGGGTCTGTACCTTATATTTTTTGTCCTCCGCCTTACTCCAGCCCGGCAGCCGCGACGCTTTCGCCTCAATTCTCTCGGTATGTCGAGTTTTTCCAGTGGGACCGGGTGGCGGTTAAATGCTAGCAGCTCTTCCCTGTTGTATCGTATCCTGCTATAAACAGTGGCTCCGTCCACCGGCTCAGGAGACATTTGGGACGATCTGTGTGTCCGTGATATAAGTGGGGTGAAAAAAAAAGTGATCAAAAGAGAGAGGAAGGGAAAAAAAAAAAACTCGGAATCGAGCCGCTGTTGCAAAAGGCAGCCTACTGGTGTGGCTCCGAGAGAGATGTGATCATCATGAGAGATCATCTCACAATGATGATCTCTAATCAATGATATCAATGATAACAACAGACAGTGGATCTTATGTTGTCAAGGCAGCTTCTCTAAATAAATGGACGAGGTTCCAGTGCTTTGGCCACAGGCTTCATCTAGCAATTGGTAAGTAGGATGAATAAAAAAAAATTGAATTTTATATAATCTGTGTTTTTCCTAAAGTTAATGAATAATTGAGATTGAGATTGAGATTGAGATTCAACTTTATTGTCATTACACATGTATGAATACAAGGTAACGAAACGTGACTTGGCATTTGGGCACGCTCTGCAGAGCGCATCCAAGGCCGGGGCAGCCGCTAGGTGCCAGTCATACCCTTATTGTCATTCAACCATACAACCAGTCATGTACAGTAGAACGAGATTGTGCTTTTTACCTATCTACAGTGTCAATCACACACACCCCAGTGCAGAATCAGAGGGCCGCTGCCATCCAAGGCGCCGCCACAGATTTCCCTCCTCCATTCCATTATTGCTGAGCACCAAGCTGGACGGCAGGAAGTTCCACTTTTATATGGTCTTTGGCATGACCCAGCCGGGATTTGAACCCCTGCCTCCCGGGTGTGGGGCGGATGCTCTACCAACTGAGCCACCACTCTGGTGGTGTAATATGTATACTTATGTAATGGATTACCTAGACTAAACAGAGGAGCATTGTTTGACTTGCTTTTGTTAATGGTTGTTGGTGTTTTTAGTATTTTTTTTCTTTTCTTTTTTAAATTACTTTAGTGTTAGTGTTGTGATTTCAATATTGATCAAAATAATCGCGATCATCATTTTGGCCATAATCGTCCAGCCCTAATACCTACTGTGAAACATGGAGTGGACTCGATTTTGTTTTTGGGCTGCTTTACTGCATCTGGGACAGGGATGACATCTCAAGACTACCAAGGCATCCTGGACTGATACATACTGGCCATATTCAACTGAGTCAGTAATCAAAAGCAATTTCTGATTTGTGTTAAATATAATACAAACAGTAAGATAGTTGAGTTTTTTGTTTGTTTGTTCTTTTATTTCTGTGGAAGGGTACCAACAAATTTGTCCACAATTGTTCCTTTTGCCCATGTTGAAAAGCCAGATGTGGCCTTATTATATAGCTTAGCTCCATTCTCAGATGCGCGCTTCCAGTTGCTGTTCTTTATGAAAAGGTTACTTTTTTTAAGCTCTAAGACATTTACTTACTTTTTTCTTATTTTTTTTTTTTTTTCATGATTTCAAATTGAGCAGTTGGGGCATAGGACTGCTTCAGATGAGTAATCAATAGTTTTGTATATGCATATATACAATGAAATTTAAATAATCTCTAAAATGCTTGTTTTGGCTAAATCTCATCATGATTTTAACTTTGAAACCTGCATATAAAAACATCAAATTCTTTTGAAATTAGACAACTCTCCATCCTGGAGCTCTCCCCTCTCCTTTCTAATGACTTCCTCCCAGACAAGCACACACATGCAACATATGAACAGAACAAAAATCAGTGTTGTCTTCTCACTTCATGTAGGATTTGATCCAAATTCTCAGTTAAAAGATCTCTGCCACTGCAGGGTTGTAACTTAGGGTTCAATCACATTGTTCAGTTACAGTTGTGCTTGAGAGCTTGTGAACCCGTTAGAATTCTCTAAATTTCTGCATAAATGTGACCTAAATATCATCAGATTTTCACACAAGTGCTAAATGGCATTCACTTATATAGTGCTTTTTGCTCATCTCTGGATGACCAAAGCGCTTTACAGATCCTGCTATCCACCAGTTCACACACTGATGGCGGCGGAGCTGCCATGCACCGGCACTGACCTGACCCACCAGGAGCAACTGGGGGTTCATTGTCTCGCTCAAGGACACTTTAGCCACATTTCCACTATATAGTTCTGCGCTACTCTTTTCTTTTCTTTACTGCTTGTTTCTCCCGCGGCTGCGCCTCCATCACAACCGCGGAAAGCCGAGAATTGCTGGGGTGGGCGGGATCGAGGTGGCGCTACACTGCTGACGTATAAAGGACGAGACTGACTCCTCAACAACACAGAAAAAAATAGCGGATTACGAGCGGAGGATTTCCACGGTTTTTAACACAATGAATGTCTTTAACGAGACAAGAGAATTTTACAGGAGAAGACGACGTGGATTGAGACAACACACGTTGGAGCAGGAGAAGAGAATAGCGGTTGCCCAGGAGGAATCTGAAGCAGCTGCATATGAAGCAGAGATCATTCAGAGATCATTTCATTTGTTCAGTGTTCATGTGCATACATATGTCAAACGTGTTTTTTAAATAAAATGTTGTGCACTTTTAAACTACGTCGCCTCTGTTGTTCAAAACGGTTAAATGTTAACAGACGGTTAATTAAATGCTGAAACACCGGGGTAATTTAAAATTATGCAGAAGCTTAATCCTAAACCCCTTTAACTTACCAAATAATTTATAATATTATAAAAAAAAGCCAATCCAAATCTAGACCCATTTTGTATATTGTGTAATAATGATACACTGATGATAAACTGACTTCCCAAAAAAAGCAGCAGCTATACAACGCACTTTTGGTTTGATGGAATTGCCAATTGACCTTGGAATTATATGTGGAAACTTGTTATACTTCCAGTTAACTTTAACTTACAAAATAATTAAAAATATTATAAAAAAAGCCAATCCAAATCTAGGCCCATTTTTTGTATTGTGTATCATTTGAGTATCATTGTACAATCTATTGTTATTTATAAGGGTTATCTGTTCAGTGGTGGCTAATTACACACTAAAACAACGTAGAAAATGACTGCAAAGAAAATGCTGCAGCTAGCCAAGTCACTTTTGATTTGATGGAATTGCCAGTTGACCTTGGAATTATATGTGGAAACTTGTTATACTTCCAGTTAACTTTAACTTACCAAATAATTGATATTATAAAAAAAGCCAATCCAAATCTAGGCCCATTGTGTATCATTTTTCCAATCTATTGTTATTTATAAGGGTTATCTGTTCAGTGGTGGCTAATTACACACTAAAACAACGTAGAAATGACTCAAAAAAAAATATGCTGCAGCTAGACAACTCACTTTTGAGTTGTCTAGCCAACTCAATGGAGTTGGCTAGACAACTCCATTGAGATGGAATTGCCAATGAACCTAGAAATTTTATGATGAAACTTTTTTTAATCCTACTAAATACACTGACATTGTCACACTGCCCAACACCAAATTATAATTTTCTTTTTCAAACCAAAGATCACTATGGATCTATTGAATCACAATCGCATAGGTTTATCATATACATGTCAACGTTTACAACATCGAAAATGTTATATTTGGGTTTACATGTATGGGTATTTTCGCTTTATATTATACTAGACTGCTTATAATTTATTGGAATTCTCAGAATTTGGAATGCCGATATAACATTCAATTCACATGTACTTACCTTTTACCCAATTCGACTTTCACCTTTATCAGTGTCTACTGCTGAATGCAAATTACACCTGTGCAACTGCTTACAATTTTACTTAAAAACTGTACCCAATGTAGAGCAATGGATACAGCAGTGGTAATATTTATTAAATTTAACAATAACAATTACATTACCATTAAAAATCTTGACACCTTTATGGCTGAACAGCAGGATTAGGGTCATATGAGGCAATGGAATGTGTATGTAATTATTCGCCTTTATCATCCAGTGTTATAATATACAAACCACACTTTTATCCAAAAGACTAACATTTTATTACATTACAAATATTCCCAAAACATGTTAACAAATGGGGAGCTTTCAGTACTTCGACCAGACTGCCAAAATGGTTTCGGAAGGCTCCGTGGAAGGAAGCCGTCTCTGTCAGCTCATCCCTTCTTAATGCGGCTAACTGCAGGTGTCTTTCGCGCTGTTCGAGCATCCTTTCATGGATCCGCATCTCCTCAGCATGATTCTGGGCCATCAGTGATGTAAGGTCTGCAATGTTGCTGCTTTTCAGCTTGCCTATATGAAAGACAGAAGTCACTGTATTTAGATAACACCGGATCAAAACATGTCAGAAAAAATATTATGGAATTAAACTGTTGAAAGCCTGTGGTAGGATGCTTCGTTGCTGTATTTAAGCTCAACTGTCATGTTGTTGCCCCTCAGTAGAGTGGACTATAAGAAACTTCTGTGGTGATGTGGTTAGGCCCCCCTTCATTTCAAAAAGGATTAATTGTAAAAAGTATTTTGATTTAATGGGTTATTTTTAAAAGAATTTCTTTGTACTGTGGCCTCATAAATCAGAATGGGTTAATAGTGTTAACTGACTTGAAGAATTTCAATCAAGCATTTTGATTTGAAGTCTGTACATGTGCTCCTTTTTTTTTGTGAAAATACAACAGTATTTCACCACCAACACACCTATAACACTGGGCCACTGTGGCTATGAACACCCCTGAATCTAGTATTTTTATAAACGTAGAAAGACATTTTAAATTCCTTGTTATGCGTCTATAGAAAACAATCACATATAAAAACAACCGGGTGGTAATTTTCAGTTTGTTGTGCCTTACCAGCACTTGACCGGGAGATGCCGGGGCAGTCCAGTGAGGCGGACCCCAAGGGATTTGAAAACTGTGTATAGAAGGAAAAAAACACACAATAACGCTCACAAACAAAGTGCAACATGTACCGCAAACACAAAACTTTTTAACCAGAATACAATAAGCTTACGTCAGCGTTTTGTTCACGTGAATACTGAAATAAAAGCGCGATTCAGCAGCTTGATGCCAGGTAGCAGCAAGGTACAGAGGTAGCTAGCTATTAGCGGGCTAGCCATCACCACAATTGCCCACAATCAAACAACTTTCTTTATTGCTAAAATAAAGTGCGCTTTTGACCGAAAGGCAAGAAGACGGACAATAACAAAACAACACTCACCGTCACCGTTTTCCAATTCCGTGGCCGTGTCGAGTCCAAATTCTCTGCCAATAATAGCAGGCTGGACACTTCCTGGTATATTTTTTCATTGCAAGTTGCCCCATCAACTCGCTCTGGATGTAGTCATCGGCTACGAGGGACAGAAAAGTCCGCACCTCCTCGTTTGTTCATGGAATAAACTTGCGCGTGGACATCGTTATATGAGAACACAATTTTGAATCCAGTCACCGTGGTTACTCGCTGAAATTACAAATGGCGGACGTGTAGCTTCAACACAAAACAAAACGGACGCGTTTGGTGACGTTACGCCCTGACCAATCAGCGTTTAGCAGTCGATTGACGTCGATTCACACCTCGCTTTTTGCTCGCTTGTACCCTGCCTCTGAACAGGCACGAAAATCGTAACGGTTAAACCGTGAGGACTTGGGTGGAAATGGCGAAAAACCGAAACAAGTAAAAAAAAGTAAAGCCCAGGCGATACTGGTGGAAATGACATGCAGACTGCAGACAGAGCGGGAATCGAACCACTGACCCTTCGATTAGTAGTCGGCTACACTACACCTGTGTCACAGCCGCCCCAGCAAGTGCTAAAAGTAGATAAAGATAACCCAGTTAAATAAATGAGACAAAAATAATTTTACTTTTTCATTTATTTATTGAGGAAAATGATCCAATATTGCATATCTATGAGTGACAACAGTCTGTGAACCTTTGATTTCAGTATCTGGTCTGACCCCCTTTTGCAGCAATAACTACAACCAAATGTTTCCAGTAACTGCTGATCAGTCCTACACATCAGCATGGAGGAATTTTAGCTCATTCCTTTGTACAGAACAGCTTCAACTCTGGGATGTTGGTGGGTTTCCTCGCATGAACTGCTCGCTTCAGGTCCTTCCACAACATCTCAGTTGGATTAAGGTCAGGCCTTTGACTTGGCCATTCCAAAACATTAACTTTGTTCCTCTTTAACCATTCTTTGGTAGAATGACTTGTGTGCTTAGGATTGTTGTCTTGCTGCATGACCCACTTTCTCTTGTGATTCAGTTCATGGACAGATGTTCTGACATTTTCCTTCAGTATTTGCTGGTGTAATTTAGAATTCATTGTTCCATCAATGATGGCAAGCTGTCCTGGCCCAGATGCAGCAAAACAGGCCCAAACCATGATACTACCACCACCATGTTTCACAGATAGGTTAAGGTTCTTTGCTGGAATTTATTGTCTTCCTTACTCAAAACATAACACTTCTCATTCAAACCAAAAAGTTTTATTTTGGTCTCATCCATCCACAAGACATTTTTCCAATAGCCTTCGGGCTTGTCCATGTGATCTTTGGCAAACATCAGATGAGCAGCAATGTCTTTTTGGAGAGCAGTGGCTTTCTCTTTGCAACCCTGCCATGCACACCGTTGTTGTTCAGTGTTCTCCTGATGGTGGACTCATGAACATTAACATTAGCCAATGAGAGAGAGGCCTTCAGTTGTTTAGAAGTTACTCTAGGGTCCTTTTTGACCTTGCCCACTATTACATGCCTTGCTCTTGGTGTGATTTTTTTGCACAGTCTTTCTTACTGTGGTTTGGTGGAGTCCAAATTCTTGATACTTTGATAGATATTCAAATAAAAAATTCTTTAAATAAAACAAGGTGTTCACTCACACCTGAATGTCATCCCATTGATTGAAAACACCTGAGTCTAATTTCACCTTCAAATCTGACTGGCGCCTAGCGGCTGCCCCGGCCTTGGATGCGCTCTGCAGAGCGTGCCCAAATGCCAAGTCACGTTTCGTTACCTTGTATTATACATGTGTAATGACAATAAAGTTGAATCTCATCTCATCTCATCTCAAATCACCTGCTAATCCTCGAGATTCACAAACTTTTGCCACTCACAGATATGCAATAGTGGATCATTTTCCTCAATAAATAAATGAAAAAGTAAAATATTTTGTCTCATTTATTTAACTGGGTTCTCCTTATCTACTTTTAGGACTTGTGCGAAAATCTGATGATGTTTTAGGTCATATTTATGTGGAAATGCAGAAAATTCTAAAGGGGTCACAAACTTTCAAATACCACTGTACTAAATATCGTAGTCCTTCACAAATTTTTCCAAATTATCTCCTTGTTCACGTGAATTTCCGCCAGTTGACTCTGTAAGTCCATATCATTGCAAATTAGAAGAAACACTCAAACTCTGCATCAGACCATTTGCCTCTGTTGTTGTTGAGAAATGCTCAGATTGATACTTTTTATTAATTAATGCAGAAAACCAGGAAATTCCAAAGGGTTCACATACTTTTTCTTGCCACTTTAGCTTTGTTATAAATCTAAAAATTGAAGGGAAAACCCTTCACAGTTTTTATTATATTAGGACAAAGCTATTTTTAGCACTGCAAGGGCAGCACTTGTCACAAGTGACAGTGTTGAAAACAAATGGATGTTAATTGCTGTGAACATACTGAAGGAACATGTAATGTTTTAATATTGTTGGGTTTGAAGGGTTTGTAAAATTTTGGAATGATAAAGTTTTGTCACTTAGATTTTTATGTTTCTCACCTTTAAACAACCAAAGAAGAAGAAGAAGAAAAAACAGTAACACCAACAACAACAACAACAAAAAAAAGTATATACCAGTAGCATCCACTGCTCGAGTCTGGCATCCCCCACCCCAATAGTCCATATTATTTTCTTTTGGAGTCCAGTTATTTGTCGCCATTTCGGGATTTGTAGATTGTCCATTTTTCCCCACTTTTTGTCGAATTCTGCTTTTTGTATTTTGTGTGTTAGTTTTTCCATTGTGTAGATGTCTTCTACAACAGCCCGGTATTGTTCCTTTGTCGGTGGTTCTTTCTTCAACCAGTTCCTTGTTATAGCTTTTTTACTTGCTACTAACAGTACTTTGACAAGATATCCATCACCCCCCCAAATGTTTGCATCTGTTAGATTGCAAAGATAAAGTATCTTACATGTCATAGGGATCTTGTATCCTATTATTCTCTGTAACATTTCACTTATCATTTCCCAAAACACAGTTATTCTCTTACACTTCCAAAAAAACATGTGTGTGATCCACATCATATTCTCCACACTCTCTTCAACATTTCTGAGGTGGTGTTTAAATTTTCATCTTTGGTGTGATAAAGTAGCACACTAAGTTTTTCCAGGCAAATTCCCTCCAAATCTGCGGACTGGTGGATGAGTGGTGAGTCTTGCCATTCATCTTCTGTGATTTCTATGCCAGTTTCTTTCTCCCACTTCTTTTTTATATACTTGGTTGTATATTTATTATTTAGGTTTAATGCTTTATACATTGATGATAGAAATTTCTTTTCATTTTCTTTATATGCTTTGATTATTACTTTTATCACATCATTCACTTCCTTGGAGGGATCCACCCAGATTTCTTTTGTGTAGTAGTCTCTTAGTTGGAGATATCTGAAAAAATCAGAACTTCCCAATTCATATTTTTCTTTTAACTTCTCATAACTCGTCAACTTTCTTTTCTAGAACACACCAAGCTGTGACTCCTTTTTCTGTCCATCTTTTAAATCTCTGGTCATATTGATTTGGTTTAAAATTTTTATCATATCCTACCCAATTCAGATTTTTTTATGTCTTCCTTAATCTTGTATCTTTTTAAGATTTTAAACCATGTGTCTAATGTATGCTCGCTAATTGAATCCATTTCATGTTTGTATTGTATATGATTTTATCTCCAATCACAGTTTGAATCGGCATATTTGATATTTCTTTTTCTATATCTTTCCACTTTGCTACAAAATTTGAATTGCACCAACAGTACAATGATCTCAGTTGAGCAGCATAAAAAAATATTCCTTTAATTTTGGTAGTGCCATTCCGCCTTGGTCTTTGGAAAGCTGGAGAGTTTGATATATAACTCTGGGTCGTTGGCCTCCCCAAATGAACCTGAATATTGTTTTGTCCCACTTTATAAATTGATCTGGAGGGACCTCTACTGGTAGCGATTGGAACAGACAGAGAAATCTGGGTAGTATATTCATTTTGACTATTTTGATTTTTGACTGATTTTTAATCGCCTTTTGGTCCTGTACTTCTTTGCTACATTCTGTGAATTTATGGTCCATCTCTTGTCTGAGGGATGCAATTTCTTGTGTCACTGCCTTCTTTATTTCGTCTTTAAATTGTGTCAGTTCCTCACGATGATTTTGTTGCAGCTCTTTTATATCTTTGCAAATGCTAGCTAGCCCTGTCTGTAGAGCCTCGGTGTGGTAGTGGTCCATTTTCCCTGCTGTGGTATCTTCAGGTTCACTTTCGCTGTGCACAGTGGCTTCCTCCGCGTCAAGTTGTTCTGTAGGTGACTTCTTGGTACTTTTGTGGCCTCTGCGTGTATTTCCGCCACTCATTCCTAAAATTTTTGTATATATGGCTCAAGTTACGCGTTCTAAGTGGTGTTTGAATATAAAGACTGATATGAGCTCTTAACTACACAGCCACTCACAACGCCATCTTCCCCCTGAGTCTCGGAATGATAATGTTTAAAGTAATTTGGGTGATGCTTCTAAAAGCAATGGGTTATGTCTTAAGGTGCGTTCAGACCAAACATGAACATGCAAATTATTCATGCGGCCCAATTACTTTTTAACTCAATGTAAACACACAAATAGACAAGAATTCACAGTCTGAGTGAGTTGAAGACAGGGAAAGTTGCCCTTATAACTTCTGTAGTTGTGGTCAACCTGCTGTGGAAATCCCTGAAACACCGTCATGCTTAGGTTTACATTATCCAATGGGGTCTCCTGAAAAAATTGTCCCTGCCTCCAAATTTCACCTGGATGATGGGTTGTTTACATTGCTTGCCTGCTAGCCTTGTTAGCATGTCCATGGGTAAAAAAACTCCGATATGCTGATTCAGCTGGAGAGCTCCCAGTCCTTCTGTTTCCAGGTGAGTGTCAGCCTCATTGTCAAACTAGTTTACTCTCCAGTGTTGATACTTTTACTCCGGTGACGACAGAATCTCCCAGCCATTACTAGCTAGTGCTATCTCTCGGACGTGAACGCGTGACTGCGCGAGATTTGCATGTGCTCACCTCTTTCCATTGTCTTTGTATATATTCACACTGCCTGTTCACGTTTGGTTTGAAAGCACCTTTAGTTGCTTAGCCATCATTTTTAATTATCAGACAATCACTCATACCTATTTACCCAAATTAAGATGGGTTTTACCATTAAACTGCTTTTAAGGACCGATGCAGTTTCAGTCATTATCCTGGGCCACCGTGCATACAACTGGGCATGTCCTTCAACTGGTAAGTCTTTTATCACAGGATTTATTCTGATAATGTAGTGCTAGCCACTATTAGCCTTGTGGTATGTGGTTGGGCCTAGTAACCACCAATTCTGACATTTGAAAGGAGGGTAGTAAAAAGTGAAAAGACATGAAACTGTAAGACAATAGCCATGTTTACATGTGCAAAATTTCTTCAGTCTGATTACAGTTCAGATCAGAACTTTACTGTTTACATGGACTCAGAAAGCGTTGATCCGATTATGACATGCGTTTACATGCGTCACACGTTTGAATGGACTAAATCATTTTGACATGCAGAATTGTCTGACATTCCGGAAATAGTAGAAGAAGAAGCAACTTCGGATGTAAACAAACCCGCTTTGTGTGTCTTTCTCTTTTTGAAATAGACCTGTATTGTCTTATTCAGACTGTACTTTTGCTTCTGCTGATCTTTGTAATGAAGCTACGAGCCCAGCAGTACTTACTTCCGCATATGACGAACAGAGGGAGACAGCAGGATGACGCTCATTTCATCCCTGTTGCATACTCGCGCCATGTCTTCTGTTAGCTGTTGTAAAAGTGGAAATATGTTACGTTGATGTGTGTGGCTGATGTACAGACATGCGTAGTAAACATATTTTGTACTCAAACTTCAGAATAAGTGTTTTTATGCACACCAATCAGATCTACAATTGGCATAACCCACCCGTTTTGATCGGAAGGAAATTATGATCTGAAGTAGTGTGATCGGGTCAGAATCTTCAGATTGGCGTGTTTACATGAAGCAATTTTATTCCAATCAGGCTTTTAATCCAATTATTTGTGTCCATGTAAACATCGCGAATGAAAGTTTTTTGTAAAACAAAATGGCATAAGATAACATTTTAGACAATGTAGATTCATTTTTATAGGGATTTATAGCCACCGGAGTGTGTCTTTTAAAAATATTAAATACTGTTTCCACGCTCTAATCTGATGCACTTGAAACCCAGAAAAAAATCCACTTTACAAAATAAGAAACCAAGAAATGGTACAAAATGATTGGTATTTTAAATTTTCTGGCAGTCAACTAATGGATTCACTGAACTTCCCTACTTTACATTTATTGTCCTGAAATGTCAAAAAAAATCATCCAGAAAATATGGTTTTTATCCAACAATCCCACACACATTATGTTTAACATTATGTTTAATGATTAAAGATACTGTACACTGCTCTCTTGTGTCTTGTGAATTCTATTGTATGCTAATGCATGAGGGTTTTTTTCTGTGTAGTCAAAATTTGGCTCACATATGAGCGTTTATTCTAATTACTATGTTTTTTCTCTCTCCTATTGTGTTTTCCTCCCCCTCCTCCCCCCTCTTTACCTCCACTGTTGACAGGCGCCTTGTATGGCGACGCGTCATTGGATGCGCCTAACGTGCGCGTCTTATGTCAAGTCAAATTCCTTGTGTGTTTACTTGTAAATATACTTGGCAATAAAGCTGATTCTGATTCTGATTCTGATTCTGAAATGCAAAAGATATTTTTGGGTGCTTGCTTTAAAATTTAATCATTATAACTGTTGTTTTCCTGTGAGCAGATCCATTGTGCTACCTTAAGAATAAGTTTATAACATCATCAGTAATGCATATCGAGATCTGTTGTTACATCCTCCAAGGAGGTTATGTATTCATTGCATGTTCGTTTATCTGTTAGATTACTGAAAATTTCCATCAGAGGGGGTTCTTAGGCAAAGGATGAACTGAATAAGACTTTGGGGCAGATCTGGATCTGGAATTTATCAGTGTTTTGCTTTTTTTTTTTTTTTACATTTTGAGCTCGGGCTTTTTTATACAGCTTTGTTAATTTCATAATAATGGATTAATCAACCTGAAAATACACAAGCATAGGCACCTTATGATGCCCTGTCAATTGACACATTTTAATCACATTTTGATGCCTCTGATATTCATAAAGTGATCAGTTGTTATGGATGTGTTTGACATGGGAGAACTGGGTAGATGTAAAACCTGAGCAGATGTGACAGAAAGCCAGGTTGTTATGGCAGGAGGAATGTTTTGGACTTAAAAGGACCTGTACCTGACATCTGGGTGCCAAATATCACAGCCACCCTCAGAGGTCTTGTCGAGTCCAGGCCTCAGTAAGGACCAACAGTGCATTGAGCAGGGTGGCCATCCTGCTTTGGTACAGTGCTGTATATTGGTTTGCACTGCTGCTGCTGTGTTGAGGCATGCCTCAGGCTGTATATTATCATCCTTTATATCGGGAATTGGTGCATAAATCTGCAATGCCATCTCTCCTCAGGTTAAAAAACCCCCAGAGTTTGTGAAATCCTCTGATGTTGCCAGGCCCCCCAAATGTGTCCTGCTGCCTCGCATTTTGTTTCACAGGAGTCCTGATCCGCCTCGGCTTCTTTGAACTGTCTTCTCTCTTCTCCTGAGCTGCTGCAGCAGCAACCTGGCAATACAAATAACTGTCTGTATGCTGGCGGCTTATAGGTGGAGACATTCTATTTGTAGAGCCTGTGGCTAGGTTAATCCCTAATGATACAGGCCCTCTGTTCTGCTCCCTCACATCCTTTCAACACCTGCCTATTTCTCTCATTGTCATTGTCATTATTGCTGCCATTAATTTTCTGTCTAAAGAGAGGTAGACGCTCATGTGGAAGCTGCTGGAGTGAATAACAGTCCTCTTATGTTGGGGGTATTTATTGTTAGATGTGCAGTTGTTTGTACTGTGTCCTTAAGGGTCAAATGTGACATATTTAATAGCATCAACCCACCCACTAAAACAAAAGGAAATATAAAAAGATGATAGGTAGGGCAGGGGATGCATTAGAGACCAGAGCAGGTGGTGTAAATTGCACAATGTGAAATATGACACAGATGTTGGATGTCTCTTGGTCTGCAAAGGTGTCAGAATTTAGCATTGAACCAGCTCAAGCAAACAGTTGTGAAGGTTTGATGCATGTCGTATCAGGTCATGTGATGCATGTTCTGCATGTTCAGCTGAGTGAAACAGAGCTTTCAGTCCCCATTATTGTGTGGTAGTTTGCCCCATGAGCTCATGGTGTCTGCAGTCACTGACTTTTTTTTTTGCAGTTTCAAGATGGAGCTTTTCTTAACTCCTGTGGTGATTTGTTATCCAGTCCTGTTGCCATGGAAACGCGTCACATTTGAGATGGACATGGGTAGGCAGCAGTCTGGAGCTCAATTATGCTTTCCAACTGGAAGCGAGGGAGAGACATTTCATTGCACAAACCTGGCATGTTTTTTTTTTTGTTTTTTTTTTGGTTTTGGATCTAGGACTATTTGAAATTTTTTTGGTGTGAATCAAGGATACTGTAAATGATGGCTGTAGGCTTTAGGTATCTGATGTGGTTTATATTTGCCTACTTTTGATATTGTTCCTTGTGCTGTCACTTTATAAAACTGTGAGTCGTAATTCACAAGATTTGATGCCATGTAGTGCGACTTATGTCTATACATCTTTCTCATTCTCGTTTCTCTTTAAATGCCATATTCTGAATGCATCAGCACCCAAACTATGTACTCAAACTCAAAGATAAACTAACTTCCAAGCAATGCATGCGTACGTATAAATGTACAATCATGTGTTGAGGGGAAAAAAAATCTAGCAAATTTAAGCTAAAGACACTTACAAAATTGTAAGGAAAGGTGTCAGATTCATGTAAAAAAAAAAACCTGGTGGATTTATGAGTCAAAAAGGTGTAAAATTATAAGAAAACTTATTACTAGAAAAAAATAAATCCACAAACTTATTCTTGGTTTATTACCACCGCCTCTGTTTCTTTTTTTTTTCCACAATATCTTTATTGAACCATTTTTTTTTTTAACAAAAATGATACAAACAATCAAACGCTAACACTAAAGTACTACAAAAAAAAAATGCACTAAAAACACCAACAACCACCAACAAAATCAAGTCTTCAACAATGCTCCTCTGTTTAGTCTAGACAATCCATTACATAAGTATACATATTATGTTCACCAGTTTGGAATTTACAAGGTCCACACACATCATTCACCTTCTTCTTCAAGAGTTATGTTTAAATTTTTTACATAATCAATAAAAGGTCTCCATATATTCTCAAACACAATTTCCTTTGATTTCAGTATATATGTTATTCTTTCTAATGGAAGGTTTGTTAACATCTGTCTTAACCACTGAGTCACATCTGGTCTATGAGTCTTTTTCCATAATAGTGCAATACATTTTTTGGCATTAAGCAAACTGAGGTCTATGAATGTTCTTTCACTTTTATTAAAATTATGCTTTTCTGGGTACAGACCCAACAAAAACAGTTTAGGATTCAATATGATTTGTTTTGCCTCTGTTTCTTTTTGTTCTTAAATTTCTACAAAAGACTTGGTACACTATCATATTAGTGCAGTTTTTATTACAAATGCAACAAAACATTTTATTATTGTAATGAAATTACAATGGCAAAGAACCAAATAATTGCAAATATTTCACTGCAGAGTTGCATGTGCAATGAATTTTTAATTAATGCTCATTTGCACACATTAGCAATGTTAATAGAGTTATTTATTCTTAATAGGCTGTTTTACATTCAGTTTAAGGTTTGAATATGCTTGCAGCTTCATGTTTTCTTTTTTAACACCAAAATCAGTGGAAAAACAGCCCGTCATTGTAAAAAATTGCCAACTCCTGATGTAATTGGTGATGAGTGTTTGACTAAAAATCACTGTGGCCCTGATGGAGTAAATGTCCAGTCATTTTAGGTTTACTATTTTCATATTTTATACTGTTCTTCAGTGTTGAGCTAGATGTCTCAACCCTCCTGTAGGTATAAAGGAAAATTTCAAATTATCCATGGAGCATCTTGAGATGTTTCGGTTATCTTAACACATTTACTCTTGAATCCATGCAAATGCATGTGTTTCTGTCTTGGGAAGCATTTCTCATATAAGGTATATACTTTATGTCTTGATGCTACAGAATTGTCCACCAGGAAAAAGAGCCCTACTTGTAACGATGTTCTAAGTCTCAAACACCTAACACTTAACTATACAAGTGAGGTCATGCTGTTGCCTCTTCACTGACCTGTAACCTGAAGGACCGCAGCTTAACAAAATGATTCACCAAGCATGATTCTTTCTTTTGGAAGTCACCCTGCTGTGAGCAGAAAATCCTCTTTTTCCTTTCTTTAAGAGAATATATTTGAAGGCTTATCTTGAAGAATGAGCAGCTTGTCATAGTGGTTGAGCCTGCATTCATTCATGCACTATGAATGTTTGTTATGAAAACACAGTTTTTTGAAGCTACCAGTGCTCTTCATATCAGTAACAGTTAACCAAAGTAAGAACCTTGCAGGTTCCTCTTTTTATCTCCATCTAGGAGGTATTGTTTTTATTGTGGTTTGTTTGTTATGCTAAAAACTACTGGGTGAATTTTAATGAAATTTTCTTCAGTGGTGGCCCTTGAGCCAAGAATGAACCCATTAGATTTGGGGGCAGATCTGGATCAGCATACACATTGTAGATCACTTTTTCATTTTTTTTTAACAGTTTCAATATAGGGCTTTTTAAAATCGATTTTTGTTGATATGAAAATTAATGGGATAATCAACCTAAAAATACAGTTGAAACCAGATGTTTACATACACTGTATAAACAGACACATAACCTTTTTTCAGTGTCTGACATTAAATCAGACTAAACTTTTCCTGTTTAGGCCAGTTAGGATTGCCACAATATTTATATTTGCTAAACTTTTTTTTATTGCTTTCTTCAAAGACAGATACATTTCCTTAGTATTTGGTAGCATTGCATTTAAACTGTATAACTTGGATCAAATGTTTTGGGTATCCTTCCACAAGTTTCTCACAATAGTTTGCTGGTATTTTGGCCCATTCCTCCTGACAGAACTGGTGTAGCTGAGTCAGGTTTGTAGACTGCCTTGCTCACACATGTCGGGCTTTGTGATGGCCGCTCCAAAACATTGATTTGTTGTCCTTAAGCCACCTTGGAACTAATTTGGCAGTATGCTTAAGGTCATTCATTGTCCATTGGGATGACCTCTGTGTGCTCAAGCTTTAACTTCCTGGCTGATGTCTTGAGATGTTGCTTCAATATTTCCACATATTGTTTTTTTTCTCATGATGCAATCTGTTTTGTGAAACGTACCAGTCCCTCCTTTAGCAAAACACCCCACAACATGATGCTGCCACCCCCGTACTTCACAGTTGGGTTGGTGTTCTCAGGCTTGCAAGCTTCCTCCTTTTTCCTCCAAATGTAACGATGGTCGTTATGACCAGACAGTTCAATTTTACTTTGATCAGACCACAGGACATGTTTCTAAAAATTAAGGTCTTTGTCCCTGTGTCTATTTGCAAATTGTAATGTTGCTTTTGGAATGATAGCTTTTCCTTCACTTAGTGGCCTTTCAGCCCATGTTGGTACAGGACTTGTTTCAGTGTGAATAATGACACTCTTTTACCAACTTCAGCCAACATATTCACAAGGTCGTTTACTTTTGTTCTGGGGCTGCTACGCACATTTCACACCAAAACACATTTATCTTATGGTGCTCTGTCAATTTAAAAGAAGAAGAAGAAGTTATCTCTATTGTCATTCAGTCTATACAGCCAATCATGTAAAGTAGAACGACATTACGTTTCTCCTGTCTACAATGTTAATCACATGTAGAATCAGAGGGTCCGCTGCCATGCAAAGCACTGCCATAAATAACTTCTTCTTCCCCCATTCTATTACGCTGAGCACCAAGCTAGAAGGTGGGAAGCACCATTTTTATATGGTCTTTGGTATGACCCGGCCGGGACTTGAACCCCCAACCTCCCGGTTGTGGGGTGGATGCTCTATCAGCTAGACCACCGCTCTGGTTTTTATTTTTATTTATTTTGTATACTTTATTAATCCCAGAGGGAAATTCAGGGCATCCACGTGGATGGATGAGGCAGCCACGATGCAGTGCCAATCCCTTCACCTTTCACACACACATTCACACCTAGGGCCGCTTTAGAATCTCCAGTCAGCCTAAATTGCATGTTTTTGGCCTGTGGGAGGAAACCGGAGTACCCGGGGTAAACCCACGCAGACATGGGGAGAACATGTAAACTTACATCTTTTAATTGCATTTTAATTGGTTTTTGAACAGCCTTGGTGGAGTTATGTACTCTCTGTGTGCCCTTTAGTTTATGTAAATCTGACATCGTCTGTTTTTCCAGCTTCATTTCTTCTGAAAAAACTTCCATAGAATAAGATTGTATTTGCGAGTGTAGGTTGTGTGTCCATTTGTGTGTGCATGCTTCTTGATCAGCCTTCAGTAGGGAAACACTGAAGGTATGTGTCCACCCAAGTGTCTGTCGATGGAAGCTCCCTGTGCCACCTCCGCATCAAGGATCCGTTAGGAGCGTGAAATGCCTGTAAACCAGGGAAGAGTCACTAAGAGGAGTCACATATTTATTGACAGAGCAACAAGCCTGTTGTCAGCCATGGAGAGAAGAAGAAAGATATTTTGATCACTCTATAGTACTTAAGGTACAAAAATTTTAAAAGATGTTGTAAAAGTTGAGGTTTGGTTGCGTAGAGATAGATCACTAACATTGAACAAAAGGCAACAGCAGGGACAAAAGGAGAATGTAACTTTTCATTGTTAAAAAAAGAATGCCATGTCATGCTGGCTTGTTTTTTTTTTTTTCCTCTATGTGATAGTAATGAAGCATCGTACAAGACTGTAAATTCAGAAATTGCAGTGATTAATTTCTCCTCCATCTCTGTGTGTATGTGCACTGCAATCAGATTTTGTCCTGTTTGCTGAAAAAATTAAATTAACCAGAAAAAGTAGACTTTGGGATCTGGCTCCCTATAGAGCAAAATCCATGTGATGACAGACTGTACCACTGTATGGATAGCACAGTTAATATGGGAATATTTGTCTGTCTTATGTGTCGCTCATTTGCCTGAAGAACACAGAGAAGTATAAGTAGTGCAAATATGTCTGAACATGACTATTCCCTGGTTTATTTTTGTAGGTGAAAGCAACTTGTTAATGGCAATCATTTATTACCTCAGAGGAAAAATACTTCCAAAATGACTTTTGCCTGCTGCAGTAGAGCATGCAGTACTTTTCTCCAGACTCTGGTGAAGCTTAAAATTTGCCATATAATTTGTTAGTTGTATGATCAATACTGTAATTTTGAAGATGCTTTACTCATACATTAGCTTTGGCAATATGACTATCAAGTATGAGTAAATCAGTTAACCCCTTGCACTCCGGTCAATTTTCCTAAAAACGCCAAAAAATAATGTGCCCAAAGTAAATCGAAAGCTGCCTTTTGCAGCATCTTCATGGGGTTGGTCTCATTTAAAAGAAAACACTTTGAATTTTTTGGCAAAAAAAACATGATCTCTCTAAGTGCTCTGGCCACTGAGTTACAGTCATCTAAACATAGTGAACTTGAAAAAAATAAATTTGGCCTGGGTGTTTTTTTGGATACAAATGCTTGCAAATAACACACAGCTTCAGATCCGGGCTGGAAAATGCAACAGAAATGTAGAACCAAGTGTTATCCAGCTGAGGTCCAAATTTTGTAACAATACCACAAAAAATGAATATATTACACAGCTTTGTTCTCAGGCTGTTCCCAGGCATTTTGGAATTGTGCCAAATGGCACAGTTTGGAAAAACGTCTGTAACTTTTGAATGATTCAACATAGAAGCTTCATCTTGGGCTCAAATGAAAGGTCACATTCAGGGCTGTGTGTGTGGGGGGGGGGTTGTCCCCCCCCCCCGCTACAGAGGACGGAGATCGGCCTTCGCTACATGACGGATTACACTCGGATGTGGCATGTTTCCACAGCAACGCTGTCACCACGGCTCCCCCCACCCCCCTGCTACAGAATCGTAGCGGGGGGGGGGGGGCGTTCACGGTTCGGAGGCGGCGAAGAACCGTGTAACGCGGCGCACGCACTTCGTACTTCGTGCGCTGTACAGTTGTAATTTACCGATCGGTCAAAATTCATTTTTTAATTACAATTTTCAGGGATAAATAATAATTTAGCTTATAACACCTTACCTCTTCACAGCCACATTGTCCTGGCGAACTTCTCTTCCCCATTGTCAGACGAACACGACGCTGGTCCGCTCGTGGATCCCGGTCAAAACATAATTCCATTATTGCGGTTTTGGCGACTGATTTACGACCTTTGTCGTCGGCCTCCGTCGGTCTATGATGACGGAAGAGAATCCTAAACGTCTATTCTGCTGGAATGAGTGCAGGTCGCACTTGTGGGTGGTCTCTGCTGGGTCTGTAGCAGGTTCTTCCACCGTCCTTTTTTTCATCTGTTGCAGCAGTAAGTCTCTCTTCATCCAGCCCGAACTTCTGTGCTTCAATTGGCTCCTGCATTCACAGTAGGCGGGTCCTCCTTCCTAGGTTTTCATTCATTGGTTCTTCAAGGTTTCAGAAACCCAATTCAAGGCTCTTATTAGTCGAATGAGAGGTCAATTAGATGAACTAATCTGTTCGCGGCTGTGTCTGCAGCTTTTATTTTCAGTGCGCGCTTGGACGCCACTACATCACCATCACCACCTACATCACCATCCACACCATGCGTCCTAGAGTGCACGAGAGCACCCTCGTGCGCTCTCGTGCGCTCTAGGACGCAGAGACTTGCCCGTCCGTGGTACAATGGAGCGCAATAGGTTAAGGTCCAGTCAATTTCTTAATATGACTTTCAGATGACTGGAGCAACATTTTTAAGCCCGTTCAATAGTGAAAATGTGGTCATTCTAATTTAACTTAATTTGAAGAGCTGACCAGAGGGAAACGCCACAGCACTGAAGGGGCAGTCTTGATATGTAGCCACAGACTAGAGAGCCCCCTCTGATTGTTGCACAGTCCGCCATCTCCTGCTACTTATTCTATGATTCCCCTTCATCTTGATGTCTGACGACCTCAGCCCAACTCCATGGGATAAAAGACTGCAGTAGAAGGCCAGTGCAGCCCTTTGATGTCTCTCTACTCTTCATTTTCTTACCAAGACACTACAGTAGTATCTCAGCCCCATATCTTGTGTTCTTTCTTCAGTGTATGGGTGATGGCTGTGATGATCAGACGGGAGTTTTGCTACTGCTTAATTGCTGATACCACTTTGTAACATACTTTAGTTTTTTCCCCATCGCTGCTTTTGTTTGCTCACAGTGCATGCTAGTTAAACTGTGGGGTTTGGTTGCTACAAGCCAGCCTTTACCTGTAGTCTTTTGGGTGTAGATCACAGACATTCTTGTCATCACAATTTGTGCAGTTCAGCATTGAAGGCAACAGTTTTTTTTGTTTTTTTTTTTTGACTAACTATATGCTTCTGCCGAGCTGGGACTAGACCTCAGTAGCCTCAGGTATGGTGTCATCACATTTAATGCCATAATGATTAAAAGAGAAGGAGCTCTGAAGTCACTCCAGCTGGACTTCTTGATCTGATGGCATCTTTTTCCATATTTTCAACTCAAATACTATCTTTTTTTTTTATCTTCATTGAGAGCAGTGGTTTTGATACCACAGAGGCAGGAGGGAGAGAAAACAAAGGGCGGAGGTATTTCAGAGTTAAGCCTGAGTCAGAGAAGCTGGAAGGCTAAGAGGTGGGGGATGGGAGGACAAAGAGGGGTGGGGGATGGGGAGGGGAGCTGGCACTCGGTACAGAGCCCTCTAGCCGAGAGTGGGAGCTTTATATAATGGCCAGGTAGTGTGCAAACCCCCCACCCCTCAATCCACCAACACAACCTCCACACACCCACACACAAACACACACATCCTGCAGAACCCTTGCAGAAACTGCTTGGCACAACATTATTAGCCTCACCATCTCTGGATCTCCAGGGACCCCGGAGAACTGCATTACTGTTCACCATCTCAAAACCAAGTGCACCACAGCTGATTTTTTAGCCCACCTAGCAAACGCCAAGTTTATAAAATAAATAATGTTGGTTACATAAAAAATTCTTACTTTTGGACTAGTTGTTATAAGAAAGCGGATCTAAACTACAAACATTTTGAGTAACAATCTATAAACAAGCTTCTCGGGTTTAACGCAGTATGGACTGAAATGTTTTTTTCTCTTACAGTTTATTTATAGCTTTACCACATCAACTATAAAGCCACTTTAATACCAACAGGTCCTATTTTGGCAGTCTAGTCAGAAGTCCATTGTCCTAGATGCAGAGCGCATTCATGGGTGTGCCAAAGACCATTTTGTTATCATGGCAGCAGGAAGATGGTCTCTGCGCCAGGTGTAAAGTGCAAAAACGCTAGGCTGATTGATATTCAGAGGTGTGTTTTGGGTAATCCAGTCCATCTGTTTAATGCACAGAGGCAACGTGAACTCTAATCATGATGGATTGTTTTGCACTGGCCGTCGGTCGTGCGCGTGATAGTAATGCTATTTGGCTTAAGCGAGGCATTGATTGCAGTCAATGCCCAGTCAGTTATTTTAGAAGGAAGAGGATGGTATGATTGGGCAAATGTAGGAATGCACAGTATGTATTGGCTCACTATCGGTACTGGCAGATACAGTGCATCTGGAAAGTATTCACAGCACTTCACTTTTTCCACATTTTATGTTACAGCCTTATTCCAAAAGGGATTAAATTCATTTTCTCTCAAAATTTTACACACAATACCCCATAATGACAATGTGAATTTTTTTTTTTTTTAATTTTTGCAGATTTATTAAAAGTAAAAAACTAAAAAAATCACATGTACATAAGTATTCACAGCCTTTGCCATGAAGCTCAGAATTGAGCTCAGGTGCATCCTGTTTCCACTGATCATCCTTCGGATGTTTCTACAGCTTAATTGGAGTCCACCTGTTGTAAATTCAGTTGATTGGACATGATTTGGAAAGGCACACACCTGTCTATATAAGGCCCCACAGTTGACAGTGCATGTGTGAGCACAAACCAAGCGTGAAGTCAAAGGAATTGTCTGTAGACCTCCGAGACAGGGTTGTCCTGAGACACAAATCAGGGGAAGGACACAGAAAAATTTCTGCTGCTTTGACTGTCCCAATGAGCACAGTGACCTCCATCATCCATAAATGGAAGAAGTTCGGAACCACCAAGACTCTTCCCAGAGCTGGCCGGCCATCTAAACTGAGCAGTCGGGGGAGAAGCGCCTTAGTCAGGGAGGTGACCAAGAACCTGATGGCCACTCTGTCAGAGCTCCAGTGTTTCTCTGTGGAGAGAGGAGACCCTTCCAGAAGGACAATCATCTCTGCAGCAATCCACCAATCAGGCCTGTATTGTAGAGTGGCCAGACGGAAGCCACTCCTTAGTAAAAGGCACATGGCAACCCACCTGGAGTCTGTCAAAAGGCACCTGAAGGACTCTCAGACCATGAGAAACAAAATTGTCTGGTCTGATGAGACAAAGATTGAACTCTTTGGCGTGAATTCCAGGTGTCATGTTTGGAGGAAACCAGGCATCGCTCATTACCATGCCAATGGTGATGGCAGCATCATGCTGTAGGGATGTTTTTCAGAGGCAGGAACTGGGAGACTAGTCAGGATAGAGGGAAAGATGAATGCAGCAATGTACAGGGACATCCTGGATGAAAAACCTGCTCTTGAGTGCTCTTGACCTCAGACTGGGGTGATGGTTCATCTTTCAGCAGGACAACGACCCTAAGCGCACAGCCAAGATATCAAAGGAGTGGCTTCAGGACAACTCTGTGAATGTTCTTGAGTGGCCCAGCCAGAGCCCAGACTTGAATCCAGTTGAACATCTAATTCAATTCAATTCAACTTTATTTATATAGCACTATTTCACAACAACAGTCATCCCATAGCACTTTCAACTGTAGGGGAAACCTCCACAATTGCAGAAAGACCACAGCAATCAGGCGATCCCCTGTGAGCAAGCACTTAGCGACGGTGGAGACGAAAAACTCCCTTTTAACAGGAAGAAACCTCCAGCAGAACCAGGCTCAGGGAGGGGCAGTCATCTGCTGCAACTGGCTGGGGAGTGAGAGGATAGAGAAGAAGAAGAAAAAAACAGACATGCAGAGAGCAAACAGTATGATGGGGACTCAATCTATGGGAGAGAACAAACAGATGTTAATGACCAGCAAAAATATTTCATTGAGAGTGAAGAAAGGAGTGAAGCCCAGTGCATCTCTGGAGAGATCTGAAAATGGCTGTGCACCAATTCTTCCCATCCAGCCAGATGGAGCTTGAGAGGTGCTGCAAAGAGGAATGGGCGAAACTGCCCACAGATAGGTGCCAAGCTTGTGGCATCATATTCAAAAAGACTTGAGGCTGTAATTGCTGCCAAAGGTGCATCAACTAAGTATTCCGCAAAGGCTGTGAATACTTATGTACATGTGATTTCTTACTTTTTTATTTTTAATAAATTTGCAAAAATAAATAAATTTAATAATAATAATAAATAATAAATTTGCAAAAATCTAACCCCCCCCCCCCACTTTTTTCACATTGTCATTATGGGGTATTGTGTGTAGAATTTTGAGGAAAAAAATTAATCCCTTTTGGAATAAGACTGTGACATAACAAAAAGTGAAGCGCTGTGAATACTTTCCAGATGCACTGTAAAGTATTTAAAATTATTTATCTGCATGGGCAAAAATTTATATTTATGAATGAATGAATGAATCTTTATTTCGGATAGATTAAAAGTAAAGATTAAAAAAGAAACAGAATAATATAACAAAGGGGGAAAAAAATCCAACAAGGTCAAATTAACAATAACTCCTCTGATTATACAGTTCAACATAAGTTATCCGAAATGGGTGATGGCTGAAGCCGCAGCTTATATTGCCCACCCATATTCCATCCAAGAATTCAAAAGAAAAACAAAACAAGAGCGATTACAATTCGGAACAAAGCTAAGACAAAATGTGACCAAAAAAACCTAAGCAACAACACAACACAGACTGGATATGACAATCCTTATGTGATTTTACATGTCATCTTGTATATATGTTTGGAGTATTTCTTCCTTTAGTTTTTGTTTAAATTGTCCAAGCGTTGTACATGATTTTAATTCAGGTCCAAAATCGTTCCATAATCTGACTCCTTGCACTGAAACACAGTGTTGCTTGGTGGTAGTTCTCACTGAAGGTTTTTGAAATATACATGTTCCTCTGAAATGATATTGTTTCTCCCTTATTTGGAACAGCTTTTGGATATTTGAGGGCAGTGATAGATTCTTCACTTTAAACATTATTACTGCAGTTTTAAAGTCAACCAGATCTTTCAACTTGAGAGCTTTTAATTTAAGAAAAAGTGGGTTTGTTGGTTCCCTGTAAGCAGCTTTGTTTATTATTCTAATAGCTCTCTTCTGAAGCATAAAGACTGGATATATGTTTGTTTTATATGTATTTCCCCATATTTCAGTACAATATGTCATGTATGGGAGTATTAATGAATGATACAAAGTATATAATGTGAGTTGATTCAGCAAATATTTCGCTCTGTGTAGTACTGTGATTGATTTAGATATTTTACCTTTAATATAATTAATATGTGACTTCCAACACAGTTTATTATCAATTATTGCTCCCAAGAAATTTAGTTTCAGATACCCTTTCAATCTCTACACCATTTACACTGAGTTTAGATACTAAGTTGTTGTGATGGTTGTTAAAAACTATAAATTTTGTCTTACTTAAATTGAGCGTTAATTTGTTTGAATCAAACCACAGTTTAAGCTTTCCTAATTCCTTTCCGAGTGTATCCAAAAGTTGTTCCAAATTGCTTCCACTGCATAATAGATTAGTGTCATCGGCAAACAATATTAAATCCATTTTTTCCAAGACTTTACATATATCATTTATATACATATTTATAACTGATACAGAAACATTCTGGTAGACATTCAGGAGTGACGCTCCACTATGACATTATGCTTTTCCAGCCGGGCGAGGGAATGACATCATCACCTCGAGCGGCGTAGATAAACAACCATATCTGCTCCCATGGCCAGGAGAGGAGTAAACAACAGGAGGAAATTAATCTACAAAACTCAACAAGAGAAAGACAAAAACTATGAAGAAACAACAACAAAAAAAACTTAAGCATCAGTTGTCAGTGCCATCGTCTCAAAACCATACATCATAGCAGGTCCCACTATCGTCTTGTGAATCTTCCCTTTCGCTCTAACTGATGTAGTCTGTTGCACATCACCCCTGAGGGCCTGATCAGACTCCCTCCAAGGGGAAAACGTTTGGGTTCTGTAGACTACATTTGCACACACAGCAGTATTCAGAGTGGTTTTTGAGCCACTGTAGCTGCTGCTCAGCAGCTGCGTTTCACGCATGCGCAGTGAAAATAATCTGCAGTTCACATGCTTGTATTGTCGGTGGCAGCCAAGTGCCACAAAACTGATTTGAACAGCTGCAATCCAAACATAAAAGAAGAGCACGGTGGCAGACATTTAAAATGGTGGACGCAATGGAGGTATGTGAATACAATGACAATCAAGACTAGCAGGAGCTTTTGCCATTTAGTGGCAGAGGAAGAAAACAGACGGGCAAAAAGACTGGCATTTGTGCACCTAGTATTGGTGGATTGCTTAGTACTTCCCTCTGGCGGGAGTTTCAGGGCACATGCGCAGTTCACTGCAACCATTTGCGTAGTTATTCGTGTGTTAACTTTTTGGGGGGCTGCATGCGCTCGGTCAGCGCTCACCCTCTGTGTAGGATTTGCGCACAGATGCATCCAATACCAACATGTTTTTGCCACCATGAATTGGGCTTGACTCTCGTCTCCACCAGTTCCACCCTGCCTGCACTCTTTTCTTCAGTACTGACTGTAAAACTGACTAGCTGAAAGAGGAAGAGGTGGGGATGATTTTTTATGACATCATCAGGATGACCAAATGTAGACTTCAAGATCTCTGTGTGTGGTGGTGCTGTGGGTTTAACACAGCTTCTTAACTGTCGGTACAACCTGACCACACTGGTGCTTTGTTCTGCATCTGTCCACCATACCCTGCCAGATGTTTGGGTATTACAGATGCTGGTGTACAAAGGAAGTACCATCAAGTCAATTACTAAATACTTTAAATAACCTTTATTAGTCCCACAATGGGGAAATTCCAGGATTGCAACAGCACAGGGATAGCAACACTCAGAGCAATAATTAAGAAGATAAGAAAATAAGAGTAATTTGATGATGGATACATCAAATTGTCAATATATTTGTCCACTCAGCTTCACATGTTATATCAGCAGATTGTTCTCAACTCTCACATCTAAGTATTCAGAGTACTAGTATCGCAAGTAATCACAGTGGATTCAACAATATTTAAAAATTGTTATAATAAACATTTGCATGCAAATAAAGTTTAATTCATCAGTATCTCCAAAGACCACTTATCAAGGTTTCAAACTGTTGGGGCGTTGATGACATTTATAACAGTAGGCAATCACAATGTTATCCAGTATCTTTGGCGTACTTGGTGACTTTTTAAGTTCCCTTTAACTTAACTGTTTGTGTAATGTTCAATGTTGAGAGCCATTTGAAAAAAAAAAACCTAAAATATTTTTAGAAGGAATGCTCAGTTGTATAACCTATGAATGGGGTGTGGTAAAGAAAACTTCAGAACTGCTGATCAGTGTGAAACCTGATGAGTTTGCACATTTTTAAAGCCGTTTTTGAAAGTTAAGCATGTAACCGATAATACCGCCCAAGGCTGCAAGTTGGAGTCAGTATCAAGGTGTGGTCTGGAGACTGGAGTGTCGTCATGAGGGAGGAAAATATTTATGGTGTTCTCTGTCACCTCAGGCAATGACTAGGTGCAGTCTACATTTATATCAGGCCATTTCAGTCTTGCAATCAATTTTTTCTTAAACATATACTTAATCTGTGCTATGTAAAGTCTTTTAGACCCTGATCAGTCTCAGCCCCTTGAGAAGGGAGTTGTTTTTATTTACTGCTTTATTCACAGACATATGCAGAAAGTGTCAGTGCGTGCATGTCATGTGATGGTCATGTGGCTGAACCCAGCATTAAAGGTTTTGCATGAACATGTTGTACATGGCTCCTCATGCTTTATGTGTGCACGTGTGTTTGAAGTGAGACCATGTTCTCTGTATGCTAACTTCTTGTGTGCCAGTTCTGTCACATGGATGCTTTGTGTGGCTGCTGTATGCATCTGTACTTGATTCTGCTGAAGTATACTTTGCATAATAACTGACATTTTTAACATGTGATAATATACAGTGGGGAAAATAAGTATTGAACACGTCAACATTTTTCTCAGACATATTTCTGATGGAGCAGTTGACTTGAGATTTTCACTAGATATCAGTAACAACCCAAGTAATCCATATATACACTACTGTTCAAAAGCTTGGGGTCACTCAGAAATTTCCTTATTTTTGAAAGAAAAGCACTTTTTTTCAATGAAGATAACTTTAAACTAATCAGAAATACACTCTATACATTGCTAATGTGGTAAATGACTATTCTAGCTGCAAATGTCTGTTTTTTGGTGCAATATCTAGATAGGTGTATAGAGGCCCATTTCCAGCAACTATCACTCCAGTGTTCTAATGGTACAATGTGTTTGCTCATTGCGTCAGAAGGCTAATGGATGATTAGAAAACCCTTGTGCAATCATGTTAGGTCTGCAATGCTGTAATTGCTGCAAATGGAGGATTCTTTGACGAAAGCAAAGTTTGAAGGAAAAAATTATTATTTCAAATACAAATCATTATTTCTAACCTTGTCAATGTCTTGACTATATTTTCTATTCATTTTACATCTCATGGTGGTAAATAAGTGTGACTTTTCATGGAAAACTAACTAACTAACTAACCTGCACTTATATAGCGCTTTTCTAGTCACAAAGACCACTCAAAGCGCTTTCATTAATACTAACCCTCTATTCTAAGGGCCCATAGGAAACAGATATCTAGGGACAATTTAGAACAGCCAATTAACCTAAAACACAAAATAATTGTCTGGGTGACCCCAAACTTTTGAACGGTAGTGTACAAAGAACTCAAGGCAACTGTGTTCGCAAAACAAGTTATATTTAATAAAGTGGAATGACACAGGGAATAAGTATTGAACACGAGGGAAAAAGGGGTGTAAAAAGGCATAGAAAGCCCAGAAACCAGCTGAAATCCATCAGTATTTAGGAAGCCATCCCATCCCTCATCAGTGCAAATTAATTTCAGCTGGTTAAGTCCTGACTGATAGCCTTTAAAAAGGTCTGTGAATATCAGATTGTCACACCACAAAGAACTCATGATGGGCAGAAACAAAGAGCTCTCTCTAGACCTTTGTAACCTTAGGCTGCGTGTCCACTAGACGCATTTTTTTCTGCTGTGGGCGACTATTTTCTTTTCATTCTCTATGTAGTCCAGCGTGTACAATGCTGAGAGCCCTTGACGCTGAAACGCTCTCGGCGGTGGCTGCTTTTTGTCGCGTATCTCAGGGCTGAAAAAGTTCAACTTTTCAGACTACAGCTGAGCTTGTCAATGTCAGATCTTCCTCAGCAGCCAATTAGAAGTAAGGGGCGGGGCATAGGACGCCGGTACAGTCTGTACCCAGACTCTTGTTTTTTTTTTTCCATGCCATCATATTTTGCATCCAGAGCTGCTACCAATGCCAGAATATGTGTCCTGTCTATTGTTATTTAGAGACTTCGATTAAAAAATAAGTAGAAAGTCTGACCACAGGAAAAGCAGAGGTGCTGAGCTGTGAGTGACAATGTTGCTATGATAGAGGGCACAGACTTTGTTTTTCCAGAGCGCAGCGCACTTGCACTGAAAAAAGATGTTCAGGGCGGTCGAGCGACAACAAACGTGTTTGATGGACATGCTACCTTATTGTTGCACAACATAATGATGGCCTTGGTTACAGGCGCGTTTCTTAACTGCTGAATGTTCCAGTGAGCACTGTTGGAGCCATCATTCAGAAGTGGAAAGAACATAATTTTACCATAAACTGGCCATGACCAGGAGCTCCTTGCAAGATTTATGACAGTGGGGTCAAAAGAATTATCAGAAGAGTTATCCAAAAGCCAAAGACCACTTGTGGAGAGCTCCAGAAAGACCTGGAGTTAGCAGGTACAGCTGTTTCAAAGAAAACAATAAGTAATGCACTCAGTCGACATGGGTTCTATGCTCACTCACCTCACAAGACTCCATTGCTGAAGAAAAAGCATGTTGAAGCTTGTTTAAAGTTTGCTGCACAACATTTGAGCAAGCCAGTAAAATACTGGGAGAATATAGTCTGGTCAGGTGAGACCAAAATTGAACTTTTTGGATGCCACAACACACAGCATGTTGGAGGAGAAAAGGCACTGCACATCAGCCCCA
This sequence comes from Pholidichthys leucotaenia, assembly GCA_020510985.1. Classification (NCBI taxonomy): domain Eukaryota; kingdom Metazoa; phylum Chordata; class Actinopteri; order Cichliformes; family Pholidichthyidae; genus Pholidichthys; species Pholidichthys leucotaenia. The sequence goes on along the minus strand of CM035837.1, from coordinate 256,030,338 downwards.
AAACACCATACCAACAGTAAAGTTTGGAGGTGGGAGCATCATGGTGTGGGGGTGTTTTTCAGCACATGATGCAGACAGAATTCATATAATTGAAGGAAAAATGAATGGACAAATGCACAGAGACATTCTTGATAAGAACCTGTTGTCATCTGCCAAGATGCTAAAGGTGAAATAAGAAGGTGAAATAACATTTCAGCAAGACAATAATCCCAAACACAGCCAAGGAAACTCTCAACTGGCTCCAGAGAGGGAAAATAAAGACGCTAGAATGGCCCAGTCAGTCACCTGACTTTAATCCAATTGAAAATCTGTGGAACGAACTGAAGATCAGCATTCATAGAAGACACCTACAGTACTTTCAAGATTTGAAGACAGTTTGTGTGGAAGAATGGGCTAAAATCACTCCTGAGCAATACCTGCGCCTAGTTTCTCCATACAGGAGGTGTCTGGAAGCTGTTATTACCAACAAAGGCTTTTCTACTAAATATTAAATGAATTTCACCAAGCGTGTTCAATACTTATTCCCTGTGTCATTCCACGTTATTAAATATAACTTGTTTTGTGAACACAGTTGCCCTGATTTCTTTGTATGTATGAATTACTTGGGTTGTTACTGATATCTGGTAAAAATCTCGGGTCAATGGCTCCATCAGAAATATGTTTAATGAGAAAAATGTTGATGTGTTCAGTACTTATTTTCTCCTCTGTATACAGTGGAAACCAGAAGTTTACATACGCTGTATAAAAAGACACATAACTTCTTTTTTCTCACTGTCTGACATTAAATCAGACTAAACCTTTTCCTGTTTTTAAGTAAGTTAGGATTACCAAAATTATTTCTATTTGCTAAATGCCAGACTAATGAGAGATTTTTTTAGAGAATTTTTTATTACTTCAGGGTCAGAAGTTTACATATATTTCCATAGTATTTGGTAGCACTGCCTTTAAACTGTATGACTTGGGTCGTTTTAGGTATCCTTCCCCAAGCTTCTCACAATAGTTTGCTGGAATTTTGGCGCATTCTTCCTGACAGAACTGGTGTAACTGAGTCAGGTTTGTAGGCTGTCTTGGTCACACACGTCTTTTCAGCTCTGCCCACAAATTTTCTATGGCATTGAGATAAGGGTTTTGTGATGGCCACTCCAAAACATTGACATTGTTGTCCTTAAGCCACTTTGTAACTAATTTTGTGGTATGCTTTAGGGTCATTGTCCGTTTGGAAGACCCATTTGTGCCCAAGCTTTAACTTCCAGGCTGATGTCTTGAGATGTTGCTTCAGTATTTCAACAATGTTCTTTCCTCATGATGCCATCTATTTTGTGAAGTGCACTAGTCCTTCTGGCAGCAAAACACTCCCAAAACATGATGGTGCCACCCCCATATTTCACAGTTGGGATTGTGATCTCAGGCTTGCAACCTTCCGAGTCATCTCTCCAAATGTAAGGATGGTCATTTTGGCCAAGCAGTTAAATTTTTTTTTTTCCACAATATCTTTATTGAACCTTTTTTTTTTTTTTAACAAACATGATACAAACAATCAAACACTAACACTAAAGTACTACAAAAAAAAAAATGCACTAAAAACACCAACAACCACCAACAAAATCAAGTCTTCAACAATGCTCCTCTGTTTAGTCTAGACAATCCAATACATAAGTATACATATTATGTTCACCAGTTTGGAATTTACAAGGTCCACACACATCATTCACCTTCTTCTTCAAGAGTTATGTTTAAATTTTTTACATAATCAATAAAAGGTCTCCATATATTCTCAAACACAATTTCCTTTGATTTCAGTATATATGTTATTCTTTCTAATGGAAGGTTTGTTAACATCTGTCTTAACCACTGAGTCACATCTGGTCTATGAGTCTTTTTCCATAATAGTGCAATACATTTTTTGGCATTAAGCAAACTGAGGTCTATGAATGTTCTTTCACTTTTATTGAAATTATGCTTTTCTGGGTACAGACCCAACAAAACCAGTTTAGGATTCAATATGATTTGTTTTGAGATTATTTTTTCAATTGTTACCCTCACCTCTTCCCAAAACATTCTTATTAATCTACATTCCCATAAACAATGAAATAGGGTTCCTTTACTTTCCATGCATTTTGTGCATGTATCTGGTATATTTTTGTTATATCTATTTAACTCCTCCGGTGTAACATACATCCGCATTAACCATTTGAAATGTATCAATTTAAGGCGTGCATTTATTGATTTGGTTTGAGCTTCTGTACAAGCCAATTCCCATTGTTCCTCTGAAATTTCAATTTGCAGATCTTCTTTCCAGTAGTTTAATCTTTTCAGTGAATTTTCACTTGAAGATAGTGTCAATGAGTTATAAAACTCTGAAATAATACCCTTTCTTTTACTATCTTTCATCATCATTTTTTCCAAGGATGAATAAATAGGTCGAGTGAGAGCTTTATTTTGATTTGATCGAATAAAGTTTCTAAGTTGAAGATATTTAAAAAAATGTGTTCTATTGAGATTAAATTTGATCCTCAGCTCTTCAAAAGACATTATGTTGTCTGCACATGGCAAATATAAATCCTGAATCTTTTGTATCCCTTTTAAATTCCATACTTTAAATACAGCGTCCGCTCTCCCTGGTTTAAAATATTGATTACCCCATATTGGACTAAATTGTGACAATAACTGTGGTTCTTTTAAATAGTTTTTAGCTTCACACCATATTTTGATCATATGCTTTACAAATGGATTTTTAACTTGTTTTTGTAATTTTTTTGCCGAATCTGAGTATATGAATATGGGAAGAGGTAAAGGTAAATTGTATGATTCCATTTCAGTCCAGTGAGGGAGATCATTTGATGAAAAATAATATGTCATAGACCTCAGTTGTGCCGACCAATAATACAACATAAAATTTGGACATTTCAGACCTCCACGATCAAATGGTAAATATAATAAAGACAGACGTAATCTAGCCCTCCTGTTGTTCCATATAAATTCCACTAACTTTTTTTTTATTCTTGAGAATAGATCTAAAGGTGGTGATAAGGGAATGTATTGAAATAAATAAAGTATTTTAGGTAAAATATTACTTTTAAGTATATTGATTCTCCCGATCATCGACATTGGTAGTGACATCCATCTCTGAGTTAACTCACTGATATCTGACATTAAGGCTTCATAGTTGACACTGGCGACTGATTCTAGCTTAGGCATAATTTGGATTCCTAAATATTTAAACTGATTTACAACATTGAATTGATTTACCTCAGGGGCTGGGTAATTTCTCTGGGTCTCATTTAGCATTAATATTGAAGATTTAGTTTTATTTATTTTATATCCTGATATTTCCCCAAAATTCTTTATTAAATTCAACAAGGTTGGAATTGATTTTTTTAGATTCGACATAAACAAAATTATATCATCGGCGTACAGGGAGATTTTATGTTCTGTTGGTCCAACTTTAATTCCATATATTTGTGAATGTAAACGTATCGCTATCGCTAAAGGTTCAATTGCCATAGTAAACAGTAAAGGTGAGAGTGGACAGCCTTGTCGACATCCTCTATTGATTTTTATTGGTTTTGAAATATTGTTATTTGTTAGGATTTCTGCTGTAGCATTATTGTATATTATTTGAACCCATTTTATGAAATTATTTCCAAGTCCAAACCTTTGTAGGACTTCAAAAAGAAAGGGCCATTCAACTCTATCAAAGGCCTTTTCGGCGTCCAATGATAGGAGAGCTGTATCCGGTGCTTCTTTATTAAAATAGATAATATTAAATAGTCTTCTTACATTATGGAAGCCTTGTCTACCCTTTATAAAGCCATTCTGATCTCGATTAATAATATTTGGTAAAATTTCTTGTATTCGTCTTGCTAAAATTTTACAGATTATCTTAAGGTCGGCGTTTAATAGGCTTATTGGTCTCATATTTTCACATTTATTAGAGGGCTTACCTGGTTTTGGCAGCAGTATAATTAAGGCATTATTTATGTATGATGGTAAATTATTATTTTGAAATGCTTCTAAAACCATTTCCAAAAAAGGTTTTATTAATTTATTCTTAAATTTTTTATAAAGGTCAACTGGAAGACCATCTGGTCCTGCACTTTTTCCTGATTTCATATTATCAATGGCTAGCCCAACTTCTTCTTGACTAATTTTAGACTCCAATATCTCCCTGTTTTCATTTGGAATACACGGTATAGATAGTTCGTTCAAAAACCCATTTAGTTTTGTTAAATCAGGTTCATTTTTGGTATCATATAATTTTTCATAGTAATCTCTAAAGGCTCTATTAATTTCTAAAGGATCTATAACTACCTGTCCGTTACTTATAATACTGGTAATTGGTGTTTTAATTTCCAATTGTTTAATCTGCCATGCTAATAATTTTCCTGATTTTTCACCTTGTTCATAAAAAGATTGTTTCAATCTTAGAAGACTCGAGGCAGCTCTATTCGCTGATTTTTTGTCGTATTCAGCTCTCAAAATCAGTAATTCATTCTCCAACCTTGGGTCACTTCCTGCATACACTTTTTCCTGAAGATTTTTTATTTTATGTTCCAATTTAGCTCTCTCCTCTCGAGTCTTCTTAGATTTTGATCCTGTATAACTAATAATATGCCCCCTAATAAAAGCTTTGAAAGCCTCCCACTTTACACATGCTGATGTTTGTGTAGTATTGATGTCAAAGAACTCGTCTATCTGTTTTTCTATATACTTGACAAATTCCTCATCCTGAAGCCATTTATGCTGAAATTGCCATCTACCTGATTCCTTTGTCAATTTTTTATCTACATATATTAGACAACAGGGTGCATGATCAGAGATCACGATGTTATCATAAAAGCAGTTTTGAATCTTGGACCTTAATTCTGTGGAAATCAAAAAATAATCAATACGTGAGAATGTCTTGTAGGTACTGGAATAACAAGAATAGGCTTTAACTTGTGGTTTCATTTCTCTCCATATATCTAACAATCTCAATTCTTTCATAAAATGATTAATAGTCATCCTACATCCAATGTGCGTACAATCCAGTCCTGTTGATCTATCCACACCTGGATTCAATGTACAATTAAAATCCCCTGCTATTATATGTTGCCCTGTAAGTGATGATAAGATGAGAAATAAATTAGCAAAGAACTTCTGATCATCTATATTGGGACCATATAAGTTCACAAGATTTATATTTTCTAATAGCAAAGAACCTTGAATGATTACATATCTTCCAAATTTGTCTCCAATTACATTTTTCACTTGAAAAGGAACTGATTTATGTATGAGAGTCATAACTCCCCTGGCTCGGGATGAAAATGAAGAGGTGAATACACTTCCCTGCCATCTACTCCTAATTCTTTTAACATCCTCCTCTATCAGATGAGTTTCTTGTAAAAACACAATTCTTGAACCCATGTCCTTTATTTTATTCATAACTTGTTTAAGTTTTTTTAAATTTTGTAGACCTCTGCAATTCCATGAAGTTAAATTAAGATTAACACTTTGGTCCATGATCAATAGAGAGTTTGGGATTACCTTGCAGTGTAAACATGCTCATACAGAGAAGCAAAAACATGAGTGGTTGAACATTCATCCTACAAACTACACACAAACAAATTTCCCCTTCCCACACTTGTGGCAAACCCCCCAAAATCAAAAGAAAAATTCTGTCTCCCGATATAGCCATCGACCGTTCCACACCCACGGGGAACAGCCTAAGCCACTCCTTCTTCATCCTCCCAATCACCCTAACTCTACTGCTTTTAATGACGTAACATTAACTCTCCTCTGTAGTTTTCCAACTTAACTCCAAAATTTTTACCAACTTTGTACATCATAGTTTTTTTTTTGTTTGTTTTGTTTTTGTTTTTTTTTTTTTTAATATATAATACAATCTATATTTTGTAAACTTACTATTTACTTCAAGTCAGTCAGATGCCTGTGCAAATGCTTAATTATTCTACCTTATATTTTGTTCATGCTTAGCTCCCACCAGTCTCTTCTTCTTCTTTGATCTTCTTGATGAACTCCTGCGCCTCCTCTGGGGTCTTGAAGATGTGGGTTCTGCCCTCATACGTGGTCAGCAGTCTCGCAGGATAGATTACACCATGACGAATCCCAAGGTTGCGCAGCTCCTTACGTACGGGATCAAACTGCTTCCTCAATTGCTGGATTCCTGTGGCCAAATCTGGGTAGAACCGCACCTGCTGGTCCTGGTGTTTAATCTCTCCTTTTTTAGCTCGTGCAGCGTTGAAGATCTTCATCCTGTCTCTGTTGTTAAGAAACTTCATAATTAAGGTCCTCGGCGGTCCCTTATCTCTCCGTGGGCCAATGCGATGTGCTTTTTCCAGAACCACTGCTGATTGCAACTCCTCGCTGCCCAGCACCTCCGGAATCCACTTTTCCAGAAAGGAACATACGTCCCGACCTTCTGATTCCTCTGGAAGACCCACCAGCCTCAAATTATTCTGTCTCGACCGAGATTCCAAATCCAAAATATTATCTTCCAGAGATTTATTTTTTTTTTCCAAAGTGCGCACCTTTAATTGAAGACGGGTGACGTCATCTTCAGCACTAGCGAGACGGAGCTCCATCTGCGCCGTTCGTTCTACACAGTCACCCAATTCCTTTCTTATTCCTTCCAACGCTGTCATAATCCCATCAAATCTAGAGGAAAAGTCCGCTCTCATTGAACTCATGGCAGCCATCAGCGCATCTGCGCCATTCCCCGCAGAAATCGCAGCGTTGCCAGCCTCCTCCGCCATATATGGAGCCCTGTTTGCTGCGTCACAGACCTGAAAGTCCGTTAATTTGGACTGTTTCGGCGGCTCGCTTTTTCCTTTTCCTGGTTTTCCAGCCTTAGGCTTCGCCGACATATCCTCGCCCAAACGCTGGGATACGTTCTGTCCCAAATGAGAGAGTTATTTGCCGATTTTTTTTCTCCAGGAGCAGAGCAGAGCGAGACACGTCCGTCCTACGTGGCAGCCATAACCGGAAGTCCAAGCAGTTAAATTTTAGTTTCATCAGACCACAGGACATACAGTCATGTGAAAAAAAATTAGGACACCCTGTATAAGCCTGTGTGTGTATTTTTTTCAAACATATTTGAACATATGGATATTTAATATCAATGTTAAAAGTACTGGGAGATTCACGTAATACAGCTAAACAATTAAAAAGGAATTAAAGACTTTTTTCAAATTTTCTGTAAAATGTAATTCTAAACAAATAATGAGGAATAAATTAGGACACCCCCCATCTTTTTTAGGACACCCCCACATTCATTCCCACTTAAAATGGCTAAAAGACTCCAAACTCCACTATGGGATTGGCTTCAGGTGTGCTGGCAATGGAGTAGGTGTGTGCGTTGCTGGCTCCTGCTATATTTTTTTTTCTTTACTTTTTAAACCCTATTTTGCTGTAAGCTGTTAATGTTTTGGACATTTAAAACGTGCAGAATCTGTTTTGAAATATGTCCAAAACAAGAAAGCAGACTGAAAAGGAGGCAGCAGGGAACAATATTAACACCAGCTTAGCTGAGGATGCTAGTATCAGCCTTAACCCTGCACTTGTTGCCTTGCTAGAGCAACACAGAATGTCCATAGCTGCTGACTTCAAAGCTTCATTTGAACTTATTAATGGTAAGCTGGACAAAATTCAAGCAGATGTGGCGAACCAGGAGCAACGCATTGGCGACCTTGAAAACAACGCGGAGGACGTCAGCCAGCGCCTAGCGGCGCTTGAAGTTACATGCGAGTCAATACAGGAGGAGAACAAACTTTTGAAAAACAAACTTTCTGACCTGGAGGGAAGAAGCAGGAGGCTGAATATTCGTCTGGTGGGTCTGCCGGAGTCCTTTGATGTGGGTCCACGGCCATCTGAATTTTTTTCTCGGCTGTTGGTGGACGTCTTTGGCGCACAAACTTTGCCATCTCCCCCAGAGCTGGATAGAGCCCACCGCAGCCTCATGTCCAAGCCGAGTCCGAATGGGAAGCCGTGCGCTGTCATTATTTGTTTCCACCGGTTTCGGACCAAAGACTTGGTGATGAGAGAAGCGCGGAGACGCCGTGGGACTTTGGAATATCGTGGGCATAAACTTCAGTTCTACGAGGATTATAACGCCGACGTTCAGAAGCAACGAGCCGAATATAAGGAGGTTATGTCCGAGTTGTACAAGAGAGGTTTTCGTCCTTCTCTTCTTTTCCCCGCCAGGCTCCGGATAACTCTTCCAGACGGCAAAAACCAGTGGCTGGCGTCCGTCTCAGAGGCCACCCGCTTCATGCAAACTATGGAGAGAAACCAGCAATTTTCGCCTTGAACTGGACATTTCTGGGTTGACCAGCTGCCGCGCTGGGCTGCTTGTTACTTCATTGAAGCTGCACTGACTGGACATTGATGCATTTTCAGATGTTTAAAAACAAGGTAAAATTGGCTCCCTATACGTTGTTGTTTACTTAATTCTTTTTTTTAATTTTATCTTATTTATTTATTTATTTTTTTTTTTTAGGGTAAAAAGTTCATATTATGCAGGATTGAAGCCAGTTGTATGGGAGCATACTGTTAGGATGAAAATAGAGCTGGAGATGGAGCGGTTGCTGTTTTTTTGCAACCGGCTGGAGTGTTGTTATAGGTTTGGTTGTTGGATTTTTTTATTTATTTATTTTTTTTTAATTTTTTTTTTTTTTATTTATTTTTTTTTGTTTTGTTTTTTTGTTATGGTTTTATTTACACCCCCCTTACCCCTTCCTTTTTTTTTTTTTTTTACCCGTACCTCACTTTATTCTTCTTTGGGCTACACAACATAATATATAAATTTTACTCTTTGAATGAATAGTAATCTTACTTTGGTAAGCTGGAATGTGAAGGGGTTGAACCATCCAATTAAACGAAAGAGAGTCATGTCACGTCTAAAGCAATTTAAGCCTGGGGTATTGTTTTTGCAGGAAACCCATTTGCAGGATTCCGACCACTTGCGTTTGTCAAAATGTTGGTCAGGACAATTTTTTCATTCAAATTTTAAAGCTAAGGCCAGGGGCGCTGCTATTCTTGTTGATCGAAATATCCCATTTATTCCCTCTAATGTTGTATCAGATAAAAATGGACGATTTGTAATAGTATCAGGTAAACTTGGCGATAAACATGTCACTTTGGCTAATCTGTATGCACCGAATTTTGATGATGTGCACTTTTTTCGCAACCTTTTTTCGCAACTTCTAGATTTAAATACTCATTCTCTAATTCTTGGGGGTGACTTTAATTTGTATATGGATCCGATCTTAGATCGCTCATCTTCAAAACCTGCTAGTCTTAATAAATCTGCAACTTATGTTAAGTCTTTTCTTGAGGAATATAGCCTTACAGATCCTTGGCGTTTTTTACATCCTAATGGCAGGGACTATTCTTTTTTCTCTCACGTACACCATACTTATACCAGAATAGATTATTTTTTTGTTGACAATTTATTAATTAATAACCTTTGCTCTTGCAGTTATGATAGCATCTCGGTTTCTGATCATGCCCCTCTTGTACTTAAAATGATCCTCCATGGATGTGACTCCATGAGAAAGCATTGGAGATTGGATCCATTATTACTTACAGATGAAAAATTGGTTGCGAATATTTCTTCTAAAATTAATTTTTTTTTGAAAGAAAATAAAACTCCTGGTATGTCAAATAAAACGATATGGGAGGCCATGAAGGCATTTCTTAGGGGGGAATTTATTTCATTGGCAGCATTTAAAAGACGATCCTTAATACAGGAACAGAAGGTTATTTTAGATCAAATCCTGGACACTGACAGACAATATGCTCAATCTCCATCACCCGCTCTGTACAAGGAACGTATGACATTACAAACTAAATTTAATTTACTTTCTACTCGACAAATTGAAGGTTGTTTAATAAGGAACAAGAGTGAATTTTATGAACATGGCGAAAAAACCAGTAAACTTCTAGCTAATCAACTACGTGGTATTAGAGCTAAGCAAATTATTACTGGAGTTAGGACAGATAAAGGAGAGGTGACATCTGACCAACAAGCGATTAATGATATTTTCAGGTCATTTTATTCCAAATTATATACCTCAGAATATACAACAAACTTAAAGGATTTGGAAATTTTTTTTGATTCTATTGATATTCCTTCGATTTCTTCAGAATCTCGGCAAATTTTAGAAGCTCCCATCACAAAAGAAGAAATTCAGCTGGCAATATCATCCATGCAATCAGGAAAATCTCCAGGACCTGATGGGTTTTCCGCTGATTTTTTCAAAAAATTCTCTGATGACCTCGCCCCTTTCCTTTGTCAAGTTTTTACAGAGTCGCTTGACTCTGGTACACTTCCTCCTTCATGCTATCAGGCCTGTATCACTGTGTTGCTTAAAAAGGATAAGGATCCTGTTGATTGTGCTTCTTACAGGCCTATTTCCTTGTTAAATACCGATGTTAAAATTTTGTCAAAGTTGTTAGCTTCAAGGTTGGAAAAGATTCTTCCTTTTATAATTTCACAGGACCAAACCGGTTTCATTAAAAATCGCCATTCTTTTTTTAACTTGCGGCGGTTGTTTAATATTATTTATACTCCTCACCACAACATACCTGAATGTCTTATTAGTTTGGACGCTGAAAAGGCATTCGATAGGGTTGAGTGGGAGTATTTGTTTTTTACTTTGGAGAGGTTCGGTTTTGGTCCTTCCTTCTGTTCCTGGATTAAACTTCTCTATGCTAGTCCTTTAGCTTCAGTGTTAACTAATTGTCGCTATTCTGACTATTTTAGACTTTACCGTGGTACGAGGCAAGGCTGTCCTTTGAGCCCGTTGCTCTTTGCCTTGGCAGTTGAGCCGTTAGCTATTGCAATCCGTGGGAGCCGGGACTTTCTAGGCATTCGTAGGGGTGGCATTGAGCATAGGGTTTCACTCTATGCTGATGATCTTTTATTATTTCTCTCCAACCCACTTACTTCATTACCCGCTATACTTAATATTTTGGATAGTTTTAGTAGGTTTTCTGGTTATAAAATTAATCTTAATAAGAGTGAACTGTTTCTGATTAATGAAAAGATTCAAGTTCAGGATTTTGAAAATTTTCCTTTCAAGGTTGTTATTGATCATTTTAATTATCTTGGGATATGTGTCACTAAACAATTTAATTACTTGTTTAAAAATAATTTTCTCCCCTTACTTGACCAGTGCAAGTTAATACTTTCCAAATGGTCCCCATTATCCTTGTCTTTAATTGGCAGAATCAATTCTGTAAAAATGATGTTACTTCCAAAGTTTTTATATTTGTTTCAATGTCTCCCCATTTTTATTCCTAAATCCTTTTTTAAGTCTTTGGACTCTCTGATTACCTCATTTATTTGGAATGGTAAACATCCGAGATTGAGGAAAGTTTTTCTTCAAAGACCCAAATCAGTAGGTGGCATGGCTCTGCCTAACTTTCAATATTACTACTGGGCAGCAAATATCAGGTGCATGTTATATTGGAAACATTTTTATCTGGAACCCAAATCACCTATTTGGATCCTTATGGAGTCACATGTGGACAATCAAACTTCCCTACCGGCAATTTTAGGTTCACCACTTCCCCTTGCTTTGTCTACACTGGGTAATAATAAAGTAGTTCGTCAGTCTCTTAGAATTTGGTCTCAATTCAGGAAAAATTTCGGTCTTCAGTTTTTTTCCATTAGAAGTCCAATTGCCGCAAATCATTTATTTACCCCATCAACTATTGATAGTGCATTTCATATATGGCACAGAAAAGGTTTAAAATCTTTTGCGGATTTATATTTTGATGGTCAATTTGCAAGTTTTTCTCAACTTTCCACCAAATTCGACATCACTTCTACACACTTTTTCCGCTTCCTCCAGGTCAGACATTATGTGCAAACCATGACAAAACAATTCCCTCAAAAACCTTCTGATAATCCTCTAGATGATTTTTTATTAGTTAAACCAACTTCTAAGGGGGTAATGTCAGTTTTATATAATTTAATTTCAAATTTACAATCTTCTTCTCTGGCCGCTATCAAATTGAACTGGGAACAAGATCTTAATTTTACTTTTACTGATGAACTGTGGGACTCTATTCTTGGCCAGGTTCACACTGTATCAATGTGTGCTCGTCACGCTCTTATTCAATTTAAGATTGTACACCGGATGCACCTGTCCAAGGTTAAGTTAGCACGTATTTACTCGGATATAGACCCAACTTGTGAAAAGTGTGGTAGCGCTCCTGGCACTTTGCTTCACATGTATTGGTCCTGCCCTGCATTGATGAATTTTTGGCATTCTGTTTTTATCACTATGTCTGAAGTCCTGCAATATCAAATTAAACCTGATCCATTATGTGCCATTTTTGGTGTGGCTCCAGAACTTGTCTTGCCAAGTTCCAAATTAAAAGTATTCAAATTTTCATTATTATTGGCCAGACGTGCTGTATTACTGAAGTGGAAAGACTCTTCGCCCCCTTCACATTTACAGTGGATAAAAGATATAATGTCCTGTTTGGATTTAGAAAAAATCAGATATACAGTCTGTGGCTCTGAAAACAAATTCTATAAATTATGGCGCCCGTTTCTTGATTTCTTTGAAAGACCCACGATTATAGTTTCTGAGTAGCTCATATTCCCTTTACCCCACCCCCACTTCACACACATAATTTTTCTTTGTATTTTTTTTTTTTTTTTTTTTATTGTTTATTTAAAGGTTTTTGTGCTTTGAAGCATTTACATTTGTTGGCTTTAAGTTCTAGTTTTTTACTGTTTGGTTGAAACAAAAATGAAAATTTCTAATACTTTGTATTGTATTGATACTTCAATTAATAATAATAAAAAGACCTTTGAAAGAAAATGGCTAAAATACATTAAAAAATGCAAATAAAAACAAAAACAAGATTAGACATAGATATGTGAACATTTCTTAATAAAAGAACTGAATATTTAAAGGGGTGTCCAAATTTTTTCATGACTATCTCCAGAAAATAAGGTCTTTGTTCCTGTGTGCATTTGCAAACTGTAATCTGGCTTTTTTATGTTGCTTTTGGAGTAACAGCTTCCTCCTTGCTGAGTGGCCCTTCAGCCCATATTGGTACAGGACTTATTTCACTGTGGATAATGATGTTCTTTTACCAATTCCAGCCAGCATCTTCAGAAGGTCTTTTACTTTTGTTTTGGGGTTGATACACAGATTTTACACTAAACACATTCATTTCTGGAATGCAGAATCCATGTCCTTCCTGAGCGGTATGGCCGGACATTCCCATAGTGTTTATACTTGCGTATAATTGTTTGAACAGATGAATATGGTACCTTCAGGCATCTGGAAATTGTCCCCAAGGATGAACCAGAATCATGTAGGTCCACAGTTCTCTTCCTGATATCTTGGCGGATTTCTTTAGATTTTTCCCATGATGTCACACAAGGAAGCAGTGTTTGAGGTGCATTTTAAAATACATCCACAGGTGTGCCTACAGTTAACTCAGATGTTGTGAATTAACCTATCAGAAGCTTCTAAAACCATTACATCATCATCTGAGTTTTCCCAAATTGTTGAAAGGCATCGTAATCTTAAGTGTATGTATACTCCTTACTTTGAAGAAAGTAATAAAAAATTCTCAAAAAAATCTCTCATTATTCTGACATTTAGCAAATAGAAATAATTTTGGTAATCCTAACTGACCTAAAACAGGAAAAGTTTACTCTGATTTAATCTCAGACAATGAGAAAAAAAGGTTTTGCATCTCTTTATACAGTTCTACTTTCAACTGTAGGTGTGCAGTTTTTAATTTTCTGTTAACACCTATTGTTAACATGGAATTTCACCCAAAGGCATAGTTAAACTAGCAATGATTTTTACTGAACATGTGTAACTAGAGAAAAAAAATACAGTCACAAGGGGTGCACAAGCCAGTGTACTCCTAGTGCCAGTCCCAAGCCCGTGTAAAAGGGGAGGGTTGTGTCAGGAAGTGTGTCTGACGTAAAACCTTTGCCAAATCCATCCATCCAGCCATCCATCTTCTACCGCTTTTCCGGAGATCCGGGTCGCGGAGGCAGCAGCTCAAGCAGAGAAGCCCAGACTTCCCTCTCCCCAGCCACCTGCTCCAGCTCTTCAGAGAGGATACCAAGGCATTCCCAGACCAGCTGGGAGTCATAGTCTCTCCACCGAGTCCTGGGTCTGCCCCGGGGTCTCCTCCCAGTGGGACGTGCCTGAAACACTTAAGTGGAAGGCGTCCAGGAGGCATCCTAATCAGATGCCCATACTACCTCAACTGACTCCTTTCAATGTGGAGGAGCAGCGGTTCTACTCTGAGCCTCTCCCGGATGACTGAGCTCCTCACCCTATCTCTGAGGGTGAGTCCAGCAATCCTACGGAGAAAGCTCATTTCAGCCGCTTGTATCCGCGATCTTGTTCTTTCTGTCATTACCCAAAGCTCGTGACCATAGGTGAGAGTAGGAACGTAGATTGACTGGTAAATCGACAGCTTTGCCTTAGAACTAAGCTCCCTCTTCACCACAGCAGACCGGTACAACGTCCGCATCACTGCAGATGCTGCTCCAATCCATCTGTCAATCTCTCGCTCCATTTTCCCCTCACTCGTGAATAAGACCCCAAGGTACCTTTGCCAAATCAAACGTGGATAATGATGAATGAGACTTTCATACCGGATCAGTTGAGGCCCAGGCTAACAACGACCGCAACCGGTGCTGTTAATCGATAGGGTGCTGGTGGAAATTGGGCTACTGTTGATTGAAGATCGAGGAGGAGGAGGGGGGGGGGAAGGTAGGGCTGTGAATTTTTAGAAGTCACATGATTCAGTTCAATTTCGATTTTTGTGGTCACGATTCAATTCAGAATCAATTTTCGATTCAAAATGGATTTCGGTTTACATTTGGCTCTCAGTTCAGTACAAAAAAATACTAATATCAGAAAAAAACTGCAAAAAATACTGAGGTAAGCTTGAAAGCAGAGTACAGTGTGTTGATGTTTTGGGGGGTTATATATATTTTTTTAAATTTCATCAACTGATTTGCAATAAAATACTGTTAAATGAAAAAGTAGGCTTAGGTTAGTAACTGTTATTTTATTTCTTGAAAATTTGTGAGTTTCAAAAATGAAATTGTATAGAACTGAAAAACATTTTGAAAATTTTCCTTTTCAGCATATCACAATTCCTAACAGCTTTTACACAGTGTGTAGGTTTGGTTGCCCTCCAGCATTCTAGAAATACAGGTTATTCATTATAAACAAAAGTAAATTCTATCACAAATGCTTTGAACATCCATTAAAATAGTAGTGCCATCTGACTGTATCAAAGTCAAAGTCATTGTACAGTTACCTATACAGTAACTTAATGCAGTGAACAAATTCAATAAGAACTAAATTAGGGCTGGGTGATATGAAAAAATTCCAGTCACAATAATTTTTTCATATTGATTGATATCAATATATATTGTGATATGAATCAAATTACTATTTCTATCAAGCTTAAAGTTTTCTTTTTACTCCTGAGTGAGATGTGAAGCTATAACAAGATTAATTTTAAATATTTATTTTCTGTCAGAAGTTGAACTTGAAAAATGTAGTGTAGGATATTATACAACTGTATTTCAAATAATTATAAAACATAAATATAAATATTTTATAATATTCTGCTCATCACCTTACCGATAACTGAGTGAAGTGCCATGCCCACAGCACTGCAGCCTTTGTCCCACTGTCTGTCGTGATGCAGACTTGTTTGTCTTCAGTCAGTCTCCAGGATGCAAGTCCTAAAGTAATGACTGTATAGTGCATTGCTTGTTTGAACGTGGGTTTTCGGACAGTGGCAAAAATCCAAAACTCAGAGAGACAAGAGCCACGCAGGGTCCTGTACAGAGGCTGTCCTGTTTAAATAAGCTGAATGTCACAGCGGTCTCCAGTCCACACACCCCATAGTTGAAATACTGGCGTTACCACCACTGCTTTATGAAAATAATCTTTTTTTTTTTTTTTTTTTTTTAAACAGAATCAGCAGCTCATGCTTAGGAAGACAGGAGCTCCGCACAATTGTCACACGCGCATGAAGTTGAGAGCAGAGCTGCAGCAAGTTTCTCACAGCTTCTATCATTTGCCACATAAGTTATGAACCTTGTTTAAATTATGAGACCACAGGGTCCTAAAAACATTTGCAGTAATACTGTGTATCATGGTGTTGAGCTATCCACCATCACTGCAGGGGAAATTCCTCTACCATGACAGCCCTAGGTGTAATGGTGAAGATGCAAGGAGCAGAGGTAGTGAAAGTAGATGAGTTTAAATACCTGGTGTCATCCATCCATAGCAATGTAAAATGCGCAAGAGAGTTGAAGAAGAGAGTGCAGGCAGGGTGGAGTGGGTGGAGACGAGTGCCAGGGGTAATTTTTTTGACAGAAGGCTAACAGCAAGAGGGAAAGGGAAGATTTACAAGACTGTAGTGAGACCTGCTAGGATGTATGGTTTGGAGATGGTGGCACTGACAAAAGGACAGGAAGTGGAGCTGGAGGTGGCAGAGTTGAAGATGCTAAGATTTTCATTGGGAGTGACTAGGAGGGACAGGGTTAGAAATTAGTATATCAGGGACAGCTCAGGTTGAACGGTTTGGAGACAAAGTAAGAGAGGCAAGGCTGAGATGGTTTGGACATATGCAGAGGAGGGATAGTGGATATATTGAACAAAGGATGTTGAAGATAGAGCTGCCTGGCAGGAGGCAGGGGATAGGGTGTGATTGAGACAGATGATTCGCTATGGTAACCCCTAAAGGGAGCAGCCGAAAGAAGAAGAGGAAAGTGTAACTAGAGAAAAATATAGGTCACAATAGAAAAACACAATAGGTGTAAAATTCAAGAAGTTATGAAGGCAGAATAAAATCTTGTTAACTCTTGGGCCTGTAAAGCTAATTTGTAACATGTCCTTTATTTCCTAAGACACTTCAAAAAAGCTTTGTTAATGTTATTAACACTGAGCTCTCCATAGTCATCTTTGTCTTTTTTTTAATTCTCAAAACCACTTACGAGAATCATCAAATGCGATACCCAAATACTAGTGTGCCTGATGAATACACTGGTCAACACCAAATTTATTGTCTAAGTTTTTTTTAGCTGATTTAGGACAATTTTGATGTGCTGAATCGAAAAATCACATTGGTTTTGCTCAATCAGGTCAACTTTTTGAATTATGGCCACATGTTGTTTTATTATACATTTTTGTTTACATGTACGGGTATTTTCGCTTTATATGATGCAAAATTCTTTTTTATGTCTTGAAATTCTCTGAATTTTGAACAATGATGATGTAACATTCAATTTACATGTATTTGCCTGTATGTAAAGGTAAGTACATGCGCAGTACTAAGTAAGTACTAAGTAAGTACAAGTTTTTACTTAGCACCTGATTGAGAGAAACGGATGTCATTTTCAGATTCAGCGGTGCAAAATTGTCTTAAATCAGTTGAAAAAACAGACAACTTACAAAAAAATTATTTTTGTAACCCTGTGTAATCAGATAATCAATTATTTTTGTACAGCCCTATTGAATATATATTTTGGAGGATTTTCTGGCATAGAATGGGTGTTTGGGGGTAAAAATAGGTCTCCATTCATAGAAAAAGCAATATTTTGTGGCCTTGTTTAACAGGAATATATGCATTTCTCTTTTGCTTATTTTATAAACCAACATACATTTTATGCTAAACTAGATTAAACTCATTAAAAAATGTATTTCTTAGAAATATTTCTGGTGTCATTTATCTATGGCTACTGTAACGGATGCAGTAGAAATGACCATTATTCTTGAATTTTCATCTTTTTTGACTATGGCTTCATTTCCAAGGTGTATTTCAGTAGCTAGTATTTGATTTTAAAGAATGTGTTCAGGACTAATACCACAGTTTACTGGATTTTTATCTTTGCAAGTTGCACTCCTGTGCAGCAATTTTCACACAATTCTGCTTTGTAGTTTCTGTGCAATCTTGAGGACAGATAGGTGGCAGCTATCTTGTGACTCTTATCTTGGCTGATGAATAAAAACAACAATCTGAAGATAAGGACAGATGTCTGCCAGCTGTGTGTTTGTGAGGAAAAAACTGTACTAATAAGGACTCTATGGGGGACCCATGCTGTGGTATTCATCTCAGACTGAAAGACATGGAGATGCAGTAATTTCCTCTGAAGGAAGAGCATGGGGATTAAAGGGCTGGGGGACAAAAGGAATTGTCATGCGGGAATGAATTGTAATGCAGGACCTCAGGTAGCAGGGACATGTGAGTGTTGTGATATAAAAGAGAGTCCCTGCTACATGAGATTAATGTTTTCTGATTCTGGAAAATGTGAGAGAGTGAATAAAGTTCATCTGCTCTGAACGGGCTCAGCCCGAAGGAGTTACATGGGTCCGCCCTCCAGTGGGCTCACCACCTGCAGGAGGGATCATGGGGGTCCGGTGCTATGTGGATTAGGTGGCGGTCAAAGGCGGAGACCTTGGCGGACTGATCCCAAGCTTTCTAAACTGGCTTTTGGTACGTGGAATGTCCCCTCTCTGGTGGGGAAGGAACCTGAGCTGGTGTACGAGGTTGAGAGATACCGGCTAGATATAGTCGGCCTCACCTCAACACACAGCTCCGGTTCCGGAACCAATCTCCTGGAGAGGGGCTGGAGCTTGGCCTTTTCTGGAGCTGCCCTGGGCGAAAGGCGATGAGCAGGGGTGGGTATTCTTGTATCCCCCCACCTTGCTGGCTGTATATTGGAGTTTTCCCTGGTGGACGAAAGGGTTGTTTCCCTGCGCCTTCGGGTTGGGAAACGGGTCCTGACCATCATTTGTGCCTATGCACCAAATGATGTTTCAGAGTACCCACCCTTTTTGGAGTCTGTGACTGGGGTGCTGGAGGGTGCTCCTCTTGGAGACTCCATTGTCCTACTGGGAGACTTCAATGCGCACATGGGCAACGACAGTGAAACCTGGAAGGGGGTGATTGGGAGGAACGGCCTGCCCGATCTGAACCCGAGTGGTGTTCAGTTATTGGAACTTCTGTGCTAACCAGAGTTTGTCCATAACGAACACCATGTTCAAGCATAAGGGTGTCCATATTTGCACCTGGCACCAGAACACCCTAGGTCGCAGGTCGATGATCGATTTTGTTATCGTGTCATCAGACCTGCGACCGTATGTCTTGGACACCCGGGTAAAGAGAGGTGCAGAGCTGTCAACTGATTACCACCTGGTGGTGAGTTGGATCCGATTGCAGGGGAGGAAGCCATTCAGACCTGGTAGACCCAAACGTATAGTGAGGGTGTGCTGGGAACGTCTGGCTGAGGCCCCTGTCCGGGAGGTCTTCAACTCCCATCTCCGGAAGAACTTCAGCCACATTCCAAGGAAGTCTGGAGACATGGAGTCTGAATGGGCCATGTTCTCCACCTCTATTGTTGAAGCAGCTGCCCAGAACTGTGGCCGCAAGGTGGTCGGTGCATCTTGTGGTGGCAACCCCCGAACCAAGTGGTGGACACCAGTGGTGAGGGGGGCCATTAAGCTGAAGAAGGAGTCCTATCAAGCTTGGTTGGCTTGTGGGACTCCCAAAGCAGCTGAGGTGTACTGGCAGGCCAAGCAAAGTGCAGCTCGGGTGGTTGCTGAAGCAAAAACCCGGGTATGGGAGGAGTTAGGTGAGGCCATGGAACAAGACTTTCGGTCGGCCTCGAAGAGATTCTGGCAAACTGTCCGGTGGCTCAGGAGGGGAAAGCAGCTCCCTGTCCACACTGTGTGTGGTGCGGATGGAGCACTGTTGACTTCGACTGGGGATATCGTCGGGCGGTGGAAGGAATACTTCAAGGATCTCCTCAATCCCACTGACACGCCTTCCACAGAGGAAGCAGGGTTTGGGGACGAGGGGGATGACTCGCCTATCACAGGGGCTAAGGTTGCCAAGGTGGTTAAAAATCTCCTTGGTGGCCGGGCCCTGGGGGTGGACGAGATTTGCCCTGAGTACCTCAAGGCCCTGGATGTTGTTGGGCTGTCATGGTTGACACGCCTCTGCAACATTGCATGGAGGTTGGGGGCAGTGCCTTTGGCATGGCAAACCGGGGTGATGGTTCCTCTCTTCAGAAAAGGGGACCGGAGGGTGTGCTCCAACTTTAGAGGGATCACATTCCTCAGCCTCCCTGGAAAGGTCTATGCCAAGGTACTGGAGAGGAGAGTCCGGCCGTTGGTCGAACCTCAGATTCAGGAGGAGCAATGTGGTTTTCATCCTGGCCGTGGCACATCGGACCAGCTCTTTACCCTCTCGAGAATTCTTGAGGGTTCGTGGGAGTTTGCCCAACCAGTTTACATGTGTTTTGTGGACTTGGAGAAGGCATTTGACTGCGTCCCTCATGGTTTTTTGTGGGGGGTGCTTCGGGAGTATGGGGTATCGGGCTCGTTGTTACGAGCTATTCGGTCTCTGTACGACCGTTGTGAGAGTTTGGTTCGTATTGCCAACGCTCGGTCGGAGTCACTCCCAGTGAGAGTTGGTCTCCGCAAGGGCTGCCATTTGTCACCGATCCTGGTCATAATTTTTATGGACAGAATTTCTAGGCGCAGCCAGGGAACGGAGGGTGTCATGCTTGGTGACCACAGGATCTCATCTCTGTTGTTTGCAGATGATGTTGTCCTGTTGGCTTCATCCAGCAATGACCTGAGTGTGAAGCGGCTGGGATGAAAATCAGCACCTCCAAGTCCGAGTCCATGGTCCTCAGCCAGAAAAAGGTGGATTGTCCTCTCTGGGTTGGGAACAGGCTCCTGCCCCAAGTGGAGGAGTTTAAGTATCTTGGGGTCTTGTTCACGAGTGAGGGGAGAATGGAGCGAGAGATTGACAGACGGATTGGAGCAGCATCTGCAGTGATGCGGTCGTTGTACCGGTCTGTTGTGGTGAAGAGGGAGCTTAGTCCTAAGGCAAAGCTGTCGATTTACCAGTCAATCTACGTTTCTACTCTCACCTATGGTCACGAGCTTTGGGTAATGACAGAAAGAACAAGATCGCGGATACAAGCGGCTGAAATGAGCTTCCTCCGTAGGATTGCTGGACTCACCCTCAGAGATAGGGTGAGGAGCTCAGTCATCCGGGAAAGGCTCAGAGTAGAACCGCTGCTCCTCCACATTGAAAGGAGTCAGTTGAGGTGGTATGGGCATCTGATTAGGATGCCTCCTGGACGCCTCCCACTTGAGGTGTTTCAGGCACGTCCCACTGGGAGGAGACCCCGGGGCAGACCCAGGACTCGGTGGAGAGACTATGTCTCCCAGCTGGTCTGGGAATGCCTTGGTATCCTCTCTGAAGAGCTGGAGCAGGTGGCTGGGGAGAGGGAAGTCTGGGCTTCTCTGCTTGAACTGCTGCCTCCGCGACCCGGACCTCCGGAAAAGCGGTAGAAGATGGATGGATGCTCTGAACGCTCGGCCTGGTTATTCCTCTCTCCACAACTCTCTCAAAAATTCAAGCTAATTAGCTGTAGCTTTTATTTTTATCCTCCGCTGGTTGAAGCCTAAAGGGGTCGAAGAGCCCTTTGGGCAAAGACCGAAGGAGGATTATGTTATGGGTCAGTCCGTCCGTCTGTCCCACTTTCGTGAATTCAGCTCCTCCTATAATTTTGGTCCGATTGTTTTGAAACTTTTATCGTGGTTTGATATACACTGAGGATACACATATTGCAATTTGGTTCTGATCGGATGATTTTTGCAGGAATTGTAGCCCCTGACCTATGACCTCCTGTTTCACCTCACTTCATAGACAGTAACTGTCTTGTGAAATCAATTCCTTCTACAGTTTTGTTCCAATTGTTTTGAAACTTGGCACCATGGTTTGATATACTCTGATGATGCGCATATTACAATTTCACTCCCATCAGATGACCTTGAGGTCAAAGTTCAGAGGTCAGATTTTCCCTAAATTTTCTAAACACAATAACTACTGAAAGAAATGATGTAGGCTTTTCAAATCGATACAGTAGTTGTATCGAATACGCATCTTGGACGACTTACACCCTCTCCTAACTATGGGTTTGGGGTCAAGGGGCCAAAGGTCAAAGTTATTATTGCAGTTGCACTATGGTAGATGGTAAATGCTACATTAATTATTACTATAAAACGAGAAAAGCTAGGGCCATCAAACCTGGTACACAGGTTCACCTTGGGATCCTGACCTCTTATTATGGATTTGGGGTCAAAAGTCAAGGTTAGCATTCCATTTGCATTATTACTATAAAACGAGTAAAGCTAGGGCCACCAAACCTGGTCTACAGATTCACTGTGGGATCCTGACCTCAGACTATGGCTTTGGGGTCAAAAGATCAAGGTTAACATTCCTTATGCCTTATTACTGTACAATGAGTAAAGTTAGGGTCACCAAACTTGGTATACAGGTTCACCCTGTGACCCTGAAGTATGACTGTGGTTTTGGGATTGCAAGGTCAAAGGTCAACATCAAAATGCCTTATAAAGCATATTAAATTAAATCACCCTTTATGGGGACTTCCGGTTATGGCGGCCGCCTAGAAGGACACGTATCACTCTGCTCTGCCCCTGGAAATAAAAATTCGGCAAATAACTCTCTCATTTGGAACAGAACTTTTCCCAGCGTTTGGGTGAGGATATGCCGGTGAAGACTAAGGCTGGGAAATCAGGAGGGGGAAAAATTGAATCGCCGAAGCAGTCCAAATTAACGGACTTTAAAGTTTGTGGCGCAATAGAAAAAGCTGCGGATATGGCGGATGAAACTAGCGGTGGTGCGGTAACTGCTGCTGCTGACGATGGCGGCATAGGTGCAGTGCTGGCTGCCATTAGCTCAATGAGAGCTAAACTTGATGGGATTATGGCAGCGTTGGATGCAATGAGAAAGGAGTTGGGTGACTGCGTGGAGCGAGTGACGCAGGCGGAGCTTCGTGTTTCAAGTGCGGAGGATGAAATCAGCGGACTTCAAATAAAGGTGCGCACTTTGGAAAAAAAAAATAAAGATCTGGAAAATAGCGTTCTGGACTTGGAATCTCGGTCCAGAAGGAACAACCTGAGGCTGGTGGGTTTACCGGAGGGAGCCGAAGGTCGTGATTCATGCTCCTTTTTGGAGGGGTGGATCCCGGAGGCGCTGAACAACGCGGAGCTAAAATCATCAGTCGTCTTGGAAAGCTCCCACCGAATTGGCCCACCGAGAGGTAACAAGGCAGCACCGAGGACGCTAATTATGAAGTTTCTCAGCTACAGAGACAGGATGACGATCTCCAACGCGGTGCGGGCCAAAGGAGAAATTAAATACCAAGATCAGCAGGTGCGGTTCTACCCAGATCTGGCCTCAGGAATCCAACAATTAAGGAAGCAGTTTGACCCCATCCGCAAAGAACTGCGCAACCTTGAGATTCGTCATGGAGTGATTCACCCTGCAAGACCTCTGGTCACATATGAGGGCAGAACACGCATCTTCAAGACCCCCGAGGAGGCGCAGGAGCTCATCAAGAAGATCCAGGAAGAGACTGGTGGGAGCTAAGCATGAACAGAATATAGGGTAGAATATTTGAGCATTTAACTGATTAGAAGCATATAACAAGATTACAAAATATAGAATGTATTACATATTAAAAAAAAAAAAATACAAAATTGCTAAAAAAATTTTGGAGTTAAATTGGAAAATTACAGAAGAGAGTTAATGTTACGTTATTAAAAGCAGTAGAGTTAGGGTGATTGGGAGGATGAAGGAGTGGCTTTGGCTGATCCTCGTGGGTGTGGAACGGTCGATGGCTATATCGGGAGACGGAATTTTTCTTTTGCTTTTGGGGGGATTGCCACAAATGTGGGAAGGGGGAATTTGTTTGTGTGTAGTTTGTAGGGTGAATGTTCAACCACTCATTTTTTTGCTTTTCTGTTTAAGCATGTTTACACTGCAAGGTAATCCCAAACTCCCTATTGATTATAAATCAAAGCGTTAATCTTAATTTAACTTCATGGAATTGCAGAGGTCTACAAAATTTAAAAAAACTTAAACAAGTTATGAATAAAATAAAAGACATGGGCTCAAAAATTGTGTTTTTACAAGAAACTCATCTAATAGAGCAAGATGTAAAAAGAATTAGGAGTAGATGGCAAGGAAATGTTTTCACCTCATCATTTTCATCCCGAGCCAGGGGAGTTATGACTCTCATACATAAATCAGTCCCATTTCAAGTGAAAAATGTAATTGGAGACAAATTTGGAAGATATGTAATCATTCAAGGATCTTTGCTATTAGAAAACATAAATTTGGTGAACTTATATGGTCCCAATATAGATGATCAAAAGTTCTTTGCCAACTTATTTCTTATCTTATCATCACTTACAGGGCAACATATAATAGCAGGGGATTTTAATTGTACATTGAATCCCAGTATAGATAGATCAACAGGACTGGACTGTACGCACAATGGATGTAGGATGACCATTAATCATTTTATGAAAGAATTGAAATTGATAGATATATGGAGAGAAATGAAACCACAAGTTAAAGCATACTCTTGTTATTCCAATACCTACAAGACATTCTCACGTATAGATTATTTTTTGATCTCCACAGAATTAAGGTCCAAGATTCAAAACTGTTTTTATGATAACATCGTGATCTCTGATCATGCACCCTGCTGTCTAATGTATGTAGATAAGAAATTGACAAAGGAACCAGGTAGATGGCAATTTCAGCATAAATGGCTTCAGGATGAGGAATTTGTTAAGTATATAGAAAAACAGATAGATGAGTTCTTTGATATCAATACTACACAAACATCAGCATGTGTAAAGTGGGAGGCTTTCAAAGCTTTTATTAGGGGACATATTATTAGTTATACAGGTTCAAAATCTAAGAAGACTCGAGAGGAGAGAGTCCAATTGGAACATAAAATAAAAATTCTTCAAGAAAGAGTATATGCAGGAAGAGATCCAAGGTTGGAGAACGAATTACTGATTTTGAGAGCTGAATATGACAAAAAATCAGCGAATAGAGCTGCCTCGAGTCTTCTAAGATTGAAACAATCTTTTTATGAACAAGGTGAAAAATCAGGAAAGTTATTGGCATGGCAGATTAAACAATTAGAATCTAAAACACCAATTACCAGTATTATAAGTAATGGACAGGTAGTTATAGATCCTTCAGAAATTAATAGAGCCTTTAGAGATTACAATCTGGCATCTTTTTTATCCAAATTTCCAAAACCCTGACTACTCAGAGTTGGGACCAGGAAGCAGAGTCGCAGTCTTACACGCCTCTCTGCAGCTCCTCTTCATCCGCCACCCCTCAGCTTAGCCCCTGTCTTCCCCATCAGAGAATCGTTGTCTGCTCCCTCCAAAGTAAATAAAAATATAATGTATAAGCATCCCAAAGTGATAAAGCAAAATATTGGTAAAACTCAAATTAAACATAAAGCCTCTAAATTGAATGATTTGGCCTCTGTTCCTCCTCATAATTTAAAAATTAAATGTGGTTTATTAAATATTAGGTCTCTAACTCCCAAGTCTCTGTTAGTCCATGATCTGTTAATTGATCATCAGATTGATTTAATTTCCCTTACAGAGACTTGGTTAGGACAAGAGGATTATGTTGGTTTAAATGAATCAACTCCCTCTGGTTATTTAAACTGTCAAAATCCCAGAAGTTCTGGTCGTGGAGGAGGAGTAGCATCAATTTACCATTCCAAATTACTAGTTAATGTAAAGCAAAAAACATGTTATAATTCCTTTGAGGGCCTGGTCCTCAGCATTGGACACTTTAGCAATTCCAGGTTAAACCCAATTTTATTTGCCATAGTTTATCGTTCCCCATCAACCTATTCAGAATTTTTATCCGAATTTCCTGATTTCTTAGCTGATTTAGTGCTGAAATCTGATAGAATAATTATAGTAGGGGACTTTAATATACATGTGGATGTAGATAGTGACTGCCTTAATGTGGCTTTTAATTCAATATTAGACTCGATTGGGTTTTCTCAGAAAGTAGGAAATTCTACTCATTACCTCCACCATACATTGGACCTTGTTCTGACATATGGCATAGAAATAGAAAATCTGGTAGTGTTTCCTCATAACCCTGTACTGTCAGACCATTGTCTGTTAACCTTTGATTTTACTATTTCTGACTATTTGGCTCCTAAAGAAAAATATTATCACAGTAGATGCCTCTCAGATGATGCTGTTTCCAAATTTATGCAGATTGTTTCCTCTATGCCATGTGTCAACACAACGGAAATAAGCTATAGACAGCTTGCTCCTTCTGTAATTGATAACATGGTGGATAGTGTTTCAGCTTCTCTGCATCAGGCTCTAGACTTGGTGGCCCCCTTAAAAAAGAAAAAGTCTAATCAGAGATTTTTAACTCCTTGGTTCAACACAGAAACTCGTAGCTTAAAACAGAAGACTCGTCAATTAGAAAGAAAATGGCGCTCTACTAATTTAGATGAAATCTATTTAGCTTGGAGAAATCATCTTTTAATTTATAAAAAATCTCTTAGAAAAGCTAGAACGAGTTATTACTCTGCATTAATAGAAGAGAACAAGAATAATCCCAGGTTTCTTTTCAGTACTGTAGCCAGGTTGACAAAGAGTCAGGACTCTGTCAATCCTAGCATCCCCTTAGAGCTTACTAGTCAGGACTTTATGAACTTTTTCAATAATAAAATTTCATCCATCAGAGATAAAATCAATCAGATTCTTCCCACAGTTAACTTAAATACTGTAACTACTACAACTCCTTCTATTGATGTCTGTCTTGATGAGTTTACTCCAATCGACCTTTGTGAGTTAGACAAAATAGTTTCCTCATCCAAACCTTCAACTTGTCTTTTAGACCCTATTCCTACCAGGTTATTTAAAGAAGTCTTCCCACTTATTGGTAGCTTTATTCTTCATATAATCAATTCTTCATTAACTTTAGGCCATGTACCGCAGGCTTGTAAAACGGCTGTAATTAAACCCTTACTCAAAAAGCCAACGCTAGATCCAGGAGCTTTAGCTAACTATAGACCAATCTCTAATCTCCCTTTCATTTCAAAAATCTTAGAAAGAGTTGTTGCTATGCAATTATTTGACCACCTGCAGGGAAATGGTTTATTTGAGGAGTTTCAATCTGGGTTTAGAATCCATCATAGCACTGAAACAGCCTTAGCGAAGGTCACTAACGACCTCCTCATTGCATCTGATAATGGACTAGTTTCTGTACTTGTCCTTTTAGATCTTAGTGCAGCTTTTGATACTATTGATCATAATATTCTACTTGATAGATTAGAACACTATGTTGGACTTAATGGAACTTCGTTGCAGTGGTTTAGATCTTATTTATCTGATAGGTTCCAGTTTGTTCATGTAAATGATGAGTTTTCTCTCAGCTCAAAGCTTAGTCATGGAGTTCCATAGGGATCTGTGCTTGGCCCTACTCTTTTTAGTTTATATATGCTTCCGTTAGGCAACATTATTAGAAAGCACTGTATACATTTTCACTGTTATGCAGATGACACACAATTATACCTGTCAATGAAGCCAGATGATACTAATCAATTAGCCAAGTTAGAAGCCTGTCTTAAGGAAATCAAAGTTTGGATGACTTGTAATTTCCTGCTATTAAATTCAGATAAGACTGAAGTCATTCTTGTTGGTCCAAAAAACCTTAGAAATTCCTTTCCAAATCAAACTTTCAGTTTGGATGCAGTTACTCTTTCTCTTAATAGCTCTGTGAGGAACCTTGGAGTTATTTTTGATCAGGATTTGTCCTTCAATTCACATATTAAATTTGTTTCTAAGACTGCCTTCTATCATTTGCGTAATATTGCCAAGATTAGGAGCATCTTGTCTCAGAGTGATGCTGAGAAGCTGATCCACGCTTTTGTTAGCTCGAGATTAGATTATTGTAATTCTTTATTATCAGGTTGTCCTAAAACATCTTTAAAAAGTCTTCAGCTGATCCAAAATGCTGCAGCAAGAGTTTTAACAGGTACTAGAAAGAGAGATCATATCTCTCCGGTTCTGGCCTCCCTTCATTGGCTTCCCATAGAGTTTAGAATTAAGTTTAAAATCCTTCTTCTTACTTACAAAGCTCTAAACAATCAGGCTCCTTTTTATTTAAAAGATCTGATACTACCGTATCATCCTAACAGAGCACTACGCTCCCAAAATGCAGGTTTACTTGTAATACCTAGAATCTCCAAAAGTACAATGGGAGGCAGAGCCTTCAGTTATCAAGCTCCTCTCCTGTGGAATCAGCTGCCAATCTGGATTCGGGAGTCAGACTCGATCTCTGTTTTTAAGAATAGGGCTAAAACCTACCTTTTTGATATAGCCTACAATTAGGGAGGGATCATGTGTTTTCTGAACCCTCCCTTAGTTATGCTGCTAATAGGTTTAGTCAGCCGGGGGACCTCCAGTAATGCACTGGGCCTCACTCCTTTCCTCACTCTCTATGAAATATTTTTTTTTTTTTGCTGGTCATTAACATTTGTTTGTTCTCTCCCATAGATTGAGTCCCCATCGTGCTGTTTGCTCTCTACATGTCTGTTCTTTTCTTCTTCTCTATCCCCTCACCCCCCAGCCAGTCGCAGCAGATGACTGCCCCTCCCTGAGCCTGGTTCTGCTGGAGGTTTCTTCCTGTTAAAAGGGAGTTTTTCCTCTCCACTGTCGCCAAGTGCTTGCTCACAGGGGATCGCCTGATTGCTGGGGTCTTTCTGCAACTGTGGGGGTCCTCCCTACAGTTGATAGTGCTATGAGATGACTGTTGTTGTGAAATGGCGCTATATAAATAAAGTTGAATTGAATTGAATTGAATTTAGAGATTACTATGAAAAATTATATGATACCAAAAATGAATCTGACTTAACAAAACTACATGGGTTTTTGAATGAACTATTTATACCGTGTATTCCAAATGAAAATAGGGAGATACTGGAGTCTAAAATTAGTCAAGAAGAAGTTGGACTAGCCATTGATAATATGAAATCAGGAAAAAGTGCAGGACCAGATGGTCTTCCAGTTGACCTTTATAAAAAATTTAAGAATAAATTAACAAAACCTTTTTTGGAAATGGTTTTAGAAGCATTTCAAAATAGTAATTTACCATCATATATGAATAATGCCTTAATTATACTGTTGCCAAAACCAGGTAAGCCCTCTAATAAATGTGAAAATATGAGACCAATAAGCCTATTAAATGCCGACCTTAAGATAATTTGTAAAATTTTAGCAAGACGAATACAAGAAATTTTACCAAATATTATTAATCGAGATCAGAATGGCTTTATAAAGGGAAGACAAGGCTTCCATAATGTAAGAAGACTATTTAATATTATTTATTCTAATAAAGAAGCACCGGATACAGCTCTCTTATCACTGGATGCCGAAAAAGCCTTTGATAGAGTTGAATGGCCCTTTCTTTTTGAAGTCTTACAAAGGTTTGGACTTGGAAATAATTTCATAAAATGGGTTCAGATAATATATAATAATGCTACTGCAGAAATTCTAACAAATAACAATATTTCAAAATCAATAAAAATCAATAGAGGATGTCGACAAGGCTGTCCACTTTCACCTTTACTGTTTACTATGGCAATTGAACCTTTAGCGATGGCGATACGTCTACAGTCACAAATATATGGAATTAAAGTTGGACCAACAGAACATAAAATCTCCCTGTATGCCGATGACATAATTTTGTTTATGTCGAATCTTAAAAAATCAATTCCGACCTTGTTGAATTTAATAAAGAATTTCGGGGAAATATCAGGATATAAAATAAATAAAACTAAATCTTCAATATTAATGCTAAATGAGACCCAGAGAAATTACCCAGCCCCTGAGGTAAATCAATTCAATGTTGTAAATCAGTTCAAATATTTAGGAATCCAAATTGTGCCTAAGCTAGAATCAGTCGCCAGTGTCAATTATGAAGCCTTAATGACAGATATTGATGAGTTACTTCAGAGATGGATGTCACTACCAATGTCGATGATCGGGAGAATTAATATACTTAAAAGTAATATCTTACCTAAAATACTTTATTTATTTCAATACATTCCCTTACCACCACCTTTAGATTTATTCTCAAGAATTAAAAAAAAGTTAGTGGAATTTATATGGAACAACAGGAGGGCTAGATTACGTCTGTCTTTATTATATTTACCATTTGATCGTGGAGGTCTGAAATGTCCAAATTTTATGTTGTATTATTGGTCGGCACAACTGAGGTCTATGACATATTATTTTTCATCAAATGATCTCCCTCATTGGACTGAAATGGAATCATACAATTTACCTTTACCTCTTCCCATATTCATATACTCAGATTCGGCAAAAAAATTACAAAAACAAGTTAAAAATCCATTTGTAAAGCATATGATCAAAATATGGTGTGAAGCTAAAAACTATTTAAAAGAACCACAGTTATTGTCACAATTTAGTCCAGTATGGGGTAATCAATATTTTAAACCAGGGAGAGCGGACGCTGTATTTAAAGTATGGAATTTAAAAGGGATACAAAAGATTCAGGATTTATATTTGCCATGTGCAGAAAACATAATGTCTTTTGAAGAGTTGAGGATCAAATTTAATCTCAATAGAACACATTTTTTTAAATATCTTCAACTTAGAAACTTTATTCGATCAAATCAAAATAAAGCTCTCACTCGACCTATCTATTCATCCTTGGATAAAATGTTGATGAAAGATAGTAAAAGAAAGGGTATTATTTCAGAGTTTTATAACTCATTGACACTATTTTCAAGTGAAAATTCACTGAAAAGATTAAACTACTGGAAAGAAGATCTGCAAACTGAAATTTCAGAGGAACAATGGGAATTGGCTTGTACAGAAGCTCAAACCAAATCAATAAATGTACGCCTTAAATTGATACATTTCAAATGGTTAATGCGGATGTATGTTACACCGGAGGAGTTAAATAGATATAACAAAAATATACCAGATACGTGCACAAAATGTATGGAAAGTAAAGGAACTCTATTTCATTGTGTATGGGAATGTAGATTAATAAGAATGTTTTGGGAAGAGGTGAGGGTAACAATTGAAAAAATAATCTCAAAACAAATCATATTGAATCCTAAACTGTTTTTGTTGGGTCTGTACCCAGAAAAGCATAATTTTAATAAAAGTGAAAGAACATTCATAGACCTCAGTTTGCTTAATGCCAAAAAATGTATTGCACTATTATGGAAAAAGACTCATAGACCAGATGTGACTCAGTGGTTAAGACAGATGTTAACAAACCTTCCATTAGAAAGAATAACATATATACTGAAATCAAAGGAAATTGTGTTTGAGAATATATGGAGACCTTTTATTGATTATGTAAAAAATTTAAACATAACTCTTGAAGAAGAAGGTGAATGATATGTGTGGACCTTGTAAATTCCAAACTGGTGAACATAATATGTATACTTACAGTATGTGTTGGATTGTCTAGACTAAACAGAGGAGCATTGTTGAAGATTTGATTTTGTTGGTGGTTGTTGGTGTTTTTTTAGTGCATTTTTTTTTGTAGTACTTTAGTGTTAGTGTTTGATTGTTTGTATCATGTTTGTTTAAAAAAAAAAAAGGTTCAATAAAGATATTGTGGAAAAAAAAAATCACCCTTTATTGTCATTCAACCAATCATGTACAGTAGAACGAAATTGTGCTTTGTCCTATCTACAGTGTAAATTACACACACCCCATAGTAGAATCAGAAGGGCCACTGCCATGCAAGGCACCGCCACAGATTTCCCTCCTCCATTTCATTATTGCCGAGCACCAAGCTGGACGGCAGGAAGTTCCGCTTTTATATGGTCTTTGGCATGACCCGGCCGGGATTTGAACCCCTGCCTCCCGGGTGTGGGGCGGATGCTCTACCAACTGAGCCACCACTCCAGTGGTCAACAATAAAGAAAGCTAGGGTCACTAAACCTGGTACACAGGTTCACTCTGAGACCATGACCTCTGACTACAGGTTTGGCCTCAAAAGATCAAAGGTCAAGGTTGGCATGATTGCTTACTATAGAACGTGTAAAGCTCTCTATGGTCATCATACTTGCTAGACGGGTTTGCCTTGGGATCCTGCCCAACAATGATGTGTTGTATACTTTGTTGTATAATTGTGGATGATGGATTTATCATAATTCGGTTCTGCCACAGTAATTATATTGAAAAGTTGAAAACTGCTCTCATCAGTAAGTATTGGGATCTTCAAAGAAAACGGAGGTGTGGGATATTGCACTCGCCTTAGAGTGCTCTTGGTTGTTTTTTTTTTTAAGCTATGGTGACTGGTGCTCCTCCCCTTCCACATGAAATGGCCCATTCAGACACCTCGACCACTAGCCAGTTCTACCCCATTTCCCTCATCAAATGGGTCATGGTAGCCACTTTCTTTTCATTATGACTCCACTGCAGTCAGCTGCTCTGAGCTGCAGTGCTTACATGTGTGGTAGAGATGTGGGCGAGTCGTTGGTGCCGGTGACTGTTTGGAAAGATGGAGAGGAAACATTCAGGAGAAGTCCAGGTATACATGTGTTTTGATTAATAACATTTGAAGCTCTCACAGATGCTATACTATTAGGGCTGTGCGATATGACCAAAATTTCATATCACGATATATCATTTTATATCATGATAACGATATTTATCATGATATACACTACCGTTCAAAAGTTTGGGGTCACTTAGAAATTTCCTTATTTTTGAAAGAAAAGCACTTTTTTTCAATGAAGATAACTTTAAACTAATCAGAAATACACTCCATACATTGCTAATGTGGTAAATGACTATTCTAGCTGCAAATGTCTGGGTTTTGTTGCAATATCTACATAGGTGTATAGAGGCCCATTTCCAGCAACTATCACTCCAGTGTTCTAATGGTACAATGTGTTTGCTCATTGAGTCAGAAGGCTAATGGATGATTAGAAAACCCTTGTGCAATCATGTTAGGTCTGCAATGCTGTAATTGCTGCAAATGGAGGATTCTTTGATGAAAGCAAAGTTTGAAGGAAAAAAATTACTATTTCAAATAAAAATCATTATTTCTAACCTTGTCAATGTCTTGACTATATTTTCTATTCATTTTACAACTCATGGTGGTAAATAAGTGTGACTTTTCATGGAAAACACAAAATAATTGTCTGGGTGACCCCAAACTTTTGAACGGTAGTGTATATTTTCTGTAAATTCTACAGTTTAGATAATCACTGCACTGTGTACATAACTGTGTACATACGTATATTTATTTACTACTTGGGCTAACCTATTCTTATCTTATTAACTTATTTACTATTGCTCTGAGTGTTGCTATCTATTTGCTGTTGCAATCCTGTAATTTCACCATTGTGAGACTAATAAAGGCTTTTCTTATCACATTAAAAGGACCATCTCTTTTTTCAAACTTTTTTTTACATGCATCTTTTTCCCCTCATAATTTTGCAGTGTTGTTATAAAATAGATTTTTCATGTGCATTTGAGACTTGATTCTCATAAATGTCAGTTTTTTCTTCTAAATCATATCATATGAATAAAAAGTAAACATCAATAAGTTAAATTTTTCCTGAGCCAAAGAAGAACAGCAAAAAACCCCAACAGCACAACATAAAAAATGTCTGAAAATGAGAAAATTACCCATCGCTGTCATCTACAGATGTAAATTAGCTGTTTGTTTAAATCAGTGAAAATTTAAGTGTAGACCTGCAGCATGAAGATGCCATTCTGGCCTGATTTAACCTATTTACTTTTTAGTGAGAATATTTCAGATTGGTCATGGTCTGAAAATCAAAGACACAAAAGGTAATGTAATAAAATACATGTGATGGCTTTAACTTTATTCATTATTGCTGGTTGACTAGTTAAAATTATTAGAAATCAAATTACATTAAGAGCCAACTTGCTCCTCCCACCCATTTTAATTAATTTATTATTTATTTTGTGTGTATGTGCCACTGTCATGCACTTTTGTAGCTTTAATAAATTTTTTTCAGACAAAACTAAAAAACTCAGCAGTAATTTAAACCAAAGAAATGATGGTCTGATACACTATAATGTTTCCAATTAGCACAACTTAGCATCGTCAGTTAGCATTTGCCGTTTTATAATTAGACATGGTGTTAACGTTACTTAGCGGACTATCCTCTCTGACTCAGCATGATGGAATACAGTCCCACATCCCTGGCAAACAGGAGTAGCAGCTGTTTGACCAAATCTGTAGTTTGGAGATAGCAACCAGCGGACAGCAGAGCCACCCACCACACACCTGTTCTACTGCGGGGGGAGAGGTGGGATGCTGACAAGTAGTGTGTGAGGGGCGTTCCTCAAGAAACGGGAGTATGTGCATTTTAAATCATGATATAAACGAAAGTATTCTATGAAACAATAGACATTTTTATATCGTCATCCAACATATATCGTCATATCGCACAGCCCTATATACTATTAGTTGTCTTCCCTAGGATTTCTTATGATATAAATATCTAATTGATGTTATTTTGTTAACACAATGTGAGTCGATATTTGGACCACTTCCATAGTTTTAACGGTGCTCTCCAGTTTGAATCTGCAGTGCAAAATCTGATTGAAACCTTGTTAGAATGCTGAAGTTTGCTGAACAAAATATCAATATTTTTAAAAGTGGAAGATAAAGAGCATGCTTTGTAGAAATCTAAGCTGTACTAGTATACACTCACTGGCCACTTTAATAGATATGCCTTGCTATTACTGGGTTGGTTCCATTTTGCCTCCAGAACTGCCTTAGTTTACCATGGCATAGGTTCAGCCAGGTGCTGGAAACATTTCACAGAGATATTGGTCCATACTGATATGCTAGAATCACAGTTGCAGCAGATTTGTTGGCTGCACATCCACAATGCTCCATGCATGAATACATTTTTATGTTGTTTATGCCAAATTCTGACCCTAATTCCCCAATGTTGCCGCAAAAATTAAAACTCAGACCAGATGATGTTTTATCCACTTTTCTGTTGTCCAGGTTTGATGAGCTTGAGTGAATTATAGCCTCAGTTTCCGGTTCTTAGCTGACAAGACTGGCACCAGTTCAGGTCTTCTGCAGCTGTAGCCAGTCTGCTTCAAAGGTTAATGTTTTGTGCCTTCAGAGATGCTCTTCTTTATACCTTGGTTGTAATGAGTGGTTAGTTGAGTTAGTGTTGCCTTTCTGTCAGCTTGAGCCAATTCTGGGTGTTCTCCCCTGATCTATTACTTGAATGAATGAATCTTTATTTTCGGATAGATTAAAAGTAAAGATTAAAAAAGAAACAGAATAATATAACAAAGGGGGAAAAAAATCCAACAAGGTCAAATTAGACAATAACTCCTCTGATTATACAGTTCAACATAAGTTATCCGAAATAGGTGATGGCTGAAGCCGCAGCTTATATTGCCCACCCATATTCCATCCAAGAATTCAAAAGAAAAACAAAACGAGCGATTACAATTCGGAACAAAGCTAAGACAAAATGTGTCAAAAAAAACTAAGCAACAACACAACACAGACTGGATATGACAATCCTTATGTGATTTTACATGTCATCTTGGATATATGTTTGGAATATTTCTTCCTTTAGTTTTTGTTTAAATTGTCCAAGCGTTGTACATGATTTTAATTCGGGTCCAAAATTGTTCCATAATCTGACTCCTTGCACTGAAACACAGTGTTGCTTGGTGGTAGTTCTCACTGAAGGTTTTTGAAATATACATGTTCCTCTGAAATGATATTGTTTCTCCCTTATTTGGAACAATTTTTGGATATTTGCGGGCAGTGATAGATTCTTCACTTTAAACATTATTACCTCCGCCAAGGAGGTTATGTTTTCATCAGCGTTGGTTTGTCTGTCTGTCTGTCTGTTTGTTTGTTAGCAAGATAACTCAAAAAGTTATGGACGGATTTTCATGAAATTTTCAGAGATTGTCAGAAATGGGGTATCCTTCAGATGATTAGATTTTGGTGGTGATCCGGATCACCGGGGGAACTGTGGCGCTTGGCGGAGGTCTGCGCTCTCCGAGTGCTTTTCTAGTTACTGCAGTGTTAAAGTCAACCAGATCTTTCAACTTGAGAGCTTTTAATTTAAGAAAAAGTGGGTTTGTTGGTTCCCTGTAAGCAGCTTTGTTTATTATTCTAATAGCTCTCTTCTGAAGCATAAAGACTGGATATATGCTTGTTTTATATGTATTTCCCCATACTTCAGTACAATATGTCATATATGGGAGTATTAATGAATGATACAGAGTATATAGTGTGGGTTGATTCAGCAAATATTTCACTCTGTGTAGTATTGCAATTGATTTAGATATTTTACCTTTAATGTAATTAATATGTGACTTCCAACACAGTTTATTATCAATTATTACTCCAAGAAATTTAGTTTCGGATACCCTTTCAATCTCCACACCATTTATACTGAGTTTAGATACTAAGTTGTTGTGATGGTTGTTAAAAACTATAAATTTTGTCTTACTTAAACTGAGCGTTAATTTGTTTGAATCAAACCAAACTTCTGCATTAACTAAGAGAATAATAAATGTTAAAAATTAACCTGTCCAAGCAAACGTGAAAATGTAGTGAAGCGTGGCTGATGGAGCGCCATCACCACAAGCCAGAAAAAAAATGTCCTGTAATTTATTTTTTCTGGTCCAGTACCTTTTAAAAACTAAAACTGCTGTTTAATTAAAGTACAAAAAAAAAAATACCTGTTCTCCTCCTTTCCTGAAGCTCTCTACAAGCTGCATCTCAGTTCAGCATCTACACCCTACGTAGACCATGCAGCCTTTGGAGGCCACACCTTTGAAGGACAGAAAGACTGAATCGAACGGCTGGTAAATGAGTCTCATCTGAGGATCAACTGACAAAAAAAAATCCATGGATGTAAAATGGCTTTCATTGTAAAAATGACTTTCACAGCCATTTTTTGTGGCATTTTTTGTGACGTCACCAAAGGGAGAGACAAACATTGATCTTAACTGGAGTTTTGTCTCAGAAGGGGATAAAGTATACTGCTAATCAGTACTGATGTGAGAGAACACAGCCTGATGATATTTAGCCTGTTGGACATTAAAAACCCATGAATAGATTTGGATTTGAAAAATCAGTGAGGAATTAATGTTTTTAGGAGAAAAAAATGGAGAAGAAAAGAAAAGCTGCATTGTGTCACAACTCGTCTTCGCCAGTCATCTGCCTCAGCTGCGTGCACACCTGCGCCTCATCAGTCGCCGGCTATTTAACCCGCTCGGCCCAGAGCTTCGGTCTGGAGCCGTCTGTTCGCCAACGCTCTCTAATCCCTGCGCAGGATCGTCTCTTCCTGGCCTGTGCCATTCTCCACCCAGCAAGTAAGCTGTGTTGTTTGCTCACCTGTCCTTCAGTCTCTCCCCTGTGCACAGGTGGATCCTCCAGGCGGCGGATTCCTCCTATCCTCGCCTTATTCTCGTCCTCTTCTCCCTCTCATCGCCGAGCGCGGAGCAGGGCGCTGTCCTCCAGGCAGGAGCTTCACTTGTCAACGCTAGCCACCGCTACACCTGCAAGTAAGCAACGCTTTGCATATTAACCCTGCATGGTGAAGGTCCGCTCATATCCCTGTCTCTGCTCTGTCCATAGGGTTGCCCGGCTGCACAGCGTACCATTCTGCCCCAGGCGCTCCCTGTTCACCTGCAGTCCATTCACATTCCACACACACGCATCCATACACACCTTGCTGTTGAATAAAGCCTTTAAATCTCACCTGAGCCTGTGTGCGTGTTCCCTGGGCCCGTTATTATGTCAGTACGGCTCCAGCAGGGCAGCCCAGCGGACAGCGGGCTCGCACGCCAACTTTCCACCCTCGAGGCTTGGGTAGATTTAATTGCTCATCAACAACAAGTCATCCTTAATCAATTAACTAGCATCACTCACCGTTTGGATCGCCTGGATCCCCAGCAGGCGTTTCCTCCAGCTCATCCTAGCGGGCTAGCTCCCGCCGCTCCCCTAGCTAGCCAGGCTAGCTCGGGACCGCCAACCCGGCTCACACCCATCCCCACACCTGCGCGCTTTAGCGGAAAGCTCGGTGAAGCGCGCGGGTTCCTCTTGCAGTGTGAGTTGGTATTCCAGCGCGTCCCTGGGGACTTTCCCTCTGACCACAGCCGGATTGGGTACATTGCCAATCTCCTGCAGGGGCGAGCATTAGCCTGGGCTTACGCCGTCATGGCGAAGCCCAGCTACGCGAACCTGTCCTTTATCCAATTCGTGCAGGATTTCTTTGAAGTTTTTGACCACTTGGATCACAACAGCATGCTAACCGATCGGCTGCTAAACCTTCACCAGGGTAGCCGGTCGGCAGCCGATTACGCTGTCGACTTCCGGGTGGCAGCGGAGGAAGTTGGCTGGGGCGATGCCGCCCTCTGCAGCATCTTCCTTCGGAGCCTAAATTCTAGTCTGCGGGACGAGTTGGCCTGCCGGGATCAGCCGGAACGGTTGTCTGATTTAATCTCCTTAACAATTAGTTTGGATAACAGGTTGAGAGAGCGGGCCGCCGAGCGGAAGTCCTACAGCCACTCGCGCGGAGCCTCTGCCCGCGCCTCTCAGCCTCGCCCCCTGGCGTTACCTGCTCCAGAGTCCGCTGACGAATCTGAGGCGATGCTGGTCGGGTGAGCCAAGCTCCCTCTAGCGGAGAAACAGCGCCGCAGGGAGCTGGGTCTCTGCATGTATTGCGGGGACGACCAGCACTCCGTGGAGCGTTGCCCGATTAAGCCAAAAGGGGAGGTCCGCGAGTCACTGTAGGGGGCCTCGTGGACGCAGCCCGGCCTAATCCCCTCTCAAAATGCTTACTGCCCATTAGGTTCTGTCACAACTCCATCGGGCACCTCACTCACGCACTGGTGGACTCGGGGGCAGAACAGAACTTTATTTCCAAGAGCCTGGCAACCCACTTGGGCATCCCATGTCAAGCATTGCCAGCCCACCTCAATCTCGTCACCCTCTCCCGTACGCCTTTGGAAAGGGTTACCCATCGCACCAAGCCGGTGCCTGTCATCATCTCTGGCAACCATAGAGAGGATCTTAGCCTATTCGTCTTGCCCACCTCGGCTTCCCCCGTCATCCTGGGCTACCCGTGGCTGCGCCTCCACAACCCCGTGCTTGATTGGCAGTCCGGCAGCATCCTCTCTTGGAGTTTGTTCTGCATGGGCACCTGCCTCCAGTCTGCTGCCTGCGCCCCGTCTGCTCCTCCTCCTGCCCCGGACTCGCCCCTGCCGGACCTCACCCTAGTGCCTCCGGAGTTCCACGATCTGGGGCTCGTCTTTAGTAAGTCCAAAGCGCTGTCTCCCCCCCCCCCCCCACCCGTATGACTGTGCCATAAACCTCCGCCCAGGGGCGCCGTTACCATCTGGCCGCTTCTACAGCCTGTCTGTCCCGGAGCGGGAGGCCATGGACACATACATCAGAGAGTCACTTAGCGCTGGCATCATCCGCCCCTCCCCATCCCCACTCGGAGCTGGGGTTTTTTTTCGTCTCCAAGATGGATGGATCCCTGTGGCCGTGTATCGACTTCCGGGCTGTCAACGACATCAAGGTGAAGGGCAGATATACCCTCCCCCTTATGGATTTCGCCTTCAGCTCCCTCCAGGGGGCCACCTGGTTTACCAAGCTGGGCCTCCGCAGCGCGTACCACCTTGTTCGGATCCGGGAGGGCGATGAGTGGAAGACGGCGTTCCGGATGCCCAGCGGCCATTTTGAATACCTGGTCATGCCGTTTGGGCTCAACAACGCTCCAGCCGTCTTCCAACGGCTCATGAACGACGTCCTGCGGGACTTCCTGGGGGTCTTCGTGTTCGTGTACCTGGACGACATCCTGATCTTCTCCAGGTCTCGGGAGGAGCATCAGGCCCATGTGAGGCGGGTTCTGCAGCGGCTTCTTGAAAACAGACTGTACGTTAAGGCAGAAAAGTGTGAGTTTTTCACCAAGAAGACCTCTTTCCTGGGTTTCGTCATTTCCCATGATCAACTCCTCCCTGACCCCGCCAAGGTCAAAGTGGTGGTCGAGTGGCCCACCCCCTCTTCCAGAAAACAGGTGCAACAGTTCCTTGGATTCGCTAATTTCTACCGCCGCTTTGTGCCTTAGTGCAGCACTATTGCCTCACCTCCCCCAAGGTGCCATTCCAGTGGACCGAGGAGGCAGCGTCAGCTTTCGAGACCTTGAAGACGGAGTTTTCTTCCTCCCGGGTCCTGACCCAGGTTGACCCCTCGCTGCAGTGCTTGGTCGAGGTGGATGCATCCGACACGGGGGTGGGGGCAGTTTTGTCTCAGCGTTCTCCGGTGGATGGGGTGGTGCGCCCCTGCGCCTTCTTCTCCCGGCGCCTGTCGGCTGCTGAGCGAAATTACGACGTCGGTGACAGGGAGCTCTTGGCAGTGAAGCTCGCGCTGCAGGAGTGGCGTCACTGGCTGGAGGGGGCAGCGCAGCCTTTTGTAGTCTGGACAGGTCACAAGAACCTGGAATACCTGAGGTCGGCCAAGCGTCTGAACGCCCGCCAGGCGCGCTGGTCTCAGTTCTTTGGCCGCTTCAGGTTCACGATCACCTAACGTCCAGGCTCCAAGAATGGTAAACCTGACGCGCTGTCTAGACAGTTCGCTCCTGAGACCCCGGAGGAGCGAGACCACACCATCTTGCCCACCTCGTGTGTCGTGGGGGCTGTTTCCTGGTCCATCAGGGACAAGATCCGGAAGGCGCAGGAGACCAAACCTGATCCTGGCGGCGATCCGGCGGGAAAGCTCTTCGTGCCATCGTCGGTCCGGGGTGACGTCATCCACTGGGCTCACGCATCCAAACTCGCCTGTCACCCTGGTGTCTCCCGGCTGGTGGACCTCCTTCAACGCTCCTTCTGGTGGCCCGGACTTCGGAAGGACGCTGCCAACTACGTCTGTGCCTGCCCCCAGTGCGCAACGAATAAGACCCCGAACTCACCTCCAGCAGGGCTGCTCCATCCCCTGCCTTTCCCTGGCAGACCCTGGTCCCATGTAGCCCTGGACTTCGTCACTGGCCTCCTCGTTTCTAATTCGTACGACACCATCCTGACCATTGTGGACCGATTCTCCAAGGCTGCCCACTTTGTGCCCCTCCACGGTCTTCCCATGGCACGGGAGACGGCTGATCTCCTAGTCCAGCGTGTGGTCAGGCTACACGGGATTCCGACCGACGTCGTATCTGATCAGGGGCCTCAGTTCGTGTCCAAGGTCTGGACGTGTTTTTGCAACGACCTTGAGGCCACGGTGAGTCTCTCCTCCGGTCACCATCCTCAATCCAACAGGCAGTGCGAGCGCGCCAATCAGGAGCTGGAGGCTGCCCTGCGCTGCGTCACCTCCTCTAACCCCTCTTTCTGGAGTTCTCACCTGGCTTGGGTGGAATACGCCCATAATTCTATGCTGTCATCGGCCATCGGGATGTCCCCTTTCCGGGCGTCATTGGGATACGACCCTCCGTTGTTCCCCGAGCAGGAGGGCGAGGTGGCAGTTCCATCCATCCAGGCACATCTGAGGCGCTACCAGAGCCTATGGACCAGGACGCGCAAAGCGCTTTTATGCACGGCGGCGCGCAACACCAGTACAGCCAATCGCCACAGGAGAGCTGCTCCCGGTTACCAGGTGGGCCAGCGGGTCTGGCTATCGGCTCGGGACATCAATCTTAAGGCTGAGAAGAGGAAGCTGGCGCCACGTTTCATCGGTCCCATCACGATCTCCAAGGTAATTAACCTGGTGGCTGTGCGTTTGGCCCTCCCCCCCCTCCCTCCGTGTCTGTCCCACATTTCACGTGTCCCAGGTCAAATCCGTGATCTCTGACTCACTTTGTCCTCCTCCTAGGGCGCCTCCCCCTCCTGTGATGATTGACGGCGACCCGGCGTGGAGGGTCACCTCCATCCTGGACTCCTGACGCCGAGGTCGCAGGCTGCAGTATCTAG
This sequence comes from Pholidichthys leucotaenia, assembly GCA_020510985.1. Taxonomy (NCBI): domain Eukaryota; kingdom Metazoa; phylum Chordata; class Actinopteri; order Cichliformes; family Pholidichthyidae; genus Pholidichthys; species Pholidichthys leucotaenia. The sequence goes on along the minus strand of CM035837.1, from coordinate 255,988,432 downwards.
TGGATTGGGAGGGGTATGGCCCGGAGTGGAGATCCTGGGTGCACCCTTCCTTTGTGCTGGATAAATGTCTCACCACGGAGTTCCACCGGGTGCACCTGGATAAACCAGTGCCGGGAGGCGCTGCTCGGGGGGGGGGGGGGGTGGAGTACTGTCACAGTTCATCTTCGCCAGTCATCTGCCTCAGCTGCACGCACACCTGCGCCTCATCAGTCGCCGGCTATTTAACCCACTCGGCCCAGAGCTTCGGTCTGGAGCCGTCTGTTCGCCAACGCTCTCTAATCCCTGCGCAGGATCGTCTCTTCCCGGCCTGCGCCATTCTCCACCCAGCAAGTAAGCTGTGTTGTTTGCTCACCTGTCCTTCAGTCTCTCCCCTGTGCACAGGTGGATCCTCCAGGCGGCGGATTCCTCCCATCCTCGTCTCATCCTCGTCCACTTCTCCCTCTCATCGCCGAGCGCACAGCAGGGTGCTGTCCTCCAGGCAGGAGCTTCACTTGCCAACGCCAGCCACCGCTACACCTGCAAGTAAGCAACGCTTTGCATATTAACCCTGCATGGTGAAGGTCCGCTCATATCCCTGTCTCTGCTCTGTCCATAGGGTTGCCTGGCTGCACGGCATACCATTCTGCCCCCGGCGCTCCCTGTTCACCTGCAGTCCATTCACATTCCACACACACACATCCATACACACCTTGTTGTTGAATAAAGCCTTTAAATCTCACCTGAGCCTGTGTGCGTGTTCCCTGGGCTCGTTATTATGTCACATTGATGAGTGTTTGCAGATAGTTTTCACACTTGCTGCTTATTGCTATTAAATTGTGGTTGTGCTAGAATTCAAAGTTATCCAAGACTTACAGTGGATAGTTTTTGCTGTAAATTGAATCATTAAAAGTAGGGATGGGTGATAATGGATGGCAAAAAAATAATATGACAATATTTCTGTGAATTTTCACAATATTGTTATTCAGGATGATATCATAAAGTACTATTTTTATCCCCTGCTGGTCAAAGTCCAAAGAGGGGATTATGTTATGGGGAAGTCCGTCCATCTGTCCCTCCATGTGTTCCACTTTTGTGAAATCAACTCCTCCTACAGTTTTGTTCCAAATGTTTTGAAACTTCGTGCCGGGGTTTGATATATACTGATGATGCGCATATTGCTATTTGACTCTGATCGGATGATTTTTGCAGGAATTAAACGGTCTGTCCCAAATGCCATTTGTATTCCTACCCCTTTGCCTACCCCTGTGAATTGGGTCATCCCTTTAGGGCTGCAGTATGTCATTAATAGTCGCTGATGTATTTAACCTAAATGGACACTACCTGTTTCACCAGAAAAAAAGAAGAGAATGAAAACTGATGATGAAATAATCATTGTTTAGATGCATTACATCAACATATGTGGAAGATTCTGAACTGATGCCCATATGTCAAAGAACCGATTTTTAAATGTCCAGAGTTTACAGCAAGCTAGCTATGTTTATCTATGCCAGAGCTGAAGAGGAAGTAACCTGATGCAGTACCTGTAGTGGAATATATGCTGGTTAAATGTTAAATTCCTGTTGACTTGTCACATCTCTCCTCCACTTATTTTATTAATAAAAAATACTGGAAGTAAATTCATTATGGGTGATTACAATCAGGGATTGACATGAACACCCGCCAACCCACTGTCACGCCTCGCCGCTCATCTGCGGCGCCAGCTGCACGCACACCTGCACCTCATCAGCGGCGAGGGATTTAAGCCGCCTCGCCCTGGGCTTCGGCCTGAAGCCGTCAGTCTTCACTCGCTACGATTGCTGCAAGGAATCTCTACCTACTCAGCAAACATTCTGATAAGAAGCTCTTACCTCATTCCTCTCCCAGTCTGCTCCCCTGTGCACAGGTGGATTTCCTGGCGGCGGACCACTCCTCTCCGCCTCCATTCCCTCGCTGCTGCACCGGGCGCTCCAGGTCGCTGTCTACCGGACCTCATCCTTGCTGTGCCAGCCACCTGCTAATTCCAAGTAAGCTTGTCACCATTTTTATATCTCCTGTGTTGGTGTGGTGCCCGTCACCCTTCTCCCTTTGCTTCTCCCATAGGGTTGTCCGGCTGTACGGTCTCCTGCCTCCGTGCCCGATGCAGACGCCACCACCAATACATTCACATCCCGCAGACACACATTCATACACACTTGTTGTTAATAAAACTATTAGATCTACTCTGAGTCTGCGTGTGTGTCTCCTGAGCCGTGCATTATGTCACCCACCAATGACGGGTAGATTTCGGCAGTGGCTGGTAAGACAGTGACTCCCACTAGCCACTTTGGTGGGTTGTAGTTTTCTTAGATGGCATCTAAAATATACAGTAAAGCTCTGCAATGTCAGACTATGAAACCACAACTGCCATAAGCACTATCTGTACACATTGTGTGTTCATTGATCCACTGTCACCATGGACAGAGTCAGGCTGGATCCCGGTAAAGCAGAAGCCGCAGACAGTCTCCTCGGTGGGTTGGTCTCCTATCCTGCCCTTACCGCAGTCCGGTGGAAAGAAATGCCATGGTGGGTGGTGACTCTTTGTACTGAGCCCAGAGTGGAGCCAGATTCTGATGCCATTTCTCAAGACTGGCTGCAAAGTGAACTCGCTGTGGACGAATAGATAGCAGCCGGCAGAACACACCTGTCCCTGCTCTCAGCGATCAGATCACAGAGACAGGTACCCCCGATCCCCCGTTGTCCCTGTGGTTAATAGTCCCGTTTAATGTCCGCAATTGTGTAAATTTAAAGTCTTCTTACGACAGAGAGAAAAAGTGACTGCACTGTGATATGTTTCTGTGAAGAACAAATGAAGCTTCTTCTGAGGCGAACTTTCATTTATCTATGATTTCAATTTTCCATCCATCCATCCATCTTTTACCGCTTTTCCGGAGGTCCGGGTCGCAGAGGCAGCAGTTCAAGCAGAGAAGCCCAGACTTCCCTCTCCACAGCCACCTGCTCCAGCTCTTCAGAGAGGATACCAAGGCGTTCCAAGACCAGCTGGGAGACATAGTCTTTCCACCGAGTCCTGGGTCTGCCCCGGGGTCTCCTCCCAGTGGGACGTGTCCGAAACACCTCAAGTGGGAGGCGTCCAGGAGGCATCCTAATCAGATGCCCATACCACCTCAACTGACTCCTTTCAATGTGGAGGAGCAGCGGTTCTACTCTGAGCCTCTCCCGGATGACTGAGCTCCTCACCCTATCTCTGAGGGTGAGTCCAGCAATCCTACGGAGAAAGCTCATTTCAGCCGCTTGTATCAGCGATCTTGTTCAACAAGATCGCGGACTTCAATTTTATTTTATCTTATTCATTTACATGCTGTTGTGATATGCAGCTGTTTCATGGAAGTAAATCCTCTAAATATATATTTTTAATTGGCTAGTCCAGGGGTATCAAACATATGGCCTGCGGGCCAAAAACAGCCGACCAGGAGGGTCCAAATGTTTCTCTTTGAAGATGCAGCTTTCTTTTTAGTAAATTTCTGACTTTCTACTGATTAGAATTGTTCATGTAAATTTGAGACATTTTTCTCCATAAGATGAGACTTTTTTTCTCATCAGTTTTCTTTTTCTTCTTTTTTCTGGTGGAAACAAGGGGCCTTTGATTTCAAGAGCCAAGGGGTAGGCGAAGGGGAAGTGGTAGGGGTACGAATTGGGATGGACCTCGAATCAACCTGCACGTCACTTTCACATTGCAAATATTTTTCTCGACTGTTTTATAGTATTTACTGCTGTTAATGCATACAGTGCATCCGGAAAGTATTTACAGCACTTCTTTTTTCACATTTTGCTATGTTACAGTGTTATTCCAGAATGGATTAATTTTTTTTTTTCCTCAAAATTCTACACACATCACATAATGACAATGTGAAAAAAGTTTTTTTTTTAGACTTTTGCAAACTTTTTAAAAATAAAAAACAAAGAAATCACGTACATAAGTATTCACAGCCTTTGAAATGATGCTCAAAATTGAGCTCAGGTTCATCCTGTTTCCACTGATCATCCTTGAAATGTTTCTCCAACTTAATTGGGAGTGCACCTGTGGTAAATTCAGTTGATTGGACATGATTTGGAAAGGCACACACCTGTCTATATAAGGTCCCACAGTTGACAGTGCATGTTTGGAGGAAACCAGGAACCACTCATGACCAGGCCAATACCATCCCTGCGGTGAAGCTTGGTGGTGGCAGCATCATGCTGTGGGGATGTTTTTCAGTGGCAAGAACTGAGAGACTAGTCAGGATAGAGGGAAAGATGAATGCAGCAATGTACAGAGACATCCTGGATGAAAATCTGCTCCAGAGCGCTCTTGACCTCAGACTGGGGCGACAGTTCATCTTTCAGCAGGATGACAACCCTAAGCACACAGCCAAGCTATCAAAGGAGTGGCTTCAGGACAATTCTATGAATGTACTTGAGTGGCCCAGCCAGAGCCCAGACTTGAATCCAATTGAACATCTCTGGAAATAGCTGAAAATGGCTGTGCACCGACGCTTCCCATCCAACGTGATGGAGCTTGAGAGGTGCTGCAAAGAGGAATGGGCAAAACTGCCCAAAGATAGGTGTGCCAAGCTTGTGGCATTGTCATGATCCGGTGCATGGGCGGGGGCCATGCCAGATTAGTTTTGTCTTTTTCTGATTGTTTATTTTTTCTGTTCACCTTGTTTGTTGTATTTGGTTCTTGGTTTTGATTAGTTCTTTGTTAGTTTCTGTACTTCCTTTTTTGGTTCATTGTTTTGATCGTTGCTGGCACTGTGACAGCTCGCACGCCACTTCCGGCTGTCAGGTTCTGTTCACGGGCTGTCACAGCTGCCAGCAATGATCGTCACTCATGACCTCGCAGGTGTTGTCAATCCGGGGTTTCCTATTTAATCAGTTTGCACCACTTCCGTGGTGCAGTGGCAAAAAGACTTCTTCAGTCGGGAATCCCCAGGACTTGCTACAGTTAAGTTATTATTTACCTGCCTTGTTCTCGTTTATTACCCCAGCCTCAGTGCTGCGTTTTTCATTCCCTTGTGTTTTGTTTTCTGTGTTTCTTTTCTTTTAATAAAACTGCAAACTCACAGTCAGCCTTTGGCACCCCTGCTTGCTCTTGTGGAGGGCCATTCATGACAGACGTCATATTAAAAAAGACTTGAGGCTGTAATTGCTGCCAAAGGTGCATCAACAAAGTATTGAGCTGTGAATACTTACGTACATGTGATTTCTTAGTTTTTTGATTTTTAATAAATTTGCAAAAATCTCAAAACACACTTTTTTCATGTTGTCATTATGGGGTGTTGTGTGTAGAATTTTGAGGAAAAAAAATTTGTTTAATCCATTTTGGAATAAGGCTGTAACATAAAATGTGGAAAAAGTGAAGTGCTGTGAATACTTTCTGGATGCACTGTAATTAGATGTACTGTATGTAGAAGGGTCATTTACATTTAAAAGGGTTGTAAATTTAATTCAACCTAAAGGCTGAGTGGCTAGTAACTTTGGAAAGTCACTAGCCACAATGGCTGGCGAGCAAAGAACTTAATGTTAATTGGGTGAAGTGGATCCGGGACAACAGCCTCATTCTCAATTTAAAGAAAACAAAAGAAATTATTCTGAACTGTAGAAGGCAAAATCACAATGACCACCTTCCTTTTATTATCGCTGGAGAGAGGGTGGAGGCAGTGCAGATTTATAAGTATTTAGTTGTCCTCATTAGCCACGACCTGGAATGGACAGTGAACACCACAACGATGGCCAAGAAAGGACTCCAGAGGCTTCACTTTCTGAGTTGTTTGAAAAAAGCTCAACTTTCCCAGCAGCTTCTTTTTAGCTTCTATAGGTGTGCCATAGAGTCCGTCATTACATACAGCATTACAGTATGGTACCTTGGTTGCACCCTGGAGAATAGGAAGGCCCTCCAGCACATCATAAAACAGCAGAGATGATCACGGACTCACAGCTGCCATCCTTGGAGGAGATCTATAGATCTCACTGCAGTAGCAGAGCTGTGAGCATTTGCAAGGATCCAACTCATCCTGGACATAGATTCTTTACACCCCTACCATCCGGTAAGCGTTGCAGAACCCTGTATGCCCACACCAGCAGGCTGAAGAACAGTTTCTGTCCTAATGCTGTCACACTAATGAAGAGTCTCAAACCTTTTATTTCTTCAAATTGAATTTATTTGTATTGATTTTACATGGACTGCTATGCACAAGCGTGCACGCACATATTTGCAGCTGGACTCACCCTCATTGGGTTTTGTTATCAATTATGTGCATTTTTGTGATACGTTAAATGTGTAATAGCGTGACCTGCGTATTTTACTCTGTGTATCAGCATTGTGAATTACACACATATTTATATAGTCAGCTGCATTAACTAATTTTGAAGAAATTATTCTGGACCTGAGGAGGTAAAATAATAGTATTTCAGTGGTATTTTTATTAAATGGTATTTTATTGTATTTGTAGCTGATGCTGCTAGATAAGATAAGATAAACTTTATTGTTCCTCAAGGGGAAATTTGTCTTGGGCTTGTCACCCGTGCTGCAACCACACAATCCACACATACACAATGGATGTAGTACATAATAAATGAAATAAAACCCAATAAATAATACAAGTACATACATACATAAATATATAACAGCAGTCATTAAGAACAGGAGTTATAAGTGTCCCTGACCTATTTACCTGAGTTTAAAGTTTTACTGACGTTGGAATAAATGAGTTCTTGTATCTATTGAACCTGCACTTGGGGACTCTGTATCTCCTCCCTGAGGGCAGCTGCACATATTCATTGTTTAGTACATGGCTCATGTCTCTGATTATTTTTTGAGCTTGTCTATAGGCTGCCTGGTCATGTAAGATCTGCATGGGTAAATACTCTTTAACTCCAATAATTTTCCATGCTGTATGAATTAAACGCAATACTCTGTTCTTAAGTTTCACAGAGAGGTTGCCAAACCAAGCTGTAATGCTGTATCTAATACAGCTCTCCAACACAGCCTGGTAAAATATTAACATAATCCTTTTATCAACGCCATGTATTCTTAATCTACGCAAGAAATGCAGCCGCTGTTGTAGTCTACTACAGAGGTAATCAATATGTGCGCTCCAGGTTAATGAATTGTCAATAAATACTCCCAAATATTTATAGGAACTAATCTGTGTTATAGTGTGGTTGTGGATGACCACAGGCCTGTGGTCACCAACTCCCCGAGGGTCAAACACCATCTCCTTTGTTTTATCAGTATTCAAAATGAGATGACTGTCATCACACCAATTGACAAACCTCTGAATTTCTATAAAATAGCTTGACAGATCATGAGTCTTTTGAAGTAGTGATAAAATAGCAGTGTCATCAGAAAATTTAATAATTTGATTGCCTGGATAGACACTTCTGCACTCATCAGTGTACAAGGTGAACAAAAATGGTGAACTAACACAGCCTTGGGGAGCTCCTGTGCTGAGGGTTCTGGATTTAGATAAAGTTCCATTTACACTAACTTGCTGTTTACAATAAGTTAAAAATGAGTGGTACCATTTAATAATGACAGGATGCACTTTAAAATCATTTAACCTCTTATAAAAGGTGTGGCTGCAGTGTGTTAAAAGCTGAACTAAAATCAACCAATAAAAGACGTGCATATGAGGTTGTCTCCTCCAAATGTTTAAACACAGAATGAGTTAAGGTTAGAATGGCATCCTCTGTACTTCTATTATTTTTATAAGCAAACTGCAGAGGATCCAAAAATCCTCCAAAATCAGTTTTCAGAATATCAATGGCAATCTTCTCGAGGCACTACATTACCAGTGAGGTCAGTGCAACAGGATGATAGTCATTATTCTCTTTGCAGCTTGCTTTTTTTGGTACAGGAATTGTAATAGAGCTTTTCCAAATTACTGGGACAGAACACAAGACTTCTGGTAGATGGGACTTCAGGCTTCTGTTAGCTCCTCACTACATGACTTCAGTAAGCGCCCAGAGATCCCATCTGGTCCAGATGCCTTCCTGGGGCACATACGCGAGAAAAATCTTTCCACAACATGCTGGTCAACTATAATTTTTGCAGAGCCTGAAACTGGTATAGCGTCCAGAGCAGCTTTTTGTTCATGAGAAAAATTTCTAGTCTCAAATCTGCAAAAGAAATTATTCAACTCCTTTGCCTTTTCTTCCTCATTCATTACATTAATGCAGGTTTTGGATGGAGTCATCTTTGTCATAACTTTAACTGAGTCCCACAATTTCCTAGAACTTTTTCCTAGGCATTCAGATTCAAATTTTTTCCTCGTCTCATCTCTGGCTGTTCTTAGTTTGTAATTAATTTCTTTCTGTATATTTTTCACACTTAACATGTCCCCATTCTTAAAAGCAATCCTTTTCTGTACTATGCATTTTTTCTTTTTACAGATTTCTACTTCTCTTTTTATATTTATTTAATATGTTGAGTGGTGGCATCTTAGGTTTGCTCTAAACAATGTCTCGTTGTGCTCGTGCGCAGTGACAATAAAGTTATTCAATTTAGTTCAAGCCCTGATTACAGTACTTTTAAAAGTACCACATAGTCACACAGTGAGAAAAAATAAATCTTGAATTGAAAAAAAAAGATGCATCAAGATGCATCGATATTTGTGTCATCATCGCATCATACAGCCCTCTGAATTGTAATCAGATCGTGAGGCGGCTAGAGATTCCACCTGTAATCATCCAAATGTGCTCTTACATAATGCTGCATCACAGGGGGAACAAATCTGGATGCAGTACTTTGTTGAGCAGCATAATGTCATGTCTTTTGTGAGAAATATCTGCCAAAATATTTCTATGTCCACCCAAATCCTGTCTGTTGTTATTATTGAAGCGTTTTTACTTATGTTTGCATTTATGAGCCCCTCCAAAAAAGCTGAATTGTAGATCCTACAGTGACCATTAGGCATGGATCTTCTCTGCTAATGTATCCTTCTACCTTTACCCTCATCTCCACCCTCCCCCTCCCTCTTATGTTTTGCTGGAGCTGTGGAGAATTTCATTTTGGTTTGGAGGCTCAGCTGCTCTCACTCTCACTCTCTCACTCTCTCCCCATCCCCCACACCCCTCTTTATTTATTTATTTATTTTATTTTTTTTTACCAGCTCTGGACATAGCAAATTATTACCCTTCTCACTACTTTTCAGTCTGACAAGAATCTGTGGGTGTCTGCTTTGTCTTGAGAAATCACAAATGGCACCACATCCTTTTAAAATGCCTCATAAACATCGAAAGCTGTGTCATTTTATGATTAAAATGTTATTCTTTCTCGGTTCTTTTTTTTTTAATGTAACTGGAGTCTTTCAGAAAATAAAGTCACTGTTTGGGGCACAAGAGATAGAGTGGGTCATCCAATAACCAGAGGGTTGGCGGTTTGAATCCTGCTCTCCCCAGCCATCCTGCCATTGTGTCCTTAAAAGCAAGACACTTTACCCACCTTGCCTCCAGTGTCTGTGACACTAGTGTATGAATATATGTATAAATGGTTGTCGGAAAGGCCGCTGGCGTGGATTGGCAGTCATGTTTCCGTCAATCTGCCCTAAGGCAGCTGTGGCTACATAGGTAGCTTACCATTATCAGTGTTTGGCTGGAGTGAATGAATAATGACTCACTGATGCTTTGAGATGACGACACTTGTCGATTGATATGTAAAGCACCATATAAATCTAATTCATTATTACCTCTGCCAAGGGAGGAGGTAATGTTTTTGCCAGCGTTGGTTGGTTGGTTGGTTTGTCTGTCTCTTAGCAACATTACTCCAAAAGTTTGGAACAGATTTTGATGAAATTTTCGGGAAAGGTGTGTAATGGGACGGGGAACAGATGATTAGATTTTGGTGGTGATCCGGATCACGATGGGGATCCAGGAATTTTTTGAAAATTATTTTATATATTAATATGGCGCTTTTCGTGTACTGCCCCTTTAAGATGTGTCCACTGAGTTACGTGCGTGGCCACACACCTCAGCAACCTGGAAGCCAAACACTGCAGAAAAAAGTAAAATGGCTTGGAACGAAAACGAATGTGGTCTTCATCCACATAGTATGTGATGATTGACATTATTTCATCTGAAGACGCCAAGAAAAAGCAGGCAAAGTGTGCGGTTTAAGACGGGGTTTGGAGTGTGTGTGGACGTAACTCCAGTCGGCAGCCAAGGATGTCGTTGCAGCCACATAACCCACACAGTATGTAAACACACTAACTTCGGCACTGAGCAATGTTTAATTTTTTTGTTTGTGAAATCACAGTAGGCCTATTCTATTATGCTCATTTTATTATGCCCCGCTGTGATATGATACCGCACTGTTGTGTAATATTGCTTAATAATTATGAACCTTGTCAGTAAACTGTAAGGGAGAAGAGAGGAGGAAGAAACACGAAAACCGACCTGAGATTCAATAAACCACGATGCTGATTTAAGGTGGAATTGCCCAGCCCCAATGTAAGGTCAATACAATTATGACAGTCTTGTTATTATAATATAGTCATATAAGGCTGCATGTCCAGCAAATGCGTTTTTTCCACTATGGGTGACTGTTTTATATTCATTCTCTATATAGTCCAGCGTTTACAGCGCTGAGCGCCCTCAGCACTGAAACACTTTGAGCGGTGGCCGTTTTTTTGTCGCGGCGCTCAGTGTTGAAAATAGTTCAACTTTTCAGACTGCAGCTGAGCTCGTCACTGTCAGACCTTTCTAAGCAGCCAATCAGAATAAGGGAGGGTGAAACATAGGACGCTGATACAGTCTCTAGTCAGAATCCTGTTTTTTGTGTCATCATATTTTGCATCCAGAGCTGCTACCAATGCTAGAATATGTTTCCTGTCCATTGTTATTTAGAGACTGCTATTAAAAAATAAGTAGAAAGTCTGACCACAGGAAAAGCAAAAGTGCTGAGCTGTGAGTGACAAGCTGTTGCTGGGATACAGGGCACAGACTTTTTTTTTTTCCACAAACGCTGAAAAAAAATGCTCAGGGTGGTCGGACGACAAAAAATGTGTTTGGTGGACACGCAGCCTAATGTAGTCATATTGTTTTTGCTGCCATTTCTCTGTCTGTTAGCAGGATCACACAAAAACTCTGAGATGGATTTGGATGAAATTTTCTCCAGGGGTGGCCATTGGCCCAAAGATGAACTCATTAGATGTTGGGGGTGATTCGTGAGTGCATACCTCCACCAAGGCCCTATCTCGCAATGTACAGATGGATGGCGATATGGACGGACAAAGGGATGGAGGGACGTAGCCTTGATGGAAGTATGCACTCTGTGAGTCCCCTCTAGTTGTTATTATCATTCCATCCATCCATCCATCTTCTACCACTTAATCCTTTTCGGGTTGTGGGGGGGCTGGAGCCTATCCCAGCGTCTTTGGGCAAGAGGCAGGGTACACCCTGGACAGATCGCCAGTCCATCACAGGGCCAACACAGAGAGACAGACAACCATTCACTCTCACATCCATACCTAAGGACTATTTAGAATCCCCAGTTGATGCCAGTTAACCTAACCTGCATGTCTTTGGCCTGTGGGAGGAAACCAGAGTACCCGGAGTAAACCCACCAGTGTTTCTTCTGGCTTAAAGATCTTGGTGTGGTGGCAACATATTTTTCCAGGGAGGTGGGGGGCAGAAAACACATGACACGATTGTAACCAGAATTATGTTAATTTTACGCTTTTTATTTTTTAAAATTTTGCACAGTAATATTACATAATGGAACTTACCATTTGAAGTACTGTACAACCAAGGCTTTAATACTGGAATATTGGGCCAGTTGGGGTCCCACCTGGACATCCTGTGTTTAGACTTTTTTTGTGGTGTCACCCTTCTCTCCTTCCTCTGCTCTCACCTCTCCTGGACCCTCTGCCTGAACACTTTGCTCTCCTTGGCTCCTCTCTTCTGTCTCATCTTTCCCTCTCTGAGCTCTGTCTAATTCAGGGTCTCTCTCTGTCTATGCTGGTATACAAACAGGTGAGAAAATACCAAGTGTCATGTTTTGTCCTGCAGGATTTTTTTCATGGTTTACATAAATAACCAAAATATGTATTTTTTTGTATTTTTATTCTAGTGTTTCTTTTTTTCTATTGACAAAGAGTAGGAAAGGGCAGGGAAAAAAACATTCATAATAGTAATTTACTCATTCATACTTAAATTATATGATCAAAGGTGGGTGTAGTAGCCAGAAATTCTACTCATGTAAAAGTAGTACTATGAAATTAATAATTAAAAGTAGAAAACCAAAAATGTCCAGTGGAGTTAAGGGTACAAAGAGCACCCACTTAAAAACTTGAGTAATGACTTCAGTCTTGAAGGTTTGAGGTTTTTCTACAAAATTATAACAATTTTCTTATAGTTTTCTACTTTTCTCTGTAAATTTATCTAAATTTGTAACACTTTTCCTCAAATTTATAATTTTCTCTTGTAAAGTTATGACTTTTCTTGTACATCTGAGACTATTATAAATGTGGATTATTTTATGGCTAGTTTTTATCTTTTTTTTAATCCAATCCAACTTTATTTATAAAGGTTTTTAAGAACAACACACTTGACACAAAGTGCTGTACATCAACAATAAATAAAATATTAAATTAATAAAATACAGCTAAAGTACAAAACAGCACAAACAAAACAGTCTTCATACAATAGAGACAATAAGAACAAATAAAATCAGTGTCTCAAACTGGGTCAAACGCCAGAGAATAAAAATGGGTTTTAAGAGGAGTTTTAAAACTGGACAGTGAAGAGGCCTGTCTCATGGACAAAGGCAGATTATTATAAAATTACTGTTTTTCTAATAAATTTGAAACAGAATGTGGCAATTTTTTTTTTTACTTTTTTCCTCATAAAATTTAAGTCATAATTTTGTAGAGCCAGAACAGAACAATAACTAACTCTGAATTCAAAGAAGTGTAATTATTAAAATTATATTTAAAGAAATAAATTAGCTTAAATGACTTGCCTCTCGTCCAAAGATGCTGGGATAGGCTCCAGCCCCTCTGCGACCCGAAAAGGATTAAGCGGAAGAAGATCGATGGATGGACCAAGGATGCCATTATTTCTGTTATAATATTTCTATATATTTATAGTTTTTTTTAGAAATCTCCTCACCACCCAGACAGCAAGGAAAACCTCCCTTATTTTGAAATCCAAATGCTGGTATGTTTAGTTTGTCTGAAGGCTGCTGACGGATTAAAGTCATTGACTTGGTGAATTTCGGTCATCTTAACTTGTCAGATACATAATAGGGAACATAACTTAATATTGTAGTGGCTAGTGAAATATATCTTCAACAGTTCATCAGTCCCCCTTGCCTTCCCTTCATATGAAGCCGGCTGCATATGAATTCTAACCACATCCCTTAGCTAAGCGACTCTTCCATTATTGCTCCTGTTTCCAGCGGGTTAAAACCATGATAAATGCCTCCAGTGCTTACATACCTCTTCTGATTTTTTTTCCCCACGTTTAAAGTACTTTAATAAATGTTACATGTGAGAAATGTACTTTGGGGTTTGCCGTAGCTCAGCCGGGGTTGGGATTGAATGACATCAGGCGGGCTATGGCTAGGAGTATATTGAGCTGTAGAGCTAAATAAAGTATATTTTATGAACAGCGGAACAAGCTCTCCATTCTCCGTTATTCAGACATCACAATAAACTCATGTTTCTCTTGGACAGTCACACTAGTGAGAGACTCTACCTGACTGGAAAGCTCGCGTGGGTGGGCACTTCTAAACTCCGCGCGGATGACGGCCACGCTCGTTGTTCGTGGGCGCACTGACGGAAAGTCATTGCTTCATATATTTTTCTTAAATTCATATCTCCTCATTAGCACGGCGGTAATTTTTCTGGCGAGGCGGGCCGCCACCCAGAAATGTTACCAGAGGAAACCCTGCCCATGCAGACATGGGGAGAACATGCAGTCTCCACACAGAAGGGTCACCTTCTGTGCTGAGATTGAACCCACGATGGTAAAGGGTTCAATCGATCCCATGACCTTCTTACTGTGCTGACAACAGTGCTAACCACTCCACCACTGTGCTGCCCTGTTGTTTTTTTTTTTCCACAATATCTTTATTGAACCTTTTTTTTTTTTTTTTTTTAACAAACATGATACAAACAATCAAACACTAACACTAAAGTACTACAAAAAAAAAAAAAATGCACTAAAAACACCAACAACCACCAACAAAATCAAGTCTTCAACAATGCTCCTCTGTTTAGTCTAGACAATCCAATACATAAGTATACATATTATGTTCACCAGTTTGGAATTTACAAGGTCCACACACATCATTCACCTTCTTCTTCAAGAGTTATGTTTAAATTTTTTACATAATCAATAAAAGGTCTCCATATATTCTCAAACACAATTTCCTTTGATTTCAGTATATATGTTATTCTTTCTAATGGAAGGTTTGTTAACATCTGTCTTAACCACTGAGTCACATCTGGTCTATGAGTCTTTTTCCATAATAGTGCAATACATTTTTTGGCATTAAGCAAACTGAGGTCTATGAATGTTCTTTCACTTTTATTGAAATTATGCTTTTCTGGGTACAGACCCAACAAAACCAGTTTAGGATTCAATATGATTTGTTTTGAGATTATTTTTTCAATTGTTACCCTCACCTCTTCCCAAAACATTCTTATTAATCTACATTCCCATAAACAATGAAATAGGGTTCCTTTACTTTCCATGCATTTTGTGCATGTATCTGGTATATTTTTGTTATATCTATTTAACTCCTCCGGTGTAACATACATCCGCATTAACCATTTGAAATGTATCAATTTAAGGCGTGCATTTATTGATTTGGTTTGAGCTTCTGTACAAGCCAATTCCCATTGTTCCTCTGAAATTTCAATTTGCAGATCTTCTTTCCAGTAGTTTAATCTTTTCAGTGAATTTTCACTTGAAGATAGTGTCAATGAGTTATAAAACTCTGAAATAATACCCTTTCTTTTACTATCTTTCATCATCATTTTTTCCAAGGATGAATAAATAGGTCGAGTGAGAGCTTTATTTTGATTTGATCGAATAAAGTTTCTAAGTTGAAGATATTTAAAAAAATGTGTTCTATTGAGATTAAATTTGATCCTCAGCTCTTCAAAAGACATTATGTTGTCTGCACATGGCAAATATAAATCCTGAATCTTTTGTATCCCTTTTAAATTCCATACTTTAAATACAGCGTCCGCTCTCCCTGGTTTAAAATATTGATTACCCCATATTGGACTAAATTGTGACAATAACTGTGGTTCTTTTAAATAGTTTTTAGCTTCACACCATATTTTGATCATATGCTTTACAAATGGATTTTTAACTTGTTTTTGTAATTTTTTTGCCGAATCTGAGTATATGAATATGGGAAGAGGTAAAGGTAAATTGTATGATTCCATTTCAGTCCAGTGAGGGAGATCATTTGATGAAAAATAATATGTCATAGACCTCAGTTGTGCCGACCAATAATACAACATAAAATTTGGACATTTCAGACCTCCACGATCAAATGGTAAATATAATAAAGACAGACGTAATCTAGCCCTCCTGTTGTTCCATATAAATTCCACTAACTTTTTTTTTATTCTTGAGAATAGATCTAAAGGTGGTGATAAGGGAATGTATTGAAATAAATAAAGTATTTTAGGTAAAATATTACTTTTAAGTATATTGATTCTCCCGATCATCGACATTGGTAGTGACATCCATCTCTGAGTTAACTCACTGATATCTGACATTAAGGCTTCATAGTTGACACTGGCGACTGATTCTAGCTTAGGCATAATTTGGATTCCTAAATATTTAAACTGATTTACAACATTGAATTGATTTACCTCAGGGGCTGGGTAATTTCTCTGGGTCTCATTTAGCATTAATATTGAAGATTTAGTTTTATTTATTTTATATCCTGATATTTCCCCAAAATTCTTTATTAAATTCAACAAGGTTGGAATTGATTTTTTTAGATTCGACATAAACAAAATTATATCATCGGCGTACAGGGAGATTTTATGTTCTGTTGGTCCAACTTTAATTCCATATATTTGTGAATGTAAACGTATCGCTATCGCTAAAGGTTCAATTGCCATAGTAAACAGTAAAGGTGAGAGTGGACAGCCTTGTCGACATCCTCTATTGATTTTTATTGGTTTTGAAATATTGTTATTTGTTAGGATTTCTGCTGTAGCATTATTGTATATTATTTGAACCCATTTTATGAAATTATTTCCAAGTCCAAACCTTTGTAGGACTTCAAAAAGAAAGGGCCATTCAACTCTATCAAAGGCCTTCTCGGCGTCCAATGATAGGAGAGCTGTATCCGGTGCTTCTTTATTAAAATAGATAATATTAAATAGTCTTCTTACATTATGGAAGCCTTGTCTACCCTTTATAAAGCCATTCTGATCTCGATTAATAATATTTGGTAAAATTTCTTGTATTCGTCTTGCTAAAATTTTACAGATTATCTTAAGGTCGGCGTTTAATAGGCTTATTGGTCTCATATTTTCACATTTATTAGAGGGCTTACCTGGTTTTGGCAGCAGTATAATTAAGGCATTATTTATGTATGATGGTAAATTATTATTTTGAAATGCTTCTAAAACCATTTCCAAAAAAGGTTTTATTAATTTATTCTTAAATTTTTTATAAAGGTCAACTGGAAGACCATCTGGTCCTGCACTTTTTCCTGATTTCATATTATCAATGGCTAGCCCAACTTCTTCTTGACTAATTTTAGACTCCAATATCTCCCTGTTTTCATTTGGAATACACGGTATAGATAGTTCGTTCAAAAACCCATTTAGTTTTGTTAAATCAGGTTCATTTTTGGTATCATATAATTTTTCATAGTAATCTCTAAAGGCTCTATTAATTTCTAAAGGATCTATAACTACCTGTCCATTACTTATAATACTGGTAATTGGTGTTTTAATTTCCAATTGTTTAATCTGCCATGCTAATAATTTTCCTGATTTTTCACCTTGTTCATAAAAAGATTGTTTCAATCTTAGAAGACTCGAGGCAGCTCTATTCGCTGATTTTTTGTCATATTCAGCTCTCAAAATCAGTAATTCATTCTCCAACCTTGGGTCACTTCCTGCATACACTTTTTCCTGAAGATTTTTTATTTTATGTTCCAATTTAGCTCTCTCCTCTCGAGTCTTCTTAGATTTTGATCCTGTATAACTAATAATATGCCCCCTAATAAAAGCTTTGAAAGCCTCCCACTTTACACATGCTGATGTTTGTGTAGTATTGATGTCAAAGAACTCGTCTATCTGTTTTTCTATATACTTGACAAATTCCTCATCCTGAAGCCATTTATGCTGAAATTGCCATCTACCTGATTCCTTTGTCAATTTTTTATCTACATATATTAGACAACAGGGTGCATGATCAGAGATCACGATGTTATCATAAAAGCAGTTTTGAATCTTGGACCTTAATTCTGTGGAAATCAAAAAATAATCAATACGTGAGAATGTCTTGTAGGTACTGGAATAACAAGAATAGGCTTTAACTTGTGGTTTCATTTCTCTCCATATATCTAACAATCTCAATTCTTTCATAAAATGATTAATAGTCATCCTACATCCAATGTGCGTACAATCCAGTCCTGTTGATCTATCCACACCTGGATTCAATGTACAATTAAAATCCCCTGCTATTATATGTTGCCCTGTAAGTGATGATAAGATGAGAAATAAATTAGCAAAGAACTTCTGATCATCTATATTGGGACCATATAAGTTCACAAGATTTATATTTTCTAATAGCAAAGAACCTTGAATGATTACATATCTTCCAAATTTGTCTCCAATTACATTTTTCACTTGAAAAGGAACTGATTTATGTATGAGAGTCATAACTCCCCTGGCTCGGGATGAAAATGAAGAGGTGAATACACTTCCCTGCCATCTACTCCTAATTCTTTTAACATCCTCCTCTATCAGATGAGTTTCTTGTAAAAACACAATTCTTGAACCCATGTCCTTTATTTTATTCATAACTTGTTTAAGTTTTTTTAAATTTTGTAGACCTCTGCAATTCCATGAAGTTAAATTAAGATTAACACTTTGGTCCATGATCAATAGAGAGTTTGGGATTACCTTGCAGTGTAAACATGCTCATACAGAGAAGCAAAAACATGAGTGGTTGAACATTCATCCTACAAACTACACACAAACAAATTTCCCCTTCCCACACTTGTGGCAAACCCCCCAAAATCAAAAGAAAAATTCTGTCTCCCGATATAGCCATCGACCGTTCCACACCCACGGGGAACAGCCTAAGCCACTCCTTCTTCATCCTCCCAATCACCCTAACTCTACTGCTTTTAATGACGTAACATTAACTCTCCTCTGTAGTTTTCCAACTTAACTCCAAAATTTTTAACAACTTTGTACATCATAGTTTTTTTTTTTTTTGTTTGTTTTGTTTTTGTTTTGTTTTTTTTTTTAAATATATAATACAATCTATATTTTGTAAACTTACTATTTACTTCAAGTCAGTCAGATGCCTGTGCAAATGCTTAATTATTCTACCTTATATTTTGTTCATGCTTAGCTCCCACCAGTCTCTTCTTCTTCTTTGATCTTCTTGATGAACTCCTGCGCCTCCTCTGGGGTCTTGAAGATGTGGGTTCTGCCCTCATACGTGGTCAGCAGTCTCGCAGGATAGATTACACCATGACGAATCCCAAGGTTGCGCAGCTCCTTACGTACGGGATCAAACTGCTTCCTCAATTGCTGGATTCCTGTGGCCAAATCTGGGTAGAACCGCACCTGCTGGTCCTGGTGTTTAATCTCTCCTTTTTTAGCTCGTGCAGCGTTGAAGATCTTCATCCTGTCTCTGTTGTTAAGAAACTTCATAATTAAGGTCCTCGGCGGTCCCTTATCTCTCCGTGGGCCAATGCGATGTGCTTTTTCCAGAACCACTGCTGATTGCAACTCCTCGCTGCCCAGCACCTCCGGAATCCACTTTTCCAGAAAGGAACATACGTCCCGACCTTCTGATTCCTCTGGAAGACCCACCAGCCTCAAATTATTCTGTCTCGACCGAGATTCCAAATCCAAAATATTATCTTCCAGAGATTTATTTTTTTTTTCCAAAGTGCGCACCTTTAATTGAAGACGGGTGACGTCATCTTCAGCACTAGCGAGACGGAGCTCCATCTGCGCCGTTCGTTCTACACAGTCACCCAATTCCTTTCTTATTCCTTCCAACGCTGTCATAATCCCATCAAATCTAGAGGAAAAGTCCGCTCTCATTGAACTCATGGCAGCCATCAGCGCATCTGCGCCATTCCCCGCAGAAATCGCAGCGTTGCCAGCTTCCTCCGCCATATATGGAGCCCTGTTTGCTGCGTCACAGACCTGAAAGTCCGTTAATTTGGACTGTTTCGGCGGCTCGCTTTTTCCTTTTCCTGGTTTTCCAGCCTTAGGCTTCGCCGACATATCCTCGCCCAAACGCTGGGATACGTTCTGTCCCAAATGAGAGAGTTATTTGCCGATTTTTTTTTTCTCCAGGAGCAGAGCAGAGCGAGACACGTCCGTCCTACGTGGCAGCCATAACCGGAAGTGCTGCCCTGTTGTTGTTATTATTATTATTATTATTATTATTATTATTATTGTCATCGTCATCATCAACATAATCATCAAAAACTGATTGGGATTCTAGAAGTTTTCAGATCCTTGGTGTGGATAATAATCCTGCCCAAGAGATCTTTCATTGACATTAATACTTCAGAATGGAAGTTTGTTATCCTTTAATTGGTCAGTCTGTTTTGCCTTTCTTGATTGCCTTTTTTTTTTTTTTTGCTTATCCAGGTGATGTTGCTCAAACTGAATCAGTTAGACTGACATTATTGAATTGTGATGAATAATGGTGGAATTTGATAACTTAAGAGAATCTTGGTGAAATTACATTGTAGAGACTATTTAACACAAGCTTGAATTCTGAAACTTCCTGAGACTTTTTTTGTGCTGTTTTTAAAGCTCTTCCGTAGCACCAGAAGAACAAAACACTGTGCAACTAAATGTCTGTAATTCATCTTTTTTGGTTTTTGTTATTTATCTAGAATGTATTTCAACATCACTTATTACTTGAACTATCTTTCAGCATTGCGTCTTTTGCCAGACTATCATTCATGTTGATATAGTATGAATGTTTTTAAGTAATTATTGCAGCTATTAATGTTAAGATTTCATCCTTGGTTTCAGAGGTATTACACCCCTACTAAGACGCTCCATAGTTGTTTACAGTGGATATAAAAAGCATATAGACCCCTGACAAAACAGTTGTTGTTTTTTTTTTCGGGGGGGGGGGCAGAAGAGCTCTGATCACTTATGGAGAGGAAAACAGCAGCCCTCCTCCAAACTCCGTTAAACTTTAAGCTCAGAAAAAAAAAAAAAAAGACTGTCAGGAGTTCAGTGGATGTGATCAAATAACGCCTGTTTCTGTTACAGGCTGGTTTTAAATCATCCTGTTAAAACAATGGCAGTGAATAAGGAGTGAAATAGTCATAAAATGGGATACAGATGGATGCGTATTTTGGTGTTGTATGCTCCGGAGTCCCGGTGGGGTGTGTGCTGAGCGCAGCAGGTAGCACAACTTAAATGGGACCTGACGACGTGGAGCACCATGATGACGGCTGTTCCCAGTCCTCCCAAGGGAGGAGGTGGATCGATTTCTCAGACTGACTTAATAAGGACACTCAAGCAGCAGCAAAGGTGGATCTGAAATGCCACTGATTTGTTATTAATTCTCGCAATACTGGTGCTCCCACCGCCAGGCTGGTCGGACAGCTGCTGTGAGGAGACTGCAGCTGTGCACAGACGGAGAACACGGTCATGATGTGCAAGATGTTATGAAAAAAATAAATAAAATGAGACAAT
The DNA here is from genome assembly GCA_020510985.1 of Pholidichthys leucotaenia. Lineage (NCBI taxonomy): Eukaryota > Metazoa > Chordata > Actinopteri > Cichliformes > Pholidichthyidae > Pholidichthys > Pholidichthys leucotaenia. The sequence goes on along the minus strand of CM035837.1, from coordinate 255,967,517 downwards.
AGGCTTGGTAATCACTATTTAATACCAGCTTTCGGCTTTGGGACTGTGACTAGGATTCTTCTTTGACTTGGCACTGAGGTGTCGTCTCTTCGAATTTAGTCTGCTGGTAGGATCATTAGCTTCCAAGCCCGGGTACTGGCGGAGGGCGCGACAAGAACGCTGATCCATTACCCTCCATACACAAAATACACACCCTCCATACAGCAAACCAGGAGGCAACTACTTGGCTTGAGGACTTTGCATTCGCTAAATAAATAAATTTAATACCAGCAAAAAAAAATCTGTCAAAATGTCACTGTTTAGGTTACATAAATCTGCTTTTTTCTCTCCATTGAAAGTACGCTCATGCTTCACTATAACATCAGGGGTGCGAGTATACAGATTCAGTTCTGTCTCTTGGACGGCATCGGTAGATACACTTAGCTGCTGGCTGAACTGTCATGAAAGCAGCATGCTGGCCCGGTACTGACTGTTTTGACTTGTGTTGTTCACATGTTTGTTTGTGGAGTGACGGTCTCTCTCTCTCTCTCTCTCTCTCTCTCTCTCTCTCTCTCTGTGTTGTGTGTGGGGGGGAGACTTATGTTTGCACTTTTTCCAATGTGAGACACTTGGTGGAATGATGTTGGTGCGCTTACATTTTTTTGAATTGTGCAATAAAGGCTTTTTTTTAAAAGTCAGTCTCTCTCTCTCTCTCTCTCTCTCTCTCTCTCTCTCTCTCTCACTCACTCACTCACTCACTCACTCACTCTCTCTCTCACACACACACACACACACACACACACACACACACACACAGTTACACCCCCGCTACAAACAGTTTATTAAATGCCCCACCAGAGGATTAAACACACTGGATCACTGTTACACCACAGTGAAAGACGCATATCGCGCTGTCCCTCGAGCTGCGCTGGGATTATCTGATCACGTGATGGTTCACCTCATTCCCACATACAGACAGAGATTGAAGCTCACTAAACCTGTTGTGAGCACTACGAAGATACGGACCAGTGATGCTGAGGAGAAGCTGGAAACGTGCATGGAAATATCTGACTGGGGCATGCTTAAAGGAGCCACGCATGATCTGGATGAGTATACGGACACTGTGAACTCATATATCCACTTTTGTGAAGAGAACATTCTTCCATCACGCACCAGGGTGAGTTACTCTAATGACAAACCCTGGTTCACAGCTAAGCTCAGACAGATCAGGAAGGAGAAGGAAGCAGCGCTGAAAAGTGGAGACAGGGACTGCTACAGGGAGGTTAAATTACCGGTTTAACAGAGAGCTGAAGAGGGCTAAATCTGTGTACTCAGAGAGACTCCAGCAGCAGTTCACTGCTAATGATTCGGCTTCCGTGTGGAGAGGACTGAGGCAAATCACCAACTATCGACCTAAGGCTCCTAAAGGTCAGGATGACAAAGCCCTTTGTCAAAGACTGTCCCAACACTATGCCCGTTTTGACACCTCGTCATCTGTGTCCAACTCCCCCCCTCCCTCCAGCTCCACAGCCTCCACATTCCCTACTTCATTTAAGGCACCCCCCCCTCCTCCCCCCCTCCCCTTATCATCAGTGAGCAGGATGTGCTCAAACAGTTCTCCAGACTGAACCCGCGCAAGGCCCCCGGCCCAGACGGCGTGTCTCCCTCCACCCTGAGACTCTGTGCGAAACAGCTGGCTCCTGTATTCACAGACATTTTTAACACCTCCCTTAAGTTATGCCACGTGCCGTCCTGCCTCAAATCCTCCACCATCATCCCTGTCCCCAAGAAGCCACGGATCACTGGACTTAATGACTACAGACCTGTAGCGCTCACCTCTGTAGTCATGAAGTCCTTTGAGCGCCTGGTCCTGTCCCACCTCAAGTCCATCACCACCCCTCTCCTGGACCCGCTGCAGTTTGCCTACCGAGCCAACAGGTCTGTAGACGATGCAGTCAACCTGGCCCTCCACTCCATCCTGCAGCACCTGGACTCCCCGGGAACCTACGCCAGGATCCTGTTTGTGGACTTCAGCTCCGCATTCAACACCATCCGCCCCGCTCTGCTCCGGGACAAGCTGTCCCTGCTCAACGTGCCTGACTCCCTCTGCAGGTGGATCATCGACTTCCTGACGGACCGGAGGCAGCATGTGCGGCTGGGAAAGACTGTCTCAGACTATACTAGCATCAGCACCGGATCACCCCAGGGCTGTGTACTTTCCCCCCTACTCTTCTCCCTTTACACCAACTCCTGCACCTCCAGCCACCAGTCTGTCAAGTTGATCAAGTTTGCGGACGACACCACCCTCATCGGGCTCATCTCCAACGGCGACGAGTCCGCCTACAGGAGAGAGGTGGCCCAGCTGGCGTCCTGGTGCAGCAATAACAACCTGCAGCTGAACGCTCTGAAGACAGTGGAGATGATTGTAGACTTCAGGAAAGTCACTACTCCTCTGCCCCCCCTCACCCTCTCAGGCTCTCCCATCACCACTGCTGATTCCTTCCGCTTCCTAGGCACTACCATCACCAGGGACCTCAAATGGGAGCTGACCATCAGCTCACTCATCAAAAAAGCCCAGCAGAGGATGTTCTTCCTGCGGCAGCTGAGGAAGCTCAAGCTACCCACCAAGATGTTAGTGCAGTTCTACACAGCCATCATCGAGTCCATCCTCACCACCTCCATAACCGTGTGGTACGCAGGAGCCACTGCCAGGGACAGACTAAGGCTGCAGCGCGTCGTGCGCACTGCTGAGAAGGTGATCGGCTGCAAGCTCCCATCTCTCCAGGATCTGTACATCTCCAGGACCCGGAGGCGTGCTGGCCGGATCATAGCCGATCCCTCACACCCTGGTCACGTACTGTTTGCCCCCCTCCCCTCTGGTAGAAGACTTCGGTCCATCCAGACTAAAACCTCCCGTCACATGAACAGCTTCTTCCCCTCTGCCATTAGACTGCTGAACACTAAGTGACTTATTGACTCTCGTGCACCATGTACAGCAGCTCAACCAGACTCATGTCAATCATCACTGTTTTCTTCCTGCATTACCGACTGCACTATATACTGTAGTTCTCCACAGTATCTGCTGCTGGCTAATATATATTTTAACTGTTGACCAGTATCACTTAATCTTATCCTACACTTTATTACATGTATAGTTTATTTCTCTTATCTTATCATGTTTAATGTTGCAGCATTGTACCGAGACAAATTCCTAGTTTGTGTACTACATGAACAATGGCAATAAACCTGATTCTGATTCTGATTCTGAGTGCATCCGGAAAGTGTTCACAGCGCTTCACTTTTTCCACAATTTGTTATGTTACAGTCTTATTCCAAAATGAATTAAATTCATTTTTTTCCTCAAAATTCTACACACAATACCCCATAATGATAATGTGAAAAAACTTTTTTTTTTTTAGATTTTTGCAATTTATTAAAAATAAAAACTAAGAAATCACATGTACACACACACGGACACACACACATGGATATATATATGTATATTCACAGCCTTTGCTCAATACTTTGTTGATGTACCTTTGGCAGCAATTACAGCCTCAAGTCTTTTTGAATATGATACCACAAGTTTGGCACATCTATCTTTGGGCAGTTTTGCCCATTCCTCTTTGCAGCACCTCTCAAGCTCCATCAGGTTGGATGGGAAGCGTCAGTGCACAGCCATTTTCAGATCTCTCCAGAGATGTTCAATTGGATTCAAGTCTGGGCTCTGGCTGGGCCACTCAAGGACATTCACAGAGTTGTCCTGAAGCCACTCCTTTGATATCTTGGCTGTGTGCTTAGGGTCATTGTCCTGCTGAAAGATGAACCATCACCCTAGTTTGAGGTCAAGAGCACTCTGGGGCAGGTTTTCATCCAGGATGCCTCTGTACATTGCTGCATTCATCTTTCCCTCTTTCCTGACTAGTCTCCAAGTTCTTGCCAAAGAAAAACATCCCCACAGCATGATGCTGCCACCACCATGCTTCACTGTAGGGATGGTATTGGCCTGGTGATGAGTGGTTCTTGGTTTCCTCCAAACATGACGCCAGGCATTCACGCCAGAGTTCAATCTTTGCCTCATCAGACCAGAGAATTTTGTTTCTTGTGGTCTGAGAGGCATTCAGATGCCTTTTGGCAAACTCTAGGCGGGCTGCCATGTGCCTTTTACTGAGGAGTGGCTTCCATCTGGCCACTCTACTATACAGGCCTGATTGGTGGATTGCTGCAGAGATGTTTGTCTGTCTGGAAGGTTCTCCTCTCTCCACAGAGGAATGCTGGAGCTCTGACAGAGTGGCCATCGGGTTCTTGGTCACCTCCCTGACTAGGCCCTTCTTCCCCAATTGCTCAGTTTAGATGGCCAGCCAGCTCTAGGAAGAGTCTGGTGGTTCCGAACTTCTTCCATTTACAGATGATGGAGGCCACTGTGTTCATTGGGACCTTCAAAGCAACAGAAATTTTTCTGTACCCTTCCCCAGATTTGTGCCTCGTGACAATCCTGTCTTGGAGGTCTACAGACAATTCCTTTGACTTCATGCTTGGTTTGTGCTCTGACATGCGCTGTCAACTGTGGGACCTTATATAGACAGGTGTGTGCCTTTCCAAATCATGTCCAATCAACTGAATTTACCACAGGTGGACTCCAATTAAGCTGCAGAAACATCTCAAGGATAATCAGTGGAAACAGGATGCACCTGAGCTCAATTTTGGGCTTCATGGCAAAGGCTATGAATACTTATGTACATGCGATTTCTTAGTTTTTTATTTTTAATAAATTTGCAAAAATCTCAAAAAAAACCCCAAAACTTTTTTCACGTTGTCATTATGGGGTGTTGTGTGTGGAATTTTGAGGACAAAAATTATTCCCGTTTGGAATAAGGCTGTAACATAACAAAATGTGGAAAAAGTGAAGCACTGTGAATACTTGTTGGATTCACTGTGTGTACATACATACATGTGTGTGTGTGTGTATGTGTGTGTGCGCGCGCGCGTGTGTGTGTGTGTGTGTGTGTGTGTGTGTGTGTGTGTGTGTGTGTGTGTACAGTGGTGTGAAAAAGTGTTTGCCCCCTTCCTGATTTCTCATTTTTTTGTATGTTTGTCACACTTAAATGTTTCAGATCATCAAACAAATTTAAATATTAGACAAAGTTAACACAAGTAAACACAAAATGCAGTTTTTAAATGAAGGTGTTTATTATTAAGAGTAAAATAAAATCCAAACCTACATGGCCCTGTATGGAAAAAGTGATTGCCCCACCCCCATTAAAACAGAAGTTTTAACTGTGGTTTATCACATCTTTGGAAATCTGAGTTCAATTTCTCTAGCCACACCCAGGCCTGATTACTGCCACACCTGTTCTCAATCAAGAAATCACTTAAATAGGACCTGCCTGACAAAGTGAAGATCCTCAAAAGCTAGACATCATGCTGTGATCCATAGAAATCCAGGAACAAATGAGAAACAAAGTAATTGAGCTCTATCAGTCTGAAAAAGGTTATAAAGCCATTTCTAAAGCTTTGGGACTCCAGCAAACCAAAGTGCCATTATCCACAAATGGCGAAATCATGGAACAGTGGTGAGCCTTCCCAGGAGTGGCCAGCCAACTAAAATTACCCCAACAGTGCAGCGACAACTCATCCAAGAGGTCACAAAAGACACCACAACAACATCCAAAGAACTGCAGGCCTCACTGGCCTCAGTTAAGGTCAGTGTTCATGACTCCACCATAAGAAAGAGACAGGGCAAAAATGGCCTGCATGGCAGAGTTCCAAGATGAAAACCACTGCTGAGCAAAAAGAACATAAAGGCTCGTCTCAGTTTTGCCAGAAAACATCTTGATGATCCCCAAGACTTTTGGGAAAATACTCAGTGGACTGACGAGACAAAAGTTGAACTTTTTGGAAGGTGCGTGTCCCGGTACATCCGACGTAAAAGTAACAGAGCATTTCAGAAAAGAAACATCATACCAACAGTAAAATATGGTGGTGGTAGTGTGATGGTCTGGGGCTGTTTTGCTGCTTCAGGACCTGGAAGACTTGCTGTGGTAAATGGAACCATGAATTCAGCTGTCTACCAAAAAATCCTGAAGGAGACTGTCCGGCCATCTGTTCGTGACCTCAAGCTGAAGCGCACTTGGGTTCTGCAGCAGGACAATGATCCAGAACATACCAGCAAGTCCACCTCTGAATGGCTTAAGAAAAACAAAATGAAGACTTTGGAGTGGCCTAGTCAAAGTCCTGACCTGAATCCGATTAAGATGCTGTGGCATGTCCTTTAAAAGGCAGTTCATGCTCAAAAACCCTCCAGTGTGGCTAAATTACAACAATTCTGCAAAGATGAGTGGGACAAAATTCCTCCACAGCACTGTAAAAGACTCATTGCCAGTTATCGCAAACACTTGATTGCAGTTGTTGCTGCTAAGGGTGACCCAACCAGTCATTAGGTTTAGGGGGCAATCACTTTTTCACACAGGGCCATGTAGGTTTGGATTTTTTTTTCCTTAATAATAAACACCTTCATTTAAAAACTGCATTTTGTGTTTACTTGTGTTATCTTTGTCTAATATTTAAATTTGTTTGATGATCTGAAACAATTAAGTGTGACAAACATACAAAAAAATGAGAAATCAGGAAGGGGGCAAACACTTTTTCACACCACTGTGTATATATATTTTGGGGTGGCAAACCTATGGCTCTTGTGCCACCTGGCACTCGTTTTTTTTTTTTTTTTCTAAATTGGCTCTTGTGCAGCTCTTTTTAAAAAGAGCCGCATACTTTTTCAACCTTTTTCAACCGCATACTTTTGCAACCGTATACTTTTTCTTCGTGTGGCAGCTCAGTTTTTGCTGTGGCAGTTCACCACACAGAAATGTTACCAGCAGAAACCGTGGTAGCCAGCCTGGCTACTTGGCTCTGGTAAGAGGGCTCTGAACAGACCAACTCTGCCTGACTTTTTTGTCACAAATACCCAGTCCCTCGGAAGCAAGATTTACAAACTAAAACTAGATCTATAATCAGCAGTGGCTCAGGAGGTAGAGCGGGTCGTCCAATAACCGTATGGTTGGCGGTTCGAATCCCACTCTCCCCAGATATCCTGCCGTTGGGTCCCTGGGCAAGACACTTCACCCCCAGTTGCTCCTGGTGGGTCTGGAAGCGCCATGTTAGGCAGCATGCCGCCATCAGTGTGTGAATGTGTATGTGAATGGGTGGATAGCAGGATCTGTAAAGCGCTTTGGTAATCAAGAGATGAGAATAAAAGCGCTGTATAAGTGAATGCCATTTACCAATTATAATCCAACCAACTACGGGAGACAGCTTTGTGATGATCTTGATTCAAAGCTGGCTGCACCCCAAGATCATAGGCTACGATCACACTGCAGGTCTTAATGCTCAATTCCGATTTTTTGCTGAGATCCCTTTTTTTTGTGTGGGCGTTCACATTGTAATTTAAATGCGACCCACATTAGACTCCAGTATGAATGGTCTACAGCTATGAAGTGACCTGCATGCGCAGAAGAAAACATAACATCAGACACAGTGTTGTGTTTACAGAAGTAAATATGAGCCCCGAGCGATTGAGGGGGACAGAACTTCTTCACCTTGATGCAACGCAGCAAAATAAAATGTTAAATTCATTCAGAAATGTTTATGCACAAAATAAATGTGAGACCAGCTTCATTCCTCTGCTCGCCAGATGACTGCTGTGATCAGCTGTGCTTTAACAGAACTGATCAATTTAACAGCTCTATTGAAAATGAGACCCCCTGTCTCAGTGGGATGGCCTGTATAAATAAGGTTAATAATAAATAATCCTAGCTATTACAATAGGGCTCTTGTCCTAATAAACAGCATGGCTCATACCAGTGGTGTAACAGCGGTCCTGCGCAGGAAGGAGAAGCCGCCACAGACTCCCCTCTCCTGGACTGTGTGTTTTCGCATGCCCTTATCTGGCCATTCCGCTCCACAGTCATGTCGGTATTAACTTTACATATTACAGCAGCCAGGACTGTGCTGTTTACAGGGAAAAAGGAATTTGCAGTGTTCAGTAAATGTGCCGTTACTGTGTGCGTGCTTGTCTGATGGTTTTAGCCACCCCCATCCCCACCCCAGCAGAATTGTCACGTCTGTCTCACTTCAGTGAGGAAAAAGTCGGATGAAATGTGACATGCCCGTTCAGACTGAGGTCAGTTTGGAAAATGTCAGCTACGTATCCAAATTAGGACCACATATGAAAGTGGCGTAGGTCTGATGTGAAAAAAATCGGATATGTGCTGTTCAGACTGTCATTAAAAAAATCAAGATATGGGTCACATTTGTGCGAAAAACTCAAAATTGAACATTAAAAACCTGCAGTGTGACCGTAGCCATAGATGCTGCTATTGAGCTAGCATGCTGCTAACTACACTGAAGCGACAGAACAGAGGAATCTGGTAAGAGCTGTGGAAGTGGAATTGAGTGCTAAGTATCTCAGTACATCCTTGAATTGATCTTTTGCCCCATCCCTACTCTCAGTCATAACTTTTATAAGAGAAAAAACCAAAAGAAGCCTTGATGTTGTTTAAAAATAGTGTGGAGCAGAGATCGGTGGATTTAAAACTCTTTTCTTCATATCAGCCTGCCAAAGCTTGACAACGCGTTGTTGTTGCCTGTCATTTCTCTTGTGCAGTTCCTTCTGTCATTAACACGATGGTAAAGGCATTATAACATCCATTTCAATTCAACATAAAGTTTTAAAAGTTTCATTATTTGAAATTATTATGACCCCCAAAACACTGGAGCAAGAGATGGTTGACCGGCTTCCAGTGTGGGGCTTCTGGGCAGTTTTCTGGTGGGTCGCTGAAGGATTCTGCTCAGGGCAGGGTTTTTTGTCACCCTCTTTGTGCTTATGGGGTGTGTCCCAAGTCACCTTTTTGCTCTACCCCTCTGTTTTGAGTGTTTATGTGTCGGGCTAATGCTGTTTCAATTCTCTTTGAGGTGTAGACGTGTGATCCAGGACCACACTATGAACAAAGGGGTATCGCATAAAGCGCTCTTTTTGTTCTTCTTCAAGATGTCTGCAGAATCCAGTGATGGAAAGTAATATGTGTATAACTATTTACCCATTTATCCACTTCTTAAGCATACAACAGCTATTTTAATGTAGTCTGACCATTTCTCTACCGATGTGAATGTGTGCCGTGATTTTTATTTTGTGTACTTTTATTTATCCCCAGAGGGGAAATTCAGGGCATCCACCTAGATGGATGAAGCAGCCACGGTATGGCGCCATCCCTTCACCATTCACACCTCGGGCCACTTTAGAGTCTCCAATTAACCTAACTTGCATGTTTTTGGCCTGTGGGAGAAAACCGGAGTGCCTGGGGTAAACCCACGCAGACACGGGGAGAACATGCAAACTCCACACAGAAGGGTCACCGATGGTCGGGTGGGATCAATCCCATGACCTTCTTACTGTGCTGTTACTGTGCTAACCACTGCACCACCGTGCTGCCCACGGTGGTCTGCACTCTGTTTGTGTGTGTGTTTAAGTTTAACCACATGAAGGAAAAAAATGCTGGATATATCCAGTTGTGCTCTACTGTCCATTACCCACCATGGCACCTCTCCCTGAAGGGCTGCGGTGTGGAGAACTTGGGAGCAGGGCGTGAGACCGTCCTGCAGTGGAGTCCGTCCGCAGCTTCTTCTGTACTGTGCCGCAGCCACGCCCAGACTGTCTGCACTACATTTTTGTTTTCTTTTTTCTTGAACTTTTTTTTTTTTTTTTTTAAATTTCAGCTCATTGTGATTTTCTTTTGTGCTTTTCTGCATAAAATCAATATTTTTTTCTGTGAATTTGCGTCTTTTCAGTAAATTTCTGACTTTTTCTACTGTTTCGACTTGTTTGTGTAAATTTGAGATACTTTTCTCTTTAAGTTCAGGCTTCTTCCTTTTTTTCCTCTTATTTTTTTCTGGTGAAAACAGGTAGTGTCCATTTAGGTTAAGGACATCAGCAACTACTAGTGACGTAATGCAGCCCTGAAGGGGTGTCCCAATTCACAGGGGTAATTTTACAGATGAGAATTGCGACAGACCCATACTCACACCTGTTTTTACTCTCCACTTTTTCAGCTTCCCTTTACACCTGCATGCCATGTTGTAACAGTACAATGGTGCAGACATCTTTTGTTTAAGCCTGGCTTTTGATTGCAGTGCGGTTGACAAGTGTGTGATGCTGATTTTGGTCTTGCACAGCCCATACTGAGTAGTAAAGTTGATGTCTCCTTTGTCTTGAGAGAGCAGTAACAAACCTGTGCCATGCAGTCTGCCAATATTGTGACACTAAACATCAAAATCCTTTCATGTGATTGTACCTTAACATAGATGTTAACACTCTTGCTTCCTGAGGCCTCAGGAATGAGGCAGCTTTTAATGCGGGCACAAATTAGTTATTTCATTAGGCCACTGCTTCAGTTCTACATCTTTCCATTTTTCCATGCTCTTGATGGCTTATGCCTGTCGTAGGAGCCCTTTTTAGGTGAAAGTTGAGGTACACCCTTGGCTGATTGTCAGTCTGTCATAATAATAACATTTAATTGAGCTCATTTCATTAGTCAGTGAATTTATGAGCTGTTAAAAGTAGGGCTGGGAATCATCACTAATTTCCAGAATTGATTTGATTCTGATTCTTGAGGTTCTGAATCGATTCAATTTCGATTGGATTCGATCCAGTCCCGATTCAATCAGGGCAATCACCATTTTAATGCCAGGAAAAAAAAATATTCGAGACCTAATGCTGCAGTTTGTACCATGAATACTCTTAACGTTGTTAATACATAAATTATCACATAAAGAATGGACCCAAAATCAGTTACAATAATGCACTTTTTATTATTTAACTTACACTAACAAGTGCTTTCTTTAGTGCAAAAGGTGTTTAGTGTCAAGTTAACAACCCAGAGTAAGTGAACAAACTCATGCATGAAGCACGTATTCATAATCTCACTGTATTTCAGTCCCTCCAGGATTTCACTGGCTATTTTTGTGATTGTTGCGACCCAAAAGGCCTGAATTTGTTGGAGCTTTTCCAAAAAGTTGTGACAAAAATTGACATTTTTTTAGAGTTTTTTTTAACTGACAGTCGTGTGAGGAAGTACAGATTTTTAAAGTAGATGCTTTATCCATAGTTTACAGTGACACTATTCTATTTAACACCACAAGAAAAGCACAGAATTGCCAAAAATTCCCTGTTAAACAGTGATTTATTTAGAATTAAATGCTCAGTGAAATTGTTAAAAAAATGACCAACATTGTATTCTTTTTTTCACAATATTTTTTATTGAACCTTTTTTTACAAACATAACACAAACAATCAAACACTAACACTAAAGTAATAAAAAAAATGTACTAAAAACATCGACAACCACTAACAAGAACAGGTCTTCAACAATGCTCCTCTGTTTAGTCTAGGCAATCCATTACATAAGTATACATATTATACATTCACCAGTTTGGAATTTACAAGGTCCACACACATCATTAACCTTCTTCTTCAAAAGTTATGTTTAAATTCTTTACATAATCAATGAAAGGTCTCCATATATTCTCAAACACAATTTCCTTTGATTTCAGTATGTATGTTATTCTTTCTAGTGGAAGGTTTGTTAATATCTGTCTTAACCACTGAGTCACATCTGGTCTATGAGTCTTTTTCCACAATAATGCAATACATTTTTTGGCGTTAAGCAAACTGAGGTCTATGAATGCTCTTTCACTTTTATTAAAGTTATGCTTTTCTGGATGCAGACCCAACAAAAACAATTTAGGATTCAATATGATTTGTTTTGAAATTATTTTTTCAATTGTTACCCTCACCTCTTCCCAAAACATTCTAATTTTTCTACATTCCCATAAACAATGAAATAAGGTTCCTTTACTTTCCATACATTTTGTGCACGTATCTGGTATGTCCGGTGTAACATACATCCGCATTAACCATTTAAAATGTATCAATTTAAGACGTACATTTATTGATTCGGTTTGAGCTTCTGTACAAGCCAATTCCCATTGTTCCTCTGAAATTTCAGTTTGCAGGTCTTCTTTCCAATAATTCAATCTTTTCTGGGAGTTTTCACTTGAGGATAGTGTCAATGAGTTATAAAACTCTGAAATAATACCCTTTCCCTTACTATCTTTTGTCAAGTCCGGGCTCAGGCTGACTTCCAGCGCTGTGAAATCCAGGTGCAGCTCCCGCACGAAGGAGCCGAACTTGCGCACGAGGAATTCCAGCCTGGCGGCCTCGTCGGTACCGGCGGCGCTGCCGCGTCCCCCTACCCGCAGCTTCAGCTCGGTCCACAGCATCGGGTAGAAGAGACACTCCCTCCAGCGGGCGCAAACTGCAACAATCACAAAGTCTATAGAAAAATTTTCAAAGCAAATTAAAAGTAGACAACAGAAGATTAGCCTACCATGGTTAAATAATGAAATAAGAAAACTTATGAAGAGGCGAGACTATGCACTGAAAACATCACTAACCTCCAAACTACAAAATGATCACCTTGTGTACAAAAGTTTAAGAAATAAAGTGGTACATGAGCTGCGAAAATCAAAAATATCTTATTACAATAAACTGATAGATCATGCAAAGGGTAACAACAGTTCCCTATGGAGGCATTTAAATAACTTAACTAATAAAAAAAACGATCAGAAGGGGGTAAAGGAACTTAGAATCAATGGCAAGACCGTCAGTGACAAGGCTACTTTGGCAAATGAATTTAATTCACACTTTGTGGGCTCTGTGGAAGACTTAACAAAAATTTTTGTGCTGCCAAATGTGCTCAACAACACAAATTCCATACTTCCAACAGATACTTTTCACATCGATGAGGTAAATGAGAAGTTAATTGCTGGTATTGTTAAAACACTGTCAAACTCAAAAACTAATGATATCTACAATATGAGCACCTCCTTTCTCAAAATGCACAGCAAAATATTAATCAAACCACTGACTCATCTCATTAATCTCTCCATTAGGTCTAGTACATTTCCATCTGGCTGGAAAAAAGCTGTCGTCATACCAGTTCATAAATCAGGCAGTAAAGACGATATATGCAATTACCGCCCAATCTCTATCTTACCAGTCCTATCTAAGGTTCTTGAAAAAGTTGTAGCTACACAGCTGATAGACTACTTACAAGACAATCAACTTCTTCATCCACATCAATTTGGTTTTAGACCAGGATACTCAACAGAAACAGCAAATTGTTGCCTTATTGAAAACGTCAAACAGTCCTTGGACAGGGGTAATGTGGTAGGAGCTGTTTTTCTAGATCTCAAAAAGGCTTTCGATACTGTAAACCACAGTTTGCTTTTATCCAAAATGGTATCTTTTAACTTCTCCCCAAATACATTAGAATGGTTTGCATCTTATCTCCAGAATAGAGAACAGTGTGTAAAAGTTCACCAGGATAAATCCTCATTTTTAAACAACCGCATGGGTATCCCACAAGGGTCCATTCTTGGTCCTTTACTTTTCAGCATTTTTATTAATGACCTGCCGTTACACTGCTCAGCTGCAACATGCCAACTTTATGCAGATGATGCAGTTATTTACACAGCTGCCAAGACTCCAGCACAGGCTGCAGATGTACTGTCTACAAGTATGGTTGATGTCCAAGAGTGGCTCCTCAAGAACCATCTATTGCTGAACCTTCAGAAAACAGTCTCAATGTGCTTTTCAATCAAAAAATGTAACCTGCAACATTTTAAAGTTAATATACATGATCATGACATCAGTTTAGTTACAGAATTCAAATACCTTGGCATTGTACTAGATCCTCAACTCAAATTTAATCTTCATATAAAGAAAATTTCAAAAACAGTAAAAAAAAATCTGAACTGCTTTAAATTAATTAGATATTACATACCTTACGAAGCAGCTGCACTGTATATGCATTCTATGGTTTTTTCTCATATATCATACTGTTTGACAGTCTGGGCTCAAGCAGCCCCTTCCACAATAAGACATATAGGTTCATTATATAATCAAACCCTAAAAATCTTGGACAAAAAGCCCATTAGGTGGCATCACTGTAATGTTTTAAAAAAATACAACCTATTGAGTTTTGAGAGCTTCATTGACCTCTGTCTTCTGAAATTAACGTTCAAATGTTTCCATAAATCAGTGCCCCAGCCACTTGCTGGTTTCGTCCAAAGACAGGACAGCAGCAGAGCCACCAGGAGTTCTGTTAACAATAACTGTAAAATATTCCACCGCAGAACCACATTTGGACAAACAGCTTTCTCTATAAAGGACAGTCACATCTGGAACACAATGCCAAATGAAATTAAAATAATAACGGACTTTAAAACATTCACTAAAAATGTTAAAAACTGGCTGAAAAATAAACAAGAATGTACTCATGTATGAATTAATTGTCTGCAAAGTGAGAGTGAATGAAGGGAAGGAATAAATGTGTTTGTTTATAGTGAGTGACGGAGGGAGGAAGGCCTGAAATAGGCAAATGTGAGTTATGTTATATGTGTTAAATGTGAGTCAGGCTGTTATATTTGTGTATTTATAATATTTATAATATTTATGTTAAATGTGAGTCAGGCTGTTATATTTGTGTATTTATAATATTTATAATATTTATAATTGTGTATTTATAATTTTTCTGCATTGATGTATGTGGTTATTGTGTATATTTTTTATCTTGATTCTTTTTTCTAAAGCCCATCCAGGGACAAGAGTTGCAAATTAGCTAATAGCTATACACTCTATGTGCAACACATCAGATTGATTGTCTTTGATTAATTGTCTATGTTTATTGCACTGTCCCTGTCAAATAAACTAATCTACTACTACTACTACAAAATATTTTCCAAGGATGAATAAATAGGTCGAGTGAGAGCATTATTTTGATTTGATCGAATAAAGTTCCTAAGCTGAAGATATTTAAAAAAATGTGTTCTATTAAGATTAAATTTGATCCTCAGCTCTTCAAAAGACATTGTGTTATCTGAACATGACAGATATAAATCTTGAATCTTTTGAATCCCTTTTAAATTCCATACTTTAAATACAGCATCCGCTCTTCCTGGTTTAAAATATTGATTACCCCATATTGGGCTAAATTGTGACAATAAGTGTGGTTCTTTTAAACCATATTTTGATCATATGCTTTACAAATGGGTTTTTAACTTGTTTCTGTAATTTTTTTGCCAAGTCTGAGTATATGAATATGGGAAGAGGTAAAGGCAAATTGTATGATTCCATTTCAGTCCAGTGAGGGAGATCATTTGATGAAAAATAATATGTCATAGACCTCAGTTGTGCTGACCAGTAATACAACATAAAGTTTGGACATTTCAGACCTCCACGATCAAATGGTAAATATAGTAAGGACAGACGTAATCTAGCCTTCCTATTGTTCCATATAAATTCCACTAACTTTTTTTTAATTCTTGAGAATAGATCTGAAGAATGTATTGAAATAAAGTATTTTAGGTAAGATATTACTTTTAAGTATATTGATTCTCCCTATCATCGACATTGGTAGTGACATCCATCTCTGAAGTAACTCATTAATGTCTGTCATTAAGGCTTCATAGTTGGCACTGGCGACTAATTCTAGCTTAGGCACAATTTGAATTCCTAAATATTTAAACCGATTTACAACATTGAATTGATTTACCTCAGGAGCTGGGTGATTTCTCTGGGTCTCATTTAGCATTAATATTGAAGATTTAGTTTTATTTATTTTATATCCTGATATTTCTCCAAAATTCTTTATTAAATTCAACAAGGTCGGAATTGATTTTTTAAGATTCGACATAAACAAAATTATGTCATCAGCATACAGGGAGATTTTATGTTCTGTTGGTTCAACTTTAATTCCATATATTTGTGGATGTAAACGTACTGCCATCGCTAAAGGTTCAGTTGCCATAGTAAACAGTAAAGGTGAAAGTGGACAGCCTTGTCGACATCCTCTATTGATTTTTATTGATTTTGAGATATTGCTGTTTGTTAGGATTTCTGCTGTAGTATTATTATATATTATCTGAACCCATTTTATGAAATTATTTCCAAGTCCAAACCTTTGTAAGACTTCAAAAAGAAAGGGCCATTCGACCCTATCAAAGGCCTTTTCGGCGTCCAATGATAGGAGAGCTGTATCCGGTGCTTCTTTATTAGAATAAATAATATTAAATAGTCTTCTTACATTATGGAAGCCTTGTCTTCCCTTTATAAAGCCATTCTGATCTCGGTTAATAATATTTGGTAATATTTCTTGTAGTCGTTTTGCTAAAATTTTACAGATTATCTTAAGGTCAGCATTTAATAGGCTTATTGGTCTCATATTTTCACATTTATTAGAGGATTTACCTGGTTTTGGCAACAGTATAATTAAGGCATTATTCATGTATGGTGGTAAATTACTATTTTGAAATGCTTCTAAAACCATTTCCAAAAAAGGTTTTATTAATTTATTCTTAAATTTTTTATAAAGGTCAACTGGAAGACCATCTGGTCCTGCACTTTTTCCTGATTTCATATTATCAATGGCTTGCCCAACTTCTTCTTGACTAATTTTAGACTCCAGTATCTCTCTGTTTTCATTTGGAATACACGGTATAGATAATCCGTCCAAAAACCCATTTAGTTTTGTTAAGTCAGTTTCATTTTTTGTATCATATAATTTTTCATAGTAATCTCTAAAGGCTCTATTAATTTCTAAAGGATCTACAACTACCTGTCCCTTACTTATAATACTGGTAATTGGTGTTTTAAATTCTAATTGTTTAATCTGCCATGCCAATAATTTTCCTGATTTTTCACCTTGTTCATAAAAAGTTTGCTTCAATCTTAGAAGACTCGAGGCAGCTCTATTCGCTGATTTTTTTGTCATATTCAGCTCTCAGAATCAGTAATTCGTTCTCTAACTTTGGGTCACTTCCTGCATACACTTTTTTCTTGAAGAATTTTTATTTTATGTTCCAATTGGACTCTCTCCTCTCGAGTCTTCTTAGATTTTGAACCTGTATAACTAATAATATGCCCCCTAATAAAAGCTTTGAAAGCCTCCCACTTTATACATGCTGATGTTTGTGTAGTATTGATATCAAAGAACTCATCTATCTGTTTTTCTAAGTACTTAACAAATTCCTCATCCTGAAGCCATTTATGCTGAAATTGCCACCTACCTGGTTCCTTTGTCAATTTCTTATCTACATATAAGACAACAGGGTGCATGATCAGAGATCACAATATTATCATAAAAGCAGTTTTGAATCTTGGACCTTAATTCTGTGGAGATCAAAAAATAGTCAATACGTGAGAATGTCTTGTAGGTATTAGAATAACAAGAGTAGGCTTTAACTTGTGGTTTCATTTCTCTCCATATGTCTAGCAATCTCAATTCTTTCATAAAATGCTTAATGATCAGCCTGCATCCATTGTGCGTACAGTCTAGTCCTGTTGATCTATCTATACCGGGATTCAATGTACAATTAAAATCCCCTGCTATTATATGTTGCCCTGTAAGTGATGATAAAATAAGAAATAAATTAGCAAAGAACTTTTGATCATCTATGTTGGGACCGTATTAAGTTCACCAGATTTATATTTTCTCATAACAAAGATCCTTGAAGGATTAGATATCTTCCAAATTTGTCTCCAATTACATTTTTCACTTGAAATGGGATTGATTTATGTATGAGAGTCATAACTCCCCTGGCTCGGGATGAAAATGATGAGGTGAATACACTTCCTTGCCATCTACTCCTAATTCTTTTTACATCCTCCTCTATTAGATGAGTTTCTTGTAAAAACACAATTTTTGAACCTATGTCTTTTATTTTATTCATAACTTGTTTAAGTTTTTTTAAAATTTTGTAGACCTCTGCAATTCCATGAAGTTAAATTAAGATTAACGCTTTGGTCTATGATCAATAGGGAGTTTGGGATTACCTCGCAGTGTAAACATGCTCATACAGAGAAGCAAAAACATGAGTGGTTGAACATTCATCCTACAAACTACACACAAACAAATTCCCCCTTCCCACCTTCGTGGTAATCCCCCCAAAATCAAAAAAAAATTCCATCTCCCGCTATAGCCATCGACCGCTCCACACCCCCGAGGACCAGCAAAAGCCACTCCTTCTTCATCCTCCCAACCACCCTAACTCTACTGCTTTTAATGACGTAACATTAACTCTCTTCTGTAGTTTTCCAACTTAACTCCAAAATTTTATAGCAACTTTGTACATCATAGGTTTTTTTTTTAATATATAATACAATCTATATTTTGTAAACTTGCTATATGCTTCAGATCAGTCAGATGCCTGTGCAAATGCTTAAATATTCAACCTTATATTTTGTTCATGCTTAGCTCCCACCAGTCTCTTCTTGGATCTGCTTGATAAGCTCCTGCGCCTCCTCAGGGGTCTTGAAGATGTGTGTTCTGCCCTTATATGTGACCAGCAGTCTTGCAGGGTGAATCACTCCATGACGAATCCCAAGGTTGCGCAGCTCTTTACGGACGGGGTCAAACTATTTCCTTAATTGTTGGATTCCTGTGGCCAAATCTGGGTAGAACCGCACCTGTTGATCCTGGTATTTAATTTCTCCTTTGGCTCGCGCCGCGTTGGAGATCGTCTTCCTGTCTCTGTAGCTGAAGAACTTCATAATCAGCGTCCTCGGTGATGCCTTATTAGCTCTCGGTGGACCAATTCGGTCGGCGCTTTCTAAAACGACTGATGATTGCAGCTCCGCGTTGTTCAGCGCTTCTGGAATCCACTTTTCCAAAAAGGAACATGGGTCCCGACCCTCGGTTCCTTCTGGTAGACCCACCAGCCTCAGGTTGTTCCATCTCGACCGGGACTCCAAGTCCAGGACATTATCTTCCAGACGTTTATTTTTTAATTCCAAAGTGTGCACCTTTAATTGAAGGCTGGTGACGTCATCCTCAGCACTGGAAATTCGAAGCTCCACCTGCGTTACTCGTTCCATACAGTCACTTAATTCCTTTCTCATTCCTTCTATCGCTGCTATAATCCCATCAAATTTAGCGGAAAAGTCTGCTCTCATTGAACTAATGGCAGCGAGCACCGCACCTGTGCCGTCGCCAGCAATCACCGCACCACCGCTAGTTTCCTCCGCCATATCTGGAGCTTTTTCTGCTTCGTCACGGACATGAAAGTCCGTTAACTTGGACTGTTTCGGCGGTTCAATTTTTCCTCCACCTGATTTCCCAGCCTTAGGCTTCACCGGCATATCCTCGCCCAAACGCTGGGATAGGTTCTGTTCCAAATGAGAGAGTTATTTGCCGACTTTTTATCTCTAGGAGCAGAGCAGAGTGAGACGTGTCCTCCTACGTAGCCGCCATAACCGGAAGTCCAACATTGTATTCTTGCTGAGAACTTAAATTAAAAAGATAAATAAAAGAATTATCCATTAGAGCCATTATAAATTGCATTGAATGCATGTTAGAGTATGGAGCAAATTATGGCAGCGCCTTCTTGAATTTGAAAAGTAAGACCCCTGAAAATTTTGAGGTCTTCTTCTGTGCTGAAATCCACAACGAAGCAGCGATGGTCCTCCACTGACAACCTCTTCGGTTCAGAAGGTCTCAGTGCAGGACAGACCTTGGAGTGGAAACCCAGTCTTCACAGCTCTGAAGGGGAGATGAAAAGGAGAAGAGATTTCAAAGTAAAATTAATCATATCTTTAAATTCCCACGCCAGAGTAGGGTTTATTATTATAGTTTCTTTTAATTTTCTTGTTGTTTATATTTTAATTATAAATTAACTTCAATTTTTGAAAAGGGTTTCAATCATTTCCTGGAAAGATTTGTTCATTTCACTTTAGTTCTATTCCGTAAAAGTGGCTTGTTGTACTGCAGCCTTTATTAATTCTGCTATTTTCATTTTATTGTGATTATTGTTATCTTCAAATCTCTCAGGTGCTAGAAGTCCAAAATTAAATCTGTCATTCAATACAAACGTTATTTGAAGGCAGCTGCCTCTGTCATGAAGCCCTGAAGTCCTGACTAAAAACACATCCAGCATTTTCATTATATTCCAGTCTCATAAAATATACCTTTATTCTGCATTTATTTACAGCTCTTAACCAACACTTAACTACTGTATCCATAGTTTGTAAAAGAAAACGCCATCATGCTGGTTGAGTTATTAATTTACAGCACAAATGTTTAAAAAAAACCCTACAAAACAGTATTTTACTTACCATCTCAGCTCTCTCTGTCTGGTCTCTTCACGAGTTCCAGCTCCATGCGTTTTCCGTTTGAAGTGTTTATCAGTCAACAACTTTTGTTTACGTTCCAACTGGGGATGCAAGTTATCGATTAATTCATTAATTGTTTATTGATTCACCTTATCGATCGATTAATTGATAAATGGTGTTTTTCCTGAGAATTTGAATTTCCCTTTGTACATTATGGTCTATAACATAAAAAGCCAATTATTGTTTGATATCATGAATAGAAAAATGCAAGTCATATTCCTCAAGGATTTATTTATGTAATGTAATCTGTTTGTTGCATGTTAACCCCTTGCACTCTGGTCAATTTCCCTAAAAACGCCTAAAAATAACATACCCAAAGTAAATCAAAAGCTGTTCTTCAACCCTTTGCAGCATCTTCATGGGGTTGGTCTCATTTAAAAGAAAACACTTTGAATTTTTTGGCAAAACAGTCATAATCTCTCTAAGTGCTCCTGCCACTGAGTAACAGTCATCTAAACATACTGAATCTGAAGAAAATAAAGTTCGCCTGTGTTTTTTTTTTTAGATACAAATGCTTGCAAATAGCACACAGCTGTCAGATACTGGCTGGAAAATGCAACAGAAATGTAGAACCAAGTGTTATCAAGCTGAGGTCAAAATTTTGTAACAATACCATCCATCCATCCATCCATCTTCTACCGCTTTTCCGGAGGTCCGGGTCGCGGAGGCAGCAGTTCAAGCAGAGAAGCCCAGACTTCCCTCTCCCCAGCCACCTGCTCCAGCTCTTCAGAGGGGATACCAAGGCGTTCCCAGACTAGCTGGGAGACATAGTCTCTCCACCGAGTCCTGGGTCTGCCCCGGGGTCTCCTCCCAGTGGGACGTGCCTGAAACACCTCAAGTGGGAGACGTCCAGGAGGCATCCTAATCAGATGCCCATACCACCTCAACTGACTCCTTTCAATGTGGAGGAGCAGCGGTTCTACTCTGAGCCTCTCCCGGATGACTGAGCTCCTCACCCTATCTCTGAGGGTGAGTCCAGCAATCCTACGGAGAAAGCTCATTTCAGCCGCTTGTATCCGCGATCTCGTTCTTTCGGTCATTACCCAAAGCTCGTGACCATAGGTGAGAGTAGGAACGTAGATTGACTGGTAAATCGACAGCTTTGCCTTAGAACTAAGCTCCCTCTTCACCACAACAGACCGGTACAACGTCCGCATCACTGCAGATGCTGCTCCAATCCGTCTGTCGATCTCTCGCTCCATTTTCCCCTCACTCGTGAACAAGACCCCAAGATACTTAAACTCCTCCACTTGGGGCAGGAGCCTGTCCCCAACCCGGAGAGGACAATCCACCTTTTTCCGGCTGAGGACCATGGACTCGGACTTGGAGGTGCTGATTCTCATCCCAGCCGCTTCACACTCAGCGGCAAACCGTCCCAGCAAGAGCTGTAGGTCATTGCTGGATGAAGCCAACAGGACAACATCATCTGCAAACAACAGAGATGAGATCCTGTGGTCACCAAGTATGACACCCTCCATTCCCTGGCTGCGCCTAGAAATCCTGTCCATAAAAATTATGAACAGGACCGGTGACAAAGGGCAGCCCTGGCGGAGTCCAACTCTCACTGGGAATGACTCCGACCGAGTGTTGGCAATACGAACTAAACTCTCACAACGGTCGTACAGAGACCGAATAGCTCGTAACAACAAGCCCGATACCCCATACTCCCGAAGCACCCCCCACAAAAATCCACGAGGGACGCGGTCAAATGCCTTCTCCAAGTCCACAAAACACATGTAAACTGGTTGGGCAAACTCCCACGAACCCTCAAGAATTCTCGAGAGGGTAAAGAGCTGGTCCGATGTGCCACGGCCAGGACGAAAACCACATTGCTCCTCCTGAATCCGAGGTTCGACCAACGGCCGGACTCTCCTCTCCAGTACCTTGGCATAGACCTTCCCAGGGAGGCTGAGGAGTGTGATCCCTCTAAAGTTGGAGCACACCCTCCGGTCCCCTTTTTTGAAGAGAGGAACCACCACCCCGGTTTGCCATGCCAAAGGCACTGCCCCCGACCTCCACGCAATGTTGCAGAGGCGTGTCAACCATGACAGCCCAACAACATCCAGGGCCTTGAGGTACTCGGGGCGAATCTCGTCCACCCCCGGGGCCCGGCCACCAAGGAGATTTTTAACCACCTTGGCGACCTCAGCCCCTGTGATAGGCGAGTCATCCCCCTCGTCCCCAAACCCTGCTTCCTCTGTGGAAGGCGTATCAGTGGGATTGAGGAGATCCTCGAAGTATTCCTTCCACCGCCCGACGATATCCCCAGTTGAAGTCAACAGTGTCCCATCCGCACCATACACAGTGTGGACGGGGAGCTGCTTTCCCCTCCTGAGCCGCCGAACAGTTTGCCAGAATCTCTTTGAAGCCGACCGAAAGTCTTGTTCCATGGCCTCACCGAACTCCTCCCATACCCGGGTTTTTGCTTCAGCAACCACCCGAGCTGCACTCCGCTTGGCCTGCCGGTACACCTCAGCTGCTTCGGGAGTCCCACAAGCCAACCAAGCTTGATAGGACTCCTTCTTCAGCTTAATGGCCCCCCTCACCACTGGTGTCCACCACTTGGTTCGGGGGTTGCCACCACGAGATGCACCGACCACCTTGCGGCCGCAGCTCTGGGCCGCCGCTTCAACAACAGAGGTGGAGAACATGGCCCATTCAGACTCCATGTCTCCAGACTCCCTCGGAATGTGGTTGAAGTTCTTCCGGAGGTGGGAGTTGAAGACCTCCCGGACAGGGGCCTCAGCCAGACGCTCCCAGCACACCCTCACTATACGTTTGGGTCTACCAGGTCTGAATGGCTTCCTCCCCTGCCATCGGATCCAACTCACCACCAGGTGGTGATCAGTTGACAGCTCTGCACCTCTCTTTACTCGGGTGTCCAAGACATACGGTCGCAGGTCTGATGATACGATAACAAAATCGATCATCGACCTGCGGCCTAGGGTGTCCTGGTGCCAGGTGCACATATGGACACCCTTATGCTTGAACATGGTGTTCGTTATGGACAGACTGTGGTTAGCACAGAAGTCCAATAACTGAACACCACTCGGGTTCAGATCGGGCAGGCCGTTCCTCCCAATCACCCCCCTCCAGATTTCACTGTCGTTGCCCACGTGCGCATTGAAGTCCCCCAGTAGGACAATGGAGTCTCCAGGAGGAGCACCCTCCAGCACCCCAGTCACAGACTCCAAAAAGGGTGGGTACTCTGAAACATCATTTGGTGCATAGGCACAAATGATGGTCAGGACCCGTTTCCCAACCCGAAGGCGCAGGGAAGCAACCCTTTCGTCCACCGGGGAAAACTCCAATATAGAGGCAGCAAGGTGGGGCGATACAAGAATACCTACCCCTGCTCGTCGCCTCTCGCCCGGGGCAACTCCAGAAAAGGCCAAGCTCCAGCCCCTCTCCAGGAGACTGGTTCCGGAACCGGAGCTGTGTGTTGAGGTGAGGCCGACTATATCTAGCCGGTATCGCTCAATCTCGTACACCAGCTCAGGCTCCTTCCCCACCAGAGAGGTGACATTCCACGTACCAAAAGCCAGTTTAGAAAGCTTGGGATCAGTCCGCCAAGGTCTCCGCCTTTGACTGCTACCTAATCCACATAGCACCGGACTTCCATGATCCCTCCTGCAGGTGGTGAACCTACTGGAGGGCGGACCCATGTAACTCCTTCGGGCTGAGCCCGGCCGGGTCCCATGGGTGGAAACCTGGCCACCAGACGCTAGCCTTCGAGCCCCTCCCCCAGGCCTGGCTCCAGGGTGGGGCCCCGGTAACCCCATACCGGGCGGGGTACACTGAATCCTTGATATACAATTTATCATGAGAGTCTGTTGGATCGTTCTTAGTCTGGCCCTTCACCCAGGACCAGTTTGTCTTGGGAGACCCTATCAGAGGCAAATTGCCCCGGACAACATAGCTCCTGGGATCACTGGGGCACGCAAACCCCCCCACCACGATAAGGTGACGATCCATGAGGGGGGTAACAATACCACAAAAAATCAATATATTACACTGCTTTTTTCTCAGGTTGTTCCCAGGCGTTTTTGAACTGTGCCAAATTGTGCCAAATGGCACAGTTTGGAAAAACGTCTAACTTTTGAATGCTGAAACATAGAAGCTCCATTTTGGGCTCTAATGAAAGGTGACACTCAGGGCTCTGTGTGTGTATGTGTGTGTGTGTGTGTGGGAGGGGTTATTCATTCATGAATGAATGAATGAACAAACAAGCCCCCCACACACAAAGAAGCATGCCACGTAAAAAATGTGTGGCCTTTTTTTACAAGAAAAAATAACCTACAGTGCAATAAAAATTATACTAAAATATCTGCAATGTAGAGGATAACAACTCCCCCCCCCCCGCGCTACAGAGGAGCTCGGCGCACAAAAAACGGTCTGTCAGCGGTCCGTCATGTGGCCATGACTCACCGTTGTAATTACTGATCGGTCAAAAGTCATTTTTATTACTATTTTCAGTGATAAAGAACAATTTAGCTTATAACACTTACCTGTCCACAACAGCAGTGTCGTTGGCGAACATCTGTTCCTCATTGTCAGACGAAAATGAAGCTGGTCCGCTTGTTACGGACTCGTGGTTCTGGTCACGCGACCGGGTCAAACCATGATTCCATTATTGCGGTTTTGCGCTTCCATGATTGCGGTTTTGACGAACTATTTTTCAAAACAAATAAGAACAGTAGTAATAAAAAAAAAGACTGGCGAACGCTACCGTTACACACAGCTCTCAATGTGTGTCACCCAGCGGCTTACACAAAACAGATTTTACGCACGGGACGCACGCGTTTCAATCGTCAAACTTCTCTGCTTCAATTGGCTCGTTGTATTTGCGGTCGTTGGTAGGCAGGTCCTTCTTGCTAGGTTTTCAGTCATTGGTTCTTCAAGGTTTCAGAAACCCAATTCAAGGCTCTTATTTGTCGAATGAGAGGTCAATCAAATCTAAACCAATCAAAACACTCCTTTGGCTTTCTGTTCGTGGCTGTGTCTGTACTGGAAGAATGGAAATGCAGCTTTTTTTTTCAGTGCGCACTGAGACGCACTAGGACGCAGAGACGTGACCGCCCGCGGTATCCCGGAGTGCAAGAGGTTAAACATTAACAACAAAATAAACTCAGAAAAATAATAAATATTAAGGCTACTATAACATAATAAATATGTGCACTGGCTGATATTAAACTTCAGCAACATAAATTCTGAATAAAAAATATGTAGACTTAGTCCACATAATATTAAAAACAACATAAAATTGGACATGCTCTCTGAGAAGAACTGATTTTACCTGCCAGTCATTATCAATGTAGTGGCAAGTGACTGTAATGTAGCTTTCTGTAGTTAGCGCATTCCAACAATCCGTTGTTGGCGCCACATTTTCAGTGGCTAGCTGTGTTTTCAAGTCAGCTTTTTTCTTCTTATAGCATGCCTCCAAGCGGGCAGTTATTGTTCCTTTAGACGGAATATTATTCCCTGGTCCATAAAGTTTATCAGTTCCCTCATGTCTTTTTCAATCATGTTACAGATCCTCTGAGTAATGCTCTCCGTCTTCCTCTCATCACATACAACCGTGGACAAAATTGTTGGTACCCCTCTGTTAATGAAAGAAAAACCCACATTGGTCACAGAAATAACTTGAATCTGACAAAAGTGGTAATAAATAAAAATTCTATGAAAATTAACCAATGAAAATCAGACAATGCTTTTGAATTGTGGTTCAACAGAATTATTTTAAAAAACAAACTCATGAAACAGGCCTGGACAAAAATGATGGTACCTCTAGAAAAGATAAGATAAGATAAGATAAGCCTTTATTAGTCCCACAACGGGGAAATTCCAGGATTGCAACAGCACAGGGATAGCAACACTAAAAAAACAAGCAAGCAAGAGCAGCTAATATACATATGTACATATTACTATAAAATATATATATACACACACACAGACACACAGTGCAGAGCATTGTAGCTGGATGGAATAAATATATGAATATATAAACACACAGTGCGGAGCATTGTAGCTAGATGGAATAAATATGTAAATATATAAACACCCACAGTACGGAGCATTGCAGCTAGGTGGAATAAATATGTAAATATATAAACACACAGTGCGGAGCAATGTAGTTAGATGGAATAATATGTAGATATATAAACACACAGTGCGGAGCATTGTAGCAAGATGGAATAAATATATAGATATATAAATATAAACACACCCAGTGTGGAGCATAGTAGCTAGATGGAATAAATATGTAAATATATAAACACACACAGTGCAGAGCATTGTTGCTAGATGGGATGAAACAGCATAACCGTCTACTTAGTTATCCTACATGGTATGATTATGTGCCCATACATATTCTCACCCTCCATAGTGACCGGTATTTTCCTAGTTGTATGCCGGAAGGGACCATTGTGTAAGTCTATTGCATCTTTTGCATTCAAAAAACTATTAGTTTGTTACGTCTTTTTGCTATCTCTGCGAGCAGCCCTGCTTAGGTTGTACAGTCTGACAGCCGTTGGTAGGAAGGACCTACGAAACCTCTCGGTTGTGCACCTGGGATGATGTAGTCTGCTGCTAAATGAGCTCCTCAGTGCATTCAGTATGTCCTGCATAGGGTGGAACTCGGACTCCAGCAGAGATGACAGTTTAGCCACCGTCCTTCTCTCTCCTATCTCCTCCACCGGATCAAGGCACTGCCCCAGGACAGAGCTAGCTTTCTTGATCAGTTTGTTCAGTCTCTTCCTATCGGCTGCAGTAATGCCACTGCCCCAGCAGACCACTCCAAAAGTGATGGCTGATGCCACCACCGTGTCATAGAATGTCTTCAGCAGCGCCCCTTGTACACCAAAAGACCTGAGTCTCCTCAGCAGGAACAGCCTGCGCTGTCCCTTCTTGTAGAGTGCGTCAGTATTGTGTGACCAGTCTAGTTTATTGTTCAGATGAACACCCAGGTACTTATAGGATGTCACCATCTCGATGTCTGTTCCCTGTATATTTACTGGTGCTGTGAGGGGCTGCCCATGCCTGCGGCAGTCCACCACCAGCTCCTTAGTTTTCCTCGCGTTGATCTGGAGGCAGTTCCGATGGCACCAGTCCACGAAGTCCTGGATAAGCCCTCTGTACTCAGCTTCATCTCCATTGGAGATGAGGCCAACGATCGCAGAGTCATCAGAGAACTTCTGTAGATGGCAGTGTGTTGTGTGAGAAGTCCGCAGTATAAAGAGTGAACAGGAAGGGAGCCAGCACCGTTCCTTGGGGGGCCCCCGTGCAACCGATGATCGTGTCGGACACACAGTCCCGGGTTCTCACAAACTGAGGCCGGTTCGTGAGGTAGTCCAGGATCCATGATGACAGGTGCTGGTCCACCCCTGCGCGCAGCAGCTTGTCCTTCAGGATTATTGGTTGGATGGTGTTGAAAGCACTGGAGAAGTCAAAGAACATGATCCTCACCATATTCCCGGGCTTCTCCAGGTGGGACAGAGAACGGTGAAGGAGGAAGATCACCGCATCCTCCACCCCAATGCCATGCTGGTAGGCGAACTGGAGTGGATCCATCGCTGGTTCCACCAGGGGGCGGAGGTGAGCAAGGAGCAGTCTCTCCAGGGTCTTCATCAAGTGGGACGTCAAGGCCACCGGTCTGTAGCTGTTCAGGTCTTTGGGGTGGGAAGTTTTTGGTATAGGTACCACACAAGATGTTTTCCACAGCTGTGGTACCCTCCCCAGCTTCAGGCTCAGGTTGAAGATGTACGTCACAATCCCACACAGCTGGTCTGCACAGGACTTGAGGAGCTTTGCGCTGATGCCGTCCAGTCCCGACGCCTTCCTCGCCTTGATCTTCCTCAGCTCCGTCCTCACCTGGGTCCTGGTCAGGGTCAGGATGGGGGGCTGTGTGTTGGGAGTGGGGGGGTGTTGGTGGAGTGGGGAGTGGGCAGCAGGACTTGATTTCTTTAGAGGCAGCAGTGGTTGTTGTGCAGTCGGGGGGAGGGCGGCTGGTCAAACCTATTGAAAAACAGATTCAGGTTGTTCGCCCACTCCCTGCCCCCCGTGGCCTGGGGGGAGGTATTCTGGAGCCCCGAGATGGTTTTGAGGTTTCTCCAGACCCCGCTGATGTCGCTCTGTTGCAGCTTGTCCTCCATCTTCTTCCTGAAGCTGTCCTTGCCTTCTCTGATCTTTCTCCTCAGCTCCCTCTGTACGGACTTCAACATCTCCCTGTTCCCCTGTTCCCCGACCTGAAGATCTTCAGGGTTTGTTGTTTGAGCAACACTGTATGGTCTTGGTGGGAACGGATTTGTCCACACAGAAGCTGAGGTAGTCTGTGAAGGTGTGAGTAAGGCCATCGATGTCCTCACCATGTGGATCGCAGAGCTGCTTCCAGGTGGTGGCTTCAAAACAGCCCTTTAGAGTGTCCATTGTCTCCTCAGACCATAACTCCACTGTGCGCATGGCCGGAGGTTGTCTGTGCACTAGGGGTTTGTACACCGGCCGGAGATGAACCAAGTTGTGATCCGATCTCCCGAGTGGGGGGAGTTGTGATGAGGTGTACGCCTCCTAAGTGTTTGTGTAGAATAAGTCCAGTGTTTTATTGTCTCTAGTGTGGCATGTGACATACTGGGTGAACGTGGGTAGAATGGGAGACAGTGAAACATGGTTGAAATCGCCTGAGATGAGGAGAAGAGCATCTGGGTGTTCTGTCTGCAGCCTGCTGGTTACTGAATGGATGACGTCACGCGCTGTCCCAGCGTTCGCCGTCGGATTTGCATAAACAACAATGCAGATCACGTGTGAGTGTTCTCTCGGGAGATATGTAGGCCGCATGCTAACAGCTAGCAACTCAATGTCTTTGCTGCAGTGTCGTTGTTTAACAGTGATATGTCCCGGTCTGCACCAGTTGTTGTTAACATACATTATCACTCCACCGCCCCTTGCTTTGCCACTGTCTGGTGTTCGGTCAGCCCGTATCATGTGGAAACCCTCCAGCTCAATGTTATCATCTGCTGCTAGTTCAGTTAGCCACGTCTCAGAAAACAAAAGGAGAGAGCACTCCCGATATGTGCTGTCGTAACGGCAGATAGCCACTAGCTCATCTACCTTTCCCAGTAACGACCGTACATTTCCCATGACAACAGATGGAAGGGAGGGTCTGTACCTTATATTTTTTGTCCTCCGCCTTACTCCAGCCCGGCAGCCGCGGTGTTTTCGCCTCAGTTCTCTCGGTATGTCGAGTTTTTCCAATGGGACCGGGTGGCGGTTGAATGCTAGCAGCTCTTCCTTGCTGTATCGTATCCTGCTATAAACAGTGGCTCCGTCCACCGGCTCAGGAGACATTTGGGACGATCTGTGTGTCCGTGATATAAGTGGAGTGAAAAAAAGACGGATCAAAAAGAGAGAGGAAGGGAAAAAGACTCAGAATCGAGCCGCTGTTGCAAAGGGCAGCCGACTCGTGTGGCGCCGGGAGAAAAAAAAAAAAAAAAAAAAGATTGAAAATAATGTGACCATAGGGACATGTTCAACCAAGATGTGTCCTCTAATTAACATCACAGGTGTCTACAAACTTGTAATCAGTCATGCGGCCTGTTTAAAGGGTGACAACTGTTTGTTGACATGATGTGTACCACACTAAGCATGGACCAGAGGAAGCAAAGGAGAGAGTTGTCTCAGGAGATTAGAAAGAAAATTATAGACAAGCATGTTAAAGGTAAAGGCTACAAGACCACCTCCAAGCAGCTTGATGTTCCTGTGACTACAGTTGCACATATTATTCAGAAATTTAAGATCCACGGGACTGTAGCCAACCTCCCTGGACGTGGCCGCAGGAGGAGATGGATAATACGAATGGTAACAAAAGAGCCCAGAACAACCTCTAAACACATTCATGGTGAACTCCAAGGTCAAGGTACATCAGAGTCAGATCACACCATCCGTCGTCGTTTGAGCCAAAGTGGACTTCATGGGAGACGACCAAGGAGGATACCACCGTTGAAAACAAATCATAAAAAAGCCAGACTGGAATTTGCCAAACTGCATGTTGACAAGCTACAAAGCTTCTGGGAGAATGTCCTATGGAAAGTAGACAAAACTGGAACTTTTTGGCAAGGCACATCAGCTCTATGTTCACAGACACAAAAATGAAGTATACCAAGAAAAGAACACTGTCCCTACTGTGAAACATGGAGGAGGTTCTGTTATGTTCTGGGGCTGCTTTGCTGCATCTGGCACAGGGTGTCTTGAATCTGTGCAGGGTACAATGAAATCTCAAGACTATCAAGGTATTCTAGAGAGAAATGTGCTGCCCAGTGTCAGACAGCTTGGTTTCAGTCGCAGGTCATGGGTCTTGCAACAGGATAATGACCCAGAACACACAGCTAAAAACACCCAAGAATGGCTAAGAGTGAAACATTGGACTATTCTAAAGTGGCCTTCTCTGAGCCCTGATCTAAATCCTATTGAACATCTGTGGAAGGGGCTGAAACATGCCGTCTGGAGAAGACGCCCTTCAAACCTGAGACAACTGGAGCAGCTTGCTCATGGGGAGTGGGCCAAAATACCTGCTGAGAGGTGCAGAAGTCTCATTGACAGTTATAGAAATCGTTTGATTGCAGTGATTGCCTCAAAAGGTTGTGCAACAAAATATTAAGTTAAGGGTACCATCATTTTTCTCCAGGCCTGTTTCATGAGTTTGTTTTTTGAAATAATTCTGTTGAACCACAATTCAAAAGCATTGTCTGATTTTCACTGGTTAATTTTCATAGAATTTTTATTTATTACCACTTTTGTCAGATTCAAGTTATTTCTGTGACCATTGTGGGGTTTTTTTTCATTAACAGAGGGGTACCAACAATTTTGTCCACGTCTGTACCTGCCTCCTCAAGACTACCGTAACTGTCGGTTATGATGAAGCTGAACTAGTCGCTCCTTGCAGCATGGCTGAATGGGAGTTCTTTAGGTGGTAACTTAGCAAACTGATTGAGCTATTGTATGTCAGTGTAGTACCACATAGTGTACATTTAGCTTCTTTATTAGCGTTTACTAGTTTAAAATGATCCCATACAGTGCTCCGTTTAGACTGCTTCATTTTCTCGAGTGAAGTACCTCAGGTGTGGTAGAGATTAGGCTATAGCTCCCTCACCAGGACTGGTGATGCCACTACATTTAATGGGGAAAAAACTGTTGAAAAGAGCGGCGCCACTTTCAATTAATTGATAACTAATTTAATTTAGTCGACTAAATTCTTACCGACAATTAATCAAAAGTCAATCATTAACATCCCTAGTTCCAATGTAACGCTACATGTAGTACAAAACAGTTCATCCCCGCTTTATGAAAAATATTCAGAAACTGTTGAGCACAATCTTTAGCGGTGACTTTTGTTGATAAATTAAGACATGCTGTCACGTCTCCGGTCATGTAAACACGGAAGTAAAGGTGTAAGCGTACGGCACAGGGAACTCTCGTGTGAGGTCAGCCGGCCCAAGGACCGCTGCCGTTTTGTGTTTCACAAGTGAACTCTCGGCGCCACAGCCGACTCGTGTGGCGCCTCTCGGCGCCACACGAGTCGGCTGCCTTTTGCAACAGCGGCTCGATTCCGAGTCTTTTTCCCTTCCTCTCTCTTTTGATCCGTCTTTTTTTTTCACCCCACTTATATCACGGACACACAGATCGTCCTAAATGTCTCCTGAGCCGGTGGACGGAGCCACTGTCTATAGCAGGATACGATACAGCAGAGAACAGCTGCTAGCATTCAACCGCCACCCGGTCCCATTGGAAAAACTCGACATACCGAGTGAACTGAGGCGAAAACGCCGCGGCTGCCGGGCTGGAGTAAGGCGGAGGACAAAAAATATAAGGTACAGACCCTCCCTTCCATCTGTTGTCATGGGAAATGTACGGTCGATACTGGGAAAGTTAGATGAGCTAGCGGCTATCTCCCGTTATGATAGCACATACCGGGAGTGCTCTCTCCTTTTGTTTACTGAGACGTGGCTAACTGAACTAGCAGCAGATGCTAACATTGAGCTGGAGGGTTTTCACATGATACGAGCTGACCGAACACCAGACAGTGGCAAGGCTAGGGGCGGTGGAGTGATCATGTATGTTAACAACAACTGGTGCAGACCGGGACATATCACTGTTAAACAACGACACTGCAGCAAAGACATTGAGTTGCTAGCTGTTAGCATGAGGCCTACATATCTCCCGAGAGAACACTCACACGTGATCTGCATTGTTGTTTATGCAAATCCGACGGCGAACGCTGGGACAGCACGTGACGTCATCCATTCAGTAACCAGCAGGCTGCAGACAGAACACCCAGATGCTCTTCTCCTCATCTCAGGCGATTTCAACCATGTTTCACTGTCTCCCATTCTACCCACGTTCACCCAGTATGTCACATGCCACACTAGAGACAATAAAACACTGGATTTATTCTACGCAAACACTAAGGAGGCGTACACCTCATCACAACTACCCCCACTCGGGAGATCGGATCACAACTTGGTTCATCTCCGGCCGGTGTACAAACCCCTAGTGCACAGACAACCTCCGGCCATGCACACTGTGGAGTTATGGTCTGAGGAGACAATGGACACCCTAAAGGGCTGTTTTGAAGCCACCGCCTGGAAGCAGCTCTGCGATCCACATGGTGAGGACATCGATGGCCTCATTCACACCTTCACGGGCTACCTCAGCTTCTGTGTGGACAAATCCGTTCCCACCAAGACCATACGGCGTCACTCAAACAACAAACCCTGGATCAACCCTGAGATAAAAACACTTCTGAGAGAGAAGAAGAGGATCTTCAGGTCGGGGAACAGGGAGATGCTGAAGTCCGTACAGAGGGAGCTGAGGAGAAAGATCAGAGAAGGCAAGGACAGCTTCAGGAAGAAGATGGAGGACAAGCTGCAACAGAGCGACATCAGCGGGGTCTGGAGAAACCTCAAAACCATCTCGGGGCTCCAGAATACCTCCCCCCAGGCCACAGGGGGCAGGGAGTGGGCGAACAACCTGAATCTGTTTTTCAATAGATTTGACCAACCGCCCTCCCCCCTGACTGCACAACAACCACTGCTGCCTCTAAAGAAATCAAGTCCTGCTGCCCACTCCCCACTCTACCAACACCCCCCCACTCCCAACACACAGCCCCCCATCCTGACCCTGACCAGGACCCAGGTGAGGACGGAGCTGAGGAAGATCAAGGCGAGGAAGGCGCCGGGACCGGACGGCATCAGCGCAAAGCTCCTCAAGTCCTGTGCAGACCAGCTGTGTGGGATTGTGACGTATATCTTCAACATGAGCCTGAAACTGGGGAGGGTACCACAGCTGTGGAAAACATCTTGTGTGGTACCTGTACCAAAAACTTCCCACCCCAAAGACCTGAACAGCTACAGACCGGTGGCCTTGACGTCCCACTTGATGAAGACCCTGGAGAGACTGCTCCTTGCTCACCTCCGCCCCCTGGTGGAACCAGCGATGGATCCACTCCAGTTCGCCTACCAGCATGGCATTGGGGTGGAGGATGCGGTGATCTTCCTCCTTCACCGTTCTCTGTCCCACCTGGAGAAGCCCGGGAATATGGTGAGGATCATGTTCTTTGACTTCTCCAGTGCTTTCAACACCATCCAACCGATGATCCTGAAGGACAAGCTGCTGCGCGCAGGGGTGGACCAGCACCTGTCATCATGGATCCTGGACTACCTCACGAACCGGCCTCAGTTTGTGAGAACCCGGGACTGTGTGTCCGACACGATCATCAGTAGCACGGGGGCCCCCCAGGGAACGGTGCTGGCTCCCTTCCTGTTCACTCTTTATACTGCGGACTTCTCACACAACACAACACACTGCCATCTACAGAAGTTCTCTGATGACTCTGCGATCGTTGGCCTCATCTCCAATGGAGATGAAGCTGAGTACAGAGGGCTTATCCAGGACTTCGTGGACTGGTGCCATCGGAACTGCCTCCAGATCAACGCGAGGAAAACTAAGGAGCTGGTGGTGGACTGCCGCAGGCATGGGCAGCCCCTCACAGTACCAGTAAATATACAGGGAACAGACATCGAGATGGTGACATCCTATAAGTACCTGGGTATTCATCTGAACAATAAACTAGACTGGTCACACAATACTGATGCACTCTACAAGAAGGGACAGCGCAGGCTGTTCCTGCTGAGGAGACTCAGGTCTTTTGGTGTACAAGGGGCGCTGCTGAAGTCATTCTATGACACGGTGGTGGCATCAGCCATCACTTTTGGAGTGGTCTGCTGGGGCAGTGGCATTACTGCAGCCGATAGGAAGAGACTGAACAAACTGATTAAGAAAGCTAGCTCTGTCCTGGGGCAGCGCCTTGATCCGATGGAGGAGATAGGAGAGAGAAGGACGGTGGCTAAACTGTCATCTCTGCTGGAGTCCGAGTTCCACCCTATGCAGGACATACTGAATGCACTGAGGAGCTCATTTAGCAGCAGACTACATCATCCCAGGTGCACAACCGAGAGGTTTCGTAGGTCCTTCCTACCAACGGCTGTCAGACTGTACAACCTAAGCAGGGCTGCTCGCAGAGATAGCAAAAAGACGTAACAAACTAATAGTTTTTTGAATGCAAAAGATGCAATAGACTTACACAATGGTCCTCTCCGGCATACAACTAGGAACATACCGGTCGCTATGGAGGGTGAGAATATGTATGGGCACATAATCATACCATGTAGGATAACTAAGTAGACGGTTATGCTGTTTCATTCCATCTAGCAACAATGCTCTGCACTGTGTGTGTTTATATATTTGCATATTTATTCCATCTAGCTACAATGCTCCGTACTGTGGGTGTTTATATATTTATATATCTACATATTATTCCATCTAG
The DNA here is from genome assembly GCA_020510985.1 of Pholidichthys leucotaenia. Classification (NCBI taxonomy): domain Eukaryota; kingdom Metazoa; phylum Chordata; class Actinopteri; order Cichliformes; family Pholidichthyidae; genus Pholidichthys; species Pholidichthys leucotaenia. Next base: position 255,932,385 of record CM035837.1, on the reverse strand, counting down.
CTACATTGCTCCGCACTGTGTGTGTTTATATACTTGCATATTTATTCCACCTAGCTGCAATGCTCCGTACTGTGGGTGTTTATATATTTACATATTTATTCCATCTAGCTACAATGCTCTGCACTGTGTGTTCATATATTCATATATTTATTCCATCCAGCTACAATGCTCTGCACTGTGTGTCTGTGTGTGTGTGTATATATATATATTTTATAGTAATACGTACATATGTTTATTAGCTGCTCTTGCTTGCTTGTTTTTTTTCTTGCCTTCTGATTGTTGCTCTGAGTGTTGCTATCCCTGTGCTGTTGCAATCCTGGAATTTCCCCGTTGTGGGACTAATAAAGGCTTATCTTATCTTATCTTATCTTAAGTGTAAAAGCATTATATTAAAAGCTGGATCTGCAGATTTTGTGGATCGATATCAATTCAGACAAACGTGAATCGATTTGATTTGGAGAATCGATCTTTTGAACCTACCCCTAGTTAAAAGACACTTCGTCAGTATCACACGTTAAAGTGTAACTCCCACATACAACAAGCAATGAGATTTACTTTGAAGCCTGATCTTTTTTTCTTTCAATCAAACTATGAATATACCTCATTGCATTCATTTCAGAAGTTGGTACGCCCCTAGTGAATTCTGTCACACTACCCTGAATGATGAAAAATGATGCACCCCTTTGAATCCTGTTATGATCAGACATAACCATAATAAAAGTTAGACGTATAGAGTGCACATGCATTGGTTTACACAATCCTGTTATGAAGTGTCAAACTGAGCATTCTTACTGTAGCTTGCCACCTGGCTTTTTTTTTTTTTTTTGTAATACTTCATTGTAATATCAGCAGCAGTCGATGGAATTCATTGTGTATGCTCATGTGATGAACAGCCACGTGACATAGATTCATTTATTGATCACACATGTATACCTGAAATCTAAAATTAACAACCCCCCCAAAAAAAGTCCCAATGCAGTAATTAATAGAAAGAAAATCAATGTCAAATGTTAACCCAATATACTATATGACATCTAAAATAAGTAAAATACACATTAAAGAGAAAGGTTCAAAATTAGATCATAGGAAGTGTTTAAAATGTGAATCACTGATATACAAGTGCTGTTACTAAATCTAGAGGCCCTTGAAGTAAGGGATATAAAGAGAATGTATTATGCACCTTTTCCACATGTTGACGCCGCTCTCAGGGTTGTTAATGGAATATCTGTAATATGCTTTGGTCAAAACAACAGAGTATAAATATTCCAGTACCAATTTTCACACGGGGTGAAGATCTTTCCTCAACATGGGTTGTTTTATGCCATTGTGCTTTAAACGCTAATGAGGCAGCATTCACCCATCCCTCTTTCTTTCATCATTTCTCTGAGATCTGTTGATGGTGATGTCATATTTTGGGGGTAGCATTACCTGATTAGGTCCATACAGACAAACGTCAAATGGGCTTCAGGTGAGAGTGTAAAAATCCAAATAAAGCAGTCTCATAGACAGGGATGTGTGGTTTGGGTATTCGTTAGGATATGGTTCGTCCCCGTGGTAGAATAAGTACTGAAACAACCTGGAATGAGTGAACGGTGAGGTCTGCTTGGTTATCTGGACCGGCGTGTACTAAGTAGTGGTGGGCAATGATTAAAATTTTTTAATTGAGATTAATGTCCAAAAAAAGTGTTTATTCATGATTAATCACAAGTAAATTATATTCAAAGCAAATTATTTTTATTCTTAATTCTTCAGTCTTATTCTTAATTCTTAAGTCAAATGTTCTGCAGTTCAGATCAAAGGAAGCTCTCAGAAGGAGGAATGTGGTTCTGGTCTCCGTCATGATGGAGAGTCTGGGCAGCTTCATCCAGGATGGGCAGGGATTCTTTTTAGTGATTAGGCAACATAGGCACAAGAGCTGATCAAACAGATAAGTTCATTCAGAGGAGCAAAGTAATAATCATAACATCAAAAATCACAGTTATAAGAACTTCAGTCTCAGTTCTTTTATAACCCTCACTCTGGGATGCACAGAGAGGCTGGGGATAAGTTTTACGACCTGGCGATAACAGCTTTGATCAAAGAGTTTCTTTGAAGACCACCTAAGGAAAGTTGGTGCAGAGTCTTTACTCAGGGGTCTTCTGGTTTAGTCCAGGCCAGTCCTGCAAATCAAGTTTTGGCACATTAATACTCCTTGTCCAGAGAAGGTCAGTGTGGGTCATTGTGTCCATATAAAATATGGAGGAAAGACAAGTGTTTATCCAGAGGGCCGAAGAATTTTGGTGAATGGGGGGAAGGTAGATCATCTGCTTTCTCCTCTGATAATGTAACACAGTCGACTACAGATTAGCGAACCAGCTGGCCTCACTATGGTCACTACAATATACAACAAACCCCCACAACATCCCTGGTCATGAAGATTTGTGCTGCTAACATGCTAAAAGTTCCGATAGTTGTGTCGTTCTGGCCAAAAAACAGCAAAATAGGCCAGAATGATGTGAGATATACAGGATTAAACTGTGATTACCAATTGAGTTGGAACCACAATGTCTAGTGGAGTGACTAGAATTTACAGACAAAAGCTAAGATAAGTCGCTTGCTAAGCTAACTGCACTGTAGGTGCGTGAGTTCTGAGGTGGGAAACATTCCTACCACTTCTCCTCTGAGGAGAGGGCATGCCTCTCTGTCCAGGAGACTGGTCTGTATCGGGTTAAGCGCTGATGTGATAACGCCGTAGAAGAGAACAGCAAATCCAACTGAGGCGTTTCAGGCAGATTTGTTGTCCTAGTTTCTGTGGGAGAGGAGAACTCCTGTGCAGGCAGATTTTGGGCTGTTTGACTTTCCAGACCAGATGGCACAAAAAAATTTACATGATGCACTTAAATAAAGGTGAAACCCAAAAAGCACAATAATGGCTCCTTGAGTCTTTTTCCAGAGGAGAGGTATTGAAACAGGCACCATCTTTGAAATGTGACAGGTGAGGAGTGCAGAAGTGACACAAACTGCTGCTTGTCAACCACAGTGTGCCAATCCAGACTAAACTGTATTGTTGATTGCTCTACTCCATCCTTATATGCACCATAATGGAAAGACATTCATCAGTCATCAGTTTTATTCTTTGTGGTGATTGAGGCTTTAAAAAGTTTCTTGGTACCTGAAATCTGACGTATAGGACTCTAAAGAGCTGAACGTCTCTTTGAGGTACAGTTGAAGTCGCATCCACACTGGCTTTGCTCTTTAGATTGGTAAGCTATGTGCTTCTTTAATACACTTCTTTGTTGATTTCAGTGTGTGAAGCCTTGTGTATGATGGGTTCTGATCAACTGCCAGTGTGTGAGAATGGGTTTGAGAGCAGCACTTCAGCTGTTGTTCTGCTTCAGAAGGATCCAGTGGGTTTTAGCTTTATTGGTTTTGGAAGAACAGAGCACTCCTTCACTTTGGATTCTACAGCTGTAGTGAAATAAAGAGGAATACAATTAAATTTTGTCGTAAACTTGAAGGTGAACTTTTTTTTTTTTTCAAATAAATCACTCTGTACACAAAGCTGGGAGCCACAGTGTTCAGATGTTGTTGCCTGGGAAGATGGAGGACTTTGAAGGCCACCTGTCCAGGAAAAGAAAATGATTGACAAGGTAGAAAGGAGATACTGTGAACTGTTCATCTAGCTCTCTTCCAGCTCCTCCCCTGCCACTCTTTTCTCTCCTCCATGTGTTTTCTTTTTTAAGCCACAGGAATGTTACATATCCACCGGTTTGTGCATGTGTGGTGTTTTTTTCTGTGTTATGTGCTTGTGTTTATTTACCTCTCCTTTGTGTGTGTTTGTTTTGTTGAGAGAGTCGGAGGGTGGGTGGGTGTCTGTGGGGCTTGGCATGGACGTGTGTAAAATAGTGGGCAGCCAGTGTCAGTGTTTCCTCGTGTACCCCTTTTGTCTTTCACATGTATATTCCCATTGAAGTGGGCATATTTGCATCCAGCAGCAGAGTTGATGAGTCAAACAATAAATTGGACTTCTGGGCTGCCCAGATCTCATGATTCTGGACAAGATAAGTGTGAATTCAGTTTTCAGTTATTGCTCAGTCTAAATCTAAATTTTGAAAATCCATCTGGAGACGGCTGCTGCACCTGTGACTGAGCCGTCTGTGTTTGGCGGATGCGTTTGTGTGAGTGCAGCATTGTTCAGATCAAAACCATCAAAATTACATTCATATTTGGTCTGGGTGTCTGCGTCATCTTTTTTGTTTTACTGTGTGGTGAAAAAGGCCAGGTCCATGACCTTAGTATAGTATGTTGTATACAGATATGGTATGTGAGGACTTAATGCTGGGGATGAAAATTATAGCATAATCGTTAAATTATTTAGTGGAATGTCAGTGTGCTGTTATGGTTTTAGGATATGTCACCAAAAAAATGAAAAGAAATCAATATGTCCTCTGCAGTGATATGAAAAACACCGCAGTGTTTATGTGTGGTTATGCATATATGGCAGCTGTACACAAGATGCAGTGTTTGGTGTGTAAACAGCAGTCTGTGCTCTGTCACTTTGAGCAGTGTGAAGCGTGGTTGGAGCTCAGGTTGTGTGAAATGGTCCTTTCCTGCAGGCACTAAACAACCCCATAAACTGGGTCATCCCAAAACACTGACTTAAAAAAGCCTGATTGCAGATTTTTTTTTTCTTTTTTAGTTGATTGACGATAAATTGAATTGATAATGATCTCAAATGTGAATGTGGTGGTTTGTGATTGCAGAACATTTGTTAGACATTGAGATTGATGGCTTCAGTTGAAGTGTTGTGCTGCTATTTAAAGCAGAAGTTGGTGTGCTGCCCTTGGAGGCACTGAAAGCAAGAGATTCAAAAGGGGAGCAGGTTTTACTGTAAACTGCACCACTTTCTGAGTTTCATTTCCTTTCAAAGCTATGATTATTAGTTCATCACTCTAAATGATACTGTGGCCCCTGTGGCTGGACCAGAGTGAGAAGTTTCCGTTGCACCTAGAACAGGGCTATTCAATTTCAAAATCAGTTGGGCCACAATTTGAAATCAAGACATGTAACCGGGCCGCACATGTTCAGCGATCTGTTGAATATGACAAATTTCAAACCAACACAGACCAATATGATGCAAAATATGCACTTTTGATTCACTGTCTTGGGTTTAAGTGTGCGCTTGGCACATGACAAAGGCACATCAAAAGTGCGTAAAAACACAATAACAGTGCTGGGGTTGAGCAGAACTTGAAGTAGTAGAAATATTTTTCCTCGTGAACAACAATTAAATAAATAGAATGGAAAAAAATTAAATTACTTTTTATTATTAAAATTGTAAATAACCATTTTGGTCACATCTTACTCAGGCATATCTCAAAGTGCATAAAACTCAATGTGCACTGTTAGTAGCATTAACATTTGTTTCCCTTTTGAAATAAAATCCTGGTCATAGCTGACCTTGGCACATCACAAAGGGCATTTAGCTGAATAAAAAAAAGAACTGTCAAACACTTCAGTGCACAAACCCCCCAAGAAAAGATTGATAACATTAACAAACATTACACATCCACTATTGTGGTTTGTTTTAAATTACCACATGTGTGAGTAGGAACCTCTTTTTACAACTACACATTCCATGTTAAGACCCACTTTCTGGGCCAAGGCCAGAATTGCCCACCTCAGCCTGGGATCATGAATCACACAAATCACGAAGCACTAATCACAAAGTCCGTTTTGACCCCCCCCACCCAAGGTGGACAGACCTACTGTATGTCACTTTCACCCTCAGGCAAGGTAGACACACACCTCCTAATATCCCAGGCTGAGTCTTGAACCCATGACACCGTGATCTGATAACCTCTTACTCTACCACTGAGCCAAACCCTACTCGTTCTCAAGCTAGTAGCGGAGGTGTACTCTGACAGGGTCATGAACTGCACCACTGACTAATTCCCCATGGAGGGGTGCATAACATTCCATTACACACACATACCAGTCAACCAAAAATTTTGAGTAGAGTTAAGGATGCAAAAAGCACCCACTTAAAAACTTGAGTTATTACTTCAGTCTTGAAGGTTTAAGGCTTGTCAAGATTCAAAGGCTTTATTATCATGTGCACAGTTAAGAAATATAACATTTCCTGAGCAATGAAATTCTTACTCTGCCCTCCGAACGAATGCCAAGGTAACAGGTACACAACATACTAATAAGGAAATAACACACCTAATGCTAATGGATACTAATAACACACACTATAACACCCAGTTAGGTAATTAGGATTTGTCAAAAATTTATAACAATTTTCTTATAGTCTTCTACTTTTCTCTGTAAATTTATCTAAATTTGAAACAATTTTCCTCAAATTTGTTGTTTCCTCTTGTATAATTGACTTTTCTTGTACATTGGAGACTTTAGTATAAATTTGTGGATTAATATATGGCTGCTTTTATGTATTTTTAAATAAAATTGCTGGGGTTTTTTTTTAATAAATTTGAAACATTGTGGAATAATTGACTTTTTTCCTTATACAATTTACACTTTTGACCATAATTTTGCAGAGCCAGAACAGAACAATAATTTAACTCTGATTTCAAAGAAAAAATATTTATAAAATTACAATTAATGAAATAAATTAACTTAAATTACCAAAGATTCCATCATTTCTGTTAAAATATTTCTATATATTTATATTTTTTTAGAATTCTCCTCACCACCCAGATAGCAGGAAAAACCTCCCTTATTTTGAAATCCAAATGTTGGCACGTTTAGTTTGTCTGAAGGCTGGTGACGCATTAAAGTCACTGACTTCATGAATTTCGGTCATCTTAACTTGCCAGGTACATAATAATGAACATAAATTATTGTAATGGTGAAGTAAATCCTCAGCGATTCAGTCACTCTTGCCTCTTTCCCTGCATATGAAGTCTAACCCACGCCTGTTTGCTCAGCGACTCTTACTGTTCCCATTACCAGCAGGTTAAAACCACAATAAATGCCTAAACTGCTTTTTATTTTTCATTTATTTATTTAATTATTTTATTGATTGCATATCTCTTATGCTTTTTTCCGTGTTTAAAGTACTTTAATAAGCTCATACTTCTCTCAGACAGCAACACTAGTGACACGTTTTGCCTGGTCTGCCGACTGGAATCCAGCTGAACACTCACGTGGGCAAGGCACTTCTGAACTCCACACGGATGACAGTCACGCGCGTTGTTTGTGTGCACACTTGCGAACCGTCATTCCTTCATATTTTTTTCTTAAATTTAAATTTCCTTGGCGTGGTCTGGGCCCGCGGGCCACTCCGGGGTGGGTTCTGGGCCGGATGTGGCTCGCAGGCCACTAATTCAATAGGTCTGACCGAGAACATGCACACTAAAAGTGAAACTACTGTAATACTTAAATACAGTAATACAGCAAAGTTCAACATGCTTCCCTTCTTCTTTAGGATTTGTTCTCTACTATAAAACAGGAATGCGGCTGTTCATACAGTTATGATCAAGAGCTTCATCATCATCATCATAGCAGTCTGTCAGGGGTGACAATGACTTGTTTCATTTAGGTCTGCTCAGACTCCTCCTCGCAGCTCTGTCCTTTGCCTTCTGCTGCCAGGAAATCCTGACCTTGTTAACCCGGGTGACGTCCGAGCCGGAATGAGTTGCTCTCTGACTAACCATTTCATGAAACTGCTTGCAAAGTATTTGAGTACCACTAGCTTTTGCTGGACTAGCGACACATTCTTGGCAGATAGAGGTATTATCAGTGGCAAGGACAGGTCAACACAAACTGACTCCAGTATCTGTTGCAGTGACTGACCAGATGATAGGTTTGTTTATCTCTGCTCTTTGTGTAGTGCATGTCACGATGCACCGACTGGCAAAAGTCCACCACAGAGCTTGCGACAGATTTGCTTATTTGCCGGGATGTCCAGTCTCACCCCGTGTAAGTGGGAGTGGTCCACCACAGAACTTAATAGAGTATAAAAAGAAAAGGGCAGTAGCTCGAAGGATTATTAAAAACAGGAAAAGGTCAACATGGAGAGAATTTTGTTCCACCCTTGGTAGGAGAAGAAGAAAAATCAAATACATGTGAGGTAGGAAGTTGGGTTTGATATTCCCGACTTTATATTAACTAGAGTGGTTGGTTAGAAAGTAGCACAAGCTACCCGTTAGGGCTGCAACAAATGATTATTTTGGTAGTCAACTAATCTAATGACTAATTAGGGCCCGAGCCACTGACAAAGTCGGTGGGCAAGAGCCCTATTTTAATTGTTAGAATTTTTTTTTCTTCTTCTCCATCTAAGATCTCATTTTTGGGGTAGTCAACGTGCATGAAAACACCACTTTTTGCAGGGACCTCAAGACTGGCAAAAAATTTTATATTTTGGAGGAAATATGAATGACCCCACAAAAATGGCTCTACAGCGCCACCTAATATGTGAAGTCAATGGGGAGTGGCCCATGCTTACTTTTGTGTAGAAAGATGAAAATCAGGTGAGATGTTTATCATGTCAAGACATGCAAAAAACTCCATAGAAGTGATAGTCTACGCCCAACAGGAAGTCGGCCATTTTGGCAGGAAGTGGCGGTGATCTGATTTCCACCTCGCACATTTGATCGAACTCGTCTTAGGGTTTTAGTCCAGTTGAGCTCATTTGTGGTGACAATCATCTAAAATTAAATTTTAAAAATTAAATTAAATCACCCTTTATTGTTATTCAACTGTACAACCAATCATGTACAGTAGAACGATATTGTGTTTTACCTAACTACTGTGTTAATCACACACACCCCAAGTGTAGAATCAGAGGGCCGCTGCCATGCAAGGCGCCGCCACAAATTTCCCTCCTCCATTCCATTATTGCTGAGCACCAAGCTGGATGGCAGGAAGTTCCACTTTTATATGGTCTTCAATCAATCAATCAATCAATCTTTATTTCGGTATGTCTTCGGCATGACCCGGCCGGGATTTGAACCCCTGCCTCCCGGGTGTGGGGCGGATGCTCTACCAATTGAGCCACCACTCCGGTGGTGGCTCAGTTGGTAGAGCATCTATACCCATGTGCCATTAAAACTTATTGAAAACTTTTCCAATAGCTCGACGGTTTGGCCGTAGGGGCGTGGCAAAGTTTGATACCTCGCCATGATCATTCTATGACCATTCTGACAGCAATAACTCTGGTATGCATTGTTGGATTTCAACCAAATTCAGTATTATGGATATCAGTCCAATTCCAAACAGTTCTATAGAACAATATTCATAGAAATCTACAGCACCACATATAGGAGACAGAAGGTTTTGCATCAGAAAGTTTGCATCATATTGTTATTTAATACCTCGGGAATGGAATGTTGGATTGGCACCAAGGTAGGTATGATGTATATGGGTATGCCTCTGAACAATTACAGCTATGAATATTCATGAGTAGCAATAGCGCCCTCTCTTGGAGAAATGAAAGTTACACCAAAGGTTTTCTTCAATATCTCTGAAATAAATAGTCTGATTGGTACCATTTATGGTGATAATCATCTATACCCATCTGCCATCAAAAGCCGTTGAAAACTTTTCCAAATGCCCGACGGTTTGGCGGAAAGGGCGTGGCCAAGTTTGCAGTATCGCTGTCACCCTTCCAATGGCTTTTACTCTGGCATATATTGACTGATTTCAACCAAATTTTGTGTGGTGAGTAGGTAGCCAATACTGATAATTTCGATAATAAAGAATGACACATAGCGGCACCCCCTGCCACCAATGGACAGGAAGTTGCCATAACTCACATGCCATACTCACGTGCCGCTTGCCAGAATGACATGCAATTTTCTGAGGTTTATCAGAGCACCTGGTTGATCATAACTGCACATCACCTTTAGTATGGCGTCACTGCTGTTACCATGAACACGCCCTCCTTGCCATTCAATCCGTGATCTTGTTGGGATGGTTGGGAATGACCTGGAGTCATGAAATCTGGAACATATGTTGAGGTGACTGTCATATGTAGTCTATGGGTGGGCAACACAACTGACAGGGAAGTCTTGCCATGGCGACATGGCGAAGGTTGACTCCTCGCTATGGAACATCAGAAAGTTGTAACTTGGACAAACTTTGTCTGACTTTCACCAAATTTTCTACGATGGATATTAATAACGCTGCACACGCTTCTACATAAAAATAATTGACAGAAGTTATAGCGCCACCTACTGCTCACAGGAAGTACTGCACCAAACAGTTTACTTTATTATTCACGCAGCACTTGCCACAACAACAGGAAATTTTCTGAGCCAGCCAGATACGACGGGCGCCGGGGTCCGCTGTTTTGCGGGGGACGAGGGCCCGCTTACAGCTGCTTGCAGCTTTAATTGTGATTATTTCTCTCATGCACACCATCTCTGTTTCCTGTTGGGGCTCTAGTGCATTTTTTTACCTCACCCACTGTTTAAGCCTGCACACCTGTGAAAATCACCTTGTTGTCAGTCCCACTTTAATATAACATTTTATGAGCAGTTTCCACAGCTAAATACAAAAAAGAACAAGAAAGCTGTATTAATTATCACAAGTTTAAGGTTATATATCAGTTTATCACAGACAGCATAATGCCTAATGTCAATTGAACAATTGATTAAATATCTTACAATTGAATTACTGATCTGCTGCAACCCACAAATTAACATTAGATGGAAGTTTTCTATAAGTGCATCTTTTAACAATATAATCCAGAAAGGTAAACCTTCGTATTCAGTATTCACTGCACTTACAGTGCATCCGGAAAGTATTCACAGCGGTTCACTTTTTCCACATTTTGTTATGCTATAGCCTTATTCCAAAATGGATTAAATTAATTTTTTTCCTCAAAATTCTACACACAATACCCCATAATGACAATGTGAAAAAAGCTTCTTTTTTTTGAGATTTTTGCAAATTTATTAAAAATAAAAAACTAAGAAATCCCATGTACATAAGTACATGGCCTTCGCCATGAAGCTCAAAATTGAGCTCAGGTGCATCCTGTTTCCACTGATCATCCTTGAGATGTTTCTAGAGCTTAACTGGAGTCCACCTGTGGTAAATTCAGCTGATTGGACATGATTTGGAAAGGCACACACCTGTCTATATAAGGTCCCATAGTTGATGGTGCATGTCAGAGCACAAACCAAGCATGAAGTCAAAAGAATTGTCTGTAGACCTCCGAGACAGGATAGTCTGGAGGTACAAATCTGGGGAAGGATACAAAAAAATTTCTGTTGCTTTGCAGGTCCCAATGAGCACAGTGGCCTCTATTATCCATAAATGGAAGAAGTTCCAAACCACCACGGCTCTTCCTAGAGCTGGCCGGCCGTCTAAACTAAGCAATCGGGGGAGAAGGGCCTTAGTCAGGGAGGTGACCAAGAACCCAATGGTCACTCTGTCAGAGCTCCAGCATTCCTCTGTGGAGAGAGGAGAACCTTCTAGAAGGACAACCATCTCTGCAGCAATCCACACATCAGGCCTGTGTGGTAGAGTGGCCAGATGGAGCCACTCCTCAGTAAAAGGCACATGGCAGCCTGTCTGGAGTTTGCCAAAAGGCACCTGAAGGAGTCTCAGACCATGAGAAACAAAATTCTCTGGTCTGATGAGACAAAGATTGAACTCTTTGGCTTGAATGCCAGGTATCATGTTTGGAGGAAACCAGGCACCGCTCATCTCCAGGCCAATACCATCCCTACAGTGAAGAATGGTGGTGGTAGTGTCATGTTGTGGGGATGTTTTTCAGCGACAGGAACTTGGAGACTAGTCAAGATAGAGAGAGCGATGAATGCAGCGATGTACAGTGACATCCTGGATGAAAACCGGCCCCAGAGAGCTCTTGACCTCAGACTGGGGCGACAGTTCATCTTTCAGCAGGACAACGACCCTAAGCACACAGCCAAGATATCAAAGGAGTGGCTTCAGGACAACTCTGTGAATGTCCTTGAGTGGCACAGCCAGAGCCCAGACTTGAATCCAATTGAACATCTCCAGAGAGATCTGAAAATTGCTGTGCACCAATGCTTCCATCCAACCTAATGGAGTTTGAGAGGTGCTACAAAGAGGAATGGGTGAAACTGTCCAAAGATAGGTGTGCCAAGCTTGTGGCATCATATTCAAAAAGATTTGAGGCTGTAATTGCTACCAAAGGTGCATCAACAAAGTATTGAGCAAAGGCTGTGAATACTTAAGGACATGTGATTTCTTAGTTTTTTATTTTGAATAAATTTGCAAAAATCTCAAACTTTTTTCATGTTGTCATTAATGGGATATTGTGTGTAGAATTTTGAGGAAAAAAAATGAATTTAATCCATTTTGGAATAAGGCTGTAACATAAAATGTGGAAAAGTGAAGCACTGTGAATACATTCCAGATGCACTGTAAGAGTGATATGTCAAGCTGATTGATTTAATTTTGATTATTATGGGTGTACGTTTTTATTTATTAAATTACATATTAGGATATTCTAATTAACCCAGATGCACTAATATTCAGAAAGAGAGCTAGTATTAACGAAGGTGAAAAAGAGATAGTGACCTTTGAAATTCAGTCATTTACTGCATTCAGTACATTAGCCATGACTTAAATGGCTCAGCCCTCCGCAACCAGAGAGCTTATTGTCAAACAGGTAAGCTAATATAAACAGCACGTGCTAACAGTATTGTCATTTTTCTAAAGCTTGAAACAGTTGGCCTTTGAAAATAAGTGGTGCTAACTTTTGTAGTGATATGAGCGATATTTAACTTATTTTTATGATCACGTATAAGATTATTTAATTTGTTTTAATGTATTGGGACCTGAGATTTACTCCGGATCCACACACAGAAAAAGTTTATAGTCAACACTCGTAGGGGCACCAGCTCACCTCTTTAGTGAGCAAATAGTCACTGATTTGACTTTATACCTGTTTTAATCACTCAATGAATTAATTAATAATCAGTCTCAAAATTTTAGTGAATTTGATACTGGGGCTTTGAAACCAGACTCAGAATGAAATAAATTCCCAACAACTTCTCTCATTTTCACATATTTATTAAATGAAATGATGATTAAAGGACAATGAAATGATTTGCATTAACCATTAAATTAAACTTGTAATGATAGAGTAGCAATGTGAACAATTGCAGAACCAGGGTGAAAAGGTGAGCTGAATTTAGATCAGTTTGAAGTTGACATGTTATGAAAAATTGAACGCAAATTTATGAGGAAAAGTAAACTAATTATATGGAAAATTCTGGATTGCTTTTAAGAAATTAAAAACGGAATTTTAATGAAAAGATGAGTTATATTAATTGCGCTTTAATTTTGTATCTGATCAGATGCTGAATTATTCTCAAATCTCAAAAGTTTTATTCAGCAGATGAATAAAGAATGCAGCTCACATGACCCATTGCGTTGAAGTGTTCTTTCGGTGTCTTCTAGAAGCTTTAGTTGTAGATGGCACCCAGAACCATGGAGGAGATAGGAGAGAGAAGGACGGTGGCTAAACTGTCATCTCTGCTGGAGTCCGAGTTCCACCCTATGCAGGACATACTGAATGCACTGAGGAGCTCATTTAGCAGCAGACTATATCATCCCAGGTGCACAACCGAGAGGTTTCGTAGGTCCTTCCTACCAACGGCTGTCAGACTGTACAACCTAAGCAGGGCTGCTCGCAGAGATAGCAAAAAGACGTAACAAACTAATAGTTTTTTGAATGCAAAAGATGCAATAGACTTACACAATGGTCCCCTCCGGCATACAACTAGGAACATACCGGTCGCTATGGAGGGTGAGAATATGTATGGGCACATAATCATACCATGTAGGATAACTAAGTAGACGGTTATGCTGTTTCATTCCATCTAGCAACAATGCTCTGCACTGTGTGTGTTTATATATTTGCATATTTATTCCATCTAGCTACAATGCTCAGCACTGGGTGTGTTTATATATTTATATATCTACATATTATTCCATCTAGCTACATTGCTCCGCACTGTGTGTGTTTATATACTTGCATATTTATTCCACCTAGCTGCAATGCTCCGTACTGTGGGTGTTTATATATTTACATATTTATTCCATCTAGCTACAATGCTCTGCACTGTGTGTTCATATATTCATATATTTATTCCATCCAGCTACAATGCTCTGCACTGTGTGTCTGTGTGTGTGTGTATATATATATATATTTTATAGTAATACGTACATATGTTTATTAGCTGCTCTTGCTTGCTTGTTTTTTTTCTTGCCTTCTGATTGTTGCTCTGAGTGTTGCTATCCCTGTGCTGTTGCAATCCTGGAATTTCCCCGTTGTGGGACTAATAAAGGCTTATCTTATCTTATCTTAAACCAGAATATCTTGCCAGCAGATATTCAGACAGGGTATGGCAGCTTTCCAGTGTATTGTCACAAGATGAGATTTTGAATGTATTGATCACAGTTGGGCTGAAGTCCAGCCAAGATGGTGGTGGCATATCCTCTTCTCCGTGGCGACGTTAATTTCTTCAGTGGTGCGTGATGGCCTTCATGGATCAGCTCTTCTCCCAAGGGAATTCGAGAATAATTACAAAATCTGATCCCCATACAAACTTAAACGACAACTTTCTGACTTAGTGGAGTGAAAATAGCTTCTAATGTGGCGATAGTCACTCAAAGGTCTTAAAGAAAAATATAAAAATAAAGTCAAAAACGGTGGGTTTAAAGAAAGTTTAACAGGGGAAAAAAAATAGAAACAGACGTCTAGGAACGGGAATTTGACTCTGAATTAAGATGTGAGCTCAGGAAAGGAAGAAAATTCCTAGACAGGTCTGCCTTCAGAAGACTCTCAAGAGGTCCGTAGAAGAAGTGTGCGAGAAGTCTCCTTTGTTCTGTAGAAGTGATCTGCAGGAGGATGTCTCCCCCTCCTTATAACTCCAGCCGGGTTTTGCTGGCTTCTGGGGATTGACAAAAGCCCAAGCCAATAGTCTTCCTTCGTGGGCGGGCTTTATGAACTTTAGTTCAATGAACAAACAGTCTTTTGTCTGTAACAGCCAATAATATTGAAAGAAGTTTTGTCCCGCAGAAACTGACCTGAGATTGGTGGAACAAGTATATGATGGTACTTCTCACAAAATGACACACAATTTTAATACACTGGAGATTCCTTAACCTACTTATGTATAAAGTCCAAGCTAGCTTTAGTGATTCATGCAACTTTATAACTAGTGCTTTAAAATTAACATGCAAGAATAAACATTCATTTAAGCATTTTAACATGCACACATTTAAAATCAAGGATTAATATATTTCAAACCTATTATTGATTGTCCACACCGAACATCAGAGTCCATTTGCTTTTCCATGGTGTCCTGAAAAAGAGGATAATCTGAGAATTGAGTTTTGTAACACGAATGCAGTCATTTCAAAAAGTTCACTGGTTAAATCCAGCATGTCCCAGAGTTGCCAGTAGAGGGCAGTGTTGAGCTGTGGATATTTTGTAGTGACCATATGAGGCACTCCGCAAAGGTCTGTTCTTTGTCCACGTTTTATTAGCCAATAAATGGTCAGGAGAAAGTGCATTAGAAGGAAATCCAGAGACTGGTTTAACAAAGGAATGTTAGTTCAGCTGTGGTCCTGGGATGAAAGAGCAGTTCTTGACTGTCCTTTTCCTGGGTGAAACAATGTCTTTAAGATGAAGAATAATTTTATTGATGAGCCAAAGCAAGATGATGCTACACTTTCTTTACTCGCTAAAACTTACCAAGTTTAGTGTAATGTTTATTTGAAAGGGACATTACATGCTAATGAACATTAATAAAAATGTAAGTATGCCAGATTTAGCAGTACTGCTAATTTACATCTGTAGTCCCCTGGCGGGCCACAGAAACACAGTCATACACGAGAAGAGCATCTGCAATGAAACAGTACAAAGTGGATATGCTAAAGTGCAAGAGTTAAGGCGCTACAAAACAAAATCAAATGTCACACGAGTGAAGTGCTGTGTATGCATATACACACACATGCACCCAAGCACCTCACAACAACAACAAACAACAGCAACAAACAAGAGGTGGCGCATATGTGTGTGACGTACGGGCACATATATATATGCGTATGCCGCAGAGCAACCATTAGTTATGAGTACAGTTTTTGTTGTCTAAAAGCCAGTTTTCAAGATGAGTCTTAAAAGTGTTTACGTTCCCTGATTGCGGGTGGTATATTATTCCAGAACTTGGTGCCCCTCACTGATAGCACAGATTGAGCAAATGTGGTGCCTCTGTGGATCTGTGGGAGACCTCACAGTCTCCTCTAGTGATTGCTGTGGTGGTTGTGCCGATAACAGTCCTCAGTTTAACATATTGTCCCGGGGAAGGGGGGTGATGGTGCAGAGCCATTTAATATTTTATAAATTGAACAGGCAAATTTGAGTGTTTTATAATTTTCAAAAGACAGAAAATTGTGTTTTTTGCAAATGTGACAACAATGATAAAATGATATATGGGCTCTTTCTTATCCAAGAATAATATGGCTTTTTTGTATTAGGATTCAATGGGTTTGGTTATTATTGTACCAGTGATTGACCAGTTGGTAAGACAGTAATCGATGTGTGAGAAGATCATTGCATGCAGGGGCGTTTTGGCCGCACTGACTGTCAGCAATGGTCTAATTTGTTTAAAATTTCTCAGATTGAATTTGATTAGGTTTGAGATTTTTTTGATGTATTTTTTAAAAGTTAATGAGGAATCTAAAATAACGCCAAGGGACTTAAATTCCTCGACTGATTGCAGCTCCTCCCCTTTTAAGAAAATGAGTTTGTAATATTTTATGGTTGTTTGGAAAACATCATGCAAAGAGTTTTTAGTGTTTAGTAGGAGACATGAATTATTAAGCCAGTCATGGATTTGAATCATCGCTGTTGTAAGAATACAGGTGGCTCCTTGTGTGTTTTTTGCAGGTGTAAATGTTACCATGTCATCTGCAACATTTGTATATGAATGTTTCTGCATGCATTTGGTAAATCATTTATGTATAAGGAGAATAATATTTGTCCAAGTATGGAGCCTTGTGGGACACCCATTTGACATTTAAAATATGGTTGCAGAAGGCTGCAGAAGCAGCCATTAATGTCGCAGCTCCCGGGTGCTGTCGTTTCAGATGCTCATGCATCATTGTGGTGCTGCCATGAAAGGAAAGGTCTGCCTTGCAAAGTCTGCATTTTACTTGTTTCATTGTTTTCTGTGAAATGTTCCCATACTACACAAAGGCTGAGTCTGCGTTTTTTTTTTTTAGCTCCACTTTGACTTGTCTTTTCACTTTGCCATGCTGTGCTTTTCTTCTTCTTCCAAAATTTCCAAATTTTTATGTAAATGAACTATAAAGGTCTTATCTTATCTTCTTCGCTGGAAATTGTTCATGCATGCCGGACAACAGAGGCGTTACTGCCCGCAGCAGTTCTGGTCCTGCATTGCAGTTACAACTGAACATTTCCACGACATGCATATTAACTTAAACGATTTGTCGACAATACAAAACTGCATCAACAAATTTTTATTGTTGACGTTGTTGACAATTTTGACTAATCATTTTAGCCCTACTACCTGTACAGCCTACAGATTAAGAATTTACTGAACAGGTACAAAAAATATTTAGTATTTAGGAGGAGTACTGAAGAGCTCATTTAGCGGTAGGCTGTGCCATCCTAAGTGCTCGAGGGAGAGGTTCCGCAGGTCCTTCTTACCTACGGCTGTCAGTAGAGCTGTCTCGGTAGAGGAATTTCCCCTGCGGTGATGGTGGACAGCTCAACACTGCGGTATGCGGTATTATTGCAAACGTTTTTAGGACCCTTTGGAGTCGTAATTTAAACAGGGTTTATAACTTAGGTGGCAAATGAGGGAAGCTGTGAGGGTCTCGCTGCAGCTCACTCTCAACTTTATGGGCATGTGTTACAACTGTGCAGAGCTCCACGCTTTAGGCTGCGTGTCCACCAAACGGGTTTTGTCCACTCTGGGCAGCTATTTTCCAATCATTCTCTATGTAGTCCAGCGTTTACAGTGCTGAGTGCCCTCGGCGCTGAAACGCTCTCGGCGGTGGCCGTTTTTTGTTGTGGCGCTCAGGGTGCTCAGAGGTGAAAACAGTTCAACTTTTCAGAGACTGCAGCTGAGCTCATCAATGCCAGACCAAGCAGCCAATCAGAACTGCTGCGTGGGCAAGACATACGACGCCGGTACTCGTTTGTACTCAGACTCCCGCTTTCCGTGTCATCATATTTTACATCCAGAGCTGCTAGAAAACGTTTCCTGTCCATTGTTATTTAGAGACTGATATTAAAAAAGTCAGTAGAAAGTCTGACAATAGGAAATGCAGAACTGCTGAGATACAGGGCACAGACCCCCCCACCCCCCACCCAGAGCGCTGTGCACAAACGCTGAAAGAAAAAAAATGCTCAGGGTGGTCAGGCGGCAAAAATCTCGTTTGGTGGGCACACAGCCTATATACAGGCATGAACTGCTGATTCTGTTAAAAAGAAAAAAAACAATCATTTTCATAAAGCAGTGGTGGTAACTAAGGGGTGTGTGGACTGGAGACTGCAGTGACATTCAGCTTATAAGCAGGACAGTCTCCGTACAGGACCCTGCGTGATTCTTGTCTCTGTGATTTTTGCCGCTGTCGAAAAAATCTCATTCAAACAAGCTGCTCTCGGAGCTCATACACAGGAGTATACACAGTCAGGATCATACACACTCCGCTCAGAAGGAAATAACACGCTTTGTGCCCTTTCAGTGCTCACTGTTAACGACTGTATTTAACAAGGAGTCCAAATGCTTTCACCACAAACTGCCTGCTGGAGTCAGTCTGGAGAGAGAGCCTCAAATATCGGCAGCACTGTGTGCTGTGGAAGCTTCTAGAGTACTGGGTGCAAACATGCTGTTGGTAATAAAAAATACACTTCATTTAGCAATTTATTTAATAATCAAGAGGGGCACATAAGTGAACAATGAGATATAGCCACACACACACACACAAAAAAGTGAATACCGCGGTTGGTCGTTTTCCTCCGCGGTAGGCATGTCCATACTGCGGTACTACATAATTACGGTTATTGCGACAGCCCTAGCTGTCAGACTTTATAATTTAACCGGTGCTACTTGTAGAGGTCGTATTAAACATACTAAACATCACAACTTTGCACAGTAGAGATTGTCCCCTCCAATACACAGCTAAGACAATTACAATTATTATTGAGGGTGGAAACAACACTGTTGATTCCAATGTGAAATATACTGTCTTGGTCCATATTTATATTCTGCCGGGTAGTTTGACTAGCCGTGGTACTGTTGATACCATCTAGCTGCAATGTTCCTGCACTGTGTGTATAACTGTCTACATATGTATATTTATTTACTGCTTTGGCTAACCTTTTCTTATTATTTTATTTACTATTACTCTGAGTGCTGCTATCCCTGTGCTGCTGTAATCCTGGAATTTCCCCATTGTGGGACGAATAAAGGCTTGTCTTATCTTAACTGCAGCTGCTCTGGGTTATTTCCATTATTATAACTGTTGATGTATAGAAAAGGTTTTATGGAGGTGTTGTACAGTAGTAGTCAGACAGACACACACTTTACGTTTCATCAGGTCATTGTTTTTTTTAGTCACTGGTTTTGTTGCATTTGTGTGTGTGTTTGGGTGGGTGTGCCTGAGGATGCTAAACTACAAAAATACTGAAGACTTATGCAGTGTTTCCTCTGGCTTAAAGACCTTGGCGCAGTGGCAACATATTTTTTTTTTGGGGGGGGCAGAAAATACATATGTATGAATATGTTAATTTTATACTATTTCTTTTTTTAATTTTGCACAGTAACTTTGCATATAATAATGTCACATTTATATAGCGCTTTATCATAGACACTTTTTACAGATACATTATTCATTCACTCCAGACAGACAATGGTAGTGGCAAGCTACTACTGTAGCCACAGCTGCCCTGGGGCAGGCTGACGGAAACGTGGCTGCCAATTGGGGCCAACGGCCTCTTCTGCCACCACCGAACATTTATACACATTCAACCCAGTGTTATGGACACTGGAGGCAAGGTGGGTAAAGTGTCTTGCCCAGGGACACAACGGCAGGATATCTGGGGAGAGCAGGATTCGAACCGCCAACCATCCAGTTATTGGACGACCTGCTCTACCTCCTGAGCCACTGCCGTGCATATGGAACTTACAATTTGAAGTAGTGTACAACCAAGGCTTGACTGTTGGAATATTGGGCCGTTTGGGGTCCCACCCAGACGTCCTGTATTTGGACTTTTTACTGGCGTCATCCTTCTCTCCTTCCTCTGCTCTCACCTCTCCTGGACCCTCTGCCTGAACACTTTCCTCTCCTTGGCTCCTCTCTTCTGTCTAATCTTTCCTTCTCTGAGCTCTGTCTAATTCAGCTTCTCTCTCTGTCTATGGTGGTATACAAACAGGTTAGAAAATATCAAGTGCCATATAAATTAAAGGAGACAACCAAAAATTTCTAGTTAAGGGTACAAAGATCACCCACTTAAAACTTGAGTAATGACTTCACTCTTGAAGGTTTGAGGTTTTTCTCCAAAATTTATAACAATTTTCTGATAATTTTCTACTTTTCTCTGTAAATTTATCTAAATTTGAAACCGTTTTCCTCAAATTTGTAATTTCCTCTTGTAAAATTGACTTTTCTTTTACATTTGAAACTTTATGATAAATTTGTGGATTATTGTATAGCTTATTTTTGTCTGTTTTTTAAAATAAAATTACTGTTTTTTAAATAAATTTGAAACAGACTGTGGTATTTTTTTTTTTTTACTTTTTCCTTATAACAATTTATATTTTTGACCATAACTTTGCAATCAGAACAGAACAATAATTTAACTCTGATTACAAAGGAAAAAATATTAATAAAATTGTATTTAATCATTTAAATTAACTTAAATGACCAAGGATGCCGTTGTTTCTGTTATAATATTTCTACATATTTATAGTTTTTTTTTAGAAATCTCCTCACCGCCAAGAAAAACCTCCCTTATTTTGAAGTCCAAATATTGGCACGTTTAGTTTGTCTGAAGGCTGCTGACAGATTAAAGTCTTAGACTTCATGAAGTTTGGTCATCTTAACTTTCCAGGTACATAATTGGGAACACCACTTAATATTGTAGTAGCTGGTGAAATATATCCTCAGCAATTCAGTAGTCCCCCTGCCTTTCCTTTCATATGAAGCTGGCTGCATTTTAACCTCTTGCAGTCCGGGCAATTTTCCTAAAAATGCCAAAAAATAACGTGCCCAAAGTAAATCGAAAGCTGTTCTTCAACCCTTTGCAGCATCTTCATGGGGTTGGTCTCATTTAAAAGAAAACACTTTGAATTTTTTGGCAAAAAAACCATAATCTCTCTACGTGCTCCGGCCACTGAGTTACAGTCATCTAAACATACTGAACTTGAAGAAAAAAAAATTTGGACACTGTGTTTTTTTGGATACAAATGCTTGCAAATAACACACAGCTGTCCGATCCGGCTGGAAAATGCAACAGAAATGTAGAACCAAGTGTTATCCAGCTGAGACCCAAATTTGGTAACAATACCACAAAAAATGAATATTTTACACAGCTTTGTTCTCAGGCTGTTCCCAGGCGTTTTGGAACTGTGCCAAATTGTGCCAAATGGCACAGTTTGGAAAAACGTCTGTAACTTTTGAATAATTCAATGTAGAAGCTTCATTTTAGGCTCAAAGGAAAGGTCACACTCAGGGCTGTGTCTGTGTGTGTGTGGGGGGGGGGTCGTCCCCCCCCCGCTACCAAGGACAGAGTTCGGCCCTCGCTACATGACAGATTACACTCGTTGCATGTTTCCACAGCAACGCTGTCACAGCAGCCCCCCCCCCCCTCGCTACTGTGTGTGTGTGGGGGGGGTTGTCCCCCCTCCCGCTCGCTACAGAGGATGGACTTCAGCCATCGCTACACAACGGATTAGCCTTATGTGGTGATGTAGGACAGCAGTGCAATCACTGCGGCCCCCCCCCCCCCCGCTGCAGAAGAATAGCGGGGGTGGGGGGGCGTTCACAGCCTGTACACTGCGAGTAACCCCTTGTACCGCGGCGCACGAACTTCAGACTTCGTGAACCGCACAGCTGTAATTTACTGATCGATCAAAAGTCATTTTGGATTACAATTTTCAGGGATAGAGAATAATTTAGCTTATAACACCTTACCTCTTCACAGCGGAGTCTTGGCGAACTTGTCTTCCTCATTGTCAGACGAACGCGACGCTGGTCCGCTCTGGTTCTGGTCTCGCGACTCGATCAAAACATAATTCCATTATTGCGGTTTTGTGCTTCCATGATTGCGGTTTTTGGCGAATGATTTTTCAAAACAAATAACAGTAGTAATTAAAAAAAGACTGGCGAAGGCGTGTGTGTCACTCAGCCTTCATCGTCAGCCTCCGTCGGTCTATAATGACCATGGAAGAAATCATAACGTCTACTCTGCTGGAACCAATACAAAATAAGCACCGCCTGTGGCCGAACATGCTGATCCACGAATGACACTCCCTGTCACACAGGTTGCGTTTGTGGATGGTCTCCATGCTGCTGGGTCTGTGGGGCTCTTCCTGTGTCCTTTTTTGATCGGCTGCAGCAGCCAGTCTTCACCCAGCCTTAAAAAAAAACAGCTCACGAACTTCTCTGCTTCAATTGGCTCACTGCATTCAAAGCGTTGGGAGGCGGGTCCTCCTTCCTAGGTTTTCATTCATTGGCTCTTCAAGGTTTCAGAAACCCAATTCAAGGCTCTTATTAGTCGAATGAGAGGTCAATCAGATGAACTAATCTGTTCGCGGCTGTGTTTGCAGCTTTTTTTTTCAGTGGCGCTTGGAGGCCACACCACCTACACCACCACCATCAATATCCTTATCATGCGTCATGCGCACGAGTGCGCTCTCGTGCGCCATAGGACGCAGAGACTTGCCCGCCCGCGGAACAGCGGAGTGCAAGCGGTTAAATTCTAACCACATCTCTTAGCTAAGCGACTCTTCCGTTATTGCTTCCGTTTCCAGCAGGTTAAAACCGTGATAAAAGCCTCCAGTGCTTACATACAGTGGGGCAAAAAAAATATTTAGTCAGCCACCAATTGTGCAAGTTCTCCCACTTAAAAGATGAGAGAGGTCTCCAATCTTCATCATAGGTATACCTCAACTATGAGAGACAAAATGAGAAAGAAAAAAAAATCCAGAAAATCACATTGAAGGATTTTTAATGAATTAATTGGTAAATTCCTCCATAAAATAAGTATTTGGTCACCTACAAACAAGCAAGATTTCTGGCTCTCACAGACCTGTAACAACTTCTTTAAGAGGCTCCTCTGTCCTCCACTCGCTACCTGTATTAATGGCACCTGTTTGAACTCGTTATCAGTATAAAAGACACCTGTCCACAACCTCAAACAGTCAGACTCCAAACTCCACTATGGTCAAGACCAAAGAGCTGTCAAAGGACACCAGAAACAAAATTGTAGACCTGCAACAGGCTGGGAAGACTGAATCTGCAATAGGTAAGCAGCTTGGTGTGAAGAAATCAACTGTGGGAGCAATTATTAGAAAATGGAAGACATACAAGACCACTGATAATCTCCCTCGATCTGGGGCTCCACGCAAGCTCTCACCCCGTGGGGTCAAAATGATCCCGAGAACGGTGAGCAAAAATCCCAGAACCACACGGGGGGACCTAGTGAATGACCTGCAGAGAGCTGGGACCAAAGTAACAAAGGCTACATCACAAACACAGTACGCTGCCAGGGACTCAAATCCTGCGGTGCCAGACGTGTCCCCCTGCTTAAGCCAGTACATGTCCAGGCCCGTCTGAAGTTTGCTGGAGAGCATTTGGACGATCCAGAAGAGGACTGGGAGAATGTCATACGGTCAGATGAAACCAAAATAGAATTTTTTGATAAAAACTCAACTTGTCGTGTTTGGAGGAGAAAGAACACCATACCTACTGTGAAGCATGGGGGTGGAAACATCATGCTTTGGGGCTGTTTTTCTGCAAAGGGACCAGGACGACTGATCCGTGTAAAGGAAAGAATGAATGGGGCCATGTATCGTGAGATTTTGAGTGAAAACCTCCTTCTATCAGCAAGGGCATTGAAGATGAAACGTGGCTGGATCTTTCAGCATGACAATGATCCCAAACACACCGGCCGGGCAACGAAGGAGTGGCTTTGTAAGAAGCATTTCAAGGTCCTGGAGTGGCCTAGCCAGTCTCCAGATCTCAACCCCATAGAAAATCTTTGGAGGGAGTTGAAAGTCCGTGTTGCCCAGCGACAGCCCCAAAACATCGCTGCTCTAGAGGAGATTTGCATGGAGGAATGGGCCAAAATACCAGCAACAGTGTGTGAAAACTTTGTGAAGACTTACAGAAAATGTTTGACCTCTGTCATTGCCAACGAAGGGTACATAACAAAGTAGTGAGATGAACTTTTGTTATTGACCAAATACTTATTTTACTGAGGAATTTACCAATTAATTCATTAAAAATCCTTCAATGTGATTTTCTGGATTTTTTTTTTCTCATTTTGTCTCTCATAGTTGAGGTATACCTATGATGAAAATTGGAGACCTCTCTCATCTTTTAAGTGGGAGAACTTGCACAATTGGTGGCTGACTAAATACTTTTTTACCCCACTGTACCTCTTCTGATTTTTTTTTTTCCGCATTTAAAGTACTTTAATAAACTCATGTTTCTGTCGGACAGTCAAGCCTTATTCATGTTGCATTTCCCCTCTAGTTCGCCTTGATCCACGTACGCTTTGGGCGAGCCCAGCATGCATGCAGCGCTGTACATGCTCACTTTTTCCATCTACCCAGGCCAAGCAGTTGACGCATGCACAAAACCATCATTTGTAGTTTCACTCCCGCCCGATAGGTAGAGCCAAGGCGCCGACGCGCCAGGATTTTCACCAACGAAGAAATGGCGGATTCCTTCTCAAAGTTTCTCCTCAAATAGAGTCCATTTCTTCTGTTTGATTTCCCAGTTTTCACTCCTTTTCCACGAAGATACCGCTGCTGCTAGCGAGACACTGCCTGCTGACTGACTGGAAAGCTCGTGTGGGCGGGGCCCTTCTAAACTCCGTGTGGATGACGGCCACGCGCGTTGTTCGTGTGCGCGCTTGTGGAAAGCCGTTGTTTCATATATGTTTCTTAAATTCATATCTCCTTCTTGGAGTGACGGTAAATTTTCTGGCGAGGCGGGCTGCCACCCAGAAATGTTACCAGAGGAAACCCTGCTTATGGTATGTTCACACCAAATGCAAAAAAGCAAATACATGCAAACTCAATGCAAACATGCAAATAGACACAAATTTGCATTCAAGCGTGTTGCAGAGGGGCGGATTGCCTTCGTAACTTCTGCGGCTGCTTTCTACCTGCTGTGGAAATCCCAAAAACACTGTCATGTATAGGTTAATAATATTATCCAGCATAGTAAGGAAAATGTCACTGCCTCCTCCCGAAACTGTACCTGGATGATGGTTGTTTGCACTACTAGTCTGCTAGCCCTCATTAGCACATCCATAGCAGGAGTGCTACAGAGACGCTTTGTCTCAGAGCTCCGGTCCATCTGTCCGTAGGTGAGTGGCAGTCTCATTTTCAATCTAGTTTGCTCTCCATTGTTGATATATTTACTCCGGTGAAGGCAGGATCTCAAGGCTGACTAGCTATTGCAACAAACTCCCTCAGATGTGAATGCATGCAAGTTCGTGCATGCATTTACAATGAGTTAACATACAATCCGCCACGTGAAAAATTTGCTTTGTGTTTGGTCTGAATGCACCTTTAAAGGTTTATTATACAGAGATCGCAGCAGATATATATTCTCAACCAAAGAATGGTTGCTAGCTGTAGTGTGTGTGTACATGGTTATTCAAAGGCAAACTGACTGACTGGACACTAGTGGCCCCTTATGCTTTATCATTTAAGAGGTAGGTGTGTGGGTGTGTGTGTGTGTGTGTGTGTGTGTGTACTATCTCTGCTCTGTCATTAAAGGAGATGAGGGTAGGAAGTTGTCTAAGACGATCTTGCTCCATCCTGTAGGTGTGAGTTATTATGTCTGTGTGTTGAGGCTGCCTTACCTGAAGCGTCATCTCTTGGGTATAATTAGCCCTGCACCCATGTTAGTAATTGGCTGCTAGTGATGGAGTTTTAGACACTGTGAAGAACTCTTGTGATCATTTTATTTGCTCAGATATGCATCTTTATTATTTCCATTAAATGGGAATTTAACAGAAAACAATGGCAAAGTATTAAGTAACTAGAAAAGCACTCGGAGAGCGCAGACCTCCGCCAAGCGCCACAATTCCCCCCCATACAGTGTTTGTGTGTACGTTTTCAGATTCCTTGACCATGAAAACATATGACTAGCAATTGGATTCACAATGATAGGATTAGTGGTTCAGTAGTAAAAGCATTACCTCCTTGGCAGAGGTAATAAACTGAAGTGTTGGTGTTGTGTCCATCTCCTCCATCTGCAAACTCCCAGGCTGTGGGCGTTGCAATTCATCGCACAACCGCGTACAACCCACAGGCCAGTGGGTTATGCGAGCGTTTTCATAGATCACTGAAAGCAGCACTCAGGGCTTCACTGACGGATGCAAATTGGGTAGACAGGTTGCCGTGGGTTTTATATTGGGGTTGTGCTCCGCAGCAAAAGAGGATTTGGAAGCTTCCCCGGCAGAGAGCTTGTTTTTGCGCAGCCATTACTATGGCTGCCCGGGGAATTTCTGCCAAATAATCCCGCTGCGGACAGCTGCCCGTCTCAGCTTTTGCAGCGTAGCGCAAACGCAGGCACGCTGCCGGGCCCTGCCCACCACTGTTTTCCGCGTGCTTTTGTGCCTAAAACTTTGAAGAACGCAGAGTTTGTGTTCGTCAGACATGACGACCAGCGCCCTCCATTGCGCCTGCGCACATGTGGAAAATGGCCATATCTCACAATGTTAAAGAATCCTTTAAAAAATTCCTGTATCCAGACGGTGATCCGGATCATCCCCAAAATTTAATCAGTTCTTCCTTGTACCATTTCCAACAACGCCTGAAAGTTTCATCGAAATCCATCCAAAACGTTTTGAGTTATCTTGCTAACCAACAGACAGACAAACAGACAAACAAACAGACAAACGCTGGCAAAAACATAACCTCCTGGCCTGCGGCCTGGCGGAGGTAATAATAAGATCTATTTTAACAAAGCTAGTCTAACAAAACTTGACTGAAATAACTCCTGACAGACAATATGTTTTGATTTGATTCAAAGAAAACTGTCTCAACAGTTTGAATTAGAGGAAGTTGTGTTTACTGTAGCTGATGGATGATTCTTTTTTGTTTTTGTTATCTTCCACTTAAAATCACTGTAAAGTTTTCCTGACATGAATGTTATTTACTTAACCGTTTCAGCTGTGTCTGATAAAGGTGGTGATAAGGAGCTGATACATCTTATTGTTGTTTGGTCCAACATGAAACTGAACCAATCACCATATTTTTCCAGTGCCTTTGTTTTTATATTGGACAATCCCCTCTATATTATTTCGAAAACTCAACTGCCACAAACCAGTTTGTTCTGGTCTTTCCTTCTTCTCTGTGTGAAAAAGCTATGTTCAAGACAAAGTAAATTATCAGGCGTTTTAATGCTTAGTGTAAGAAAACATCACTGTGCTCTTTACACACATTCACACACCCAACATTTAAACCTTTTTTTCTTTGGGAAATCCTGGTGTTTCCTGCTGTAGTCAGACAGGTGCTGTCTCCGAACAGCAACAGGAAATGAGGCACTTGACTTCTGGTATGCAGTGAAATATTGTTTGTGATGTTGTGTGTGTGTTTTCCCCTCAAACATCTGTGAGGAGAACTGTCAGAACAGACTGGACTCAACCTTAAATAATGTTGAGAGGCAGCACTCCAGCATCAAACCACAAACTGTATAATAATGTAAATCATCTGATAATGCATCAGAAATTCAGTCCGTCTTTTTTTATTTCCATACCTGAATATATAGAATAAAGCAGCAAAAATGTATTTCAGATTAACTTCCTTCCTCTATTCCCAGACCAAATAGGAGTAAAAGTGCCCACAAAGAAAGTACTGTAGAATAATTTGTAAGGAGGTGCATCCCCAATTCGATTTGTGGTGCAAAGCCAAAAATTTCCAATTCAAAAGCAAAGAAAAAAGGCAGCACACACCAAACTTGACAGTTCAACACCTTTCAATTTACCAATTTATTTTGGCCAATGTCAAAAAATCATGCTGATGTTTCAGCCTCTTGGCCTTCATCACAGCATGACTCAAAATGGCTTTCTTTGACTTTTATATCCTGAATCAACAGGTGATTGGCTGAAATATTCATATGACATTTCACTTCCCCTGGTCACAAAAAAAAAAAAAAATCTAATTTAAAATGCAAATAAAAATAAAAGTAAAGGAAAAAAGGTTTTCCTTTTTTATTTTCTTATTTTTTAAAACATTTTTTTTATTTAATTTAATTTTTCATTTAATTAGATTTCCTTTTCTTTTTTCTTTTCACAGAAATGTTACCAGAGGAAACCCTGTCTCAATTAATTAGAATATTATCCAAAAGTTAATTTATTGCAGTAATTTGATTCAAAAAGTTAAACTCAGGTATAGATTTATTACACACAGAGTGATATATTTCAGTCGTTTATTTAATTTAATTTTGATGATTTTGGCTTAGAGCTAATGAAAACCCAAAATTCAGTTTCTCAAAAAATTAGAATATTGCATAAGAGCAACTTTTTAAAAATGGGTTTTTAATAGAAATGTTGGCTGACTGAAAAGTATGTCCCTGTATGCACTCAATACTTGGTTGGGGTTCCTTTTGCATGAATTACTGCTTCAAAGCAGCGTGTCATGGAGGTGATCAGCCTGTGGTTCTGCTGAGGATTTATGGAAGCCCAGGTTGCTTTGATAGCAGCCTTCAGCTCGTCTGCATTGTTGGGTCTATTGTCTCTCATCTCTCTCTTGACAATGCCTCATAGATTCTCCATGGGGTTTAGGTCAGGCGACTTTGCTGGCCAATCAAGCACAGTGATACCATGCTCATTAAACCAGGTATTGGTACTTTTGTGGACAGGAGCCAAGTCCTGCTGGAAAATGAAATAAGTATCTCCATAAAGCCTGTCAATAAAAGGGAGCATGAAGTGCTCTAAAATTTCCTGGTAGACAGTTTCACTGACTTTGGACTTATAAAACACAGTGGACCAACACCAGCAGATGACATGGCTCCCCAAATCGGGTACCAAGTCCTGTCATTTGGATATCATGGTTCCAGAATCTGGAGGAAGAGTGGAGAGTAGTGATGAGCTGATCCGATCCGCCGTATTGGGTGTTAGGTTCAATCCAGGCAAAATGGCTGGATCGGAATTGGTAAGGAATAAAAGTAATTAACTGATCCGATACGTGAATAATATTAAAATGAAGGTATGATCATATTCTCAGCCACGCTATGCGCGGCTTCCATAAACAGAAGCAACAAGTGTTGCGTGTCACTGGAGCTTGTCTGTGGGACTCGCCTCAGTATGTTTGCTGTGTGGTACCAGCATTTACAATTTTAACACCACCATCTTGATAAAACACTTGCAAAAGTATCACGGTAAGGAGTATGCTGAATTCTGTCAAGAACCAAGCAGAAGGAAGTGTGTCGCGCATCAGCAGTTGCTGCTTTTCCAGCTCGGAAGCTGGAATACACTGAAAGTGAAACATAAACAAAAGAACAAAACTTAAAGTACAAACCAGACTGGAACATGGAAAACGACAGGAACGAAGGCATAGCATGGGTTTACCTTTTGGCGGAGAGTTACAGCTGATGAGAGGTATAGGTAACAGAAACGTAAATAGCAAATCATAACGGTGAACTGGAAGCAGGACTACAACAACAAGGCTACATGAAATGAAACAAGTATGACTTCAAAATAAGAGCAAACCTAGAAACTAAGAATGGACAGAGAATAATATCAGAAACACTACTAAATAAACTGAGGACCTGGAGAATACTTATGATAATAATCATCATCATAGCAGTCTGTTGGGGCGTCAGTGACTGTTTCATTTAGGTCTGATCAGATTCCTCCACGCAGCTCAGTCCTTCGCCTTCCACTGCCAGGAACTCCTGACCTTGTTAACCCGGGCGACATCTGAGCCGGTATGAGTTGCCTTCTGACTGACCATTTCATGAAACTGCTTGCAAAGTATTTGAGTACCGCTAGCTTTTGCTGGACTAGCGGCACATTCTTGACAGATAGAGGTATTATCAGTGGCAAGGACAGGCCAAGACAAACTGACTCCAGTATCTGTTGCAGTGACTGACCAGGTGATAGGTTTGTTTATCTCTGCTCTTTGTGTAGCGCATGTCGCGATGCACTGACTGGCAAAAGTCCACCACAGACCTTGCAACAGATGTGCTTATCTGCCAGGATGTCCAGTCTCACCCCATGTAACTGAGAGTGGTCCACCACAGACCTGTGACAGATATTGTTTTTAGTTCTGCCAGGATGCCCAGTTTCACCCTCCACACCCTCGGAAGGGCGGGGTTGCCGGTTGAGTCGCCAACGGCCCGACCCATGAGACAGGTAGTACCGGTTTTCATGGTTATCTGGTAGCAAGCAAACCAATGCCTGACCTGACAAAAGATAATAATAATGGTAATAATGATAATAATAATGGTAATAGTAATAATGATGATAATAATAATGGATGACAAAAATCCAACTTAAAGGGTTAGTTCCTTTATTTTCAGATCTACAACATTTTTTACTTCATGCATAAAGTGGCACTTTGAATTTCATCTGAATGTTTACTTAAATACTCAGCTTTGAAGTTTTGCATAAATTTGTACTTAAAACCTCAGAATGCATGTTTACATGGTCAGTTTGTATATTCATTTATTTGCGCGAAAAATATCTATCCATATTAATAAAATGAGTCAAATTTCAAATGATCAAATTTCAGTAACTGTAACTCATCACTGAATTTTTAAATAGTAATTTCGTTACACACCGTGTTACTGCAGAAGTAGCGGCATTACAGTAACGTGTTGCTTTGTAACGCGTTACTCCCAATACTGGTCATTACCAAAGTATGTTCTGTACTTTTGTTGCTTTAAATAAGAGAGACGGTGTCGGGTTTGGATTGGTATCGGCCGATACTCAAAGTCACAGTATCGGTATCGGACCTGAAAAAGTGGTATCGGCTCATTCCTAGTGAAGAGATACAGAATCCAAGTTGCTTGAGGTCCATTGTAAAGTTTCCACAGTCAGTGATGATTTGGGGAGCTAATCATGCATGTGGAAAAGTTGAAAACTGCTCTCCTTCAGTAAGGTATTGGGATCTTCAAAGAAAACAGACGAGGGATATTACACTCATCTCAGAGTGATCTTATGTACAGTGCATCCCAAAAGTATTCACAGCGTTTCACTTTTTCCACATTTTGTTGTTACAGCCTTATTCCAAAATGGATTAAATTCATTTTTTTCCTCAAGATTCTACACACAACACCCCATAATGACAACATAAAAAAGTTTTTTTTTTTTTTTTTAGATTTTTGCAAATTTATTAAAAATAAAAACCAAAGAAATTACATGTACATAAGTATTCACAACCTTTGCGGAATACTTAGTTGATGCACCTTTGGCAGCAATTACAGCCTCAAGTCTTTTTGAATATGATGCCACAAGCTTGGCACACCTTGGCATACCTATCTGTGGGCAGTTTCGCCCATTCCTCTTTGCAGCACCTCTCAAGCTCCATCAGTTGGATGGGAAGCATCGGTGCACAGCCATTTTCAGATCTCTCCAAAGATGTTCAATTGGATTCAAGTCTGGGCTCTGGCTGGGCCACTCAAGGACATTCCCAGAGTTGTCCTGAAGCCACTCCTTTGATATCTTGGCTGTGTAGTTAGGGTCGTTGTCCTGCTGAAAGATGAACCATTGCCCCGGTCTGCAGTCAAGAGTGCTGTGGAGCAAGTTTTCATCCAGGATGTGTCTGCACATTGCTGCATTTATCTTTCCCTCTATCTCGACTAGTCTCCAAGTTCCTGCCACTGAAAAACATCCCACAGCATGATGCTGCCACCACCATGCTTCACTGTGGACATGGTATTGGCCTGGTAATGAGCGGTGCCTGGTTTCCTCCAAACATGATGCCTGGCATTCAAGGCAGAGAGTTCAATCTTTGTCTCATCAGATCAGAGAATTTTGTTTCTCATGGTCTGAGACTCCTTCAGGTGCCTTTTGGCAAACTCCAGACAGGCTGCCATGTGCCTTTTACTAAGGAGTGGCTTCCATCTGGCCACTCGACCATACAGGCCTGATTGGTGGATTGCTGCAGAGATGGTTGTCCTTCTGGAAGGGTCTCCACAGAGGAAGACTGGAGCTCTGACAGAGAGACCATCGGGTTCTTGGTCACCTCCCTGACTAAGGCCCTTCTCCCCTGATCACTCAGTTTAGACGGCCGGCCAACCCTAGGAAGAGTCCTGGTGGTTCCGAACTTCTTCCATTTACAGCTGATGGAGGCCACTGTGCTCATTGGGACCTTCAAAGCAGCAGAAATTTTTCTGTACCCTTCCCCAGATTTGTGCCTTGAGACAATCTTGTCTCGGAGGTCTACAGACAATTCCTTTGACTTGATGCTTGGTTTGTACTCTGACATGCACTGTCAACTATGGGACCTTATATAGACTAGGGCTGCAACTAAAGATTATTTTAGTAGTCGACGAATCTAACGACTATTTTTTTCCAACTAGTCAACTAATCGCGTTTATTTTTCTCATGTCCACCATCTCTGCTTCTTGTTGAGGCTCTAGTCTCATGCATATTTTACCTCAGGCTCTGTTTAATACCTCTTAACATTCCGTCTCCCGTGGGCAGGAGGCATTTAAATGCCATTTTGTCTCAGCTGGACACAGTATGGCTGCACGGTGGCGCAGTGGTTAGCACTGCGGCAGCACAGTTTACCTTTGGCCGGGGGATTGTGGGGATCGTGGGATCGTGGGTTCGATTCCAGCCCCCGACCAACAGTGATCTGTGTGGAGTTTGCATGTTCTCCCCGTGTTTGTGTGGGTTTACTCCGGGATTTCTCCGGTTTCCTCCCACATGCCAAAAACATGCAGGTTAGGGTAATTGGAGACTCTAAAGTGGCCCTAGGTGTGAATGTGTGTGTGAATGGTTAAGGGATAGCGCCGTATCGTGGCTGCTTCATCCATCCAGGTGGTGGATGCCCTCAATTTCCCCTCTGGGGATCAATAAAGTATACTACTACTACTATAACACAGTGTAACTAATATTCAGAATGAAGGCTAATTTTAACAAAGATGAAAAAGTGATAGCAACTCCTGTAATTCAGTCATTTACTGCATTCAACACATTAGCCATGACAGCTCAACCCTCAGCAACCAGAGAGCTTATTGCCAAACAAGTAAGCTAACATTAACAGCACATACTAACAGTATTGTCATTTTTCTAAAGCTTGAAACAGTTGGCCATTGAAAATAAGCGGCGCTAACTTTATTTGCTCGTTAAAACTTACCAGGCAGACAATAATATCGTGGTTCCCAGGTGCCGTTGTTTCAGATGCTCATGCATCACTGTAGTGCTGCCGTGGTAAGAGAGGTCTGCCTTGCAAAGTTTGCATTTTACTTGTTTTTTATCTTCTGTAAAATGTTCCCAAACAACAGAAAGTTTGGGC
Source organism: Pholidichthys leucotaenia (assembly GCA_020510985.1). Classification (NCBI taxonomy): domain Eukaryota; kingdom Metazoa; phylum Chordata; class Actinopteri; order Cichliformes; family Pholidichthyidae; genus Pholidichthys; species Pholidichthys leucotaenia. The sequence goes on along the minus strand of CM035837.1, from coordinate 255,898,690 downwards.
CTGCTTTTTACTATCCACTTCGACATTCGCCGCACTCAGAGCTGTAAATGTGCTCCTCTTCTTCTTTGCTGGAAATTGTTCACACATGCCAGACAACAGAGGTGCTACTGCCCTCAGCAGTTCCGGTTGTGCATTGCAGTTCCGGTCATGCATTGCAGTTCCAGTTGTGCATTGCAGTTCCGGTCGTGCATTGCAGTTACAACTGAACATTACCGCGGCATACATATAAACTTTATAATGAAACGATTTGTCGACAAATTTTTATTGTTGATGTTATCGACAATGTCGACTAATCGTTTCAGTGCTAATATAGACAGGTGTGTGTGCTTTTCCAAATCATGTCCAATCAACTGAATTTACCACAGGTGGACTCCAATTAAGCTGTAGAAATATCTCAAGGATGATCAGTGGAAACAGGATGCACCTGAGCTCAATTTTGAGCTTCATGGCAAAGGCTGTGAATACTTATGTACATGTGATTTCTTAGTTTTTTTATTTTTAATAAATTTGCAAACATCTCAGACTTTTTTCACGTTGTCTTTATGGGGTATTGTGTGTAGAATTTTGAGGAAAAAATTAATTTAATCCATTTTAGAATAAGGCTGTAACATGAAATGTGGAAAAAGTGAAGCGCTCTGAATACTTTACGGATGCACTGTATAAAATCATAATAAACATATTTTTAGCTTGTCTTTTGTCTTATGAATTGCAATATGCATTGCCCCAATCGACCCACTCAAGTTGTACTTCACATGACTGTTGATCTAATTCACTATTCTCCCATCTGTTGTCATCAGATGTCTTTCAACATCCGTTTGTCAGCAGGCAGCTAAAAGTTTGTCCAGCTGGTCCATTTTGCACTAATAAATATCCTTCCATATTTCTGTATGAGAAAAAAAGCTCAACCCAACTTCAGTCCTCGTTGTATTCTCAGTTATTACATCCGTCAAGAAGGTACTGTATTTTGATTAAATTTTCACCAGAGGTGGCTCTTGGCTTAAGGATGAATTCATTAGATTTTGGCGGTGATCCAAGCGTGCATACCTCTGTTAAGGTCCTATCTTCTCCCAAAGTTTTAGCAAGATTATGCAAAAGCTACTGGAGCAATTTTGATGAAATTTTCAGCAGAGGTGGTCTTTGTGCTGTGGATTAATCCATTAGATTTTGGAAGTGATCCATGAGCGCATACCTCCACCAAGGCCCTACCTTGCAGTGTATGAATGGGCAAACAGGAGGAATGGAAGTGGGGGGAGGGATGGACGGCACCTCGGTGGAGGTATCCGCTCTTTGAGTGTCCTCTAGTTCACAGTTTGAAAAACTACAAAATGTCACAGCTTTAACTGAATTGGAACTGTGTTAAGAAAAGCAAATTGGCTTTATGTAGCTCAATGCATTGGTGAAAAAGTTTATCGTGATCTAGGAACTTCAGGTTAAGGAAGACATTTAAGAGTTCATTAAAGAACAAAAAGTTGCATTGTGGTACATGTGATTGTTTTTCCCCCCATACTGTTTGCTTAGTTGATTCAGTTGCTTTTCATTTCCACTCCAGTGTATATTTACATGACCTTTTATCGGTGAAAAATTAACCTTGGAATAAAAACTTATCCTCTTTCTCATCCTCTGTTCCATCATAGCAAATGGTGATGAGCCTGCGGGTGTCGGAGCTGCAGGTGTTGCTGGGCTACGCAGGGCGTAACAAGCACGGACGTAAGCATGAGCTGCTGACCAAGGCCCTGCATCTGCTGAAAGTCGGCTGCAGCCCTGCTGTGCACATGAAGATCAAAGAGCTCTATCGACGACGCTTCCCAGCCAAAATGATCTCCCACTCAGAGCTGGCCCTGACTGGACCGCACCACCCAGCCACAGCTGGAGTGGTTGGAGGAGGGGGCGCAGCACTGCCCGCGGGCCTGACACAGCTGGCTTACGAGGGTCATGCCGGTCATGGTGGAGCCCCATCTCCCGCCGCCTTACTGCCCCTGTCACTGCTCGGTCCTGGGAAACATGAGCTGACCGGGCTGACGCACCACCTGCCCACCTCGGCCACGCTGCATCCGGTCCACCCAGATGTTAAACTTCAGAGGCTGCCCTTCTATGACATGCTGGACGAACTCATCAAGCCAACTAGTCTAGGTGAGGAGGCGAGTAGAAGAGTTCTTTTTATGTGAGAGGTTTTGATGATGGAGGGATGGATCTACTGTATATACAGTACAGTAATTTGGCCTGAATATTACTGCTCTGCACTCACAATCCAATTTATTACCATAAATACAAAACAGTGAATCAACAGGACAACATATTTGTAAAATTTTAACAGATTTTGAAAATATGATAGACTATCAACATGTATTTTTTTTTAAAAAAAAAATCATATCTTCAACAGTTTTTGTTCATATAGTTTTTGTGGACTGCAGCAACTTGAGCAAGACAGCACACCACATTCTAACAGATTCCTGTCACAATGAGTCCTAACAGTGTTGCCAGATTGTGCTTGACAAGTGATTCTATCCTTGAAAACAGGTACACCTGTGCACTGTCAGTCTGTCTCTCCCCCATTAACCCAGTCTCACTCACTTATATTTTTGGTTCAGCTTTAAAAAAAAAAATGCTGATTTTTACAAAACTCTTTCTGAAGAAGTAAGCCCAAGGTGTAGGAGATAAGTGAATCTGGAAACTTGGATCTCAGGCATCTTGCAACATCAAGTGTGACTTTAGAGTAAAAAAGTACAGACAACGCTTCTGTGTTCTTGCAGCTCACTTTCTGACTGATCGTTTGTGTGACAGTTGTGCATGTTCGTCTGTCTGTCCTCAGGGATGCCCCACGTAACAGGATGTTTCATCATGAATATGTTGGATATTATTGATTGGAGAATGGAGTGGCCCTGATATTCTTCTGAACAGATTAGATGGCTCATAACACCCCTCACACCACAGGAAAATATGAAAAGATAATCGATAGGACCACCAAGGTGATTGAGACTTTCTCTTCAGTTGTCAGAAGGGGAGAATCAGGCTCACAATCGACTAGGGGTGAGAATCGCGAGGGACCTCACGATTCGATTCAGATCACGATACTTGAGTCACGATTTGATCCTGTCACGATTGCTGTTTTTAATTGCTATTTTTAAGGACAGTGCAAGTTGATGAGCGTGATATCAATCAATGTACACTTGCCAGATTGTAGCCAGTGGCTAATTCCATCTGTTGTACGTGGGTTACAATTTTTCCTTCCCCCATTCTATTATGCTGAGCACCAACCTAAAGGGCGGGAAGTACCATTTTTATATGGTCTTTGGCATGACCCGGCTGGAGCTTGAACCCATGACCTCCCAGCTGAGGGGTGGGTGCTCTACCACAAGGCCACCACTCCGGTGGCCTTGTGGTAGAGCCCCCGCTCCCATATACAGTATTTCAAATTTTTTCACCTTATTCAACTTCAAATCATGTCCCAAAGTAAAACTGTTGACATCTCTTTCATATAATGGAAGTATTCTTGGCACTTCATTTTCCGCTGAGACACATCTCTGCAGACAGGGAGGGTGGTGGATGGTGTTTGGAATAGACTTCCACTCCAGATACATTTATCTGACTCTGTGGACTTTTTTAAAAAGCAGCTGAAAACTATTCTGTTTAACGAGGATTTCTGTTGAGTTTCAGCTGCTTTTTAATGGTAAGTCTAATATTTTTAAATTATTTCAATCTTGTGTTTTAACTTGTTTTTGTATTTTTAAAATTATTTTTATCTATCAACTTCCTTTTATTCAATTTTATTGTACAGCACTCTGTGACTATAGGTCTCTGAAAAGCACTTCTTAAATAAACTTTACTTATTTGGCGATCGGAGAAGAAGCTTCATGCTGGTGTGTCTTTAGCTGAGCCATTGGTAATGCTGCTCCAAGATGTGCATGGCCCGTCGTGTTCTGCATGTTTTTTCTTTTTTTGTGCAGCGCTTCTTGCAGGTTGTGTGTCATGTCAAGGTCTTTCCTTCCATCTTTGTTATAAAATCCAAAAAAGGCCCGACATTTGAGCTAACTTTGAGCTAACTGCTTCCTAACTTTCAAAAGTTGCTCCGAATCTCTGAGACAAACTATGACTATCCTTGACTGGATGTTTGCTTTGTGCCATCTAGTGGACTGAAAACACCACTGATTAACTGATTACCCAAAAGTACTATATGTGCGCGCATTTTTTTAAATAAAAGATCGATCCGTGCGTTTATGAATCGATGCATTGTCACCAGTGCAAAGTGTTGCGATCCATCACTGAATCCATTTTTCCCACCCCTACAATCGGCCAAATAATCTTACGTGACTGCCTTCAGTCTGTCATTGGTCTGTAAAACCAGCTCTACTTAACGCCATCACATCTAGATTTCATGAAAAAAAAACTCCTTGGCACTAGCCAATATTACTGTTTGTCTGCCGGGGAGGCAGAGAGGATGGACCCAAATGCAGGTAAATGAGCTTTCAATAATTTACAGTGGTGTGAAAAAGTGTTTGCCCCCTCCCGATTTCTCATTTTTTTGTATGTTTGTCACACTTAAATGTTTCAGATCATCAAACAAATTTAACTATTAGACAAAAATAACACAAGTAAACACAAAATGCAGTTTTTAAATGAAGGTGTTTATTATTAAGGGAAAAAAGATTCCAAACCTACATGGTCCTGTGTGAAAAAGTGATTGCCCCCAAAACCTGATAATTGGTGGGTCACCCTTAGCAGCAACAACTGTAATCGAGCGTTTGTGATAACTGGCAATGAGTCTTTTACAGCGCTGTGGAGGAATTTTGGCCCACTCATCTTTGCAGAATTGTTGTAATTCAGCCACATTGGAGGGTTTTTGAGCATGAACCGCCTTTTTAAGGTCAGGCCACAGCATCTCAGTTGGATTCAGGTCAGGACTTTGACTAAGCCAATCCAAAGTCTTCTTTTTGTTTTTCTTAAGTCATTCAGAGGTGGACTTGCTGCTGTGTTTTGGATCATTGTCCTACTGCAGAACCCAAGTGCGCTTCAGCTTGAGGTAACGAATGGATGGCCGGACATTCTCCTTCAGGATTTTTTGGTAGACAGCAGAATTCATGCTTTCATTTACCACAGCAAGTCTTCCAGGTCCTGACGCCGCAAAACAGCCCCAGACCATCACACTACCACCACCATATTATAATGGAGTCTGGAGTGAGGGCTGCAGTTCTTTGGATGTTGTTGTGGGGTCTTTTGTGACCTCTTGGATGACTCGTTGCTGTGCTCTTTGGGTAGTTTTGGTTGGCTGGCCACTCCTGGGAGGTTCACCACTGTTCCATGTTTTTGCCATTTGTGGATAATGACTCTCACTGTGGTTCGCTGGAGTCCCAAAGGTTTAGAAATGGCTTTATAACCTTCTCCAGACTGATAGATCTCATTTACTTTGTTTCTCATTTGTTCCTGAAATTCTTTGGATTCCAGCATGATGTCTAGCTTTTGAGGATCTTTTGGTCTGCTTCACTTTGTCAGGCAGGTCCTATTTAATTGATTTCTTGATTGAGAACAGGTGTGGCAGTAATCAGGCCTGGGTGTGGCTCGAGAAATTAAACTCAGCTTTCCAAAGATGTGACAAACCTCTCATGATCTGCTCTGCGTGCCTGCTGCCCTTATTATCTCCACAGCTGCGCGCACACCTGATCGTCTCATCTAGCGGCCTATTTAAGCAGCATTGCCCTCTGGTCTGCACGGAGATGTCAGTGCTTCCATGGTCTGGCAAGACCTTCTCGTCTACTCTTCACGTTCTGCCTCCTCAGTCTCGTCCTGTTCGTCGCTTCTCCTGGAAGTCTGAACTCCCCACTGACAAGTAAGCCATCATCGTTTCCTGCAGTTCTCCACTCTTCTCCATCTCCCCTGTGCACAGGGGGAAACCTCCTGGTGACAGACCTCCTCCTCCTGGCGGCGGACCTGAGCACAACCCGCACGTCACCTGCACTGTACAAACCTGCACCACTTCACCTCGTCGGCAGCGGCAGCCTAGATACAGAATGACTGGACCGGAGCCTCGGGAATTCTTCAGTGCTTCAGCTCTCCAGCCTACTCGTAAGACTGCACATTCTCTGATACATTCCTCCAAACCTCAGGCACTCATCTGTCTGTCTGTGTTTCCTCTTAGGGTTGCCAGTCTGAACGGTGCTCTGCTCACCCTTCTGCTACACTTCTGCACACACGCACACATCCACACTCACACACTCTATAATAAAAGATAATTGTGTCTATTCTGAGTCCACATCTATGTTTGTGGGTCACCCAATCATGTCAGTATGTCTCTGTCAGAACGACCCAGCAGACGGTGCTCTAGCACAAAAGCTTAACATCATTGAGGCTCGGGTAGACCAGTTATCCCACCAGCAACAAGTCATACTCACCCAGCTCGTTCAGATTAACACAGGCCTGGACCGCCTCACAAATCTGCAGCCCTTTCCACCAGCTCCCGGGGGGGGGGGGGGGGGGCACCGGACCACCCAGCTCCGTCCCTTCTCCTTCCCCACAGTCTCGCTTGACTCCAGTCCCTACACCCACACGCTTTAGCGGCAAGCTAGGGGAAGCATGGGTTTTTTTTGATGCAAGGTGGAATAGTGTTTCAGCGGATGCTGGGGAATTTGCCCACTAGTTACAGCCGCATCGGCTATGTCGTCAATCTCTTAGAGGGGCAGGCATGGCTCGGCCTGACTACGCTAACCTAACAAATGACCAGTTTGTGAGGGAATTTAATGAGGTGTTCGACCACTCAGACCGAGATAGTGTGCTCACCACCCGGCTACTCAATCTGAAACAAGGGAATAGATCAGTGGCCGATTATTCTGTAGACTTCCGGGTGGTGACGGCAGAGGTTGGGTGGGAGGATGCCTCCCTTTGCAGTATTTTCACCCGCAGCCTTAGCCCTAGCCTGAGGGACGAGTTAGCTTGCATAGAGAAGCCTAGCAAACTAAATGAGCTAATTTCCCTAGCGATTAGCATCAACAACCGGCTGAGGGAGCGGGCCGACGAGCATCGACCTTCCGGTCGCTTGGGCTCACTGTTCCGCCGCTCCTCACAGCCCCCCCTGCTGGCCCTTCCACCTTCCGACCCCTTTGACACAACTGAGCCTATGGTGATGGGCCAGTGGAAGCTGCCCCTGGCCGAGAAACAGCACCGCCAGGAGCTCGGGCTGTGTTTATATTGCGTTAGTGAGGAACATGAGCTGGCATCCTGCCCCGTTGGCCCAAAAGAGGGGGTCCATGGGTCACAATAGGGGGTCTCATGGACTCACTCCAGCAAAATCCCCTTACCAAATTCTTATGGCCCATCCGTTTCATACACAGTCACCAGGAAATCTCCACTCACGCACTCATTGACTCAGGGGCCGAGCAGAGCTTTATTTTTGAAGATTTGGCAACCCGGCTGGGGCTCTCCTGCCACCAGCTGAAGACTCCCTTGAAGCTTTTCGCTCTGTCTAAGGCTCCGCTCGCCATTGTCACCAAGCAGACAGCCCCGGTTTCTGTTCTGATCTCGGGCAATCACCGGGAGCAAACCAGGTTTTTTGTGCTTCCTGTTTTGGCCTCCCCGGTTATTTTGGGGTACCCCTGGTTTTGGTTGCACAACCCGTCCGTCGATTGGCATGCGGGAAACATCATCTCGTGGAGTTGCTTCTGTCTTGCCTGCCTGCAGTCTGCTGCCTGCTCTCCCTCCGTTCCCCTCTGTGTTCTAGACGCACCCCCGCCTGACCTGTCCAGGGTTCCCTCCGAATACCATGACTTGGGCACCGTCTTTAGTAAGACCCAGGCGCTGTCACTTACCCCGCACCACCCATACGATTGTGCCATTTACCTCCTGCCGGGGGGCCCATTGCCATCCAGTCGACTTTATAGCCTGTCGGCCCCGGAGCGGGAGGCATTGGAGAAATACATTAAGGAGTCCCTGAGCTCAGGCATTATCCGACCATCTTCCTGGGCGGTGGGGGCAGAATTTTTCTTAGTGGGAAAAAAGGATGGCTCCTTGCGCCCCTGTATTGATTTTCGGGAACTGAACAACATTACTGTTAAGGACAAATACACTCTTCCCCTAATCAACACGGCTTTTGATTCTCTCCAGGGGGCCTCCGTGTTTACAAAATTTGATCTCCGCAACGCATACCACCCGGTGAGGATTAGAGAGGGGGACAAGCGGAAGACGGGGTTCTGGACCCCTAGTGGACACTTCGAATACCTGTTGATGCCGTTTGGTCTGACTAATGCTCCTGTCGTATTCCAACGTCTCATCAACGATGTGTTAAGGGATTTCTTATGCTCTTTTGTGTTTGTGTATTTGGACGATATTCTCATCTTTTCGCAGTCCCTTGAGGAGCATCGAGTCCATGTCAGGTGAGTGTTGCAGCGTCTGTTGGAGAATAAGTTGTTTGTCAAAGCGGAGAAGTGCGAGTTTCACGCCCCTTGCACTTCATTCTTGGGATTCATCATATCTCACAACGAGATCATCGCCAATCCAACCAAGGTAAAAACGGTGGTGGAGTGGCCAGTTCCATCTTCCTGGAAACACTTATAGCAGTTTCTCGGGTTTGCCAACTTCTACCACCGCTTTATCAAAAATTACAGTATCATTGCTCTACCCCTCACTCGTCTCACCTCCTCCAAGGTACCCTTCTGGTAGACGGGGGAGGCGGAGGCAGCCTTTATGGAATTAAAGTCATTATTCTCTTCTCCTCCCATCTTGGCCGAGGTGGACCCCGCGCTGCAGTGTTTAGTGGAGGTGGACGCCTCAGACTCCAGGGTGGGAGCAGTCCTGTCTCAACGTTCCCCCGTGGACGACAAGATCCGCCCCTGTGCGTTCTTCTCCCGACGTCTCACCTCGGCGGAGAGGAACTATGACATCGGGGACAGGGAACTCCTAGCGGTCAAACTGGCCTTGGAGGAGTGGCGCCACTGGCTGGAGGGGGCCTCTCAGCCGTTCGTCGTTTGGACCGACCGCAAGAACCTGGAGTACCTCAGGACGGCCAAGCGACTCAACACCCGGCAAGCCCGCTGGTCCTTGTTCTTCAGCAGGTTTGACGTCACCATCACCTACCGCCCGGGGTCCAACAACACCAAGCCTGACGCCCTGTCCAGACAGTTCTCCTCGGGTGCAACCGAGGCACTGTCACACCCCGTGATGCCCCCTTCATGTATCGTAGGCGCCCTCTCGTGAGGCATCAAGGAAAGAGTCAGAAGAGCACAGGAGACCGAGGCCGACCCGGGCGGGGGGCCAGCGAGGAAGATGTACGTGCCGTGCCCTCTGCCGTCCGGGGCGAAGTCATCGATTGAGCCCACTCCTCCAAGCTCCTGTGCCTGCCGGGAGTAGCGCGTACAGTGGCTCTGCTGCAGAAGACCTTCTGGTGGCCGTCCCTTTGGAAGGATGTTGGGGAGTACGTCTGAGCCTGTCCCCAGTACGCCACCTGTAAGACGTCCTCCTCTCCTCTGGCAGGGTTGCTCCACCTCCTTCCTATCCTCAGCAGACCTTGGTCTCACATGGTGCTGGATTTCATCACCGGCCTTCCTCCTTCTGTGGACAACACAGTCATTCTTACGATCGTGGACAGATTTTCCAAGGCGGCCCACTTTGTCCCCCTTCAGGGTCTCCCCAAGGCCAAGGAGACAGTGGACCTGCTTGGACATTGTGTCCGATCGTGGTCCCCAGTTTGTCTCGCAGGTGTGACATGCCTTCTGTAAGGCTATTGGGGCCACGGTAAGCCTGTCCTCGGGGTACCACCCCCAGAGTAATGGCCAGTGTGAGCACGCCAATCAGGAATTGGAGGCAGCGCTATGGTGCGTCACCATCTCCCACCCAGAATCCTGGAGCTCCTATCTGCTGTGGGTCGAGTATGTGCACAACACCATGGTCTCCTCTGCCACAGGTCTGTCCCCGTTCAAGGTCTCTTTGGGATACAATCCCCCGCTGTTCCCAGTGGAGGAGGAAGACATCACGGTGCCCTCCGTGCAGGCCCATATGAAGCGCTGTCGCTGGCTGTGGAGGGCTACCCGGGCCGCACTTCAGCGCACAGTGGACCACAACACCGCCATTGCCAACCGCCGCAGGACTCCGGCTCCACCCTACCGGGTCAGGCAGCAGGTATGGCTATCCACTAAAAACACTAATCTCAAGGCTGAGTCCAGGAAGCTGTCACAGCATTTTATTGGGCCTTTTTCCATTACACATATTGTGAATCCTGTTGCTGTGTGCCTGGCTGTCCCCTCCTCCCTCCGCATTTGTCCCACCTTTCACGTCTCACAGGTCAAGCCGTTCGTCTCCAGCCCTCTGTGCCCCCCTCCCAAGACCCCATCCCCACCGGTATTGATCGATGGTGACCCCGCGTGGAGAGTCAACTCCATCCTGGACGTCCGACGCTGGGGCTGTGGCCTCCAGTACCTGGTGGATTGGGAAGGTTACTGTCCTGAATGGAGGTCCTGGGTGCGTCCCTCCTTTGTGATGGATCCACAACTCATCAGGGACTTCCACCAGACGCACCTGGGTAGGTTGGATCGGCCTCCAAGAGGCGTCCCTTGGGGGGGGGGTACTGTCATGATCCGCTCTGTGTGCCTGCTGCCCTAATTAATTCCACAGCTTCCCGCACACCTGATCGTCTCATCTAGCGGTCTATTTAAGCAGCGCTGCCCTCTGGTCTGCACGGAGACGTCAACGCTCCCATGGTCTGGCAAGACCTTCTCGCCTACTCTTCACGTTCTGCTCTGGAGTTCCACCTCCTCAGTCTCGTCCTACTCGTCGCTTCTCCTGGGAGTCTGAATTCCCCACCGACAAGTAAGCCATCATCTTTTCCTGCAGTTCTCCGCTCTTCTCCATCTCCCCTGTGCACAGGGGGAAGCCTCCTGGCGGCGGACCTCCTCCTCCTGGTGGCAGACCTGAGCACAACCCGCACGTCACCTGCACTGTACAAACCTGCACCACTTCACCTCGTCGGCAGTGGCGGCCTAGACATGGAACGACTGGACCGGAGCCTCGGGAGTTCTTCAGTGCTTCAGCTCTCCAGCCTACTCGTAGGATTGCACATTCTCTGATTCCTCCAAACCTCAGGCACTCATCCGTCTGTCCTTGTTTCCTTCTAGGGTTGCCAGTCTGAACGGTGCTCTGCTCGCCCTACTGCTACACTTCTGCACACACACACACACATCCACACTCACACACTCTATAATAAAAGATAATTGTGTCTATTCTGAGTCCATGTCTGTTCTGGGTCACCCAATCATGTCAAAACCACAGTAAATTTATGTTTTAACCGGGGGGGGGGGGGGGGGTCAATCACTTTTTCCCACAGGGCCATGTAGGTGTGGATTTTTTTTTACCCTTAATAATAAACACCTTCATTTAAAAACTGCATTTTGTGTTTACTTGTGTTATTTTTGTCTAGTAGTTAAATTTGTTTGATCTGAAACATTTAAGTGTGACAAACATACAAAAAAATGAGAAACTAGGAAGGGGGCAAACGCTTTTTCACACCACTGTATGTATGATCGAGCTCAGTTGGCAGGAGGAGGAGCCCCATGCGCTCCCAGGTGGGACTGGAGCAGAGAGGAAGGGCAGTTAATAATAATAATGAGGAAGACTTACAAAGGCGTCGGAGCACAGCTGGCTCTGGGAACAACACCTGAGAAGTCCAAAGGGAAGAGAAACCAACAGCTCCAGGACATCAACGTAGACTAGTGTAAACTACAGACTTAGATTATTGACTATGACTAACGCCGTCACACCGAGTGCTCACACTGCCACCCATAAGTACACGTGAACTTAATGAGTGACAAGTGGATGCAGGTGTGACAGCAGCTGGTGCATGAGTGAGTGAGTGAGGCTGTAAGTAGGAATGAATGTGTGTGTGTGCATATGTGTGTATGTGTGGAAACAACAAAGGTAATGGCAAACAGCTGGTGAGTGCTTGGCAGAAAGAAAGGAAGGGGCGTGGCTGTAGACTGGCAGGCAGCCCAGGCTCAGAGGCTCCACTAACCTGCCAGCTTGAATAATTAACAGCAATCAGGGAACCACAGCCACAAGTCCTGCAACGGGGCTGAGGGATCAACCCCATTCATGACAAGAGTATAAGAAATGAGACAGGAATGATTTTAAAACAAAGCCAAACACAGAACAAGGATAAACTAAGCAGCAGCAATAATAATAATAATAATAATAATAATAAGAAGAAGAAGAATACACAAAACACAGAAAATGCTGGGCATGGCCCAGAGCTGAGCCCAGACACTACAATTTCTGTAATTGGCTTTACAAGGACTGTATGGATGTTCAGTTTACATTATTAAATAGTGATGATGTATGGATGTGCGTACTGTATGTATGTGACATCAACTATCTTCTCAGGTGCTTCACTCATGTTAGACCAGTAACCCCAAAACAAATATAAGCACAATTATTTAATGTAAAATAAAGCGTGAGCATTTCACAGTGAGAAGTTAGAGAAAACAGTTCAAGCCCAAATATCCAGAATTACTTCCTGTCTAACCGTGAAGGCTTATTGTCTAAACATTAACAGACTTTTAATCTAGGCTTTATCTCGGTTAGATTTGTCATAGCATTGGCTCTCCATCTACCCAGTCTGTATTTAGCATAATAACTCTCTTTGGGCTCTGAGATATATTGCAAATATATGGAAATGTCTAGGTTTTCCTACATTAGCATTTTAATAGAGTAAGAGACCATCTTGTGATTAATTTGCCTGCAGAAACATGCACAAACACAGCGCCTGTAGCGCTATCATCTCACATCTTTCTCCTCTTTCCTCTCTTTTATTCAGTCTGTCCATTTCCTGCACATGCTTCATCCCTCTCTCTTATTCTCTTTCCAAAATTTGCATGCAGAATGATGAAATCACACAGACGTACACCTGTGCCCGCAGAACACACCCTCTCTTCATTTGAATCTGAATTGCACGTTTACATCGTTTTTGCACGAACACACACTATACTTTCACAGCATAAATGTACATTCCAATAAATAATGCATGTTGATCACATTGTTCTCGGAGAAGCAGGGAAAGATGAGTGACATGCAAAAAAGCTAGGAAGATGTTCCAAATTATTACATGAAACTTGATATTTAATTTTGGCAGAAGGCTGAAACTCAGCAGCAGGTTTGAGGTGATGACCGTCTTTGTCATGTTAACAATGAAGGGCAGAAATGAAACTGCTTGATTAATTGTAATCCCCCATCTCTAAACTGGATTTCCCCCCCCCCCCCCTTTTCTAATCTCTCTGCTTCTGGTTTTCTCCCTGATCTAATGATTACTGCTTATTCTCTCTCTCTCTCTCTCTCTCTCTCTCTCTCTCTCTCTCTCTCTCTCCCCCCCCCCCCTTCCCATTGTTGTTCCATCTCCTGTTGCCTTGCCTCCAGTTCCTCTCTGGCTCTCATTTTCTTTTCTCCCTTCCCCCACTTGTTTTCTTCTTGCTCTCCTGGTTTGCCAGATTTTTTTTTTTTCTTTTTAAAAAAATTGTCTATGTATGTGCTTAGACAGGATTCAAATGGGCCTGCTACAACTGTGCGTGTACACGACAGTCCAAAGAAAGTGCTGTGAGAGGAATTTTTTTTATGTTTTGTGCATCCTTGAACCTAAAACTGAAATAATTTTTGACAGGTCAAGTCCAGGATTTTTATGAAATTTAGAAACGTATGACAACAGAAACCAAATAGAATAATAAAGATATACTTGATTTGGCTAAATATTGAAAATGTGATCTTTTTTAATACAAACTGGCCTCTTTTGAACCAGTACTAAATATTTGCAAGCATCCCAAGTCTAAAAATAGTTTGACACCATCACTTCATCAGTTCATGCATACCCTCTGAATTAGATAAATGAAATAAGATTTTTTTTTTTTAGAGAATTTCAAATTCTGCCTTTAGACTGAACAGCTGTTAAGTCAGTCCCTTCAGGATTTTGCAGCTTTGCAATTGTACCAATTCTCATGAATTCAGCCAATCCCTGCAGATTCTATGCGACTTGCAACTTCATCCACTCGCCGCAACTTTCCCGCAATTTTGACCAATCAGATTTGTCCCTGAGTAGCACATAAACATGTAAATAATCAGTCTCACCAATTAAATATGTCCCTGCACTGCACTCTTACGTCCTAGTTTAAAGTGACAGAAATAATAATGTCTCTCATTTCTCTAATATTTAAAGACTATAAAGAAATTGCTCGTGTGAAGCTTCTTTTCAGTCGCTAAAGTTTTTTTTAGCTAAATGATCAAACTACATGATATCCCATTTTACTCCCATGCTGGATTCCCTTTTAGCTGTCTTTGGATTCTTTAGGGTGTTCTTTTATTGACATCATATATATATATATATATATATATATATATATATATATATATATATACACACATATACATACAGTGGGGCAAAAAAGTATTTAGTCAGCCACCAATTGTGCAAGTTCTCCCACTTAAAAGATGAGAGAGGTCTCCAATTTTCATCATAGGTATACCTCAACTATGAGAGACAAAATGAGAAAAAAAAATTCAGAAAATCACATTGAAGGATTTTTAATGAATTAATTGGTAAATTCCTCAGTAAAATAAGTATTTGGTCACCTACAAACAAGCAAGATTTCTGGCTCTCACAGATCTGTAACTTCTTCTTTAAGAGGCTCCTCTGTCCTCCACTCGTTGCCTGTATTAATGGCACCTGTTTGAACTCGTTATCAGTATAAAAGACACCTGTCCACAACCTCAAACAGTCAGACTCCAAACTCCACTATGGCCAAGACCAAAGAGCTGTCAAAGGACACCAGAAACAAAATTGTAAACCTGTGACATAACGCACGGCTCAGGAGACGCACACACACAGGCTCAGAGGAGTTCAAATAGTTTATTAACAACAGGAGTGTATGAATGTGTGTCTGCGAGATGTAAATGTGTTGGTGGCAGCGTCTGCTTCGGGCACAGAGACAGGAGGCCGTACAGCCGGACAACCCTATGGGAAAAGCACAAGGAGAAGGGTGACGGGCACACACCAACACAGGAGATATATGAGCGAGAGAGGAGCTTACTTGGATAGGACAGATGACTGGCACAGCAAGGGACGAGGTCTGGTAGACAGCCACCTGGAGAGCCCGGTGCAGCAGCGAGGAACAGGCGAAGGAGAGGCGTTGTCCGCCGCCGGGAAATCCACCTGTGCACAGGGGAGCAGACTAGGAAGGGAAAGGAGGTAAGGTCTTCTTACCAGAATGATCAGCTGAGGGTGAAAGGAACTCACAGCGATGCGTAGGGAAGTCTGACGGCTTCAGGCCGAAGCTCAGGGCGAGGCGGCTTAAATCCCTCGCCGCTGATGATGTGCAGGTGTGCGTGCAGGTGGCGCCGCTGATGAGCGGCGCGGCGTGACAACCTGCACCATGCTGGGAAGACTGAATGTGCAATAGGTAAGCAGCTTGGTGTGAAGAAATCAACTGTGGGAGCAATTATTAGAAAATGGAAGACATACAAGACCACTGATAATCTCCCTCGATCTGGGGCTCCATGCAAGATCTCACGCCGTGGGGTCAAAATTATCACGAGAATGGTGAGCAAAAATCCCAGAACCACATGGGGGGACCTAGTGAATGACCTGCAAAGAGCTGGGACCAAAGTAACAAAGGCTACATCAGAAACACACTACGACGCCAGGGACTCAAATCCTGTAGTGCCAGACATGTCCCCCTGCTTAAGCCAAGGTCCTGGAGTGGCCTAGCCAGTCTACAGATCTCAACCCCATAGAAAATCTTTGGAGGGAGTTGAAAGTCTGTGTTGACCAGCGACAGCCCCAAAACATCACTGCTCTAGAGGAGATCTGCATGGAGGAATGGACCAAAATACCAGCAACAGTGTGAGAAAACCTTGTGAAAACTTACAGAAAACATTTGGCCTCTGTCATTACCAACAAAGGGTATATAACAAAGTATTGAGATGAACTTTTGTTATTGACCAAATACTTATTTTACCGAGGAATTTACCAATTAATTCATTAAAAATCCTTCAATGTGATTTTCTGGATTTTTTTTTTCTTATTTTGTCTCTCATAGTTGAGGTATACCTATGATGAAAATTGGAGACCTCTCTCATCTTTTAAATGGGAGAACTTGCACAATTGGTGGCTGACTAAATAGTTTTTTTGCCCCACTGTATATATATATATATATATATATATATATATATATATATATATATACTGTATATACACTGTATATATATACTGTATATATATATATATATATATATATATATATATATATAGAGAGAGAGAGAGAGAGAGAGAGAGAGAGAGAGAGAGAGAGAGTTTGAGTTTTAAAAAAATGGCTTTATTGTACAATTCAAAAATGTAAGAACACCAATATCATGCCCCCAAGTGTGTCACATCTCAAAAGTGCAAACATAACTCATCCCCCTGTCCCACAGAACACAAAACATTCCCTACAGTCCATGTATTGGTGAATGCCTCCACATTGTCCACCATTTGATAGTATGAGAACTCCACCTGGAGTCTGACTTTCAACAAGGCCTTGAAAGCAGACACAGGATCCACATTGCCAGCGTTGGTAGTCCGATTTTTCCTTGTCAGCCAGATGGCAAGTTTAGCAGTACCAGATAGGAAGTTTGTCAAAGTGTGCGCAGACTTCTTTGCCACTTTATAGTTTGGACCGTAAATGAACAAACCAAAAGACATTCACCCAAAGCCTGAAACCACACTCGCAAAAGATCAAAAAGGCCAGATAAACGAAAACATTGAACAAACAAATGCTCCAGGGTCTCAACTTGGGAACAAAACAAACATTCCTCCCCCCACAGTTGGATCCAGGCGTGTTCTGTATTTATTCGTAGCTATTGCCCCATGAACAATCCTCCACTGGAGATCTGCCGTCCGTTTCTCAATAGGGAGCTTGTACATGCATCGCCAGCTGCCTTTCGGGGAGACCTCTGTCCCCAAAAAACCCGCCCACTTCGACTGTGTCACGTCCATCAGAGAGCGCAGATTCAGAACCTTCACACAGATGTGATACACCGTCTTCTTCCCCACAAACTGGAACCTGCCCAGACGAGGATTTCTGAAGGCCAGCAGGTGATCCTCTCCCCCCTGCCACTCCCCCACAGCTGGACTTATGAAATGGCAGGAAAGTTGGACACAGTGTCGTCATCTCATTGAGTTGAAAGAGTCTGGTTTGTCGCAAACACTCGAAGTGGTTGTGGCAGGGCGGCACACACTTCCCCCACCACCCTCTGCAGCAGTCTGACAGATGTAACGTTGGCACTCCGCCTCAGCGTTTCCATCGATGTGGTCGACATCTTCATAAGATGACCAAGCTTGGTACAGCATGCCTCTCATAAACAAGTCCGCAGACTGACCGACTGCAGCACCTGAGTGTCAATGAATTGATTAAAAAACAGTGGTTCGTCGAACAGCCACATGCCCGGTGTCTCGTCAGGGAAGCGGGCTACGGTGAAGACTTGCCATGCATGCAAGACGGATGTGTAAAAAGCAGAAAGTCCAGTAAGGTCCACCGCCCCAGATGTCACGAGGAAGAGCTGCTTATCATAGCCCAAGCGGCCAACTCTCCTCAGGAGCAGTTTTGCAGTGTCCATCCAGCAGGGGCCGCATCCGTAAAGGAGGCGTTGTGCAGTCTGAAGAGTTTGTTTGCAAAAACCGATAAACAGCACTTCCAAGAAAATTTCCCTCTGTACAACAAACTGTTCACATTATGTACTTATAGAAGTTCAAATTGTTTTTTCTAAAAATCCACTATATCTGCTGTTATATACACTACGAAGTTCATGTTTTTTTTTTTTTTTTCAAAATCCGATAAACACCAGGACCCTGTTTTAACAAAACCAGATAATTCCACACACGGCAAATCAGCACTTGGTATTTGGGTGACGTGACTCAATGGTGCAGCGAGGATCAGCCAATCATGTGTCTAGATGCTGAGACCAGCCAATCATGTGTCTATCTGCTGCGGCAGCATTCTGCAGAGACCCCTACTTGGGTCTGCTTGTTTTGAGTGATTTCCCTGCCAGTTTTTTTTAATTTATTTTTTTTTTTTTACAGTTTTGTTGCATTTTATGTCAAATATGGATAAGTTTGATGAAGGAAATGAACCAGTGATGCGTTCACCAAACAAACTACCATGGTTTTCGGGACATGTCTGTTTTTGCAAAAGTATGTGTTGTGGACTTACCTGTTTTTGTACTTATAAATTGTCAAAAAATAACAATGAGTTTTTTGTCTTTATTATGTCTGAGATACTCATATTTCAAGTGACCATGTCTTAGAAGCTAAATTGGAAATACTAACACATATAAACCAACAGATAAAGTTTTTTTCTCATTATGAAACCAATTGGACTTACCTGTTTTTGCAAACGAACTCTTCATGTGTGTGTGTGTGTGTGTGTGTGTGTAAGATAAGCCTTTATTAGTCCCACAATGGGGAAATTCCAGGATTGCAACAGCACAGGGATAGCAACACTCAGAGCAATAATTTAGAAGATAAGAAAATAAGAGCAGTGAATATACATATGTACACATAAATATATATATACACACAGTGCGGAGCATTGTAGCTAGATGGAATAAACAGCATAACCGTCTATTTAGTTACCCTACATGGTATGATACTAAAAACATTTAGTGTGCATTAATTTGCATATAAAAATGCCATAGTGACATGTTGAGAGATGGGCACTGGGCACTACTGTGTGTACGACTCATCGGAAGAGACATACAAAACATTCATTCATTCATTCAGAAGCAGTAATAATTAGTACATTTTACACCATTCTCATTACAGTTGATGTGTTTCTCAGGAGTGTAGCCATCATGGATTTTGAGGTCAGAGTGGTTCCACCAACACTCTGGACCCTATTTTGACAGTCATCGGTGGACTCTTACTCCACGCTTCCCGCTAGGGCTGCACAATTAATAAAATATTGATTGCGATCACGATTTTGGCTGCCATGATTAAATTAATGTGATCATTGGCGATATTAACATTTAAAATGCGGGCTCTGTTGCATATCAAACCAAGCATTTTCTCAACCAACAGCCAGCCGACCACCAGGGGACGAACGCACGTTAGGGCAACATTAAGCTACAGAACTGACAAGCCAGCGCACCCTGTAGCAGCAGTCTTAAGTTTTCAATAGCGGACTGGTGTGATGGTGAAACACAAACCAGATGTTGGGAGCAGAAGGTGACAGTACAGCAACATGTGGAAGCGAGGAGCTAGTGCCTCGAAAGGATCATCATCTGTTGTCTGGATGTGTTTTGGATTCAGGGCAAGTGATGCTGACTAAAAAGAAATTATATGCAAAGAGTGCCATAGAACTGTGTCTACACCACAGGGCAACACAACTAATTTATTCTACTACCTGAAAAAACACCATAAACACAAGTACGATAAATGCATGAAGGCTAAAGCGAATGTCACTTCACTAAATCACAGTCTGTGTCTGGCGCCGACTCAGGCAACCATAGTATCAACCCTGCATGGAGCTTCACCATATCCATCTGTCTCCCAAAGACACACTAAAGTAACTGATGCAATAGCGTTTTATTTGGCCAAAGGCATGTATCCACTAAATACTGTTTGAGCAAAAAAAAGCTTCAGAAACATGGTCAAAACACTGGACAAGAAATATGTGGTCCCCACGTGATTCTCCAAAGTTGCATTACCTGCACTGTATGAAAAATACAGATGGCTATCACAACTGTCAAGTACTTTGTAACTACAACTGACCTATGGTCAAACAGAATATGTCGTCAAGGCAGCTTCTCTAAATAAATGGATGAGGCTCCAGTGCTTTGGCTACAGGCTTCATCTAGCAGTTGGTAAGTAGGATGAATTAAAAAAACAATTGAATTTTATGTAATCTGTGTTTTTTCTAAAGTTAACCTCTTGCGCTCCGTTGTACCGCGGACGGGCAAGTCTCTGCGTCCTAGAGCGCACGAGGGCGCTCTCGTGCGCTCTAGGACGCATGATGGAGATTGTGATGTAGGTGGTGTGGCGTCCAAGCGCGCACTGAAAATAAAAGCTGCAAACACAGCCGCGAACAGATTAGTTCATCTGATTGACCTCTCATTCGACTAATAAGAGCCTTGAATTGGGTTTCTGAAACCTTGAAGAACCAATGACTGAAAACTTGGCAAGAAGGACCCGCCTACCAACGCAGCGAGCCAATTGAAGCACATTAGTTCGCTGAGCTGTTTTGTCTACAAAGGCTGGGTGAAGAGAGACTGCTTCAGCAGCCACAGGCAGTGCTTTATTATTTTTTTTTTTAATTCCAGCAGAGTGTTTAGGATTCTCTTATATGGTCATCATAGACCGACGGAGGCCGACGACGAAGGTCGTAAATCATTCGCCAAAACCGCAATCATGGAATTATGTTTTGACCGGGTCGCGAGACCAGAACCACGAGTGGACCAGCGTCGCGTTCGTCTGACAATGAGGAAGAGAAGTTGTCCAGGACAATGTGGCTGTGAAGAGGTAAGGTGTTATAAGCCAAATTATTTTTTATCCTTGAAAATTGTAATCAAAAATGACTTTTGACCGATCGGTAAATTACAACTGTGCGGCGCACGATGTCCGAAGTGCGTGCGCCACGTTACACGGTTCGTTCGTTGCCTCCGGACCGTGAACGCCCCCCCCCCCCACCGCTACGATTCTGTAGCGGGGGGGGGGAGCGGTGACAGCGCTGGTGTGGCCACATCGCCACATCCAAGTGTAATCCGTCATGTAGCGATGGCCGATCTTCGTCCTCTGTAGCGAGGGAGGGGGACAACCCCCCCCCCCCCCACACACACACACACAGACACAGCCCTGAGTGTCACCTTTCATTAGAGCCCAAAATGAAGCTTCTACATTGAATCATTCAAAAGTTACAGACGTTTTTCCAAACTATGCCATTTGGCACAGTTCCAAAACGCCTGGGAACAGCCTGAGAACAAAGCTGTGTAATATATTCATTTTTTGTGGTATTGTTACAAAATTTGGACCTCAGCTGGATAACACTTGGTTCTACATTTCTGTTGCATTTTCCAGCCCGGATCTGAAGCTGTGTGTTATTTGCAAGCATTTGTATCCAAAAAAACACCCAGGCCAAATTTATTTTCTTCAAGTTCACTATGTTTAGATGACTGTAACTCAGTGGCCGGAGCACTTAGAGAGATCATGGTTTTTTTTGCCAAAAAATTCAAAGTGTTTTCTTTTAAATGAGACCAACCCCATGAAGATGCTGCAAAGGGTTGAAGAACAGCTTTCGATTTACTTTGGGCACATTATTTTTTGGCGTTTTTAGGAAAATTGACCGGAGTGCAAGGGGTTAATGAACAATCGTGATTAATAACCGTGATTTCAATATTGATCAAAATAATCGCAATCATCATTTTGGCCATAATCGTGCAGCCCTACTTCCCGCCTTGCACCAGTGTTTTGTTACTTTCTGTCAGCACATTGTCCGTTTTTTATGCTTTGCGTCAAACCATCTAACAGTAGACAATGTGTTGGCTTTGTGCTTTAAAGAAGTGTGGCAGCATACAGTCTCTTGCGCACTGGTATTATGGTGCATTTTATGACAGTGCGCTTTTGTTCAGGAAAATGGAGGTCTGTCATAAGAAGTGCTTTGTTTAATGTTATTTCAGCTGTGTGTTTTGACATCACGCAGGTTCTATTGACAGGAGCTTAGGAGGAAACAGCATGTGCTGGGATTTTCTGTTATAAAAGAGACTTGTAATGGTTATAACATAATCACTCGTCATTTTAATTATTTATAATATGATGAGACACTGAATATGTTGTATTCCATTCCTATTCTCATGTTACTTGTGGATTTACCATTGGAGTCTATAGATCAGGCATTAATGTATGAATTTTTGTAGGGGAATGAATGAAGGAACAGGGACCATTTGTCTGTTCTGGTGTGGATGCGGTGCATGGGGGGAAGCATGTCAGTCTGAAGATTTTTATTCCATCTACATTTTTGCTTTTATTATGAACTTCCACCACACAGCATGTGGGACACCATGTGGTGAATGGGGCGGCACCTACTCTGTTTCTCTGACCCTAGGCCACACAGCTACTGTGAGTAGTGAAAGCTACAGTGGGAGGTCAGTCCTCTGGTAGGTCTGTGCGTTAACTTTCCTTTCCCCATTCTATTATGCTGAGCACCAAGCTAGAAGACGGAAAGTAGCATTTTTGTATGGTCTTTGGTATGACCCGGCTGGGATTTGAACCCACGACCTCCTGGTTGTGGGGCGGATGCTCACCAACTAGGTCACCGCTTCATTTCTTTACAAACTTATTAGGCATTAATGTGTTTATTTTTACGAGGATGAATGAATGAACAGGGAGTGCACCACATATTACTTTTCACTATAACTTCCCGGAGAGACAGGTGATGTGTCCACATCTGCCTCAGCCTTGGTCAGACCCATGGTTCGATACCCACACCAGCCGGTGTTGACCTTCTCTCTCTTCTGTTTGGATGAGTATTACGCAAGTGGGGGGGGGGGGGGACTGAAAAGTTCATAGCGGCCAAATTTGAACAAATGAGGTTTATTTTTCAACTGCATGGATCCAAGCGCTGCAACACTGATGGAAGAAATGTGTGGACTGAAGGGGAGACTATGTTGAAAAACAAGCCACATTGGGTCAAATTTGACCACTATGAAATTTTCAGCCTATGAACTTTTCAGCCCCCCCGTACAAAGTATTATGCTGTCCACATATAATCTATACGAATGTCTGTGTCTTCTCAGTCCTCTCTTTCAATCAATCTTTTGTCCGGTTTTGTGCACGTGTCCTTTTCAGGTAAAATGTGCACTCAGCTGTTGTTTTTCTGTTGGCTGTATTAATCCAAGGACAATTAAAATAATCCTTTAAGCATCACAGCTGGTTGGGGTTCTCAAGCGGCGGGTGTCCTGGACCACTGGCCCTCAGCGGGCCGCCCAACTGCCATCCGTCAGCCCCTGGGAGGAGCCGCTGAGAGCAGGCTTGCTTCATGGCAGAGGTCAGCGGCAGATGGGACACCGCGCCAGTTCTCCTCCTTCTCTCCTGCCTGGGAGGGACTGAAAGAGAGAGCCACATACCTCAGTAGACCCCCGCACCAGATGGGGGAGACCCTTGGTCAACGAAAGCAGCAGGAGAGAGCCCTCCGGCTCCCCACGGGGCCAGGAGTGACTTCTGCGTCACATTAACGATCCTTTCATTTTATGAAAGTTGATGAAAATTTGTACAGGC
This sequence comes from Pholidichthys leucotaenia, assembly GCA_020510985.1. Classification (NCBI taxonomy): domain Eukaryota; kingdom Metazoa; phylum Chordata; class Actinopteri; order Cichliformes; family Pholidichthyidae; genus Pholidichthys; species Pholidichthys leucotaenia. The sequence goes on along the minus strand of CM035837.1, from coordinate 255,875,436 downwards.
ATCATACTCTTTTCCTGAAGTTTCAAACCCCATTCATGCCTGTGTGTTGCATCTGTGCATAATATGTTAATTGTATTCTGAATTGTATTCAGCTTGATTGAAGCTTGATTGAATTGTATTCAGCTTGATTTTTCAGCCCAGCATAACCAAAGTTCACTTTAGATAATGTGCCTGTGTGCATTAAAGGGATGGGCAGGAGGGCTTTGGATTGGATTATCCAAAACACATCTCTGAATAATTAGACCAGCCTCTTCGCACTATGCACCCAGCAGAAAATTTGTTTTTGCATTGCTGTGATAAGGAAATGAACTTGGAAATGCCCATAAATGCGCATGTGCCTGAGACAACTGATTATAGACTACAACCTTTTGAGTTGGAAATCTGACTTGTGGGGGTGTTCCCATCTTAAAGGTCCTAGTCCTAGTCATGGTGTATTTGTAGGTTTCAACCTTTTATTTGTATTTTTATTTTGTATACTTTTATTAATCCCAGAAGGAAATTCAGGGCTGGATGGATGAGGCAGCCACGGTGCAGCGCCAATCCCTTCACCATTCACACACACATTCACACCTAGGGCCACTTTAGAGTCTTCAATTAACCTAACTTGCATGTTTTTGGCCTTGACATTTCAACCTTCTAAAATGCTTTCTTGGGTAATTTGACTTTAGTAAAAACATTAAAATCTCTCTTCACTTAGAAATTATTTAATATTGCAGCAGAATAGGCAGTAGCCAGTATTGGTCTTCCAGGTTCCATTTCCCTGCATCACTAACAAATGATCTGATCTTCAGTCACAGCCATCATCATGCTATTGGCTGTGATGATTCAGTCCTCACCAAGAGTTTCTGAGAACAAAGCATTTGCTTCAGAGCTAACAGTGCAACTGTGGAGTTAGCTTACCAAACACAGTCTTTTATTGTTATTTTCCTTAAATTCCAGTCAAATTAAGAGACATCCCTGTTCCCACTTGGTCCACTAATCCACAGTTGATAATATGTCTTTCACCTTTTCTAGGTGGTCAGAGTTGGTCTGACAGACAGACCACCAGGCATTAGCTTAACTGTCAGATCATGGCCGGTTTCGAATCAGGTCACTTGTCAACACGACCATATATACAGTATATGTATGTTGTTCTTAAACATTATTTTAGCTTACGTCTGTTATTATAGTTTTTTTATATTCTGACAGGGACCACAGGTGGCTAACTGACATTAGCAGTTTCCCATTCACTCATTCACAAAGGTTTCTGTGCTTATTGTACTCCAGGGACCAGTCATATACTATCAGCCACTGAAACCACACACTTCTGTCCACCAGTGAGGCTTTATTTCATTTAAGATGAATATACATTAGTTGGCTCAGGTTAGCTACCCTAGCTAGGAGCTAGCCAGTTAACATTAGCAACAGTGACTCCAGCCCCCCCGCGACCCGAAAAGGATTAAGCGGAAGAAGATGGACGGATGGACAAAAAGGGAGGGCTTGGTAAACTGGGGCTCATGAGCATTTAAAGAGATATGAATTGAAACAAACCATTCTGAGGAAGGCAGCAAAAGATGATTTACAATGATGCTGCAATAATTAAATAACTGAAGGCAATTTGAGTAAAGAATGTCACAGACATTTCATTAAGACCTGTGGGAGCTGTCCAGTTGTGGAAGAAGTACAGTCAATGGGACCTTTTAAACTTCCAGCTAGCATCAATTTTTGATAAGCTGATTTGTCTAGAATTCTGTTGGGTGTTTTTTTTTTTTAAGTAAAAATCTTCATTTGCGGCATTTTATGTTTCCCCATGCAAATCACATCTCACAGAAAGTGTATATCAGGGATGGACCAACTGTGAAATTCCAGGCATATTCTGATTTATCAAATAACAATTTGGATAAATTATATTTTATTTTATTACCTCCACCAAGGGAAGAGGCAATGCTTTTGGAAGTGTTGGTTGGTTTGTCTGTCTGTCTGTCTGTTAGCAACATTACTCCAAAAGTTATGAATGGACTTTGATGACATTTTCTGGAAAGGTGTGTAATGGCTCGGGGAGCAGATGATTAGATTTTGGCGGTGATCTGGATCATGATCTGGATCCAGCAATTTTTTGAAAATTATTTTATATATTAATATTGTGCTTTTCATGTACTGCCCCTTTAAAATGTGTCCACTGAGTTGTGGCGGAGTTACGTGCGTGGCCACACCATAGGGCCATGCACCTCCGCAACCCGGAAGCAGTGCACGCTTACCACCCTAAACGGCTTCGAACGAAAAGGAATGTGGTCTCCATCCACATAGTATGTGATGATTGACATTATTTTATCTGAAGACGCCAAGAAAAAGCAAGAAAAGTGTGCAGTTTAAGACAGAGTTTGGATTGCGTGCGGACGTATTTTCATTGGTTTATTTTCATACAATTTTTGTTTATTACCACTTTTGTCAGATTCAAATTATTTCTGTGACCATTGTGGGTTTTTCTTTCATTAACAGAGGGGTACCAACAATTTTGTCCACGTCTGTAAGTGTCGTATCTTGCACTTTGGGGAATGGGAGTTGTTCAATCATCATTGTAATTGTTTTAGTTTATTTGTGTAGTTTTTTGTTTTTTTGTTACTTATTTGTACCCGTAGGTAGACTTGGTTTGCAGTCTGGTGACAAGCCACCGGCTGCTGGTCGCTGCGTGCGCGAGCGCCCTAAACCTACATGTTTTTGGTATGCGGGAGGAAACCGGAGAAATCCCGGAGTAAACCCGCGCAACACGGGGAGAACATGCAAACTCCACACAGCTCACTGTTGGTCGGGGGCTGGGATCGAACCCACGAGCTCATGATCCCCGCGGTCCCCCGGCCAAGGGTAAAACTGTGCTGCCACAGTGCTAAACCACTGCGCCACCGTGCAGCCCGCCACCGTTTATAGTCTATCGTCGATAAACTCATGCAGTACTATAACAGGACACATTTACAGTTATTTGAGACCCATTGTAGTGCATCATTTTATATTTTAGCAATATTATAAGTACAAAACACCAAACATTATTGTACTCAGTAGAATGATCCATTTGGCTTTAGCAGTTGCGTCAGTGTTGCCCATTTGTCAGTAAATAAAAAAATGATTTATTTCGCTAGTTGGGTGGTTTTTGTCACCATCGTTGTTTAGTCAAAGCATACATACAGGATGTGTCCGCATGATATGCAATTGATCTGGCCATTCCGCATTAGTGGTATTATCAACTTTTAATTTCTAGATAGCCGTGCACCAGGAGCAGCGCCATGTTGAACCTGCAATGCTGCAAAGGACAACGGTGGCACACGGGTGAAGCAGCAGCCAAGACTCCGTCCTCTTATAATCAGGCAGGCTGCTGGGAAGGACTGTGATAAGCCGGTCCGGCGGCTGCTACCCCACCCCCCTCCCCCACGCACCCGTGCACCTCGTGCTCTCCACATATCGATGGCTGAAACGCAAAACGCTCTGTCTGAAATATGCACTTTTTTTGAGAAAACTAAAAAATCGTTTTGTTTTTTTGCAGAATGCTATGCTGTTTTTTTCATCAGAATAATTTTCTGTCACAATAAAGGGTGGGACTGTCTTGCAGACAGATAGGAGCAGCCTTCCTTGTTCTCATCATCCAAAGTTAAATCCGCAAATCAGAAAATCCTGCAGATAGGAGGTTTTGCATTTCAGCCATCGATATGCCGAATTATCCTTTAGAGCTACGCAATCACGGCAACATTATAGTATAATTTTTTTTAAGCATTAAATCTTCAGTATTCTCTTTTACTGGTCAAATTGATAGCGCCGTACCATGGCTGCTTCATCCATCCAGGTGGATGCCCTCAATTTCCCCTCTGGGGATCAATAAAGTATACAATTTGTCACTTTTCGCTTCCTTGTTTTGTTTGCAGAGAGCTCTGGTGACTAGCCGTGATGCCGTGTATTATCCAATCAGTACGGAGTCAATCCAAAGCCCCGCCCACACTTCTAGAAGCCAGAGCATGAAGAAACGGAGCGGTGGCTATTGGCTAAACTTTTATTGATAAAAATTACATATTTTCACTGAGCAACTCCATACTCGGGGATGCACACCCTTGTGACCTCAGCAAAGCACTTATAAAATCTGAGGGCAGTTTGATGAACGGTTTGAGAGCTCTCTGAGGAACACGCACACACAGACAGCTTGCATTTATAGATAGATGATAATAATATTCAGCTTGGCAGATATCAAAGATGACTGTTGAGCCAATATAGTGATACACCCCAAAATAGTAATATTTTAAAAATTGTTTATGATCTACAAAAGATTCATGTCATAGTTTGGTTTCTAGAGGCCTTCTTCTTACAGCAACATGAAGCCTAATGCCAAAAGCTCTTCTACTTTGCAGCAGAATTTATTACTAATTCTACTATAAACTGTGACAGCCATGTTATATACAAGGTAGTAGCATTAGGGAGAAATACTGCAACTGATCAGCAGCGTATAGATTTGCAGTAACTGAGGTAATTCAACTCATGTGAATGTCTCCTCCGATTTCCTGTTTTAACCTGAGGGTAACCGGGTTTGTTGTGTGCATGTAAATGTTGTTATCACTTTCAGACTATCCTTCCTTCCCTCACCCTCTACCTATCATTGTCCTCCCCCATCAGCTCTCTGCTGTGATGAATGAAGGTTAGTGAACACACAGTTTAGCACTGCCACTCTAGCTAGTCAACATTCTGGGCTGCACCAGCTCTCCCTATATCACCATGACGACCTTAATGGCTATACTCTAGTCTCGCCTTCATCACTGACCATCCTCTGCAGAGAACTATGCCCTTGTACTCATTATGGACACCATTGTGCGCATGCATTATACATGATTTAATCATCATATCCTCAGGAAAGGGAAGCGTTTGATGAGTGTTTTTGTGCATAATGGCTGGCTACATCAGACGACTGCTAGAGAGGAAGAACATGTGGGGAAATGCCTAATAAAACATTTTTGGACAGCTTCCTTTTAAAAATTGAGTCAGTCGATCATTTAGGCTTTTGTGGGGACAAATATCACTGAGTTCATGTGAAGAGATTATATTAGGTATTTAGGCAGTTGTGTTTGCTGTAGGCTTGTGACGATAAAAATTTTGATGGATGATAAATTTTCCCCAAAATTATCATGATAAACATTATTATTGGTGTCATGAAGTCCATTTTATGCCCCAGGTAGAGTGATATAATGATAACAGTCTGTGTATAACTTTTCAAAGAGCTTTGAACTTGTACACTATATTGACTCTATAAATGGCCGGGTCTGGTTTCCTCTCACAACTGCCTGTTTATGATGTCTACATATTCCACAGAACATTCCTAAAACCAAAAAGAAAACTGAAATAATCCCCCATTCATTCTCTATGTACTATATTTTATCTATCTATCTACTGGTGGTGGACTGCCGCAGGCGAGGACAACCCCCCACAGCACTGGTAAACATCCAGGGAACAGACATTGAGATGGTGACATCTTACAAGTACCTGGGTGTTCACCTGAACAATAAACTGGACTGGTCACACAACACCAACACGCTCTACAAGAAGGGGCAGCGCAGGCTGTTCCTCCTGAGGAGACTCAGGTCTTTTGGAGTGCAAGGGGCACTCCTGAAGACCTTCTATGATTTGGTGGTGGTATCAGCCATCACATTTGGAGTGGTCTGCTGGGACAGTGGTATCACGGCAGCCGACAGGAAGAAACTGAACAAGCTGATCAAAAAAGCTAGCTCTGTTGTGGGACGACGCCTCGACCCAGTGGAGGAAATAGGAGAGAGGAGGATGGTGGCTAAGCTGTCAACTCTGCTGGAGTCTGAGTCCCACACCATGCAGAACACACTAAACGCACTGAGGAGCTCCTTTAGCGGTAGGCTGTGTCATCCTAGGTGCATAACGAAGAGGTTCCACAGGTCCTTCCTACCTATGGCTGTCAGGCTTTATAACCCAACCAGGGCTGCTCATAGAGGTTGTATTAAATGTACTAAACGTAACAACTTTGCACAAGAGAGATCGTCCCCTCCCATACACAACTAGGACAATAACAATTATTGTTGAGGGTGGCAACAACACTGTTGATTCAAATGAGAAATGTATTGTCTAGGTACATATTCATATTCTGCAGGGTAATTTAACAAACCATAATGGTGTTTATTCCATCTCGCTGCAATGCTCCTGCACTGTGTATTTAACTGTGTACATACAGTATGTATATTCATTTACTGCTGTGGCTAACCAGTTCTTATTTTATTATCTTATTTACTACTGCTCTGAGTGCTGCTATCCCTTTGCTGCTGTAATCCTGGAATTGCCCCATTGTGGGACTAATAGTAAGGCTTACAGTGTATTCGGAAAGTGTTCGCAGCGCTTCACTTTTTCCACATTTTGTTATGTTACAGCCTTATTCCAAAAGGGATTAAATTCATTTTTCCCATCAAAACTCTACACACAGTACCCCATAATGACAATGTGAAAAAATTTTTTTTTGAGATTTTTGCTGATTTATTAAAAATAAAAAACTAAGAAATCACATGTACATAAGTATTCACAGCCTTTACCATGAAGCTCAAAATTGAGCTCAGGTGCATCCTGTTTCCACTGATCATCCTTGAGATGTTTCTGCAGCTTAATTGGAGTCCACCTGTGGTAAATTCAGTTGATTGGACATGAAAAAAAAAAAAAAAAAAAAAACTTCCGGCGCCACACGAGTCGGCTGCCTTTTGCAACAGCAGCTCAATTCTGAGTTTTTTTCTTTCTTTCTTTACACACTTTATACATCACGGACACACAGATCGCCCCAAAATGCCTCCCGAGCCGGCGGACGGAGCCACTGTTTACAGCAGGAGACGATACAGCAGGGAACAGCTGCTTGGACTTAATCGCCACTCGGTGCTGACAAAAAAACTCGACGTACCGAGAGAAATGAGGCGAAAACGACGTGGTTGTCGGGCTGGTGTTAGACGGCGGACAAGGAGTATAAGGTACAGACCCACCTTCCCATCCGTTATTATGGGGAATGTACGCTCTATACTGGGAAAGGTAGATGAGCTAGTGGCTATCTGCCGTTACGATAGCACATACCGGGAATGCTCTCTCCTTTTGTTTACTGAGACGTGGCTAACTGAACTAGCAGCAGATGATAACATTGAGCTGGAGGGTTTCCACATGATAAGGGCAGACCGAACACCAGACAGTGGCAAAGCAAGGGGCGGTGGAGTGATAATGTATGTTAACAACAACTGGTGCAGACCGGGACATATCACTGTTAAACAGCGTCACTGCAGCAAAGACATTGAGTTGCTAGCTGTTAGCATGCGGCCTACATATCTCCCGAGAGAACACTCACACGTGATCTGCATTGTTGTTTATGCAAATCCGACGGCGAACGCTGGGACAGCGCGTGACGTCATCCATTCAGTAACCAGCAGGCTGCAGACAGAACACCCAGATGCTCTTCTCCTCATCTCAGGCGATTTCAACCATGTTTCACTGTCTCCCATTCTACCCACGTTTACCCGGTATGTCACATGCCACACTAGAGACAATAAAACACTGGACTTATTCTACGCAAACACTAAGGAGGCGTACACCTCATCACAACTCCCCCAACTCGGGAGATCGGATCACAACTTGGTTCATCTCCGGCCGGTGTACAAACCCCTAGTGCACATACAACCCCCGGCCATGCGCACAGTGATGTTATGGTCTGAGGAGGCAATGGACACTCTAAAGGGCTGTTTTGAAGCCACCGCCTGGAAGCAGCTCTGCGATCCACATGGTGAGGACATCAGTGGCCTCATTCACACCTTCACGGGCTACCTCAGCTTCTGTGCGGACAAATCCGTTCCCACCAAGACCATACGGTGTTGCTCAAACAACAAACCCTGGATCAACCCTGAGATAAAAACACTTCTGAGAGAGAAGAAGAAGATCTTCAGGTCAGGGAACAGGGAGATGCTGAAGTCCGTACAGAGGGAGCTGAGGAGAAAGATCAGAGAAGGCAAGGACAGCTTCAGGAGGAAGATGGAGGACAAGCTGCAACAGAGCGACATCGGCGGGGTCTGGAGAAACCTCAAAACCATCTCTGGGCTCCAGAATACCTCCCCCCAGGCCACGGGGGGCAGGGAGTGGGCGAACAATCTGAATTTGTTTTTCAATAGGTTTGACCAACCGCCCTCCCCCCTGACTGCACAACAACCACTGCTGCCTGTAAAGACATCAAGTCCTGCTGCCCAGTCCCCACTCACCAACACCCCCCCACTCCCAACACACAGCCCCCCATCCTGACCCTGACCAGGACCCAGGTGAGGACGGAGCTGAGGAAGATCAAGGCGAGGAAGGCGTCGGGACCGGACGGCATCAGCGCAAAGCTCCTCAAGTCCTGTGCAGACCAGCTGTGTGGGATTGTGACGTACATTTTCAACCTGAGCCTGAAGCTGGGGAGGGTACCACAGCTGTGGAAAACATCTTGTGTGGTACCTGTACCAAAAACTTCCCACCCCAAAGACCTGAACAGCTACAGACCGGTGGCCTTGACGTCCCACTTGATGAAGACCCTGGAGAGACTGCTCCTTGCTCATCTCCGCCCCCTGGTGGAACCAGCGATGGATCCACTCCAGTTCGCCTACCAGCATGGCATTGGGGTGGAGGATGCGGTGATCTTCCTCCTTCACCGTTCTCTGTCCCACCTGGAGAAGCCCGGGAATATGGTGAGGATCATGTTCTTTGACTTCTCCAGTGCTTTCAACACCATCCAACCGATGATCCTGAAGGACAAGCTGCTGTGCGCAGGGGTGGACCAGCACCTGTCATCATGGATCCTGGACTACCTCACGAACCGGCCTCAGTTTGTGAGAACCCGGGACTGTGTGTCCGACACGATCATCAGTAGCACGGGGGCCCCCCAGGGAACGGTGTTGGCTCCCTTCCTGTTCACTCTTTATACTGCGGACTTCTCACACAACACAACACACTGCCATCTACAGAAGTTCTCTGATGACTCTGCGATCGTTGGCCTCATCTCCAATGGAGATGAAGCTGAGTACAGAGGGCTTATCCAGGACTTCGTGGACTGGTGCCATCGGAACTGCCTCCAGATCAACGCGAGGAAAACTAAGGAGCTGGTGGTGGACTGCCGCAGGCAAGGACAACCCCTCACAGCACCAGTAAATATACAGGGAACAGACATTGAGATGGTGACATCCTACAAGTACCTGGGTGTTCATCTGAACAATAAACTAGACTGGTCACACAATACTGATGCACTGTACAAGAAGGGACAGTGCAGGCTGTTCCTACTGAGGAGACTCAGGTCTTTTGGTGTACAAGGGGCGCTGCTGAAGACATTCTATGACACGGTGGTGGCATCAGCCATCACTTTTGGAGTGGTCTGCTGGGGCAGTGGCATTACTGCAGCCGATAGGAAGAGACTGAACAAACTGATCAAGAACGCTAGCTCTGTCCTGGGGCAGCGCCTTGGTCCGGTGGAGGAGATAGGAGAGAGAAGGACGGTGGCTAAACTGTCATCTCTGCTGGAGTCCGAGTTCCACCCTATGCAGGACACACTGAATGCACTGAGGAGCTCATTCAGCAGCAGACTACATCATCCCAGGTGCACAACCGAGAGGTTTCGCAGGTCCTTCCTACCAACGGCTGTCAGACTGTACAACCTAAGCAGGGCTGCTCGCAGAGATAGCAAAAAGACGTAACAAACTAATAGTTTTTTGAATGCAAAAGATGCAATAGACTTACACAATGGTCCCCTCCGGCATACAACTAGGAAAATACCGGTAGCTACGGAGGGTGAGAATATGTATGGGCACATAATCATACCATGTAGGATAACTAAGTAGACGGTTGTGCTGTTTCATCCCATCTAGCAACAATGCTCTGCACTGTGTGTGTTTATACATTTACATATTTATTCCATCTAGCTACAATGCTCCGCACTGGGTGTGTTTATGTTTATGTTTATATTTATATATCTATATATTCATTCCATCTAGCTACAATGCTCCGCACTGTGTGTTTATATATCTACATATTATTCCATCTAGCTACATTGCTCCGCACTGTGTGTTTATATATTTACATATTTTTTCCACCTAGCTGCAATGCTCCGTACTGTGTGTTTATATATCTACATATTATTCCATCAAGCTACATTGCTCCGCACTGTGTTTATATATTTACATATTTATTCCATCTAGCTGCAGTGCTCTGTACTGTGTTTATATACTCATATATTTATCCCATCCAGCTACAATGCTCTACACTGTTTGTCTGTGTGTATATATATACTGTATATTTATAGTAATATGTACATATGTACATTAGCTGCTCTTGCTTGCTTGCTTTTTTTTTTTTTTCCTTGCCTTCTGATTGTTGCTCTGAGTGTTGCTATCCCTGTGCTGTTGCAATCCTGGAATTTCCCCGTTGTGGGACTAATAAAGGCTTACCTTATCTTATTTGGAAAGGCACACACCTGTCTATATAAGGTCCCACAGTTGACAGTGCATGTCAGAACACAAACCAAGCATGAACTCAAAAGAATTGTCTGTAGACCTCCAATACAGGATTGTCTCGAGGCACAAATCTGGGGAAGGGTACAGAAAAATTTCTGCTGCTTTGAAGGTCCCAATGAGCACAGTGGCCTCCATCATCCTTAAATGGAAGAAGTTCGGAACCACCAGGACTCTTCCTAGAGCTGGCCAGCCGTCTAAACTGAGTGATCAGGGGAGAAGCGCCTTAGTCAGGGAGGTGACCAAGAACCCGATGGTCACTCTGTCAGAGCTCCAGTGTTCCTCTGTGGAGAGAGGAGAACCTTCCAGAAGAACAACCATCTCTGCAGCAATCCACCAATCAGGCCTGTATGGTAGAGTGGCCAGACGGAAGCCACTCCTTAGTAAAAGGCACATGGCAGCCCACTTGGAGTTTGTCAAAAGGCACCTGAAGGACCACGAGAAACAAAATTCTCTGGTTTGATGAGACAAAGATTAAACTCTTTGGCATGAATGCCAGGCATCATGTTTGGAGGAAACCAGGCACCGCTCATAGCTATGCCAATGGTGGTGACAGCATCATGCTGTGGGGGTGTTTTTCAGCGACAGGAACTGGGAGACTAGTCAGGATAGAGGGAAAGATGAATGCAGCAATGTGCAGAGACATCCTGGATGAAAACCTGCTCCAGAGTGCTCTTGACCGCAGACCGGGGCAATGGTTCATCTTTCAGCAGGACAACGACCCTAAGCACACAGCCAAGATATCAAAGGAGTGGCTTCAGGACAACTCTGTGAATGTCCTTGAGTGACCCAGCCAGAGCCCAGACTTGAATCCAATTGAACATCTCTGGAGAGATCTGAAAATGGCTGTGCACTGATGCTTCCCATCCAGCCTGATGAAGCTTGAGAGGTGCTGCAAAGAGGAATGGGTGAAACTGTCCAAAGATAGATGTGTCAAGCTTGTGGCATCATATTCAAAAAAAACTTGAGGTTGTAGTTGCTGCCAAAGGTGCATCAACTAAGTATTCCGCAAAGGCTGTGAATACTTATGTACATGTGATTTCTTAGTTTTTTATTTTTAATAAATTTGCAAAAATCTCAAAAAAAAAATAATTCACGTTGTTATTATGGGGTATTATGTGTAGAATGTTGAGGAAAAAAATGAATTTAATCTCTTTTGGAATAAGGCTGTAACGTAACAAAATGTGGAAAAAGTGAAGCTCTGTGAATACTTTCCGGATGCACTGTATCTTATCTCTGTCGATTGATTGATCCACTCATCCATCCATCCCAGTGTTTTTCAGCCTTTTTTGAGCCACGGCACCATTCTTACATTGAAAAAAATCTGTGGCACCCCACCAACCCAAAATGTGACAAAATTACAGATTTTGAATGTGTCCAATAAAGGCATGAAACACTGTAATTGTTTGTCTGTATTAGATTAAACACATTAGCCCTCATCAAGTGTGTAGAAATTGGTGCACATTTGGATGTAGATATGATCGTACGAAAAAGTCCACGTGGCATTTGTGAAACCGTGCATATCTGGTCAGTCTCATCGTACGATGTTCACTCACCGATAAATCTGGCAGATGAAAATGATCGTGATCTACCATGCCTACACCTTGTCTTCAGTATTAAAGACACAGCGGAACCACCTATCACCTATCCCTTGACTTCCAGAGATGTTAGGGTGCCTGTGAAGATGATGCCACCACCCTTCTCCACCTGTCTCAGATCATTGTGAGGTCCTATTGCTTCTTGGATCTTCTTGTGCCCCTCATCAATTGTCACATGATTTGCTCGTGGATGCCCAAGATCTTTGTATAGCACCTCATTTCTGTGGGAACAACCGACCATAAGATGGCAAAAAGAAAAACTTCTGCAGTAGAAATTGACATCAATATAAGGGAAGTGAGAAATAGTAAAGCAGTTTTGCATGGCAACCTCAAAAGTCACTTTAAATGCAAAAGAACCATGTTTTGGAGGAGATTGGTGATGTGCAACACAGTTGGTTTAACCATCTGATCTCCATCTGAGGATTAATGCGCTGTGCACATTGGCTCAGATTGGTACGGCTCTCTGGCACATGGCTGAATAATATAATTTCCCCACACCTTCTCAGAATTTCTCTTGCTAATCTGAAGCAATTTTTAAGCCAATGCAGTGCATCACCTCAGTCCATGCGCCGTGTGCATAAAGCTCTGTGAGCTAACAGATAATTTGTAAGGCATAGCTATTATCAAATAGTACATAACACTAAACATAGTCAAATAAATACTTGTTAGAATATTATTTTAACGCAGTAGTCAGACAGGATACTCCCTGCAGTACAAATATAAACACACTAATAAAACTAGAAAAGCACTCGGAGAGTGCATACCTCCGCCAAGGTCCTTCCCTCCCTCCCTTTTTCCATCTGACGTACCTCCCTACTGCCATCCCTCTGTACATTGCAAGATAGGGCCTTGGTGGAGGTATGCGTTCATGAATCACCTCCAAAATCTAATGGGTTCGTCTGTAGCCCAAGGGTCACCTCTGGTAAAAATTTCATCAAAATCCATCCTGTAGTTTCTGCGTAATCCTACTAAACCATTGCTAGAAGATTGAGCCTTGGTGGAGGTATGCACTCATGGATCACCTCCAAAATATAATGGGTCCATGTGGAGTCCAAGAGTCACCTCTGTTGAAACTTTCATCCAACTCTGTAGCATCAGGAATTAGACGTATTGCACCCGCAATTACTATATTCATTGATACCGTACGACAGGTCTATTCAAATACAAAAATTTCCGCCGCGTTTGAGGCAATGTAAATTTAAGAAAAATATATGAAGCAATGACTTTCTGCAAGCGCGCACATGGACAACGCATGTGACCGTCACCCGCGTGGAGTTTAGAAGTGCCCCAGCCACGCGAGCTTTCCAGTCAGTCACCAGGCAGAGTGTCTCGCTAGCGTGACTGTTAGCGTGACAAGTGATGAATTGCTGAGGATATATTTCACCAGCCACTACAATATTAAGTTATGTTCCCAATTATGTACCTGGCAAGTTAAGATGACTGAAATTCACGAAGTCAGTGACTTTAATCCGTCAGCAGCCTTCAGACAAACTAAACGTGCCAACATTTGGATTTCAAAATAAGGGCGGTTTTTCCTACTGTCTGGGTGGTGAGGAGATTTCTAAAAAACAAAAACAACTATAAATATAAAAAATATTATAACAGAAATAACAGCATCCTTGGTCATTTAAGTTAATTTAAATCATTAAATACAATTTTATTAATATTTTTTTTCTTTGTAATCAGAGTTAAATTTTTGTTCTGTTCTGCCTGCAAAGTTATGGTCAAAAATGTAAATTGTTATAAGGAAAAAGTTAAAAAAAATTACCACAGTCTGTTTCAAATTTATTTAAAAAACAGTAATTTTATTTTAAAAAACAGACAAAAATTAGTCATAAAATAATCCACAAATTTATAATAAAGTTTCAAATGTACAAGAAAAGTCAATTTTACAAGAAGAAATTACAAATTTGAGGAAGATGGTTGCAAATTTAGATAAATTTACAGAGAAAAGTAGAAAACTATAAGAAAATTGTTATAAATTTTTGAGAAAAACCTCAAACCTTCAAGACTGAAGTCATTACTCAAGTTTTTAAGTGGGTGCTCTTTGTACCCTTAACTCAACTAGAAATTTTTGGTTGTCTACTTTTAATTATTAATTTCAAAGCACTGCTTTTACATGAGTAGAATTTCTGGTTACTATACCCACCTGGTCATATAATTTAGGTATGCACGAGTACATTACTATTATGAATGTTTCTTTCCCTTCCCTACTCTCTCAATGAAAAAAAAGAAACACTAGAATAAAAATACAAAAATACACATATTTTTGTCATTTATGTAAACCATGACAAAAAAATCCTGCAGGACAAAACATGACACTTGATATTTTCTAACCTGCTTGTATACCACCATAGACAGAGACAGAACCTCAATTAGACAGGACTCAGAGAGGGCAAGATGAGACCGAAGAGAGGAGCCAAGGAGAGGAAAGTGTTCAGGCAGAGGGTCCAGAAGAGGTGAGAGCAGAGGGAGGAGAGAAGGATGACACCAGTAAAAAGTCGAAACATAGGATGTCTGGGTGGGACCCCAACTGGCCCAATATTCCAACATTCAAGCCTTGGTAGTACATTACTTCAAATGGTAAGTTCCATATACAAAGTTGCTGTGTAAAATTTTAAAAAGACATAAATAGTATAAAATTAATATATTCCGGTATGTTTACACCCCTCCCTTCCCCCCGGAAAAATATGTTGCCACCGTGCCAAGGTCTTTAAGCCACAGGAAACACTGGATCTGTTGAATATGACAAATTTCAAACCAACACAGATCAATATGATGAAAAATATGCACTTTTTATTCATTGTCTTGGTTTTAAATGTGTGTTGGGTAGATGACAAAGGCACATCAGAAGTGCATAAAAACACAATAACAGTGCTGTGGTTGAGCAGAACTTGAAGTCGTAGAAATATTTTTCCTCTTGAACAACAATTAAATAAATTGAATGAAAAAAATTCTGTAAATAACCATTTTGGTCACATTTTACTCAGGCATACTATCTCAAAGTGCATAAAAACTCAATGTGCACTGTTAGTAGCGTTAACATTTGTTTCCCTTTTGAAATAAAACATACTACACATCCTGGTCATAACTGACCTTGGCACATCACAAAGTGCATTTAGCTGAAAAAAAAAATGAACTGTCAAACACTTGAGTGCACAAAACCCCCAAGAAAAGATTGATAACATTAACAAACATTGCACATCCACCACTGTGGTTTGTTTTGTTTTAAATCACCACATGTGAGTAGGAACCTCTTTTTATAACTACACATTCCATCACACACACATATCAGTCAACCAAAAATTTCTAGTAGAGTTAGGCTGCGTGTCCATCAAATGCGTTTTTTGTCACCCGACTGCCCTGAACGTCTTTTTTTACAGCGTTTGTGTGCTGCGCTCTGGGAAAAAAAAGTCTGTGCAGCAACAGCTTGTCACTCAGAGCTCAGCACTTCCACTTTTCCTATGGTCAGACTTTCTACTTAATTTTTTAACAGCAGTCTCTAAATAGCAATGGGAAAGAAATGTATTCTAGCATTGGTAGCAGCTCTGGATGCAAAATATGACACAGAAAACAGGAGTCTGAGTACAGACTGTACCAGCGTTCTGTGTCCCGCCCTTCCTTATTCTGACTGGCTGCTTAGAAAGGTCTGACATTGACGAGCTCAGCTGCAGTCTGAAAAGTTGTAATTTTTCAACTCTGAGCGCCCTGAGCACTGCGACAAAAAGCGGCCACCGCCGAGCGCGTTTCAGCGCTGAGGGCGCTCAGCACTGTAGACGCTGGACTACATAGAGAATTAATAGAAAATACTGTAGTCACCCACAGCTGAAAAAACACATTTGGTGGACATGCAGCCTTAAGGATGCAAAAAGCACCCACTTAAAAACCTGAGTAATGACTTCAGTCTTGAAGATTTGAGGTTTTTCTCCAATATTTATCACAATTTTCTTACAGTTTTCTACTTTTTATCTAAATTTGAAACCATTTTCCTCAAATTTTTAATTTCCTCTGGTAAAATTGACTTTTCTTGTACATTTGAGACTTTATTACAAATTTGTGGATTATTTTATGGCTAATTTTTGTCTATTTTTTTTTTAAATAAAATTACTGGATTTTTTTTTTTTTTTTTTATAAATTTGAAACAGATTGTGGTAAAATTTTGACTTTTTTCCTTATACAGTTTACACTTCTGACAATAATTTTGCAGAGCCAGAACAGAGCAATAATTTAACTCTGATTTCAAAGAAAAAAAAATTAATAAAATTATTTTTAATGAAATAAATTAACTTAAATGGCCAAAGATGTAGTTATTTCTGTTAAAATATTTCTATATATTTATAGTTTTTTATTAATCTCCTCACCACCCAGACAGCAGGAAAATCCTCCCTTATTTTGAAATCCAAATGTTGGCACGTTTAGTTTTTCTGAAGGCTGCTAATGGATTAAAGTCATTGACTTCGTGAATTTAGGTCATCTTAACTTGTCAGGTGCATAATAGCCGGATAGATGGATGGATGGATATTGTAGTAGCTGCTGAAGTCAATCCTCAGTGATTTAGTCACTCTTGCCTTTCCCTGCATTCAGTATGAAGCTTAACCACACCTGTTAGCGAAGCGACTCCTCATTATTGTTCCCATTACCAACGGGTTAAAACCACCATAAATGTCTTCACTGCTTACATACCTCTTCTGATTTTTTCCCGCATTTAAAGTACTTTAATAAGCTCATGCTTCTCTTGGATAGCAACACCAGAAAGACACTCTGCCTGCTGACTGGAATGCTCACACTGGCAGGGCACTTCTGAACTCCGCAGATGACGGTCACGTGCGTTGTTCATGTGCGTGCTTGCGGACTGTCATTCCTCCATATTTTTTTCTTAAATTTATATTTCCTTGGTGTGTGGCCTGGGCCAACGGGCCACTCGGAGGTTGCTTCTGGGCTGCATGTGGCCCGCGGGCCACTAATTGAATAGGCCTGCCATACGACCTTGAGTGTAGTATTGCTTTTATACAACCATTCCACAAGCACAATTTATTAAATGGCAGTAATAATGGACAAAATATTATGATTTGTTTGTTTAACCAGTTATTTTGCACAGCTGAGAAAAAAAATAGTCCCTTCTAAATGTAGCCAGTAACTGTTACTAAACATCTCAATCAGCATGAAAATGTTTGTCATTTCAAACACATGAAAACAAAGTAAATATTGTGTAAAAAAAAAAAAAAAAAGTGTAAAAGTCAGTGTTTATAAAACATACTGGTCACATGTTCAGACGATACCATAGAAGGCCCGAGATCAAAAAGTGATCGATACAGGTGGCTAGTTAGCATGCTAGCGATTTGGCTTTGGCAAACTTCGCTTGTTTTTTTTCCTTCATTTTCAGATGAAACAAAGAGTTCATCACCACAAAGGTATTGTGGTTTGTTAATCCAGACAATACATCCAACTCTAGCACTACCTATTTCAAAAAAAAAAAAAAAAGATGTGAAATAGCTTAACAATGTTTGTATCAGGGCAGACTTTGTAAAAGTTTTTTTTCAAAAGGGTGGGACTTCTGGGTCACGGATGTATAATTCTTTTCAAAGAAGAACATTAATTAATTAATTAACGGTTACTAGAACACCTTTGAAGCGGAGTGATACATGTCCAATGAAATGTTGGAATGCAATTGTCGTGGAATATAGTAACTCTTGGAATCCCTATTGTATGCTGCCTGCCTGTCTGTCGTCGACTTTTCCTCCCCCAGACCAGCCGTAAAATTAACCCCTCATGGATGGAGTTGGGCTCCACTGCAGGCCCAGTACAGGAGAAACTATGAACTGTCTCCACCATGGGTCGGCCTCCTGTCTTGCCCCAGTTGCTCATCATACCACAACCCAGCAAGGAGAAATATATGGTCTGCTTCCAGACAAGACTAAAGCTTCTTCTTCTTCTTCTTCTGTTAGATTTGATTGGCGGTTGGCAACCAGCTCAAAGGTGCATTACTGCCACTGACTTGATTATGTTTTCCCCATAGCTTTGTGATGTTTTCCTCATAGCTTTGTGACATCTTCCTCATAGCTTTGTGACTTCTTACTCATAGCTTTTTCACTCTGTGACATTTTCCTCATAACTTTGTGATGTTTTCCTCTTAGCTTTGCGACAATTTCCTCATAGCTTTCTGATGTCTTCCTCATAGCTTTCTGATGTAATCCTCATAGCTTTGTAGCTTTGTGACGTCTTCCTCATAGCTTTGTGACGTTTTGACCCAAGATTCGGGATTCATTCAGGTTTTGTTGTCGTCACCCGCGTCACTGCTTATACACTCTTCTTCTTCTTCTTCTAGATCTGATTGCTGGCTGGCAACCAGCCTGCAGGTGCACCGTCGCCACCCACTGGGTTGGAGCGTGGACAAGAGAATGGCAGGAAAAAAAAAATTAAAAACTAAATTCTTTTGATTAATCCAGTTGCACTTAAATATCTAAGTAGAGCTACATATATTTCTTTGACTGAGGTTCCTAACATGTTTTCCAAACCAAAACTTAAATTAGCCCTTTCCATTACTGCAATCAGATGTTTCGTTTGCTCCCGGTATCTCTGACATTCCAACAAAATGTGTTGAACTGTTTCTGGAGAACCACAATGTGCACAGCTGCCAGTTGGGTGTTTACCTATTCTATGTAGCATCTGGCTCATATATATATATATATCCATTCCAGAGACCACCCGCTTTTCAATGTCATAAAGAGATCTTCCTGTATCTATTGAGTCCCAGTAGTCTTGCCACTTTTCCACTATATACTTGTTAATTATTGATTTGCCTTCTGCCTTACTGAGTGAGATCTCCAGATCCACTGCCTCAAATTTCAATGATTGTTTCGCTAATAAGTCCTCATCCTCGTTACCCTCTATTCCAATATGGGATGGAACCCAAAGAAAGCTTACTGACTGGCCTTTACTGTAGAGGTTGTAAATTAAGGAGTGGATTTCTACAATTAGGTCCTGCCTACACAACTGCTGTTACTGAACACTCTTGAGAGCTGCCCAACTATCTGAAGCAATGACTGCATTATTCCTATAATTTATCTCCAACCACTGTAGAGCTAATATAATGGCAACTAGCTCAACTGTGTATACTGATAAGTGATTGCTGGTTCTTTTATTGATAGATATTTTATACTGAGGAATAGGGATGGGCATAATTTACCGATTAACCGATAATTGATCATTAAGAATTTCACCGAGGAAGTTCATTTTCGTCGACAAACCGTTTTGTTTTTTTTTAAACAATCCAAATGTAGGTTATTAGGCCTAGTGCACGGCTGTCCTCAAACAATGCAATGCATTTAACTGTGCCACTGGCAAAATTTGGGCACCAGGGGGCAACATTACACCATCGCCGTACCCTGGCGTGCCTCAGTTGATACATGCGAGCTTCCGTAGGGCAATCGCCAAATCATGAAGCGGTTACGGCGAAGTGTTGCGTGGGACCATTTCAATTTAAAAAATGACCAGGTGTACTGCAATCACTGCAATGCAGCATACAAATATACCTCATCGACAACACAAATGATGTATCATTTGAACACCACTCATCCAAGCCTGATAAAAGACGGTGGCGGCGGTTCATCTCTAACCCAGGCTAGCCTGGACTCGATGCTAGCACGGAGGAGCTGCAGTGCTCAACGAGCAGAGAAGGTCACCGAACTGATAGTGAAGATGGTCGAAATAGACATGCTCCCTGTCAGTACCGTGGAGGGCAAAGGTTTTCAGGAATTAATCAAATTTTTGGAACCGGAATACACCATGGCGTCAAGACGCACCGTGATGTTTTTAGAACTCTTTTATTCTTATAACAAGATACGTAACTCAAGATGAAAATGATTTACTGCACAGGTTAATGAGAGCTTTACTGCTCCTCAGGTGCTAGAGGCGCAGGATTGTCGAGGGAAGCTGCAGGAGGCGGCGTAGTGGCTCGACGGGAAGACTATTTCGCACAAAATGGCACAAGAGAACAGCAAAAAGTTCCACGCGGCTAGACTAAGCAACACGAGCGATAGAGCAATGAATGCGGTCTTCGTTTGTTGGGTGGCCGCTCGGCAGGGAGAGAAGCTGGGTAAAACGTCTCGGCCAATCAGCTTGCGAGATTCCCGAGCCGAGCCAACACGAGAACAGCGAACAGAGAAAGAGGGATTTGAGAGAGAGAGGTGGATTTGAGTTGTGCGGCTCTCCGTGTTGATACCTGATGTTCTAATGTAGTCTACCTGCCTTGTTACCTACCTAAAAATGTTAATGATTAACCGATTATTAATCATTAATTCTCCCGACGATCGGTGAAGAAAATTTCACCGAATGCTCATCCCTACTGAGGAATGTATACCGCAGCTCCACTACGACCAGTTGTAGGGTCCTTGGAACCATCGGTAAATGCTATCAGCATGTTTCTGAAGTTCTGTTCAATGTATTTATGCACTATGTAATCTGTTGCTGATTGCTTATGTTGCCTCCTCAGTTGTTGTATTTCAAAATCTACTAGTTGCATCTTAAACAGCCTTTGAGGAATAACAGACCACAGGACCGTTGGGCTAAAATCTACGTGTTTTAATCCTGCCTGCTCAGCAATGGCATCACTTATCCATCCAAAACTACTAATGTTGGACTCACTGTGTTCCCAGCAATCGACATGAACGCAACACATCCATAGTCTAGTGTCGCTCTCATTAGTCCTCGATATACCCTCAACAGAGAGGGCCCTAGAGGCCCCCCAGTCCCGTTCTGCCAGATATCTCAAAAATATTATTTATTTTCTTACATTTTCCTTTAGTTTTTTCAATATGCTGCTTCCAGGGTAGTTTTTCATCGAATAACACACCTAAATACTGAACTACCTTTACTTGCTCTAACTTTTGGCCATAAAGTTTTAAAGAAATTTCTTCGTGACTTTTAGAGAAGCAAATCACTTGTGTCTTTGAGACCAATAATTTAAAAGCCCACCGGTTTGTCCATTGTTCAACTTGGTCTATTGCTGCCTGCATTTTCCTCTGAATGTACTCAAGATTACGTCCCCTTATCCATAAGGCCCCATCATCTGCATACAAGGCCTTCCCTATTCCCCTATCGAGTCCTTCAAAAATATCATTAATCATAATATTAAACAGAACAGGGCTACGCACACTGCCTTGGGGAGTACCATTTTCAACTTGATATATTTTGGAGTGCTCTGTACCAACTCTTACCTCAGTTGCTCTATCATACAGGAAATCTAATACCCAGTTGTATAAATTACCTTCAATACCAAATTGATTTAATTTAATCAGCAACCCTTCCTTCCACAGCATATCATATGCTTTTTCTACATCAAAGAAGACAACTATCACATTTTCATATTGAACTGATAGATAGATAGATAGATCGATAGATAGATAGATAGATAGATAGATAGATAGATGTATGTATGTACATATGTATGTATGTATGTACTTTATTGATCCCAAACTGGGAAATTACAGGGCCTTCCTAATTTCAGATTCTAGGTGTATAATAGAATCCATAGGATTTCTCCCTTTTCGGAACCCACTTTGAAAAGGAGAAAGACTTTCCCTCCCTTCCAAAATGTAATTCAGCCTTTCAGCCTTTCAGTCACCGTCTGGAAGCAGGTTGCACCTCCGCTGTCCGCGTACGTGCAACTGGAAACCTTGTGTGACGAAATTTATGTTGTCTCCAGTACGCTAATGTACACAGGGCTCTACTGCAAACGACAGCATACAGCCCAAATTTTATGACCGCACGGCCTGCCCACAACCTGAACGTGTTGACAGAGCATGCACAAGACTGAACGTCCCATTCACAAGGTGGCGCTACCAACACAGCATACAAAGACAAAGTAGACGAGGAAGGCAACAAGGAGGTGGAAGATGAGACTAAGCATACATGAATCCTTTTACAGCACCAGCAGCTTGAGCAGAGAAGAGCACTGGAAAACAGTAATTCCTCCTTTTCCTTGAAATGACGCTATTGTTGTTGCTACAAAAAAAAAAAATGTGTCGCTCTCATGTTTAAACCAGTGAATAAACTGGCGTATTAGCGCATTTGCACTACCCATAGGGCTGGGGCAAAACTATAAATAACAGTTGTGCGCATGCATCAGCTGCTTGACCTGGTAGACGAAAAAAAGTGAGCATGTACAATGCCGCGTGCACACTGGGCTCATCCAAAGTGCATGTGGACCAAAGAGGACCAGAGGGGAAATGTAGCATGAATAAGGCTTAATTATTGAAGCAAATTTGTTTTTTATTTTTCCTGGCTTTCTTTAAACACTCTGATTTAAGGCCTGTCACTTTAAGAACCATCCTTCACCGTTTCAACTCCACCCTCCCTCTTATGTCAGTTAGCCATTATAGCTGACTAATTTCTAGCTTCCCAGCTCGGTTGAGCAGCACTCTGGTTCACTGATCCACACTCGATTGTGTATCTCATTTCAGTCCGGTCTATCTCCCAATAAATTTTGCCATGATTCCACAACAAATCACAAGCAATGCATGCTGGACGATCGCCACAACCTGAGGCAAGCTACCGAGCCAAGGGACCTCAAAGGGCAGTGTGGCTCTGTGGAACTCCTCTCTGCTCTCACAGCCAGCTGAAAGCTGGAGCAGAGCGGATCCACAGATGATGATGGAATTGCTGGGCATGAGAGCCAGCAGCATCTGGTCCCAGAACATTTTGATTGGAGGGAGCTGGTGGCTTTGTCATGGCATGGAGGTGATCAGCCTGTGGCACTGCTGAGGTGTTATAAAGTTCCAGGTTGCTTTGATAGTGACCTTCAGCTTGTCTGCATTGTTCGGTCTGGTGTCTCTCATAGGTCAAATAGGTTCATTTTGTCTTCTTTTAATTATTTATCTTTTGTTCTTATAAAAGACAAAAATAAAATAGAAAGGAGATGTCTTTACCTTCTTAACATGTTTCGACTGTACACTGCAGCCTTCGTCAGAAGAGTCAGCTGATTGCTGCCAGGTGACATTTACCAGCTGACTTTTGTAGGCAGGGCCAGCTCAGCAGATCTGTCAGATCCATCGAGCCGGCTCCGCTTTCCACCATCTGATGGTCTCTGGAGAATGTGATCCCAGGTGTGGGAAAGCATAAAGGCCCCCTCATCTCGGCTCATGGTGTCTTTTCCCCGCTAGGTCAAATAGGTTCATCTTGTCTTCTTTTAATTATTTATCTTTTGTTCTTATAAAAGACAAAAATAAACCAATCTAAAGGATCATGAAAAAATACAAAATAAACACAGCAGTCAAACCACACAAAAAATTAAGACAGTTATTAGTACACCCCAAGGACAGAATAGAACAAGACAAAAAATGCAATGTAATATATGAAATATCATGCAGATCATGCAGCAAAACCTACATTGGAGAAACTGAAAGACCATTCACCACAAGAAAAAAAGAACACCGGAAGGAATGTGAGAAGGAAACACAAGGACGACTCACAAGATCACAAAAAGAAAAGGCAGAACAAGAAACATTAAAATCAGCAATATCAGATCACTGCAAAAGAAATAATCACATCATGGACTGGGACAACGCAAGGATTATTGGATCGGAGAGCAACAGACACAAACGCTGGATCAAGGAGGCCATAGAGATCAGGAAGCGGGGAAAAGACACCATGAACCGAGATGAGGGGGCCTTTATGCTTTCCCGCACCTGCGATCACATTCTCCAGAGACCATCTGACGGCTGGAGGCGGGGCCGGCTCGGTGGATCTGACAGATCTGCTGAGCTGGCCCTGCCTACAAAAGTCAGCTGATAAATGTCACCTGGCAGCAATCAGCTGACTCTTCTGATGAAGGCTGCAGTGTACAGTCGAAACATGTTAAGAAGGTAAAGACATCTCCTTTCTATTTTATTTTTGTCTTTTATGGTGTCTCTCATCTTCCTCTTGACAATACTCGATAGATTCTCTATGGGGTTTAGGTCAGAAGGGTTTGCTGGCCAATCAAACACAGTGATACCATGGTCATTAAACCAGGTTTTGATACTTTTGGCAGAGTGGGGTGGGGGGGGGGGGGCGCCAAGTCCTGCTGGAAAATGAAATCAGCTTCTCCATAAAGCTTGTCAGCAGAGGGAAGCATGAAGTGCTCTAAAATTTCCTGGTAGACGACTGCGCTGACTTTGGTCTTGATAAAACACAGCAGACAAACACCAGCAGATGACCTCTGTTCAGATAAAAGTATATTTTGCATTTCATTTGTAAATCAATGTCCCAGAGTCTAGAGAAAGAGTGGAGAGGCACAGAATCTAAGTTGTTTGAGGTTTAGTGTGAAGTTTCCACAGTCAGTGATGATTTGAGGAACCATGTCATCTGCTGGTGTTGGTCCACTGTGTTTTATCAAGACCAAAGTCAGCACAGTCGTCTACCAGGAAATTTTAGAGCACTTCATGCTTCCCTCAGCTGACAAGCTTTATGGGGAAGCTGATTTCATTTTCCAGCAGGATTCCCCCCCCACACACACACACACACACACTGCCAAAAGTATCAAAACCTGGTTTAATGGCCATGGCCATGGCGTCACTGTATTTGATTGGCCAGTAAACTCTGCTGACCTAAATCCCATAGAGAATCTATGGAGTATTGTCAGGAGGAAGATGAGCGACACCAGACCCAACAATGCTGATGAGCTGAAGGTCACTATCAAAGCAACGTGGACCTTCATGACACCTCAGCAGTGCCACAGGCTGATCACCTCCATGCCACGACACATTGATACAGTAATTCAGGGTTTCCTCTGGTAACATTTCTGTGTGGCGGCCCACCGCTCTAAGGAAGTTTGCTACCGCGCCTAAAATATATTAATTTAAGAAAAATTAAATATGAAAGAAACACTCCGCAAACGCGCATATGAACAATGCGCATGATTGTCATCTACCCGGAAGCGCCCCGCCCGCCCGTGTGACCATTTCTGCAGACAGAGCATATCTCTGTAGCATCGCTGTCCAAGGGAAACATGAGCTTATTAAAGTACTTTAAATGCAGAAAAAAGTACAAGAGAGTGGAGGCATTTACAGTGATGTTAACCCGCTGGTAACTGGAACAACAATGAGGAGTCGCTTAGCTAACAGGTCTGGCTAGGATTCATTGCAGGGAAAGGCAAGAGTGACTGATGAATCGCTGAGAATTTACTTCACCAGCTACTGCAGTATTAACTAATAATTTATGTTCATTATTATGTACCTGGCAAGTTAACCCTTTTACTGTCCACATTAAATGGATGGGTCACGCGCCCCCAGTGGCACAGCGCAGCAACTGCATGTGTCAACTTATTGACGTCCCCCAGCTGTACTGAGAATTTGTACTAATCTGTATTGATCTGACAGTTTAGAAGGTGGCAGATACGCGCCGAAGGAATCATGGCTGACATGGACTATAGCAAAGAAGAAGAAATCCTCATTATTATTCTTCCTTTTTCCGCTTTGAGCTCACACACACCAATGTGGATGCCGTCATGATTGGTCATTGCGGCAGCGATGATGACTGAAGCTGCATGAAACGGGGAAAATAGCCACGTAATACAAACGAAATTTACGTGGGATAATCATAAGAGTTTGTAGATGTGTAAGCGGGTGTAAATTCCTAAGTAAATGGGAAACATCGGCCATGATGGACGAAAAACTGACTTCTCATTACCAAGATGGCGGCGCCCACAAGCAGCATGGATTCCCACAGGAAAAATGCACCATACAGGAAAAATAGCGGTGTAATACAAACGAAATTCACGTGGGATAAATCATAAGGGTTTGTAGATGTGTAAGCGGGTGTAAATTATTAAGTAAACGCAAAACGGCGGCCACAATGGACGAAAACGGACCGGTCACATGGGCGAGCGAGCCCCCCCCCCCCCGCCAACGGTAAGTCACAAATTTATGTTTTTTTTTCACATTTTATTGATTTTCTGGTTCATATACTTTGAAGAGTAGGTGAAAACATACCCTTGTAGACAAAACGGCTTAAAAAAAACGGCTTCTTTGTTTAAATGTGACCAAAGTCCACTTTTGACTGAGTTATGTAATTTATATAGCTGCTGCGATATTATGCAAATTAGATGCATAAATTTATTCCTATCTGAAACTTTGGCTCAATATTCTACATCTTTCTAATTGACAGTAAGCCATTATCTCTTATAACTTTCAGGTTATAGCCTTGGAAATCTGAACTACTTTATTGACAAAAATTTTTTACCACTCTTGACCACTAGGGGCCTTGACTTGCCTTGCGTTGCCCCAGACACCACATGGCACCTAGGGCAATTAAAGGGTTAAGATGACTGAAATTCACGAAGGCAATGACTTTAATCCATCAGCAGCCTCCAGACAAACTAAACGTGCCAAGGTTTGGATTTCAAAATAAGGGAGGTTTTTCCTGCAGTCTGGTTGGTGAAGAGATTTCTAAAAAAAAAAACAACCTATAAATACATACAAATATTATAACAGAAATAACTGCATATTTGGTCATTTAAGTTAATTTATTTCTTTAAATGTAATTTTAATAATTGTATTTCTTTGAATTCAGAGTTATTGTTCTGTTCTGGTTCTACAAAATTATGGTCAAAAGTTTAAATTGTATGAGGAATAAAGTAAAAAAATTTCCACATTCTGTTTCACATTTTAACAGCAATTTTATAATAATCTGCCTTTGTCCATCAGACAGGCCTCTTGACTGTTCAGTTTTAAAACTCCTCTTAAAACCCATTTTTTTTCTCTGGCATTTGAGACACTTGATTTTATTTGTTCTTATTGTCTCTATTGGATGACTACTGTTTTGTTTGTGCTGTTTTGTACTTTACCTGTATTTTATTGTTTTTATATTTTATTTATCGTTGATGTACAGCACTTTGTGTCAACTGTCATTTTTAAAGAGCTTTATAAATAAAGTTGGATTGGATTAAAAAAAAGGTAAACATTTACCATAAAATAATCCACAAATTTATAAGTCTCAAATATACAAGAGAAAATTACAAATTTGAGGAAAATGGTTGCAAATTTAGATAAATTTACAGAGAAAAGTAGAAAATTTTAAGAAAATTGTTATAAATTTTGGAGAAAAACCTCAAACCTTCAAGACTGAAGTCACTACTCAAGACTTAAAGTAGGTGCTCTTTGTACCCTTAACTCAACTAGAAATTTTGGTTGTCTACTTTTAATTATTAATTTAAAAGCACTGCTTTTACATGAGTAGAATTTATGGCTACTATACCCACCTCTGATCATATAATTTAAGTATGAATGAGTAAATTCCTGTTATGAATGGGTTTTTTTCCCCTTCCCTTTCATACTCGTTGTCAATGGAAAAAAAAGAAACACTAGAATAAAAATACAAAAAAATACACACTTTGGTTATTTATGTAAACCATGACAAAAAAAAAATCCTGCAGGACAAAACATGACACTTGGTATTTTCTAGCCTGTTTTTATACCACCATAGACAGAGAGAGAACCTGAATTAGATAGGGCTTGGAGAGGGAAAGATGAGACAGAAGAGAGGAGCCAAGGAGAGGAAAGTGTTCAGGCAGAGGGTCCAGGAGAGGTGAGAGCAGAGGGAGGAGAGAAGGATGACACCAGTAAAAAGTCCAAACACAGGACATCTGGGTGAGACCCCAACTGGCCCAATATTCCAACATTCAAGCCTTGGTAGTACAATACTTCAAATTGTAAGTTCCATTATGCAATATTACTGTGCAAAATTAAAAAAAAAAATAAAAAGAGGCAGTGTAAAATTAACATTTCCGGTTACAATTGTGCCATGTGTTTTCTCTCCCCCCCCCCCCCCCCCCCCAGAAAAACACATTGCCACCGTGCCAAGGTCTTTAAGCCAGAGGAAACACTGGTAATTAATCCAGAAGGAGCCCCGACCAAGTATTGTGTACATGGACATACTTTTCAGTCGGTCCACATTTGTAATAAAAAACTATTTTTTAAAATTAATTTTATGTAATATTCTAATTTTCTGAGAAAATGAATTTGGGGTTTTCATGGGCTGTAAGCCATAATCATCAAAATTAAAATAAATAAACACTTGAAATATTTCACACTCTGTGTAATGAATCTATATAATACTGTATATGGGTTTCACTTTCTGAGTGACAAGAAATATTGAACTTTTTCATGATATTCTAATTTTTTGAGATGTACCTGTATAGTGATATGTAAATTAAGCAGAAACTTCTGCTATACAGAAAAACTCTTGTGCAACAGCAAATTCAAACATTAACACAATATCCATTACAACAGCTAAATTGCATTGAATGCATGTTAAAGAGTATAGATTTGAAAATTATTGGCAGCACCTTCATTTGAAAACTCCCTACGGTTGTAAGGAGTTGTAGGGGTTAAGGTCGGGCTATCTCTGACCTGGCCCTTTTTAAATCCGAACTTAAAACATATTTGTTTAGGATGGCTTTTAATACCCAGTAGTGGTGATATTTGTCTTGGCATTTGTTTTTATCTTATTCTTATTTTTATTTTCAGGTATTTATTCTTATTTCTTTGTTTATGTTATTTGTTTTTAATGTTGTGTGTGTTTTTAATGCTGTTTAATTTTTTTGTAAAGCACTTTGGTCACCTATGGGTTGTTTTAAAGGGCTATATAAATAAAGTACATTACATTACATTACGGTTCCCAACCACTCGGTACCGAGCGGAGAGGAAAAAATAAATTATTCTGTTGCACTGTATTGGCTATTGGAGTCTGTGTTTTTAAAAAAAGAAAAAAAAAATACAGAGAATATTCTGTCTTTCCATGCCTACCTGTCTGCTGCTTGTCGGTCTTCACACACACACACACACACACACACACACACACACACACACACACACACAGACATTTCATTTACAACGGGACGGGGAAGGGGGTGGATGGGTGGGTGCGTTTGTCCGTCCACAATGGAGATTAGTTTTAAAGCTCATTGACCAGATGTAGTAATGATTTTACCTCTAAAGATGTTCAAACACTCGCTGTAATGTAGTGTACTCTCCTCCTGCGTGCTCCTGCGACGGGGTCCTTTTGGGGCAGGCGCATGTTTTTCAACACAAGCCCAGCGCTTCGCACACGCGGTCAAGACAGAGATGTCGTGAGGTGTCCACGGGCAGGCTGGGGGAGAAAGAGGAAGGGACGGTGTTGAAAACCTCACGGGTGAGTGTTTTTTTTAAAATCACACTGTTTGCAGATGTGTTACGTTACTCACTGTAAACTATAAATTCGCTACTCACTGTAAACACGGAAGTAAACCCAGTGCAATGATGCATTTGATTGGTTATACTGACCGTTTCAGCACCAGTTAGACAAACTTGACTGGTGAAATTGGCGGAAGTTGACGAGGATTGGTCAAAATTGTGGGAAAGTTGCGGTGATTGGACAAAGTTGCAAGGTCGTGCAATAGTTGCACTTATTGGCTGATTTCGCATGAATTGGTGCGATCGCAATATCATGAAATCCTGGAGGGACAGTTTGATTGATTGAGTGATTGAGATCGTATTTTATGAGCAATTCATACAGAAAACCAGGAAATTCCAGAGTTCACATACTTTTTATGTCACTGTATATCGGCATGCATTTACATAAACTGTGACAGCATGGGTAGGGTTAACTTTTATAATCGACATGTTTGAACACAGATATTATGTACTACATCACCACAGTGACTGAAGAGTGGCTTCTGTCAGGCCACTCTGCCATAGAGCCCATATCTATGGAGGGTTGCAGGGATGGTTGTCCTTCTGGAACTTGGTCCCATCTCCACGCAGGATCTCTGGAGCTCAGTCAGAGTGACCATTGTGTTCTTGGTCACCTCTCTCACTAAAGCTGGATTCATGGTACTTTTCCACCCTGGTCCGCTGAGGTGTGTGTCTGCTTTGGACAAGACCGGCACGCAGGCGGTTGTGTATATACTAGGGATGAGCCGATACCATTTTTTCAAGACCAATACCAATACTGTGACTTTGAGTATTGACCAATACCGATCCAAACCCGATACCATCTCTCTTATTTAAAACAGTACAGAACATACTTTGGTAATGACTGGTTGCATTTTGCATACATATAAAAACATAAATTTAAAAGTCAAAGAATATATTACAAATTTGACTCAGTTCAGCAATGCTGCTGCTTTTTTTAATTTTAAACTTTGCAACATTGGCAACATTTCACTGGTCAGCACTATGTAAACATGCACTCTGAAGTTTTAAGTGCAAGTTTATTGCAAAACTTTAAAGCTTAGTATTTAAATAAACATTCAGATGAAATTCAAAGTGCTACTGTGAATGAGGTAAAAAATGCTGTAGATCTGAAAATAAAGGAACTAACCCTTTAAGTTGTATTTTTGTCATCCATTATTATTATTATTATTATTATCATAAGTATTCTCCTGGTCCTCAGTTTATTTAGTAGTCTAGTCTCTGTCCATAGTTTTTAGGTTTGCTCTTATTTTGAAGTCATCCCTGTTCCATTTCATGTAGCCTTGTTAGTCCCGCTTCCAATTCACCGTTATAATTTGCTATTTATGTTTCTGTCACCTACCTCTCATCAGCTGTAACTGTCCATCTAAAGGTAAGCCTATGTTATGTCTTCATTCCTGCTCCTCTGGTTTTTACTTTCAGTTTCATTCTTTTAGTTTCACTTTTAGCATATTCCAGCAGTAAAACAGCGGCTGTTGCTGCATGACACACTTGCTTCTGCTCGGTTCTTAACAGAATTCAGCATACTCCTTTACCGTGGTACTTTTGGAAGTGTTTTATCAAGTTGGTGGTGTAAAATTGTAAAGGCTGGTACAACACAGCAACATACTGAGACGAGTCCCACAGACAGGCTTCAGTGATTTGACACATTGCTTTTGTTTACAGAAGCTGCGCGCAGCTGAGAACATGATTTGACATTCAGTTTAATATTATTAATGTATCGGATCAGTAAATTACTTTTATTCCTTACCAGTACTGATCCAACAATTTTGCCTGGATCGAACCTGATACCGATACAGCGGATCGTATCGGCTCATCCCTAGTATATACTTCACTTTTTCGTCTACCAGACCAAACGGTTGATGCGTGCACACAACTGTTATTTGTAGTTCCACCCCAGCCCTATGGGTAGTGCAAATGCACTAACACGCCAGTTTGTTCACCGGCTATAAACTCGAGAGCGACACACATTTTTTTTGTAGCAACAACAATGGCATTGTTTCAAGGAAAAGGAGGAATTACCGTTTTTCTTTGCTCATCTCCAGTGCTGCTGCTGCTGCTGCTGCAAAACAATTCTTGTATGCTTATTCTCATCTTCCTCTTTGTCTTCTTCATCTATTTTGACTTTGTATGCTGTGTTGGTAGCACCACCTCATCAATGGGAGGTTCAATCTTGTGCATGCACAGTCAACGTGATCAGGCCGTGCAGTCAGAGAATTTGGGCTGCACGCAGACGTCCGCGAAGGGGCTCTGTGGATGTTCGCGGACTGGAGAAGATGACGTAATTTTCATCACACAAGCCTCGTGGTCGAGTGGAAACGGACAGCGGAGGTGCAGCATGAATGCAGCTTAAGGTCCTTCTGCACCATCTCTGTCTCTAAGGGTGCTTTCACACCTATAGGCTTTAGTTCGTTTCAGTCGTTAGTGCGGTTCATTTTGTCTGGTGAGAACACGGTAATTGCACTCAGGTGCACACTAAAGCAACCGTGCCGAGACCTCCTGATAGAGGTGGTCTCGATTCAAATCAACTGGCCAACTTTGGTGCGGTCCTGCAGATGAGAAAAGGACCATACTAAAACAGGACCAGCGACAAATTGTAAAACATTTTATGCCACTGTACATACTCGATGGATCTTTGAAAATGTCTGTGGCTAAGCACGTCACGGTTCTGGAGGATTAATGAACGCTAACGTGTTATTTGCCATCCATAGCCGTGCTTCATTTTCAAACTGTACAGTTTGCCCAAAGTGGTATATGCACGTAATGTAATAAACGATAACCAGGGCGATGAAACTCCCCCATAAATTATGCTACGATTTGTATTGTTTTCTCCCCAGAAATGCATAAATGCACAGTTGTCATCCTACTTCCTGTATTTACCTTTCCTGTTCTCACGGCAAAAGAAATCTGACCAATAAGAACAGAGAACGTTCTGATGTACGTAAGTCTTACGGGATTTAACACGAGGGAATTTGGTCCACTTGAATTAATTACCTGTGTGAAAGGGAACCAAACCAAGGAGAAAATGATACAAAATAACAAACTTATCAACTGATTCAGACCAAAGTAAACAAATTTAGGTGTGAAAGCACCCTAAGCTCTGGAGGTAGTTCCTTTGACCTCATGGCTTGGTTTTTGCTCTGATAGGCATTGTTAGCTGTGAGACCTTTTGTAAAAAGATGTGTGTCTTTTCAAATCATGCCCAATCATTTATTTTACCGCAGGTGGACTCTAATCGATGTGTAGAAACATCTCGGCAAAAATCAAGAGAAATGGGAGGCACCTGAGCTGAATTTCAAGTGTTTTTGTAAAGTGTCTGAGTACTTATGCACATGTGATATTTCAGTTTTTTTCTTTTTAATAAATTTACAAAAACATCCTAAAATTCTATTTTCACATTGTCATTATGGGGTACTGAGTGCAGATTAATGAGAAAATGAATAAAAATTAATGAGGTTGCAATATAGCAAAACAGGAAAAATGCAGAGGGGGCTGAATACTTTTGTACAGCATATAATAAGTAGGGCACATGCTCATGCAGCGACCAGCAGCAGGTGCGGATGGCAGTGTGTTTGCTAGTTTTATTCGTCTTTTACATTGTTTTCATTGTTGCTAATTTATAGATTTTTCTTTGTTTAATCTTCAGTGCTTTCGTTTCAATGTCTGGGGAAGAAGTTTCATGTAGGTGCTTACGTTTTATTTAACTGCATACAAGAGTAAATTGGCAGTGAGCAACAAGGAAGTCCTTGCCGACCCACTCCCTACCTGTGGTGGCTAGTGTTTGAGCATCAACAGAGGCTGCTGTTACCTTTGACTCCTGTCTCTTCTGACCCCGAAAGCCGCACAGACCATCTGGAGCACCCCGGGCTGTTGGCGGTGCTGATATCCAATGGTTTCCTCTGGCGGGTCTGCCGACCATGCTCCTTCCCTGCTGTGAGTGGCGGCTCCACTAGCGTGGGATGTGCTGACCAGCCGGCGGAAAGCGTTCCATCATTGCCCTTGCCTCTGGGCTTACACACCATGGATGTACGAAATATTCTTCTAGCCAGGTTAGTGCTGCAGCTAGCCTGGAATATCGGCTACTCAGTCGTTACCGACCAGCCTCCCAGACTTAAATACAGCAGAGAGCTGCTTTTCCAGTGGAATACTTGGAGCCTACCCGCCGATCTCGAACCGCTATATCTGAACAACCTCCTGGCGACCCAGTTACGAAAATTTCCCAGTAGCAGCACTCAGAAGACCAGGAAACAAGGACGATGCGGAGGCGCTCGTGTGGGGCTGAGAAACCAGCCGCTGTCCCGTATTTCGCTACCTTCAGTAATTCTTTCAAATGCGCAATCCTTGCACAATAAAACTGACGAACTCCAGGCACAAGTGCACTACAGTCATGACTTAAGAGATGCCTGCATTCTCGCCTTCACTGAAACCTGGCTGTCTGATAGAGATTCAAACACCAATGTAAAAATTGATGGTTTCGGTGCGCCTATCCAACTGGACAGAGACGCTGCTTTAACAGGCAGGGTATCTGGTGGAGGTGTGTGTTTGTTTATTAATGAACACTGGTGTAAAAATGTCATAGTCCGAGAAAAACTACGTACTGCTGACATTGAGCTGCTCTCTGTTTTACTACGTCCTTCATATTTGCTATGAGAATTTCCCAAAATATTTTTAACACTTGTTTACATACACCCAAGGGCAAACGAGAATAATGCCTGCGAGCTCATTCACCAAGTCATACGCAGGCTCCAATCCATTTCCCCGGATGCACCTAATTTTATTCTTGGTGATATGAACCCGCATCTGCAGTGATGCGGACGTTGTACCGGTCTGTTGTGGTGAAGAGGGAGCTTAGTTCTAAGGCAAAGCTGTCGATTTACCAGTCAATCTACGTTCCTACTCTCACCTATGGTCACGAGCTTTGGGTAATGACCGAAAGAACGAGATCGCGGATACAAGCGGCTGAAATGAGCTTTCTCCGTAGGATTGCTGGACTCACCCTCAGAGATAGGGTGAGGAGCTCAGTCATCCGGGAGAGGCTCAGAGTAGAACCGCTGCTCCTCCACATTGAAAGGAGTCAGTTGAGGTGGTATGGGCATCTGATTAGGATGCCTCCTGGACGCCTCCCACTTGAGGTGTTTCAGGCACGTCCCACTGGGAGGAGACCCCGGGGCAGACCCAGGACTCGGTGGAGAGACTATGTCTCCCAGCTAGTCTGGGAACGCCTTGGTATCCCCTCTGAAGAGCTGGAGCAGGTGGCTGGGGAGAGGGAAGTCTGGGCTTCTCTGCTTGAACTGCTGCCTCCGCGACCCGGACCTCCGGAAAAGCGGTAGAAGATGGATGGATGGATGGATATGAACCACTGCTCCCTGAAACATATCCTGAGAGATTTTTATCAATATGTCACATGCCCCACCAGTCTTAAAACCTTAGAGCTCTGTTTTGGCAACATTAAAGGAGCATATAAATCCATCCCCCTTCCGCCTCTGGGCTCATCAGACCATAATTGTATACAGCTTATTCCCGTTTACAAGACTGTTCTGAAACAAGGAAAAGTGCAAAAATTCTGTTTTAGAGACTGGAATGCTGATGCCTGTCTTACTTTGCAAGGCTGCCTTGAGGCCACAGATTGGGAAATGTTTAAAGAATCCTCTGTTGATATTGATGAACTGACTAATGCTGTGTTTAGCTGGATCTCATACTGTGAAGACTGTATTATCCCAGTAAAAACTGTGAAAATCTTCCCAAATAGCAAACCATGGGTCTCCATGTCACTTAAAGAGCTTTTTGAAAAAAAAAAAGAAAGCCTTTAGGGAAGGAAATACATTTGATCAACAAAAGATACTGAAAGAAATTAAATATGAGATCTGGGGTTTTAAAAGGAAATATAAAGAAAAAATTGAATCACGCTTTAAAACAAATAATCCAGCCTCTGCCTGGGATAGCATGAAACTGATCACTGGAAGTAAAGACTACAATAGAAAGGAAGTACACATGCAGAGTTGGCCCAATGTTTAAATGATTTTTATACTAGATTTGATGTAAATGATTTTAGAAATACCGACACCTTAATCAGAGATAACTGTTTATCTGCACCTTTCGTGGCCCCTTTTTTCGGCATGGCTGATGTAAGAAAAGGCTTCAGAAGAGGTGCTAAAGAGCTTCCTAAATACAGACAGCATATTAAATGTCCCACCAGGGACACAAATACACTTGACCACTGTTACACAGTTTTAAGAAACGCCTATCATGCCGTCCCCCGTGCAGCGCTGGGTTTTTCTGACCACTGTCTGCTCCATCTTATTCCAACATACAGACAAAAACTAAAAACTTCCAAGTCTGTTGTAAGGACTGTGAAGAAATGGACTGAGGAATCAAAGCTGGAGTTACAAGCCTGCTTTGACTGTACAGATTGGAGTGTTTTTGAAGCTGCAGCCATTAACCTAAATTAACTCACTGACACTGTGACGTCATACATCTGTTTCTGCGAGGACACGTGTGCAGACCAAGACCTTCTGCACATACAACAACAATAAACCCTGGTTCATTCCTAAACTGAAGCAGCTACGTCAGACCAAGGAGGAGGCCTACAGGACTGGTGACTGGACTCTGTACAAGCGGGCCAGAAACATGCTGACGAAGGAGATCAGGCTTGCTAAGAGGAGCTACAGTGTGAAGTTACAAAAAAACTTCTCAGCCAACAACTCTGCTTCTGTCTGGAGAGGCCTGCAGAATATCACCAACTACAGGAGACTATCCCCCCACCCTGTGGAAAACCTCCAGCTGGCTAGCGACCTAAACAGCTTTTACTGCAGGTTTGAAAAGAAACTACAGTTCTCACCTCCCACCCACACAAAAGGATTATCTGCAGCCCCAGGAACTCCATCCCTCCTCCAGTCTGACCTCCCACCAGCACTAACAATCTGTGAAGAGGAGGTGCACCGGGTCTTTCAGAGACAAAAGATCAAGAAGGCTGCAGGACCTGATGGTGTGTCTCCGTCCTGCCTGAGAGTCTGCTCCAACGAGTTGGCCCCCATCTTCACCCGGATCTTTAACAGATCACTGGAGCTGCGTGAAGTGCCTTCCTGCTTCAAACGCTCCATCATCATTCCAGTTCCCAAGAAACCCTCTGTTACAGGATTAAACGACTACAGACCTGTTGCCCTGATCTCTGTGGTCATGAAATCCTTGGAGAGATTGGTGCTGAACCACCTGAAGGTCATCACAGGCCCCCTGATGGACCCACTGCAGTTTGCCTACCGGTCAGACAGGTCGCAACACCTCGACTCCCCAGGGACGTACACCAGGATCCTGTTTGTCGACTTCAGCTCAGCGTTCAACACCATCATCCCAGGCATTCTTCATCAGAAACTCCTCCAGCTCAAGGTGCCCCCCTCCACCTGCCAGTGGATCTCCAGCTTTCTGACTGACAGGTGGCAACAGGTGAAGCTAGGGAGATTTACATCCAGCTCCCGAAAAATTAGTACTGGCGCCCCCCAAGGATGTGTCCTTTCCCCACTGCTCTTCTCCCTCTACTCCAACGACTGCACCTCAGAGGACCCTTCGGTGAAGCTCCTGAAGTTTGCGGACGACACCACAGTTATCGGTTTGATCCGGGATGATGATGAGTCTGCATACAGGCGGAGGTGGAGCAGCTGATCCTCTGATGCAGCCAGAACCATCTTGAACTTAACCCAGCCAAAACGGTGGAGATGACTGTGGATTTCAGGCGACACCCCCCTTCATTGCCCCCACTCACCATCCTCAACAGCACAGTGTCCACTGTGGACTCCTTCAAGTTTCTGGGTACCACAATCTCCCGGAACCTGAAGTGGTCCTCCCATATAGACACTGTCCGGAAAAAGGCCCAGCAGAGGTTGTTTTTTCTGCGTCAGCTCAAGAAGTTTGATTTGCCTCAGGAGCTGCTGGTTGTCTTCTACACCGCCATCATCCAATCTGTCCTCTGCTTTTCCATCACTGTCTGGTTTGGATCTGCCACTAAACAGGACAAGACCAGACTGCAGCGGATTGTTAAGTCTGCGGAGAGGATCATTGGTACCGACCTACCCTCCATTGAGAACTTATATCGGTCCATAACCAGGAAACGGGCGGGAAACATCTGTGCTGACCCGTCACACCCCGGCCACAAACTGTTTGAACTTCTATCTTCTGGTCGTCGTTACAGATCACTGAAGGTCAAAACCACCCGTCACAGGAACAGTTTCTTTCCTCAAGCCATCAACTCTGATGAACTCCTAACATTCACCTAGTCCTACCTGTTGCTGTACTCATGACTTTTCATCCATTATTACATTGCACATAACTCTCACACTGCTTTTTACTTCATTCACATTATATCACTGAATCTGAGTTCACATTGAAATACTGTGTGACTGTATATTTCTTCATATATTTCTGCAAAGTGTGGTTAGTCTGAGTAAATAACTGCATATATTCCTGTATATATTTGCATCCTTTTATAGAAACGTGGACAGACTGTAATTTACTGTACATACTCTGTTGTCATTGAATCCTTATTTAAATCCTCCACCTGAACAACGAGAGCAAGTTTTTAGCCAAAGTCAAATTCCTTGTATGTGTTGTGCATACTTGGCCAATAAAGCTGATTCTGATTCCGATTCTGATTCTGAAGATGTAAAACTAGTAAAAGTCCTGGACCTGACCAAATTAGTGGTCATATGATAAAGATATGTGCTGACCAACTTGCCTCTATTTTTAAATTATATTTTTAATCTATCTCTTGTTCAAAAGAAAATACCCTCCCTGTGGAAGCAATTGATAAGATAAGATAAGATAAGCCTTTATTAGTCCCACAATGGGGAAATTCCAGGATTGCAACAGCACAGGGATAGCAACACTCAGAGCAATGATTTAGAAGATAAGAAAATAAGAGCAGTGAATATACATATGTACACATAAATATACTGTATATATACACAGTGCGGAGCATTGTAGCTAGATGGACTAAACAGCATAACCGTCTATTTAGTTACCCTGCATGGTATGAATATGTACCCATACATATTGTCACCCTCCATAGCAGCTGATATTGTCGTAGTTGTATACTGGAGGGGACCATTTGTGTAATAATTGTGGCCATTCCCAAAATAAAAAAAAATCCAGCCTCACTGAATGACTTTCGACCCATCACCTTGACTTTACTGATAATGAAACAATTTGAGAAACTTGTCAAGACAGAGCTCTTAGCAAGAACTGAACATCTATTAGACCCTCTTCAATTTGCATATAGAACCAAGAGAGGAGTGCAAGATGCCATTATTACCTTGCTCAACCTTCTCCTTAAACATTTGGAGGAGAGTAAAAATCATGCCAAAATGCTGTTCGTTGACTTCTCATCAGCTTTTAATACAATCCAGCCACATGTGTTGGTCAAAAAAACTAATTAACGACTTTTAATATAGAGAGATCTCTTATAGGATGGATTTTTGGCTTTAGTAAAAGTAAACGGTACATTGTCTAGCCTTCAGTCACCCCAGGGTTACGTTTTATCAGCCTTTTTATATATTTTATATACCAACGATTGTCAGAATCGGCATACAAATAGATACATTTTAAAATATGCTGACGACTCTGTAATCATTAGCCTTTTTAACGACAACAACAACGAGCACGGCCAAGTTTTGAGTGATTTTATATCATGGTGTGACAAAGCTTTTCTTCAAATCAATTTTTCTCAAACAAAAGATGCGCATTGATTTTAGAAGATCCCCTCTAACTCCTGTGTGCAGTGTTGTTTATGGTCAGTCTGTTGAAACTGTAACTCATTACAAATATCTTGGTACCTCAATCGATGACAAACTGAAATTTAGCAGAAACTGCGAACTTTTATGTAAAAAAGGTCAGCAGCAGCTTTATTGTCTGAGAAAGCTCACAAAAATTCCAAGTTGGTAAGATTCTTATGAAAAGGCTTGCAAGCTTCCCCCTTTTTCCTCCAAATGTAACAATGGCCATTATGACCAAACAGCTCGATTTTAGTTTCATCAGACCACAGGACATGTCTCTAAAAATTTAGGTCTCCCTGTGCATTTGCAGCCTATAATCTGTTTTTTTTATATGTT
The DNA here is from genome assembly GCA_020510985.1 of Pholidichthys leucotaenia. Lineage (NCBI taxonomy): Eukaryota > Metazoa > Chordata > Actinopteri > Cichliformes > Pholidichthyidae > Pholidichthys > Pholidichthys leucotaenia. The sequence continues at coordinate 255,836,014 of CM035837.1, read as the reverse complement.
GCTTTTGGAGTAATGACTTCTTCCTCACTGAGTGGCCTTTCAGCCTGTGTCGGTACAGGACTCGTTTCACTGTGGATAATGACACTCTTTTACCATCTTCAGCCAGCATCTTCACAAGGATTTTTGCTTTTGTTCTGGGGTTGATACGCACATTTCATACCAAAACACATTCATCTCTGGGACACAGAACCCATCTCCTTCCTGAGTGGTATGATGGCTCGACATTTCCATGGTGTTTATGCTTGTGTATAATTGCTTGAATATTGAACATGGCACCTTCAGGCATCTAGAAATTGTACCCAAGGATGAACCAGACTTGTGGATAGGGCTGTCACGGTGGAGGAATTTCCCCTGCATTCACAGTGGATAGCTCAACACCGCGATATGCAGTATTATTGCAGATGTTTTTAGGACCCCATAGTCTTGTAATTTAAACAGGGTTCAAAACTTATGTGGCAAACAATGGAAGCTGTGAGAAACTCGCTGCAGCTCCGCTCTCAACTTGTGCGTGTGTGACAATTGTGTGGAGCTCCGGTCGATTCTGTTAAAAAAAAAAAAAACTTGATCATTTTCATAAAGCAGTAGCAGCCGCTGTCCAAAAAATCACGTTCAAACAAGCAATGCACTTTGCAGTAGTTGTTTTGCTCTCAGAGCTCAATTGTCAGAATTATAAACACTCCACTCAGAAGGAAATAACATGCTTTGAACCCTTTCAGTGCTCATTGTCACGGCTGTATTTAGCAATTCGTCACTTCTGCCACTAACTGCCTGCTGGAGTCCGTCTAGACTCTAGAGAGTGCCCCACACAGTGCTGGCAGCGGCAGCTACCGGACCTGTGGAAGCTTCCACAGTACCGGGTGAAAACATGCTGTTAGCAATAAAAATGCACTTAATATTTAACAATGTATTTAATAATCAATAGGGGCACACACAGTCATGTGAAAAAAATTAGGACACCCTGTATAAGTCTGTGTGTGTGTGTGGTTTTTTTTTAAACATGTTTGGACATATGGATATTTAATATCAGTGTTAAAATATACTGGGAGATTCATGTAATACATCTAAACAATTAAAAATGAATTAAAGACTTTTTTCAAAATTTCTGTAAAATATAATTCTAAACAAATAGTGTGGAATAAATTAGGACACCCCCCATCTTTCTTAGGACACCCCACATTCATTCCCACTTACAATGGTGAAAATAAATGTTAAAAAATGCAAATAAAAACAAAAACAAGGTTGAACATAGATATGTGAACATTTCTTAATAAAGAATTGAATATTTAATGGGGTGTCCTAATTTTTTCACATGACTGTAAGTGAACAACGAGATTTAGCCACACACTCACAAAAACGGTGAGCACTGTGTGAACCAATCCCCGTATTATGTGATGGCAATGGTCTTGACTGCTGGTGACGTTTACACTTTTATTTTCTTATTTTAGCACAGTACACATTTAGTAAAACACATAAACTACGACCACCGTAAGAGCTTGTGCCTCATTACGGGGTCCATAAACCAATTAATGTTAGCGTTCGTAGCTCGACTGTCTCTACTAATATAAGAGCTGTAGCCTTACTGACAATTCCACAGGCAGGCCCAGGAAGTGAAAACAAAACCACATTATCAAAATAAAAGCCTGCTTTTTTACTTCAGTGCATAAAATAATAAACCTTTAAGGGGGTTATACACCGCGGTTGTTGCAGTTGCTCATTATCCTCCGCGGTAGGCTTGTCTATAGCGCTGTACTACATAATTGTGGTTATTGCGACAGCCCTACTTGTGGAGGTCCACACTTCTCTTCCTGATATCTTTGTTGATTTCTTTTGCATTTCCCATGATGTCACACAAGGAAGCAGTGTGTTTGAGGGGTGGCTTAAAATACATCTACAGATGTGCCTCCAATTAGCTCAAATGTTGTCAGTTAACTTACAGTATCAGAAGTATCCAAAGCCATGACATTGTCATCTGTTTTTTTCCCAAATTGTTTAAAGACACAGTAATCTTAGTCTATGTAAACTTCTGAAGAAAGTAATAAAAATTCTCTTAAAAACATTTCTCAAATAAAAAAATTATTTACCAAATAGAAATAATTTTTGTAATCCTAACTGGCCTAAAACAGGAAAAGTTTAGTCTGATGTAACGTCAGACAGTGAGGGGAAAAAAAAGGTTATGTCTTTTTATGCAGTGTATGTAAACTTCTGGTTTCAACTGTACGTGATTGTTTTTTCTAGAGCTGCATCTTATTCTCGGATTCTGTCCAGTCCTCTCCTTTGTCAGCTGAAATCCCATCAATCACATTTGATCTCCTAGTATGATTTTCAATATAGTCCATCTTGTTAAATACGGAATCCAACTCTTCCTTTACTTCTTCTAACTTTCTCAGCAAACCTTACATTGGGAACTATCTTCTTTTGACCAGTTGTCATTTCATCCAGTTTATCTTGAGAAAACTCAAGGCTAGTTTTCAGTTCCTGTATGTCCTTAATAACACTCTCCAGCTTTTGGTTGGTGCCATCCAGCTGGTATGAAGCTGGAAAAAACAGTGTCATTATCCACAGTGAAACGAATCCTGTACCAACATGGGCTGAAAGGTGACTCGGCGAGGAAGAAGCCATTACTCCAAAAGCAAGATAAGTTGCTGATTTAATGTCAGACAGTGAGGAAAAAAAGGTTAGATGTCTTTTTATACAGTGTATGTAAACTTCTGGTTTTAACTGTTACTGTAACATACACATTCGACCTTATAGTAGCCCTGGAATGAATCCCCCGTTACTCCTCACCAATTCTCACTTAAGCTCTAAAGATATACTCCTTAGAAGACACAGAAGAAGCCACAGGTGGAGCGGCCTGGCTGACATGGCCTACCAGGCTGCAAATTTAAAAAATAAAGCCTGAATCCGCCAAAAAAGTCAGCAGTGTCCTCAAACTTGCCAACAAGAGCTGGTTCAGTTCCTCATACTCGAGCCAGCAAAAAGACCCTGAATATCACTGGATTGAAAATTGAGCCACACGATCAGAGAAATTCCGTAGTAGCCATCTTGGAACATACCATCCTGGCAGGTATTTATTCAGTTTTATCCCAATGCACTAGCCAAACAAAAATATATCTTTTGATATAGTGTATATATTATTAAGCCCTACGTACAGTGGTATGAAAAAGTGTTTGCCCCCTTCCTGATTTCTCATTTTTTTGAATGTCACACTTAAATGTTTCAGATCATCAAACAAATTTAAATATTAGACAAAGATAACACAAGTGAACACAAAAGGCAGTTTTTAAATGAAGGTGTTTATTAAGGGGAAAAGAATCCAAACCTACATGGCCCTGTGTGAAAAAATGATTGTCCCCTAAACCTAATAACTGGTTGGGCCACCCTTAGCAGCAACAACTGCAATCAAGCATTTGCGATAACTGGCAATGAGTCTTTTACAGCGCTGTGGAGGAATTTTGGCCTACTCATCTTTGCAGAATTGTTGAAATTCAGCCACATTGGAGGGTTTTTGAGCATGAACCGCCTTTTTAAAGTCATGCCACAGCATCTCAATTGGATTCAGGTCAGGACTTTGACTAGGCCACTCCAAAGTCTTCATTTTGTTTTTCTTAAGCCATTCAGAGGTGGACTTGCTAGTGTGTTTTGGATCATTGTCCTGCTGCAGAACCCAAGTGCACTTCAGCTTGAGGTCCCAAATAGATGTCCGGACATTCTCCTTCAGGACTTTTTGGTAGACAGCAGAATTTCATGGTTTCATTCAAGTCTTCCAGGTCCTGAATCAGCAAAATAGCTCCAGACCATCACACTACCACCACCATACTTTACTGTTGGTATGATATTCCTTTTCTGAAATGCTGTTACCTTTACGCCAGATGTAATGTCTTGTCAGTCCACAGAATATTTTTCCAAAAGTCTTGGGGATCATCAATATGTTTTTTAGCAAAACTGAGACGAGCCTTTATATTCTTTTTGCTCAGCAGTGGTTTTCGTCTTGGATCTCTGCCATGCAGGCCATTTTTGCCCAATCCCTTTCTTATGGTGGAGTCATGAACACTAACCTTAACTGAGGCAAGTGAGGCCTGCAGTTCTTTGGATGTTGTTATGGGGTCTTTTGTGACCTCTTGGATGAGTCGTTGCTGCACTCTTGGGTTAATTTTGGTCGGCCGGTCACTCCTGGGAAGGTTCACCACTGTTCCATGATTTTGCCATTTGTGGATAATGGCTCTGACTGTGGTTTGCTGGAGTCCCAAAGGTTTAGAAATGGCTTTATAACCTTTTCCAGACTGATAGATCTCAATTACTTTGTTTCTCATTTGTTCCTGAATTTCTTTGGATCGCAGCATGATGTCTAGCTTTTGAGGATCTTTTGGTTGACTTTGTCAGGCAGGTCCTATTTAATTGATTTCTTGATTGAGAACAGGTGTGGCAGTAATCAGGCCTATGTGTGGCTAGAGAAATTGAACTCAGCTTTCCAAAGATGTGACAAACCACAGTCAATTTATGTTTTAATAGGGGGCAATCACTTTTTCACACAGGGCCATGTAGGTTTGGATTTTTTTTTTTTTACCCTTAATAATAAACATCTTCATTTAAAACTGTATTTTGTGTTTGCTTGTGTTATCTTTGTCTAATATTTAAATTTGTTTGATGATCTGAAACATTTAAGTGTGACAAACATACAAAAAAATGAGAAATCAGGAAGAGGACAAACACTTTTTCACACCACTGTAATTACCCATGCCAACGGAGTTGAGTTGTGGGTGGGACAGTTGCCTGAGTCTGCGTATCTGTCCCTCTGTCTGTCTGTCTGTCTGTCAGTCTGAGTATCTGTATCTAACGTGCTCTATCCAAATTTTAACACAAGCTCGAATGGGGTCTGGGACACCTCTTGAATGTCCAATGACCTTGACCATGCATTTGACCTTGAAGGTCGTTAAGGTCTGAAAATAGGTCATGGTGTCCCCTCAGAATTGAAGCAGAAAGGCAACCAGGGATTTTCCCTACTGTATGACATTCCAACAGGGATAGAGCTGTCAGATGTGGGTCTGGATCAGCTGAGTGCAGTTCTTGTTTTGTGGGTGAAATGTCATTTCATGCTCTTTTATTTTAGTCAAAAAATATAGAAATATCTAACCTAACCTAACTTGCATGTTTTTGGCATGTGGGATGGACAGCCGATCTGTCCAGGGTGTACCCTGCCTTTCGCCCAAAGATGCTGGGATCGGCTTCAGCCCCCCACCCCACCCCACCCCCACCCCGCGACCCGAAAAGGATTAAGCGGTAGAAGATGAATGAATGAATGAATATAGAAATAGTGAGAAGCAGGCGTTTAATTATGATAGTGGGGGTGGGTGAAATTATCTTTACTTTTAAGATGCATGACATTGCCATACTTGATTCTAAATTGTTGCACAAATGTCAACAAATCAATGTTAAATGTCCAGAGTTCTCCAACAAGCTATGCCTGTCTATGCCAGAGCTGAAGAAGTAATCTTGATAGTGTAGTACCTGGAGTGGGATATATGCTGGTTGAATTTGTCACATCTCTCTTCCATTTTTTTTTTTTTAATTAATAAAAGATTCTGGAAGTAAATCCATTACGGGTGATTATAATACTTTGCTTTGAAAATACCAAGCAGTCACACAGTGTGAAAAAAGAAACCTTAAATGGAAAAAAAAAAAGATGCATCAAGATGCACTGATAATTCTTTCATCATTGCATAGCGGCCCTCTGAATTGTGAATGAATCATGAGGTGGGTGGAGATTCCCACCTCGAAATAGCTTGTTATTGGCAGACAAACCTTTGTTTCAAGGAAATATGTTTTGTCTCGGGCTGTCAAAGAACAATAATTAATATTTTTAATAATTTAATATTTTTTAAAACAGGATTAACATGCGCACCTTCTGTGACTGTGATCCACCCCATCCTACTCACTTCATTAGCCAGTCCCCATCAGGATCATCTGTTTCTTACTAGATACCAACATCCTATATATCCTGGATGAGAGAGGCGGCTGTGATGAGCGAAGTTTATGTGATATCCCACATTGCTACCTTCACCAGGCTATGACAAGCCAAAAGAACAAAAACTGTAATTGTGAGAATGCCTTTATTTAAAAAAAAAAAAAAATAGTGTTGTTGAACATCACAATGGTACATTTCACACCATGTGACATCCAGTTGCTGAAGAAAACATCATAAGAAATGGTATTCACACAATGCTGTTTTTTGTTAAATATATTCACGTTACATATACAGTGGTGTGAAAAAGTATTTGCCCCTTCCTGATTTCTCATTTTTTTGTATGTTTGTCACACTTAAATCTTTCAGATCATCAAACAAATTTAAATGTCAGACAAATAGTGATGGGACGGCAGGCTCTGGAGCTTCAAGGGTGCTCCGAGCTTGTCCAGGAAATATTTGGCAAAACGTGTTTCGAAGCGTGTATTGTGACGTTGTACCATGTGACTGGGTCAGGAAGCCATTCATGATTTTGCACGCAACATGAAATAAAGTGAGCAGCGATACACAATGGAAATCCCCGTCTCTCAGGTTTTGTGTTGTCGATGTTTGACTGTGTAAGGGATTTGTCACAACCAATTTTCAGATGGAGCCACCACCAAAAACACGGACTTCTCCCGTTTGGGAACAGTTTGATCTCATTTCTCCCATTGATACATTTTTTTTTGCAAATAGTGGATAGTTATAACTGAAGTGATAGCCTAGCAATAAAACATTTGCCCCACACCTGGGAGGTGGGGTTCAATTCCACGTAAGTTCATTCTTGTAATTTTATTTTTATTTGCAAGGTGAGGTGTCTTTTGTGTTTCAAGGAGCTTGGATCCTTATGCTGAGGCACTATTGTGCATTTATTGAAATGGAAAAAATACACTTTCAACCAGTAATGCCCTTGCAAAAATCTGTGTGCTGTATACTTTTTGTCGACTACATGGCCTAATAGAGCAAATAAAGTTTCACATGAGCCTTCGCCTATATGAACATCTTTGATGAAAAGCCTCAAGTCTTCAAGAAAGCCTCATCTAGCCATCACAAAGTAATAGCTTAGAGGTAAACCATCTGTCTCACAACTGGGAAGCTGGGGTTCAAGTCCCAACTGGGCCATTCTTATAATTTATTTTTATTTGCATGGTGAAGTGTCTGTTGTGTTTCAAAGACCTTGGATACAACAATAACACATCATTATGCTGAGGCACTATTGTGCCCTGCATGACAATAAGGACAGAGGTGAATGTACTGGGAGAGACAGAAACATGTCTACCCTACACTGTATAAACTTGCAGTAGCCTTCCTTTGCACACACACATCCTCTGTGCTCTGAGAGAGTATTCTCCAAAGCTGGAGAAATAATCCAAAAAAAAAAAAAAATCACCTTAGTCCCAAGACTGTTGAAAAGTTATTATTTCTTAATAAAAATGGATAAGCACCACAAGCACACTCACTGTAGTCACCCGAGTTTTATTTCTTTTTTCCCTTATGATCATTGATATTTCTTAAAAGACAGTGCATTTATTGAAATGGAAAAAAATACACATTAAGCCAGTAATGCCTTTGTAAAAATCTGCATGTTGTATATGTTTTGTCCACTAGATGGCCTAGAAGAGAAAATGAAGTTTCACATGAGGCCTTGTCTATATGAACCATTTTGATGAAAGGCCTCAAGTCCTCTGGAAAGCCTCATCTGGCCATCACTATAGACAAAGATAATACAAGTAAACACAAAATGCAGTTTTTAAATGAAGGTGTTTATTATTGAGGGGGGGAAAATCCAAAACTACATAGCCCTGTGTGAAAAAGTGATTGCCCCCTGAACTGGTTGGGCCAACCTTAGCAGCAACAACTGCAATCAAGCGTTTGCAATAACTGGCAATGAGTCTTTTACAGTGCTGTGGAGGAATTTTGGCCCACTCATCTTTGCAAAACTGTTGTAATTCAGCCACATTGGAGGGTTTTCGAGCAGGAACCGCCTTTTTAAGGTCATGCCACAGCATCTCAATCAGATTCAAGTCAGGACTTTGACTAGGCCACTCCAAAGTCTTCATTTTGTTTTTCTTAAGCCATTCAGAGGTGGACTTGCTGGTGTATTTTGGATTGTTGTCCTGCTGCAGAACCCAATTGCGCTTCAGCTTGAGGTCATGAACAGATGGCCAGACATTCTCCTTGAGGATTTTTTGGTAGACAGCAGAATTCATGGTTCCATTTATCACAGCAAGTCTTCCAGGTCCTGAAGCAGCAAAACAGCCCCAGACCATCTCACTACCACCACCATATTTTACTATTGATATGATGTTCCTTTTCAGAAATGCTGTGTTACCTTTATGCCGGATGTAATGGGACACACACCTTTCAAAAAGTTCAACTTTTGTCTCGTCAGTCCACAGAGTATTTCCCCAAAAGTCTTGGGGATCACCAAGATGTTTTCTGGCAAAACTGAGACAAGCCTTTATATTCTTTTTGCTCAGCAGTGGTTTTCGTCTTGGAACTCTGCCATGCAGGCCATTTTTGCCCAGTCTCTTTCTCATGGTGGAGTCATGAACACTGACCTTAACTGAGACAAGTAAGGCCTGCAGTTCTTTGGATGTTGTTGTGGGGTCTTTTGTGGTCTCTTGGATGAGCCGTCGTTGTGCTCTTGGGATAATTTTGGTTGGCTGGTCAGTCCTGGGAAGGTTCACCATTGTTCCATGTTTTCGCTTTTTGTGGATAATGGCTCTGACTGTGGTTCACTGGAGTCTCAAAGGTTTAGAAATGGCTTTATAACCTTTTCCAGACTGATAGATCTCAATTACTGTGTTTCTTATTTGTTCCTGAATTTCTTTGATGATGTCTAGCTTTTGAGGATCCTTTGGTCTACTTCACTTTGTCAGGCAGGTCCCATTTAAGTGATTTCTTGATTGAGAACAAGTGTGGCAGTAATCAGGCCTGGGTGTGGCTAGAGAAATTGAACTCAGCTTTTCAAAGATGTGATAAACCACAGTTAATTTATGTTTTAACAGAGGGGGCCAATCACTTTTTCAGAGGGCCATGTAGGTTTGGATTTTTTTTACCCTTAATAATAAACACCTTCATTTAAAAACTGCATTTTGTGTTTACTTGTGTTATCTTTGACTAATATTTAAATTTGTTTGATGATCTGAAACATTTGAGTGTGACAAACATACAAAAAAATGCAAAATCAGGAAGGGGACAAACACTTTTTCACACCACTGTATATTCATATATTCTTGTGTGCTCGCTCTTTGTTGTTTCTTTTATTTGAACTGAATTAATTTTTAAAAACTTTTTTCATTTAATTTATTCTGCATGTGTTTATTAATTTCTGATGTTTTCCACTTTTTTTAATTTAAAAAAAGTTGCCAGGACTACGTGACTGACATCCCAGACTGACAAACTTTTACAGACCTGTTGCTAATAATATCTCTCTTGAGCGAGAGATTGACAGACGGATTGGAGCAGCCTCTGCAGTGATACAGACGTTGTACCGATCTGTTGTAGTGAAGAGGGAGCTGAGCTCTAAAGCAAAGCTGTCGATTTACTGCTCAATCTACGTTCCTACCCTCACCTGTGGTCATGAGCTTTGGATAATGACCGAAAGAATGAGATTGCGGATACAGGCGGCTGAAATGAGCTTTCTTCGTAGGCTTGCGGGACTCACCCTTAGAGACTGGGTGAGGAGCTCAGTCATCTGGGAGAGGCTCAGATTAGAACCACTGCTGCTCCACATTGAAAGGAGCCAGTTGAGGTGGTATGGGCACCTGATCAGGATGCCTCCTGGACGCCTCCCACTTGAGGTATTTTGGGCACGTCCCACTGGGAGGAGACCCCGGGGCAAACCCAGGTCACGCTGGAGAGACTACGTCTCCCAGCTGGTCTAGGAACGTCTTGGGGTCCTCTCTAAAGAACTGGAGCAGGTAGCCGGGGAGAGAGAAGTCTGGGCTTCTCTGCTTGAGCTGCTCCCTCCGCAACTTGGATCTCTGGAAAAGCGGTAGAAACTGGATGGATGGATGGGTGCTAGCAATATTTAAAAACTCGAAAAATATCTTCAGGGGACTTCCGGTCTGGACACCATGGTGGTAGCCGCTTAACGCTGAAGCTCCCGGATCCCATCCATGAAAATACCATGAAAATTAGCTTTAACAGATTTATGGAAGAGTGAAAATCAAAAGATAAAGTTATTATACCTAAAGGAAAACAGAAGAGATCACCATTTACCAGACCAAAACACGCATCAGCCGGAGAAACCGACCTCAAAGACAGTAACCATTCGGAAATGGAGGAGCAAAATGAGGCTAGCAACACGGCTAGCTTAAAAACGATACTTCAAGAATTAAGAGAATTTCGCCGAGAGTGTGGGGCCGAATTTCGTGAACTTAAAGACGAAATGAAAAAGACAAACAACAGAGTGGACCAGACTGAGGACCGAATCAAGGAAACAGAGGAAAGAATAAAAGGGCTGGAAGAAGCCACGCTGGAATTACTTAAACGACAGACAAGACTGGAGGCTAAGCTAACTGACCTGGAAGGAAGGCTAAGAAGGGACAACATAAGAATTCATGGTCTGAAAGAAGGAGTCGAGGACGGTTTCACCACAATGGCTGCATGCGTGGAAACCATACTGAGAGAAAAGTTGGAAATTCCCCGATCCACCGACTTGAAATTAGAAAGGGCTCACCGTTCATTAGCCCCAAGGCCGTCGGCGGAAGCCCCCCCGCGATCGGTGGTGGTGAAGTTTTCCAACTTCAGAACAAAAGAAGAGGTTTTGAGACTGGCCTGGCAGAAAAAAGGATTTATGCACCAAGAAAGAAAAGTTTTTGTGGAGCATGACTACGCCCTGGAGGTCCTTAAAAATTGTCGGGAATACAATGAAGCTACAAAGGTACTAAGAGAGAAGAAACTGCGCTTTCAAACCCCATTCCCGGCGAAGCTGAGGGTGTTTTACGGGGAAGAGACGTGTCTCTACAACTCGGCGGAAGAAGCAACCAGGGATATGGTGAGAAGAGGGCTCCCGGTACCGGTGTATAAACCCGCAGCAGGCCCTATCGAAAGAATCAAGGCTCAAATGTGGTGCACACAGAGACCCTCAAAATCCACGGGCCAACAGCGGGAAACCCAGCGCCAGGGCTATAAGGAAAAACTGGATGCTTTCAGGAGGGAATAACGATATTTTTAGTCAATATGCACATCCAACCCTCCTACTACAAGGTAACAAACATTAAAAGAGATGCAGAATCAGCAAATATGAGGTGGTAAAACATTTCATGGAACAGTCACAATATTAGAAACAAAAAAGTCTTTAAAAAAAAAACTTGTTAAAATAGAAGTGTGACAATGAACCACATGAACTCTCCACACTAACAAATATTGTATTACCATGATTGTTTGCTGTGATGGTGGTGGGAGGTAGCACATAATTTCATAGGGTATAGGCATAAAAAAAAAAAAAAAAAAATCTATATAAGTTTGGATTGGGATCTGAAAATCACGTTAAAAACATGGGACAACTTACAGGGGTAAGAGAGGGCCCTCAACACGTAACAAAGTTTGAGGAATTTCCCTCAGAGCCAACACACCACCAAGGCTCCTCTAAGGTCGCTAAAAAGACCTCAGTTCAGGAAGATCTTTTGACAGTTTTATGTTTTAAAAGTTTTATATAACTAAAGTTTTATATACTATGTTCTTAATGTTTTTTATGTTCTTAATGTTCTTTCAGTTTTTGAGTAGCATAAGAGAGGGCCACTATACTATTATACTAAATAAGACAATACAATGGAGAAACAGGGTTCAACCAGAATAATCTCATATAATGTAAAAGGGATCCTGAATCCAGTTAAAAGATCCAAGATTCTACGCAAAATGAAAAAAGACAAAGCAGGAATAATATTTTTACAGGAGACCCACCTAACAGACTTGGAACACACTAAACTTAATAGACAAGGGTTTAAACTGATCTCTTCATCTTCATATAAGTCAGGGAGGAGGAGGGGGGTAGCGACATTGATCTCAACTAAAATTATATTTGAAAAAAAACTCAGAACACAACGATAAAGAAGGGAGATTTAGCATGGTACTTGGTCGGCTAGAGGGAGAAGATATCACCCTGCTGAATGTACACTACTGTTCAAAAGTTTGGGGTCACTTGGAAATTTCCTTATTTTTAACGAAAAGCACTTTTTTTCAATGAAGATAACTTTAAACTAATCAGAAATACACTCTATACATTGCTAATGTGGTAAAAGACTATTCTACCTGCAAATGTCTGGTTTTTGGTGCAATATCTACATAGGTGTATAGAGGCCCATTTCCAGCAACTATCACTCCAGTGTTCTAATGGTACAATGTGTTTGCTCATTGCATCAGAAGGCTAATGGATGATTAGAAAACCCTTGTGCAATCATGTTAGGTCTGCAATGCTGTAATTGCTGCAAATGGAGGATTCTTTGACGAAAGCAAAGTTTGAAGGAAAAAATTATTATTTCAAATACAAATCATTATTTCTAACCTTGTCAGTGTCTTGACTATATTTTCTATTCATTTTACAACTCATGGTGGTAAATAAGTGTGTTTCATGGAAAACACAAAATAATTGTCTGGGTGACCCCAAACTTTTGAACGGTAGTGTATATGCACCTCCAGGGGTCAGCTGGAAATTTTATAAAAATGTATTTGACCTGATCATAACTAAAGCCCAAGGTTTAGTGATATGTGGTGGAGACTTCAATCTAAGACTGAATCCATACTGGGATGCATCAGGTAATTCTCCACATCAAAATAACACTCAAAGTAGAAAAACTAGGATGCTACTAAATGAAATGGGAATCTGTGACGTGTGGAGGGAATTCAACCCCAGCGTAAAAGATTATACATTTTACTCAGCACCACATTCATCATATTCAAGGATTGACTTTTTTATGTTTAATAGAGACATTGGAAGAGTAAATACATGTAAAATAGGACTAATGGATCTCTCTGACCACAGTCCAATCTATATGGACTTAAGTATCCAAAAATACACAAATAATACATTTTCTTGGAGGTTAAATTCAAATGTGCTGAAAGGACCGCTGAAAGATGAATTGGAATTAGATATTCTCAGATATTTGGAAGAAAATGATAATGGGGAAGTGTCCCCTTTAATACTGTGGGACGCATGCAGAGCTGTAATAAGGGGAAAGATTATTGCAAAACTGGCACTCCAAAAGAAATTGAGACAAGAAAAACTAATTACATTAGAGTCAGAACTTAAGAAACTAGAAAAAGAGCACAAAGACAACACTCATTCTAATGACTCCCTCAAAATTAAGGAAATAAAAAAACAATAAACAAGATCTACACAACAGAAATCCAGAAGAAACTTACATTTCTGAAACAAAAATATTATGAAACAGGTAGCAAATCGGCAAAATTACTAGCCTATAAATTGAGGAAACAACAAACAGAGAGAGCAATCTACAAAATCAGAGACCCAGTATCAAAAGAAATAAAAATTAGAATTCAGGAAATTCATAAAAGCTTCGAGAATTACTACAGGAACTTGTACTCCCTCAAAAAACACAAAGACACATCCGAAGCCTTCCTAAACACATTAAATCTTCCCCAGCTTACTGAGTCACAAAATAAAAAACTATTGGCAGAAATACAACGTAAAGAATTAGAAAAAGCAATTATGAAACTTAAAGCTAACAAATCCCCAGGATCCGATGGTTATACAGCAGAGTGGTACAAAACTTTTAAACAACTGTCTCCTCTCCTCCTGAAAACATTTAACTATGTCCTCCACACAGGGGAAATTCCCCCCTCCTGGAGAGAAGGGGTCATTGCAGTCATACCTAAACCTGAAAAGGATAAACTAGACTGCTCCATCTACAGACCAATCAGTGTGTTAAATCAGGACTATAAACTTTTTACCGCTATCCTTGCCAAAAGGTTAGAAAATATACTGACAGACTTAATTCATTTAGACCAAACGGGTTTTATAAGACAAAGACAGACACAAGATAACATTAGACGCACTTTACACATAATTCATCATATTCAATTCAATTCAATTCAACTTTATTTATATAGCGCCATTTCACAACAACAGTCATCTCATAGCACTATCAACTGTAGGGGGGACCCCCATAAAAAAAAATATATAATATATAATTTAAATGCAGCCATACTGGGATTATTAGATGCTGAAAAAGCATTTGATTCGGTTGACTGGTCTTTCCTATATAGAATCTTGTCCAGTTTCAATTTTCATAACAACTTCATTAGAACTATCCAGCCATTATATAAAAAACCAACAGCTAAAATAAGGATTAATGGTAAATTATCATCATCTTTTGAACTGGAGAGAGGATGTCGTCAGGGCTGCCCCTTGTCTCCACTGCTCTTTGCAATCTTCATAGAACCTCTGAGCCAATGGATAAGACAGAATCAAAAAATTCAAGGTATTATTACACTTGGTCAGAAGGAACATAAAATAGCACTCTTTGCTGGTGACATTTTAATATACCTGGAGCAGCCGGACACCTCTTTTCCAGAACTAATCTCAGTTTTTTCAGAGTATGGAGAGTTATCGGGGTACGAATTGAACATGCATAAAACCCAAATTTTAACATTCAATTATAACCCAAATCAATATTTACTAAGCAAATTCAAAACTAACTGGGAGATGGAATCTGTGAAATATCTGGGGGTCAATATCCCGAAACAACTCAACAAAATTATAACACTGAACTATGATCCACTGATGGCAAAAATAAAATCTGATCTAGCAAGATGGAATATGATACCATTCTTGGGTACTGCACAAAGAATTGAAGCAGTCAAAGTGAATATACTTCCACGTCTTCTATACCTTTTCCAAACAATACTGGTAGAACCTCCCAAAAAAAAACATGGCAAGAACTGGACAGAAGGATCTCATGATTCATATGGCAGGGCAAGAGACCAAGAATCAGGTATAGAACCCTACAGCTAAACAAAGACAAAGGTGGGCTTGTGCTGCCAAATATTAGGGACTGTTTTAAAGCCGCGCAAATTAAAACTTTAGTAGAGATATGTAACCCATTCTACACTGCACAATGGAAGGAGACAGAATGCCAAATAACAAGTGGCATTCCCTTACAGGCGATAACAGGGAATAATGCCTTACCTAAACATTTGAATAACACTAACCCGTGGATAGAGACCCCGCTAAAAATTTGGTTTAAGATTGTCAGAGAGAATCAAACTAAAGAACCCTATCGATTATTGCAATGGATTTCCTATGATCAGGATTTTACTCCTAATTAAACAGACACTAGATTTAAAAAGTGGAAAGAGAACGGACTGATAAAATATTACGGTTTTTTTTAAAGGGCAAACTTTAAAAAGTTTTGAAGATTTGAAAAAACAAGGTCTAATAAATCAAGACCTTTACAGGTTCTTTCAGCTTAGACACCACATAAACAAAATACTTAAAAAAGGAGGATTTGGAAAGGGCCCAGTCAGGTGTTCTGAAGGTCTTCTTAATGGCATATAAAGGGATCCCAGGGATCAGATACATTTCTAAAATATACCAAGGTCTTCAAGACTTAAAAGGAGACAACACATCATATATAAAAGAGAAATGGGAAAAAGAGGGGAATTTCACTTTACAATTGGAAATATGGGAAAAACTAAACAAACAACAGTGGAAAGGTACCTCATCCGTGCTGTGGAGAGAATTTGGATGGAAAAATTTGGTAAGATTTTTCAGAACACCTGCACAAAACACATTTACTCGTAAAGGGTTGAATTGCTGGCGCTTGTGTGGTGAAAAGACTGCAAATCATTTTCATGTGTTTTGGTCATGCCCAGTTATCCACCAATATTAGACCAATGTAGAGACAATATTGGGGAAAATATTCAAAGTAACAGTTCCCTTTTCTTTTGTAACTTTGTATTTGGGTTTACTACTGGAATCACTGGAAAGATGAGAAGAAAAATACTTATTCATTGTTTTAATACTGGCAAGTAAAAAAGCACTAACAAAAAAATGGATGTCGAGAGACTGTCCTGCACCTGAAGATTGGATTAACATAATTCAGGACATTTATTTGATGGAAAAGTTGACATTTGCACTGAGACAGGACATGGATGGGTTCTTGAACTTTTGGCAACCCTAGAACACATATGTGTCTTCCATCAGATCTAATCTTTGACGAACACCATTTCAATAATGGCACCTCTCTTTGTTTCAACTCTGCTCAGATACTCTTATTTTTTTTTTTGCTCTTTTGTTTTGTTTTTCTTTTTTCTTGTTTTGTTTTTTGTTTTTTTTTGTTCTTTTTTAATTTCTCTTTTTCTTTCACTTAAAAAAAGGGTGTTGTAAGAATTATTTTTCCAATGTTGTCAAAAAACAAAAAAAAGGGAATATGTGATGAAAAAGTAAACAATGCAATGCTGTAATGACATGTATTCCCTTTACAAAAACTTAAAAAAAGGGTGTTGTAATAATTTTTTTTTCAATCTTGTCAAAAAACAAAAAAAGGGAATATGTGATGAAAAAGTAAACAATGCAATGCTGTAATGACATGTATTCCCTTTACAAAAACTTAAAAAAAGGGTGTTGTAATAATTTTTTTTTCAATCTTGTCAAAAAACAAAAAAAGGGAATATGTGATGAAAATGTAAACAATGCAATGCTGTAATGACATGTATACCCTTTATAAAAACTTTTAAAAAAAAAAAGTCGACAACAGAAAATTTCTAGTTAAGGATACAAAGGCACCCACTTCAAAATTTGAGTAATGACTTCAATCTTGAAGGTTTGAGGTTTTTCTCCAATATTTATTACAATTTTCTTATAGTTTTCTAACTAACTAACTAACTAACCTGCACTTATATAGCGCTTTTCTAGTCACAAAGACCACTCAAAGCGCTTTCACTAGTACTAACCCTCTATTCTAAGGGCCTATAGGAAACAGATATCTAGGGACAATTTAGAACAACCAATTAATCTAACATGCATGTCTTTGGATTGTGGGAGGAAACCGGAGCCCCAGCACAGGGAGAACATGCAAACTCCACACAGAAAGGTTCCAACCCCTGCCAGCCTGGGGATTCGAACCAGGAACCTTCTAGCTGTCTACTTTTCTCTGTAAATTTATCTAAATTTGCAACCATTTTCCTCAAATTTGTAATTTTCTCTTGTAAAATTATGACTTTTCTTGTACATTTGAGACTATTATAAATTTGTGGATTATTAAAAAAAAAAATCTTCAGGTACATTTGGAATAGATGAAAAAAGTGCAGTTTATCATGGTCTGACTGTGGGTAATTAAAGCAATTAATCATGGTTAGATGGTTTAATACAGTAGTTGAGCAACTCTAATGTTTTACATCACTTCTTTTGTTCTGTTAATTTGTAATCTTATTTTGAATTGAAATATCTATGTTAAGAAACATTTTCACCTTCTAAAGGTGAACTTAAAGGGTACCTGTAGTGAATTTTAATCAAAAGCTATTTCAAAGGATCAAATATGATACTAGTGGTTCCGTCCGATAATTTTGATTATGATTCCTTCTCAAATATGCATGAGTTTCAAGTCACTGCTCTGTCAGTCAGTCATGGTCAGGGACATCTTGTCTCCTCCACTGGCTGTTTCAGCACCAGTAATGATGCACAGTCGTTGCTTTGTGCAGTTGACTGGGCTGCAGTATCGTAGTCAACAAAATTTTAACATCAGAATTTTATGTAATTTTTTACAACCATGTGCAAGCAAGTCTACCTGCATATAATTTAATGAAATAAAATTCTAGTATATCAAGATTTTTTCAACGTGTTCTGAAGTTACTTGACTGGGAACTTGCCTGTTCGTCAGGTCCCCTTCAGGCGCTGGTCCCCAGAGGCATCTGCGGATCATGCCGTCAATGAAGGCCATTTCCAAAGACGGTTTGTGCAGTATATATTCGTGCAGATTTTGCGCTGTTTTCAACTCGGATCTCAACCTACTGAGCATCTGCTGAACACGTTTACTCATCCGTGGTAAAGCCAGAATCAACAAGTGTACGTCACTTCCGGCCAGCAATGGCTACTCCCCACTGGTTTTGGCTCAGCGGTTTTCATGGTATAAAATTATTCAGTATACTGACTCTAGAGGGTTTTTTTTTTTTTCCACAATATCTTTATTGAACCTTTTTTTTTTTTTTTTAACAAACATGATACAAACAATCAAACACTAACACTAAAGTACTACAAAAAAAAAAAGATGCACTAAAAACACCAACAACCACCAACAAAATCAAGTCTTCAACAATGCTCCTCTGTTTAGTCTAGACAATCCAATACATAAGTATACATATTATGTTCACCAGTTTGGAATTTACAAGGTCCACACACATCATTCACCTTCTTCTTCAAGAGTTATGTTTAAATTTTTTACATAATCAATAAAAGGTCTCCATATATTCTCAAACACAATTTCCTTTGATTTTAGTATATATGTTATTCTTTCTAATGGAAGGTTTGTTAACATCTGTCTTAACCACTGAGTCACATCTGGTCTATGAGTCTTTTTCCATAATAGTGCAATACATTTTTTGGCATTAAGCAAACTGAGGTCTATGAATGTTCTTTCACTTTTATTAAAATTATGCTTTTCTGGGTACAGACCCAACAAAAACAGTTTAGGATTCAATATGATTTGTTTTGAGATTATTTTTTCAATTGTTACCCTCACCTCTTCCCAAAACATTCTTATTAATCTACATTCCCATAAACAATGAAATAGGGTTCCTTTACTTTCCATGCATTTTGTGCATGTATCTGGTATATTTTTGTTATATCTATTTAACTCCTCCGGTGTAACATACATCCGCATTAACCATTTGAAATGTATCAATTTAAGGCGTGCATTTATTGATTTGGTTTGAGCTTCTGTACAAGCCAATTCCCATTGTTCCTCTGAAATTTCAATTTGCAGATCTTCTTTCCAGTAGTTTAATCTTTTCAGTGAATTTTCACTTGAAGATAGTGTCAATGAGTTATAAAACTCTGAAATAATACCCTTTCTTTTACTATCTTTCATCATCATTTTTTCCAAGGATGAATAAATAGGTCGAGTGAGAGCTTTATTTTGATTTGATCGAATAAAGTTTCTAAGTTGAAGATATTTAAAAAAATGTGTTCTATTGAGATTAAATTTGATCCTCAGCTCTTCAAAAGACATTATGTTGTCTGCACATGGCAAATATAAATCCTGAATCTTTTGTATCCCTTTTAAATTCCATACTTTAAATACAGCGTCCGCTCTCCCTGGTTTAAAATATTGATTACCCCATATTGGACTAAATTGTGACAATAACTGTGGTTCTTTTAAATAGTTTTTAGCTTCACACCATATTTTGATCATATGCTTTACAAATGGATTTTTAACTTGTTTTTGTAATTTTTTTGCCGAATCTGAGTATATGAATATGGGAAGAGGTAAAGGTAAATTGTATGATTCCATTTCAGTCCAGTGAGGGAGATCATTTGATGAAAAATAATATGTCATAGACCTCAGTTGTGCCGACCAATAATACAACATAAAATTTGGACATTTCAGACCTCCACGATCAAATGGTAAATATAATAAAGACAAACGTAATCTAGCCCTCCTGTTGTTCCATATAAATTCCACTAACTTTTTTTTTATTCTTGAGAATAGATCTAAAGGTGGTGATAAGGGAATGTATTGAAATAAATAAAGTATTTTAGGTAAAATATTACTTTTAAGTATATTGATTCTCCCGATCATCGACATTGGTAGTGACATCCATCTCTGAGTTAACTCACTGATATCTGACATTAAGGCTTCATAGTTGACACTGGCGACTGATTCTAGCTTAGGCATAATTTGGATTCCTAAATATTTAAACTGATTTACAACATTGAATTGATTTACCTCAGGGGCTGAGTAATTTCTCTGGGTCTCATTTAGCATTAATATTGAAGATTTAGTTTTATTTATTTTATATCCTGATATTTCCCCAAAATTCTTTATTAAATTCAACAAGGTTGGAATTGATTTTTTTAGATTCGACATAAACAAAATTATATCATCGGTGTACAGGGAGATTTTATGTTCTGTTGGTCCAACTTTAATTCCATATATTTGTGAATGTAAACGTATCGCTATCGCTAAAGGTTCAATTGCCATAGTAAACAGTAAAGGTGAAAGTGGACAGCCTTGTCGACATCCTCTATTGATTTTTATTGGTTTTGAAATATTGTTATTTGTTAGGATTTCTGCTGTAGCATTATTGTATATTATTTGAACCCATTTTATGAAATTATTTCCAAGTCCAAACCTTTGTAGGACTTCAAAAAGAAAGGGCCATTCAACTCTATCAAAGGCCTTTTCGGCGTCCAATGATAGGAGAGCTGTATCCGGTGCTTCTTTATTAAAATAAATAATATTAAATAGTCTTCTTACATTATGGAAGCCTTGTCTACCCTTTATAAAGCCATTCTGATCTCGATTAATAATATTTGGTAAAATTTCTTGTATTCGTCTTGCTAAAATTTTACAGATTATCTTAAGGTCAGCGTTTAATAGGCTTATTGGTCTCATATTTTCACATTTATTAGAGGGCTTACCTGGTTTTGGCAGCAGTATAATTAAGGCATTATTTATGTATGATGGTAAATTATTATTTTGAAATGCTTCTAAAACCATTTCCAAAAAAGGTTTTATTAATTTATTCTTAAATTTTTTATAAAGGTCAACTGGAAGACCATCTGGTCCTGCACTTTTTCCTGATTTCATATTATCAATGGCTAGCCCAACTTCTTCTTGACTAATTTTAGACTCCAATATCTCCCTGTTTTCATTTGGAATACACGGTATAGATAGTTCGTTCAAAAACCCATTTAGTTTTGTTAAATCAGGTTCATTTTTGGTATCATATAATTTTTCATAGTAATCTCTAAAGGCTCTATTAATTTCTAAAGGATCTATAACTACCTGTCCGTTACTTATAATACTGGTAATTGGTGTTTTAATTTCCAATTGTTTAATCTGCCATGCTAATAATTTTCCTGATTTTTCACCTTGTTCATAAAAAGATTGTTTCAATCTTAGAAGACTCGAGGCAGCTCTATTCGCTGATTTTTTGTCGTATTCAGCTCTCAAAATCAGTAATTCATTCTCCAACCTTGGGTCACTTCCTGCATACACTTTTTCCTGAAGATTTTTTATTTTATGTTCCAATTTAGCTCTCTCCTCTCGAGTCTTCTTAGATTTTGATCCTGTATAACTAATAATATGTCCCCTAATAAAAGCTTTGAAAGCCTCCCACTTTACACATGCTGATGTTTGTGTAGTATTGATGTCAAAGAACTCGTCTATCTGTTTTTCTATATACTTGACAAATTCCTCATCCTGAAGCCATTTATGCTGAAATTGCCATCTACCTGATTCCTTTGTCAATTTTTTATCTACATATATTAGACAACAGGGTGCATGATCAGAGATCACGATGTTATCATAAAAGCAGTTTTGAATCTTGGACCTTAATTCTGTGGAAATCAAAAAATAATCAATACGTGAGAATGTCTTGTAGGTACTGGAATAACAAGAATAGGCTTTAACTTGTGGTTTCATTTCTCTCCATATATCTAACAATCTCAATTCTTTCATAAAATGATTAATAGTCATCCTACATCCAATGTGCGTACAATCCAGTCCTGTTGATCTATCCACACCTGGATTCAATGTACAATTAAAATCCCCTGCTATTATATGTTGCCCTGTAAGTGATGATAAGATGAGAAATAAATTAGCAAAGAACTTCTGATCATCTATATTGGGACCATATAAGTTCACAAGATTTATATTTTCTAATAGCAAAGAACCTTGAATGATTACATATCTTCCAAATTTGTCTCCAATTACATTTTTCACTTGAAAAGGAACTGATTTATGTATGAGAGTCATAACTCCCCTGGCTCGGGATGAAAATGAAGAGGTGAATACACTTCCCTGCCATCTACTCCTAATTCTTTTAACATCCTCCTCTATCAGATGAGTTTCTTGTAAAAACACAATTCTTGAACCCATGTCCTTTATTTTATTCATAACTTGTTTAAGTTTTTTTAAATTTTGTAGACCTCTGCAATTCCATGAAGTTAAATTAAGATTAACACTTTGGTCCATGATCAATAGAGAGTTTGGGATTACCTTGCAGTGTAAACATGCTCATACAGAGAAGCAAAAACATGAGTGGTTGAACATTCATCCTACAAGCTACACACAAACAAATTTCCCCTTCCCACACTTGTGGCAAACCCCCCAAAATCAAAAGAAAAATTCTGTCTCCCGATATAGCCATCGACCGTTCCACACCCACGGGGAACAGCCTAAGCCACTCCTTCTTCATCCTCCCAATCACCCTAACTCTACTGCTTTTAATGACGTAACATTAACTCTCCTGTGTAGTTTTCCAACTTAACTCCAAAATTTTTAACAACTTTGTACATCATAGTTTTGTTTTTTTTTTGTTTGTTTTGTTTTTGTTTTGTTTTTTTAATATATAATACAATCTATATTTTGTAAACTTACTATTTACTTCAAGTCAGTCAGATGCCTGTGCAAATGCTTAATTATTCTACCTTATATTTTGTTCATGCTTAGCTTCCACCAGTCTCTTCTTCTTCTTTGATCTTCTTGATGAACTCCTGCGCCTCCTCTGGGGTCTTGAAGATGTGGGTTCTGCCCTCATACGTGGTCAGCAGTCTCGTAGGATAGATCACACCATGACGAATCCCAAGGTTGCGCAGCTCCTTACGTATGGGATCAAACTGCTTCCTCAATTGTTGGATTCCTGTGGCCAAATCTGGGTAGAACCGCACCTGCTGGTCCTGGTGTTTAATCTCTCCTTTAGCACGTGCAGCGTTGAAGATCTTCATCCTGTCTCTGTTGCTAAGAAACTTCATAATTAAGGTCCTCGGCGGTCCCTTATCTCTCCGTGGGCCAATACGATGTGCTTTTTCCAGAACCACTGCTGATTGCAACTCCTCGCTGCCCAGCACCTCCGGAATCCACTTTTCCAGAAAGGAACATACGTCCCGACCTTCTGATTCCTCTGGAAGACCCACCAGCCTCAAATTATTCTGTCTCGACCGAGATTCCAAATCCAAAATATTATCTTCCAGAGATTTATTTTTTTTTTCCAAAGTGCGCACCTTTAATTGAAGACGGGTGACGTCATCTTCAGCACTAGCGAGACGGAGCTCCATCTGCGCCGTTCGTTCTACACAGTCACCCAATTCCTTTCTTATTCCTTCCAACGCTGTCATAATCCCATCAAATCTAGAGGAAAAGTCCGCTCTCATTGAACTCATGGCAGCCATCAGCGCATCTGCGCCATTCCCCGCAGAAATCGCACCGCCGCCAGCCTCCTCCGCCATATATGGAGCCTTGTTTGCTGCGTCACAGACCTGAAAGTCCGTTAATTTGGACTGTTTCGGCGGCTCGCTTTTTCCTTTTCCTGGTTTGCCAGCCTTAGGCTTCGCCGACATATCCTCGCTCAAATGCTGGGATACGTTCTGTCCCAAATGAGAGAGTTATTTGCCGATTTTTTTCTCCAGGAGCAGAGCAGAGCGAGACACGTCCGTCCTACGTGGCAGCCATAACCGGACCTCTAGGGGGTTATTTTTACTGAATAAATGCATTTTTGGTTTATAAGTTATACCTAAAGCACGATTAATGTTGTTATAATGACCAGTTCTGGTTTCCTTTAAACAAACCCAACCCTTCCACTAGAAGATGACTCCAACTGCTGCACAACACTGCTTAGTGTGTCATATGCAAGAAGAAGAAGATTCATAAATTAACTTTTTATTGTATGATTTGGATGACACATTGTTTCTTCACTCTGCTGGAGTGTCCTTGAGCAAGCACATTCAGTCATGCTAAATCATTTGCTCATGTACATTATGCTTTTCCCCTTCTTGTAGTAAGCAAATGTCTCCCCTGAGAATCAGTAAAGATACTACAGTATACCTTGTACTTTATTGCGTATATGCAGCAGGGCATGGTGGTGATGTTCCCAAACATCAGTTCACAAACTGGCCTCTTTAGTCGACATCAAAACACAACCTGAAATTTATCAGCTCTCACTCTGACCCCTGCGTGATACTGGGGTAAAATCTTTATCTCACTGTAAACATCTCGTCTTCTCACAGTAAATGAACATCAGCAAAAGGAGACTTGGCTACACTCAACTATACACATGCAGCAAATGTCTTCCATGTCTTAGAGACTATTAAGCCAGTCTTTGTTTCTTGTTGGGGCATCATCATCTCCACAAGTTTCCTGATTAGATGCACCCATCCTCTAATAACTACATAAAGCTTTGGCTTTGACATTTTTTAGTGAACCTTATTATATTTTATGTCAACAGTTTTGTGCAAGAGGCGAGCCTCTAGAGGCATAGCTAAATGTGTGTCGCATTATGCACCTTGAAAGAGGCAGCAGGACCAGTGGCAGCCTTAGAAGCCCATGTGCACACTGGAATGCCTAAATGAGCCCCGTCTGTATGTAACTTTACAGCAACTTTATGTGGATAATAAACAATAATCACCGCGGTCACATGGGGGAGAGTAAGTAACACTTCTGGAAAGCTTTTAGTTCTCATTGTGCCTCACTATTTGTGTGACATGTAGAACTGACTTGTTATTGTGCATCCTTCTGCCATTGTACTTTTGAATATGAGTGACATTGACAGCATTCTTGTCTTTGTTCTGCCTGTCATTGTTGCTTTATATTGTGTTTGTGCATGTACTCATGAGGCTGTCTTTGTACTCCTCTCTCTCTCTCTCTCTCTCTCTCTCTCTCTCTCTCTCTCTCTGTGTGCATGCGCGCGCCAAACAGAAAGAGTAACAAAGCCACTACTAACAAGTTAATAAACTCCAGCTGGGCTTTGTTGTGCTGGAGAGCACATTTTCTCTCGTTTAGCTCACGTATCTTTTCTTTAAGCTATAGCTAAACTCTGAACCTGAGGTTTTTTGGTTGTTTACTGGAGGGAGCATGCTTATGGTTTAACTCATTTTTTACAGTTAGATACTATTTTGAACAGGTGTATAGCTGTAGTAGATGCTATAAAAATATGCAAATGCAGTGTAACCAGTGTTGGTGTTTCACTCAAGGGTTATATTACGATTATTTGGTGTAGCGTTCTTGTTGGACCACAGACTTCTTCAGTTATGTAATTGTGAATCAAACTGTTTTACATAAAAGTTGAAATATCAATGTTTTCCATTGCCTTGACTGCATGTAGAGCAGTCATTCATTGTTGATGATTATCTGATTATCTGACCAGTGTGGTCATGTAGTCATGTCTTTTTCTGCCTCCAAACCAGTCATTAGCTGAAGACCATCTGACTATTAGCAGATTATTTTTTGCAGCCTGTGCACACACTCTGGAGATCAGAGTTGTGCTTTGTTTTTGTCATCCACATTTTATATCAGAGATGATAAATATTGAAAACACATTCAGTGAAAAAGCAATGCTTTGTTTTCTTTGTTACATTTACCTTCTGGTTGTGTGGATTTTATACTCCACACTTACTTTTATACTCTTGGCTGCACAACTAAAGGGTTTTAGTTTTCAGCAAAATAAATATCTTATTAAATGTTGTATATATTATTCTTGTATAATGTGTTAATGTTTCAGAACTAAATAGTCCAAAGTGGGGTGAACAGTTTGCACACAATTTTAATCATGTCTTTCTACTAAAAAATATGAGGTGTAAATTTAATCTCAACTAGAAAAGCACTCATAGAGCACATACCTCCTCCAAGGCACCTTCTGTCCCTCATAGATCACCTCCAAAATGTAATGGGTTTGTGTGTAGGCCTAGAGCCGCCTCAAGTGAAAATTTCATCCAAATCCATCCAGTTGTTTTGGAGTATTGTTGCTAACACTCTTGTGAGAAGATAAAAGCCTTGGCAGAGGTATGCATTCACAGATCATCACCAAAATGTAATGAGTTCATCTCTAAGCCAAAAACCACCTCTGGTGAAAATTTCATCCAAATCCATCGAGTAGTTTTTGTGTAATCGTGTTGCACAAATAAAAACAAAGCCCTTGGTGAAGGTATGCATTCTCAGATCATCACCAAAATCTAGTCATCTGTTCCCCATTCCATTACACACCTTTCCTGAAAATTTCATCAAAATCCATGTATAACTTTTTGAGTAATGTTGCTAACAGGTAGACAAGCCAACCAACCAACAAACCAGCACCAGCAAAAGCAATACCTCCTTGGGGGAGGTAATAATAGAATCATAATTCATTCTCTACACCCCTTTGCTTCCCTGTGAATGTAAAGGGTCACTGATAGCACTTTTTTCCACTTTTTAACAGGTCACGCATCTCAATGGATTGCTTGTGATGTGATTTGTTAAAATTTTCTTTAATTGTTGTAGCAAATTTGTTTATTTTTACAGTTTTTGGTTTCAGTGCTTGTCCCCTTAAAATCTCTGAGCTCCATCCTTCTTCTTACGCCACTATTACTAAAATTAAATGCCCATAGCTGCCTAGCTGGTTAACAGCGATTGACTAAGACTGCCTAGCACGCTAGTTCTAACAATTCAATGTAGCATCACAGCGAAAATATAACAAAATAAGCCAGAATGACTTGAGATATATTATCGATTGTGGATTAGTGAACCAGGTGGAAATGTGGATGGCTATTGAGGTGACAGAAATCTAAAAAAAAAAAAAACAACAAGATGCTGATGCCTTGGTGTCTGTGGCTTGGTAGCATGGTGGGGCTGTAAAAAATTCACACTACCACTTCTAGTGGCCCAGCATAGTTATTACATTACCTTTTTTCACAGCTGCATTGATGGTAAAGGTGAGTTAAATTTGTGTTTATTTTGAAAACAAAGCCCTATGTAGACATTGTGGGAAATTAAAAGTTGAGAAAATATGGCAATACAATATTTAAAAATTTAAAGATTAAAAGATTTTATTTGTCAATACTACTATACATACAGGACATACAGGAGAATTGAAATGGTGTTTCTCTCTCTCTTCAGTGGTGTGCACAATATAAAAAAAAGAAAAAGGAATAAGGCTGGGAAAACAACAATAGCAGTCTTTGTACAGTAATGCTACCCGTAGCGCAAATAGCGACAAAAGATAAACCCAGACATCCCGTAGTTCAAATAAAGATAAACGATGAAATCCTATGTACAGAAAAGTAGAGGAGTAATACTCATAGTTGCAAGTTTGATGCGGTAGTGTAGGTGCAGACAGTGACAGATTGGACCGCACATGATCAATATTGCAATAACAGACAGCAGCAGATATGGCATTTGTGCAAATGGTTGCAGTAAAGTGCAGAGACATACAGCAGTAGATGCATTACTGCTGGTGTGCCAGGCTTTCTGTGCCAACAGCTGAGATAGTTATTGTGCAGGTGAGTGTGTTATGGTCTGGGGAGGGGGGAGGAAGTGGACAGAGTTCAGGGTCCTGATGGCCTGATGAACAAAGCTGTTAAGCAGTCTTGTGGAGCGGACCCAGAGGCTCCGGTACCTTTTCCCCGAGGGAAGGGGGCTTAAGAGGGAGTGTGAAGGGTGGGAGGTGTCACCTGCAATGTTGATGGCTCTGCGGGTGAGGTAGATGTCCGAGGGGGGGAGCAGAGGGGCACCGATGATTTTGCTGGCAGCTTTCACTGTGTGTCATAGTGTCTTCCGGCAGGAGGCAGTGCAGCTTCCATACCACACCATGATGCAGCTGGTGAGGATGCTCTCAACAGTGCCCCAGTAGAATGAGCACATGATGGGTGGTGGGACTCGTGCTTTCCTCAGTTTGCGGAGGAAATGGAGGCGAGTTTGAGCCTTCTTGGCTAGTGATGTGGTGTTGTTGGACCAGGAGAGGTCCTCAGAGATGTGCACCCCCAGGAACTTGGTGCTGCTCACCCTCTCCACAGCTGCACCATCGATGATCACGGGGGGGGGGGGGGGTGCTGTGTGTCCCCTCCTGAAGTCGACCACAATCTCCTTGGTAAAATAACATGTCATGTTTCTCCTCAGCTTAATAAATTGCTTGGTTTAGTGAGTGAATCATTTTAAAGTGAGTGAATGAAGCATGTCACACCGTGGTGTTTTTGTATTACTGACATTAGTATTAAGACTTAAAAAATCAGCTGAATTTTAGAGAAAACTATTTAACAGGTTAACTTAATGGTAAAAAGCAGTCCCCATACGGGAAAAAAATCAGACATTGAGAAAAAAGTGACATAACTTTAGCTTTAAGAATCAAATATTGCAGTTGTAGGAGTTATTAGTGTTTTAATATTGAAATCGTTACATAATTTAAGGCCAAAACTTACTTTGGAGCTCTTTTTTTCTGCATTCAGCTCTCCACTGTGGTCCACTGCAGTGGTCCGTGGGTCTGCCATGTTTTTGAGGCAAGGAATGTTGGGAATTGTAGTTTTTTTTTGTTTGTTTGTTTGTTTTTTAGCAATGAACCAAAAACTCCAAGAAGAAAATACATTGTCCTTCCTCTGCAAAACTAAACAGCAAAACCAGTGTCAAAACAATCGATGTAATGAATAAATGGTGTAGTTGGTGAATACGTGTTTTTTTTTTTCCAGTAACCGCTATTTTATAACCGTTATTTATCTCTCAGCTACAGATTGACTGTGACAGGAAGTCATCCATGTGCTGTAAAAAGTCACATTGCCACCTCTAGTGGTCTGGTATAGTTATTACAATACCTTCTTCCCGGTTTCATTGACAGTAAAGGTGAGTTAAATTTATGTTTATTTCGAAAACAAAGCCTTATGTCAAAATTCTGGCAAATTAAAAGTTGAGAAAATATGACCATGTAATGATACAAGCCATTAGTTGCACTTGATTTTAACCGGGCGAGCTGAAACAGACAGGCAGATGGACAGATACAACCAATCAACCACACACACACACACACACACAGACATATTGACTGATTACTGTATGCCTCCGTTTTCACTGAGGCATAAAAATCAACAACAGTCTAAACCAGGCTTGGTGCAAGCTTCCTAGTAGGCTGGGCAAGTTGACCTTAAATTAGCTTCAGGTCTGTTTTCCTTTTTTTTCCCCCTTTTCCTCTTCCTTTCTTCTCCCTTATAATTCACTGACCAGGCTTGTAATTAAGCAATATTACACAGCACGCCTGTTGTCATTTGACACAAACATTGTCAAGTACAAAAGTCAGTGTGTTTGCATATCATGCTGGTCACGTGGCTCGCGACAGTGGCCTTAGCTTGTCCACTATGGTCGTCAATCCTGGCAGAAAAAAACTGTTGAGATGATGCAGATCGCCATCAGAGGCTAACAGCATCTTAGCTTTGGGCATCTATGCATTAGTATCCATGCACTTTTCTTGTTTTTTTCTTGGCATTTTCAGTTGAAATAAGGAGTCAATCTTTACATACTATGTGGACAGAGACTACATTTCATTACAAGCTGTTTCACTTTTTTCAGCTGCTTTTGAAGCAGCATAAGTGCACTGCTTCTGGTGTGTGGAAGTACTTAAAACGGTCTTAAGGGGGAAGTACATAGAAAGTGCTCTATACACCCGCACACAAGGAGAGGGAGAGAACCAAAATGAACAAGATTAGGCCGGTTGGCCCCCCTGAAATTCAATTTTCGGTTCTATTTGATTAATTGCCCAGCCCTACTTCTTAGTGCCATTGTTACCTGAAAAGCTGAAGCCTCTGGCTTCTGTCCATCTACATGACAGACAGCTAGACTGGCTATTAATAGTGCAACGGGCG
This sequence comes from Pholidichthys leucotaenia, assembly GCA_020510985.1. Taxonomy (NCBI): domain Eukaryota; kingdom Metazoa; phylum Chordata; class Actinopteri; order Cichliformes; family Pholidichthyidae; genus Pholidichthys; species Pholidichthys leucotaenia. The sequence goes on along the minus strand of CM035837.1, from coordinate 255,806,234 downwards.
GGTATCAAGGACAGCACGAGGCTAATACCATTTTATGACTCCCGAAGTGAACCTGAAAGAGTTAAAATGGCTTATCGGAGAGGAAAATGGTATGAAGGCTGTTTTTTTGTTTTTTTTTTAAGAGAAGTGAGGATTTTGATATTTTTTGATAATCATGTGATCAGTAGATGGATTTCAGAAGGTTAAAACCTCCAAAAACAAATTTTCAGTCAGTGACCCTCTTTAATCTGTAAAATTAAACTTTGTTTTATTAAGTTCATGTGAGAGTATCATCCATCCATCCATCTTCTACCACTTTTCCAGAGGTCCAGGTCGTGGAGGCAGCATTTCAAGCAGAGAAGCCCAGACTTCCCTCTCCCAGCCACCTGCTCCAGCTCTTCAGAGAGGATACCAAGGCGTTTCCAGACCAGCTGGGAGACGTAGTCTCTCCCACGAGTCCTGGGTCTGCCCCGGGGTCTCCTCCCAGAGGGACGTCTCCAAAACACCTCAAGTGGGAGGCGTCCAGGAGGCATCCTAATCAGATGCCCATACCACCTCAACTGGCTTTTTTTAATGTGGAGGAGCAGCGGTTCTACTCTGAGCCTGTCCCGGATGACTGAGCTCCTCACCCTATCTCTGAGGGTGAGTCCAGCAATCCTACAAAGAAAGCTCATTTCAGCCACTTGCATCTGCGATCTTTTGTTTGGTCATTACCAAAGCTCATGACCATAGGTGAGGGTAGGAACGTAGATTGACTGGTAAATCGAAAGCTTTGCCTTAGAGCTTAGCTCCTTTTTCACCACAACAGACCGGTACAACATCCGCATCACTGCAGAGGCTGCTCCGATCCGTCTGTCAATCTCTCGCTCCATTCTCCCCTCACTCGTGAATAAGACCCCAAGATACTTAAGCTCCTCCACATGGGGCAGGAGCCTGTCTCCAAACCGGAGAGGACAATCCACCTTTTTCCGGCTGAGGACCATGGACTCGGACTTGGAGGGACTGATTCTCATCCCAGCCGCTTCACACTCAGCGGCAAACCGTCCCAGTAAGACCTGTAGGTCATTGCTGGATAAAGCCAGCAGGACAACATCATCTGCAAACAACAGAGATGAGATCCTGTGGTCACCAAGCATGACACCCTCTGTTCCCTGGCTGCACCTAAAAATCTTGTCCATAAAAATTATGAACAGGATTGGTGGCAAAGGGCAGCCCTGGCGGAGTCCAACTCTCACTGGGAATGAGTCCATCTGAGTGTTGGCAATACGAACCAAACTCTCACAGCGGTCGTACAGAGACCAAATACCTTGTAACAACAAGCCCGATACCCCATACCCCCGAAGCACCCCCCACAAAAAACCACAAGGGACTCGGTCGAATGCCTTCTCCAAGTCCACAAAACACATGTAAACTGGTTGGGCAAACTCCCACAAACCCTCGAGGATTCTCGAGAGGGTAGAGAGCTGGTCCAATGTGCCATGGTCAGGACGAAAACACATTGCTCCTCCTGAATCCAAGGTTCGACCAATGGCCAGACTTTCCTCTCCAGTACCTTGGCATAGACCTTCCCAGGGAGGCTGAGGAGTATGGTCCCTCTAAAGTTGGAGCACACCCTCCGGCCCCCTTTTTTGAAGAGAGGAACCACCACCCCGGTTTGTCATGCCAAAGGCACTGCCCCCAACCTCCACGCAATGTTGCAGAGGCATGTCAACCATGACAGCCCTACAACATCCAGGGCCTTGAGGTACTTAGGGCGAATCTCGTCCACCCCCGAGACCCGGCCACCAAAGAGATTTTTAACCACCTTGGCAACCTCAGTCCCTGTGATAGGCGAGTCGTCCCCCTCGTCCACAAGCTCTGCTTCCTCTGTGAAAGGCGTGTCAGTGGGATCGAGGAGCTCCTCGAAGTATTCCTTCCACCGCCCGACGATATCCCCAGTCGAAGTCAGCAGTGCCCTATCCACACTATACACAGTGTGGACAGGGAGCTGCTTCCCCCTTTTGAGCCACCGGACAGTTTGCCAGAATCTCTTTGAGGCCGACCGAAAGTCTTGTTTCATGGCCTCACCAAACTTCTCCCATACCTGAGTTTTTGCTTCAGCAACCACCCGAGCTGCACTCTGCTTGGCCTGCCGGTACACCTCAGCTGCTTCAGGAGTCCCACAAGCCAATCAAGCTTGATCGGACTCAAGTTTGCTATTAGCCACCTGTCATTGCTTATATACATATGTTTCCAAAGTTTATCAGTCCGGTTTCTTTAGTCAAAAAGACTGCTAGCTGGGTAGTTAGGTAGTGACTGATGGGTATCTTCACTTTTGTTTGCATTCTTTTTGCCGTCTTCTTGTAAGTATCAGAAGAAGTAGAGAGTCAGAAGCATGCAATTTTATTGTGAGCCTTCAGTAGAAACTGTTTGCTGTGCAGTGTTAATCTAAACTCTGGAGTAGCCAGTTACAAAGGCGAGCTAATTTCTAGCTAGCTAGTGTCTAGGCTAACTCTAACGCTTAACATGAACCCAAAAACATAAGAGCAATTGCAGGTTGGGGAGCGTGTTTCTTTTCAAACAATGTCTCACTGTGGAAATTAAGGTACACAAAGAAGCCACCGACTGTTACTGTACTTAAAAATTAATAGAACACCACTGAAGTGGAGTGATTCTAATCTGGTGAAGCATCAGAGTGGGGTTATCAGAGAATGTAGTAATCCCTATTGTCCAATGAAATTGCTCGGCTGGAACTAACTGGTGTATAAGTAGAAATACAATTGCAGTCAAAATTATTCATCCCCATTTATTGACAAAATTTATTTTTTTAAGTGTTGGTAATAAACAGATTTCACAAGAACACTTTAAATAGTAAGTAAAACTAATATTACAGTCATTTTATCAAAATTCAACATTAAATCCTACTTTCAATGACTACTGAAATCTCAAAATTATTCAATCTCAAAATTATTCAATAATTATTCTCAAAATTATTCAATAAAATTCCTCATAAGAGCACACATTTGCAAGGTGTAGTCTCATGCAACCAATCAAGGGTTTCATTAGTTGTATCAGGTGTGCTTGAGATAGAAGACCTCACATACCTGGACTGTTGACAGTAATGTTTGATTGGATGTTAGAAATATGACTAAGTCAAGAGAATTGTCCACAAACTTCAGAGAAGAGATCATTGCCTTGCACAAACAAGGAAAAGGATACAAAAAGATAGCAAATGAATGTTCTTAGCAGCATAGTTCACAAATTTAAAGTTAAAGGAACAGTGGCTACACTACCTGGATGTGGCAGAAAGAGGAAGCTATCCATGGCTGCCATCAGAGTCTTGAGGAGGCAGGTGGTCAGAAACTCTCAAGAGACCTGCAGCAAGACTTGGTGGCAGCAGGCACTGAGGTTTCAGTTTCCACAGTAAGGCGCATACGAAACACTGAAGGACTCCATGCCCAAACTCCAAGATGTACACCACTACTGACCCAAAAGCACAAGAAAAGTCGGCTCCAATAAGCCAAAGAGGTTTTAGGATTCTGTTCTGTGGAGCGATGAAACAGTACTGGAACTTTTCAGACCTATGGCTCAGTGGTATGCCTGGAGGAGAAAGAATGAAGCATATGCTAAATAGAACATCTTGTCTACAGTGAAGCATGGCGGTGGCTCAGTGATGCTCTGGGACTGCTTCACTTCCTCTGACACTGGAAACCTGCAGCATGTCAAGTCAAAATTGAAGTCAAAGTCCAGGGTTTCCTCTGGTAACATTTCCACTTGGTGGGCCACCACCCTTGAATTTATGCCGCCACGCCAAGGAAATATAAATTTAAGGACAAAAAAATATAAAGGAATGATGCTCCGTAAGCGCACATGAACAAAGTACGTGACCGTCATCCACGCAGATTTGGAATCACCCCGGCCACCCGTGTGACCGTTCCAGTCTGCAGGCAGAGTGTCTCTCTAGCTTTGCTGTCCAAGAGAAGCATGAGCATGTTAAAGTACTTTAATCCTTTAACTGTCCCAGGCGCCGTATGGCGACAGAAACGGTTAAGGGGTAAACCTAGCCCCTAGTGGTCAAGAGTGGTAAATATTTTTTGTCAATAAAATAGTTCAGATTTCCAAGGCTATAACTTGAAAGCTGCAAGAGATAATGGCTTACTGTCAATTAGAAAGATGTAGAATATGATCCAAAGTTTCAGATAGGAATAAATTTACGCATCTAATTTGCATAATGTCACGGCAGCTATATAAATTACATAATTCAGTCAAAAGTGGACTTTGGACACATTTACACAAAGAATGGTTCAGTTTTTTTGACGCTGTTTTGTCTGCAGGGGTATTTTTCTATCTAATCTTCAAAGTATATGAACCAGAAAATCAATAAAATGTGAAAAAAACATATTTCTCTCTTACCTGTTGCCGGGGGGCTCGCATGCCCACGTGACCAGTCCGTTTTCGTCCATCGTGGTCGATGTTCAGGTTCAGGTTACTTTATTTGTACCCGTAGGTAGATTTGTTTTGCAGTTGGTGACATCCATATTTACAAGCCACAATTACATTCAACATAGACACAAACACAGGCACACATCTTACAAAGTAGGTAAATATAAAATATGTACAATATAATTTTTATAGCTTGTTCAACTCTTTGACAGCAGCAGGGACAAAGCTGTTTTTGTAGCGCTGGGTTCTACTTTTTGGGACAGCAAACCTCCATCTGGAGGGAAGAAGCTGAAAGTTGCAGTGCAAAGGGTGGGAGTCATCATTTAAAATCGAGTCGGCCATCCTCTGTACTTGTCTGGTGTACAGGGATGTCAGGCTCAGCTGTGACTCACCAAGCAAACGACTGGACCATCTGACTACCTGATCCAAGGATTTCCTCTGTTTCAGTTTTATCTGACCAAACCATGACATTAAAGAAAAGGATAAAACAGATTCAATAAAAGCCCGATAGAACATAGTCATTATGGTTCGGTCAATTTGGAAGCGTGCAAGTTTCCTCAAACAATGCAAATTTTGCTGACCCTTTTTGCACACCCTTTCACAGTTCACCTCAAAGTTCAATCCACTATCAGTAATCGTCCCAAGATATTTGTACGATTGTACACATTCGGTGGTCTGGCCTTTTAGTATGGTGACTTTGTGCCTGGGAGTTTTCCTCCTAAAGTCAATAATCATATCTTTCGTTTTTGTTGTATTCAGCTGCAGGTAGGAATCCTCACACCAGTGAACAAAGTCATCAACTACTGGGCCGTGGCCACTCTCACCATCCTGGAGGAGACTGACAATGACTGAGTCATCAGCATACTTTATAATGTGTCTGTTGTCATGTCTGCTCCGACACATGTTTGTGTACAGGATGAAGAGTTTTGAAGTTTTGAAGAGTTTTGAAGAGATGTTTTGCATTTGCTTGCTCATTTATACCGTGTACCACATCTACGAACTCTTTTGATTATCCCACTTGAATTTCGTTTGTATTACGTGGCTATTTTTACTGTTTGATGCATTTTTCCTGTGAGAATGCATGACGATCGTGGGCGCCGCCATCTTGGTGCTGGTAGCTCAGTTTTTCGCCCATCAGGTTCAGGTTACTTTATTTGTACCCGTAGGTAGATTTGTTTTGCAGTCAGGTAGCATCCATATTTACAAACCATAATTACATTCAACATGAACACAAGCACAGGCACACATGAAGCTGACTAAACATGATAAACGTGTTTATCGTGTTTATCATCGTGGTTGATGTTTTGCGTTTGATCGGTCATTTACACCATGTACCACATCTACAAACTCTTATGATTATCCCACGTGACTTTCGTTTGTATTACGCGGCTATTTTTTCCCGTTTGATGCAGTTTCAGTCAGAATTGCTGCCGCCATGACCGATCATGGCGGCATCCACATTGGTGTATAAGATAAGATAAGATAAGATAAGCCTTTATTAGTCCCACAACGGGGAAATTCCAGGATTGCAACAGCACAGGGATAGCAACACTCAGAGCAACAATCAAAAGGCAAGAAAAAAAACAAGCAAGCAAGAGCAGCTAATATACATATGTACATATTACTATAAAATATATATATACACACAGACACACAGTGCAGAGCATTGTAGCTGGATGGAATAAATATATGAATATATGAACACACAGTGCAGAGCATTGTAGCTAGATGGAATAAATATGTAAATATTGAGCTCAAAGCAGAAAAAGGAAGAAGAAGAATAAGGATTTCTTCTTCTTTGCTGTATTCCATGTCAGCCATGATTCTTTGGCACGTGTCTGCCACCTTCTGAACTGTCAGATCAATACAGATCAGTACAAATTCTCAGTATAGCCGGGGGGCATCAGTAAGTTGACGGGTGCAGTTGCTGCGCTGTGCCACTGGGGACGCGCAACCCGTCCATTTAATGTGGACAGTTAAAGGGTTAAACGCGGAAAAAAAGCAGAAGAGGTATGTAAGCAGTTGAGGCGTTTATCGTGGTTTTAACCCGCTGGTAATGGGAACAGTAATGAAGAGTTGCTTCCCAAACAGGTGTGATTAAGCTTCATATGCAGGCTTCATATGCAGGGAAAGGCAAGAGCGACTGATGAATCGCTGAGGATTGACTTCACCAGCCACTACAATATTAAATAATTTATGCTCGTTATGTACCTGGCAGGGCAGCACGAGGCAGCACAGCATCTCACCCTTGGCCAGGGGATCCTGGGTTCGATCCCAGCCCCTGACCAACAGTGAACTGTGTGGAGTTTGCATGTGCTCCCCGTGTCTTCGTGGGTTTACTCTGGGATTTCTCCAGTTTCCTCCCACATGCCAAAAACATGCAAGTTAGGTTAATTGGCATCAACTGGGGATTATAAATTGTCCTTAGGTATGACTGTGAGAGTGAATGGTTGTCTGTCTGTCTGTGTTGGCCCTGCGATGGACTGACGATCTGTCCAGGGTGTACCCTGCCTCTCACCCAAAGATACTGGGATAGGCTCCAGCCCCCCCCACCCCCCTGCAACCCAAAAAGGATTATGCGGTAGAAGATGGGTGGATGTACCTGGTAAGTTAAGATGACCGAACTTCACGAAGTCAGTGACTTTAATCCTTCAACATCCTTCAGACAAACTAAATGTGCCAACATTTGGATTTCAAAATAAGGGAGGCTTTTCCTGCTGTCTGGGTGGTGAGGAGAGTTCTAAAAAACTATAAATATATAGAAATATTATAACAGAAATAACTGCATCTTTGGTCTTTTAAGTTAATTTATTTCATTAGGTTAATTGGCATCAAAACTGGGGATTCTAAATTGTCCTTAGGTATGACTGTGAGAGTGAATGGTTGTCTGTCTCTCTGTGTTGGCCCTGTGATGGACTGGCAATCTATCCAGGGTGTACCCTGCCTCTCGCCCAAAGATGCTAGGATAGGCTCCAGCCCCCCCCCCCCCCCCCATGACCCGAACAGGATTAAGCGGAAGAAGATGAATGAATGAATGAATGGAATATAATTTTATTAATATTTTTTTCTTTGAAATCAAAGTTAAATTATTGTTCTCTTCTGGCTCTGCAAAATTATGGTCAAAAGTGTAAATTGTATGAGGAACAAAAGTCAACATTTTACCACAATTTGTTTGAAGTTTATTTTTTTTAAACCCAGTAATTTTATTAAAGAAATACAAAGCAATAAAATAATCCACAAGTTTATAATAAAGTCTCAAATGTGCAAGTCATAATTTTCCAAGAGACAATTTCAAATTTGAGCAAAATGATTTCAACTTTCAATAGATGTACAAAGAAAAGTAGAAAACTATAAGAAAATTGTTATAATTTTTGGAGAAAAACCCCAAACCTTCAAGACTCAAGTCGTTACTCAATTTTTAAATGGGTGCTCTTTGTACCCTTAATTCAACTAGAAATTTTTGGTTGTCTACTTTTAATTATTAATTTCATAGCACTGCTTTTACATGAGTAGAATTTCTGGCTACCATACCCACCTCTGATCATAGTATAATTTTAAGTATGCATGAGTAAATTACTAATGAATGTTTTTTCCCTTCCCTTTACTACCCCATCGCGGAGCTACCTAGAGGTAGCGCATGTGCCCCATAACCGGAAGGCTGAGGTTCAAATCCCGGCCGGGTCATGCCAAAGACCATGTAAAAGTGGAACTTGCTGCCATCGGACTTGGTGCTCAGCAATAATGGAAGGGAGGAGGGAAATGTTGGTTACCCAGCCACAGTGAGTGCACAAGTCAAGTGTACTCCCTGCACCGGTCCCAAGCCCAGATAAAGTGGGCAGGGTTGTGTCAGGAAGGGCGTCCGGCGTTAAAAAAAAAAAAAAAAAAAAGCTCAGCTTCAACTGTTAGAGGACCCACCCCAACTGAGGGACTAATTGTGTCATGTCAAAATAAATACAGATGATGATGGCTCTTCCTCAATGGAAAAAAGAAACACTAGAATAAAAATACAAAAAAAAAACAACCCACATACTTTTGTCATTTATGTAAACCATGACAAAAAAAAATCCTGAAGGACAAAACGTGACACTTAGAATTTTCTAACCTGTTTGTATACCACTATAGACAGAGAGAGACAACCTGAATTAGATAGTACTCAGAGACGGAAAGATGAGACAGACAAGATAAGCCAAGGAGAGGAGAGTGTTCAGGCAGAGGGTCCAGGAGAGGTGAGAGCAGAGGAAGGAGAGAAGGATGACACCACTAAAAAGGCTAAACACAGGATGTCTGGGTGGGACCCCAACTGGCCCAATATTCCGACATTCAAGCCTCGGTTGTACAGCATTTCAAATGGTAAGTTCCATATGCAAAGTTACTGTGCAAAATTTTTAAAAAAGAAATAAATCGTATAAAATTAACATATTCCGATTACAGTAGTATCGTGTGCCCACCCCCCCCGGAAAAATATGTTGCCACCACGCCAAGGTCTTTAAGCCAAAGGAAACACTAAAGTCAACTTTAATGTCAGTTCTGCCATATGTACAGCACATAAAGAGAATTGAAATTATGTTATTCTGAGACCCACGGTGCTGCAAGGTAAACACTAGGCAGAAGATATGATTAGAAAGTATAACGTCTAACACCAAACATTAAACATTGAACATCAGTGCAAAAAACCAACTCCCAACTAGAAGCTAACTATAAATACTAAGGGTGTACAAAATAATTAAATACGATAAAAATTAAGACAGCATGTAATGCCTTAAAGTGCTCATGACACGATTTTGACATTTTTAGCATGTTGTTTAAACCCAAAAGTCATTGTCGATGATCAATATAGTAGTTACAAGCGCACCTACATAACATAGTTATCATCAGAAAACCACTGCCATACGAGCAAATTTGACTGGACTGTGGCGCCGCTCACCGAATGAGGAAGGAGGCGGAAATTACGTCAGCGTGAGAACGGACGCCAGTTTTATTGACAGGAATGCCAGCAGTTTTGTAGCAGACAGTTTATCTGGTTTCTTGTTTTAGTTTTACGGCTATGCCTTCACGTTGTGTCGCAGGCTTAGATAAACAGTAGGCCGTGAAAGATCACATCACATGCTTCAGCTCCAACTGTCATAAGTCTCCTCGTGCACTTTCATGGAGCGCACGGAGGAGGGGAAGGATGAATGGGTTTACGCGCAGGATTCACCACAGCACATTTATTGAACATAAGACTGATGACAACAGTTCCCAAAAAGGTGAAGACTTACAAAATAAACAGAAACACTTACAGTTGGCGCTCGGGGCCGACATCGCCCAGCAAACATGGAGAGGAAACGTGTTAACCATGGTTGCGTCCCAAGGCCGACATCGCTTCAAGGGGCGCAACAGAACCACGGCTGTGTGGAGTGGCTAACACGTCGTGATAGTGTTGGCAATATTGGCTGGCTGACAACACAGCAAATGATGCAAACAAAACATGAACAGCTCAGGGTAGACCTTGAGTTCTCCAGGACGCTCTACTGTAGCTGGAGAGGAAACTGGGCTACACTAAACAGTTTGTACTCCACGGCACAGGAGCAGTCCAAAAAGTCCAAGTCACCGGCAAACATACACAAACACAGCTACACCGAGGGGAATGGCGACAGTGTAGCTTTCCCTCAATAAACAGTACTACCATGCGGCGATTAACATCCGCATGGTGATACACAATGGTCCAGCAGTGTTTGATATTTACCAGGGCGAACAGCTGACTGTCAAAGAGAGAGGGGGCGTGGTCGGACCGGCAAATGTTGGACAGCGCCCACCTGAAAGTGGGTCAAAACAGCTGCCCAACAACCGCCGGCCAGAGCAGCAGCTACAGGCGTGGAAAAGAAAAGGAACACAGACATAAAATCAACAAGAACTCAAAAGATAATACATAATAAACCTGATGCCTGAGCCACAGAGAACGGTCAGAACCGAGCCTTCAGGATAACACGGGCTCGGTTCGTGACACCAACTGACTATATTGTATTCATTGCCACTAATTTGGACTTTTTCCTGTTATAATAATTAATTTAATATTTTTGATAGTTTATAGTACATGTGTGCTATAGTACATGTGTGCTATAGCAGTTATGAGTATTGTTTTTCTTGTGACCAAACTCTAGAAAAAATGAGGACTATCAGTTGCTTCTATTGGTTTTATTATTATTGTTGAAAATCACATGCCAGTTGATACAAGACAAAAGCAGTTTATAAACAATGATAACAAAAAAAATTGCATTTTTTATGAGACATAAATAATAAGGAATACATTATTTTTAAGGATATTGCCATCAGTAACACAGAGAATAATTTTAATTTCTAAAGGGGTTTTTACAGATAATTGAACTTTAAAATGATAAGTTATGGCCACGAGCATGCTCTAATTTACTAAAAAAAATATTTATACTATATTTGCAAAATAAAAAAATGTCATAAACTCTCTGTGCACTTCTCCATAGCACACGGAGAAGGAGAAAAGGACAAATGGATTTACGTGCTGGGTTAACACCAAACACACATTTATTAACACAAGGGTGAATACACAAGAGACAATACAGCTCGAGTCAAACTGAGAGTCCACCAGGATGCCCAACAAACACGGAGGGATACAACTGGGCGACAGCCAAAGCGTAGTAGTTGTGCCGCACAGGGGGAAACGCGACAGAAAGTGTAGCAGCACAACTATGCACAGAAACGCAGACAGTTTACTCACAGAGTAGGGGCAGTCCGAGTAATCCCAGTCTCCCAGCGAGCACACACAAAAACAGTCCTTTGGAGTCGTGACGGTTAGGTGGCAGGGAAAAACCATCTAACACGTATAATGGTCCAGCGGCGTTTGTCTAGCAAAGAGCTGCTTATGAACAAATGCCGCTGACGTGGCAAATTGGGAACATCTGTGCGAGGCGCGGGAAGAATAATTACCGGTGCTGGAAACAGCTGATGGAATACAGAGGGCGAGCGAGGGGGTGTGGCTGGACCGACAGACTGTCAGCAGCGTGAGAGAAAGTAGGTCACTGATGCTGACTAACAGCTGCCAGTCAGGCAGTGGATATGGATATGGAAATCAGTACCAGAAAACACAAAAGTGCACATAATCAGTAAAACCAAAACCCACAGAGAGATCAAGGCCGAGCCAGGGAAAGCCAAGCCGGCTCGGCTCGTGACAAAGCCCCCCCTTTAAGTGGTGGATTCCCAGACACCCAAGGTAACATCAAGACGACCCCCCCCCCCCAACAGGAGCAACAAGAACAAACAGCATGAACCCGGGTGGGAGGTAGGGGGAACAGGAAGGAGGGAATACAATACCCCGCCCAGGGTCCACAATTAACCCCCTCCAAGTCCAAAGCCGTAGCAGCTCGGGAGGCCGCCCTGAGTCCCAGACCCAGCAGGCAGTTTGGTGAACCCAGTCTGGTGGCCTGCTGGAGAACACGGGCCATCTGGCCCAGAGACTCAGTCCCTCAGGCGGTCGGCCAGCGTTGTTGATCCATCAGGGCCGACATGGTGAGGCAGGAGGTGGCCTGCCTACCGGGAAGCTCACCAGTGGGTGACGGGACCGAAGGGAGGGAACCCCCATGGCGTAGGACCAGAAGGAGAAGAGGACCACGGCATCCTCATGGCGATCCACAGCGCCCTCGGTGGCCCCCGACCGGGCCGGCTCCGCTGCACCCACGATGGGCCCCGACCGGGCTGGCTCCGCTGCACCCACGATGGACTCCAGCGGGAGCCTTGCTGCACCCGCAGTGACCTCCAGCTGAGGCTCTGCAGCACCCGCGGTGACCTCCGGCTGAGGCTCAGCTGCACCCACGGTGGACCCCGACCCAGAGCGTGGTGTCCATGATGGGTCAGGGCAGGAGCGCAGCACCCACCTTGGGCTAATCCTGGGGCGCAGCCCCCACAAGGGGCCAAAGCCAGCCTGTTGGACCCACAGCAGGACGGCCTGTGGAGGAGACCACACGACGACCTCAGACCTCAGGGGAGCTGGACCCGCGACATCATCAGGTGCTGAGACCGGCTCCACGTGGACCCCTGGAGATGGTTGTTCCTCTCCAGTGACCCTAGAAAATGGCTCAGGAGCGGGAGAACAAACATGGTCATTAGGGCTACCAGCAGTGGCAGAACCCGGCGAGGGAAGTTCAGGCGCAGCTGTGCACTGCGCCTGACTCTCCCCACCTAGAGACAGACAAGATCTCTCTAACACTGTGATCAGAAAAACCCGAGAGAGTACTTGCCTGAGCTTGGGCTCCACTGCTGTCCAGGACTCTGTCGATCCTGGTGATGAATGCTTGGGCCCAGCCTCCAAGAGGTCCAGCTCAGGCTCCCAATCCTCTGCTGACGCCTCCGCAGCTGGCAAGATGGTGATTGTAGTCCTGTTGTCCTCCTGCAGCGGCTCCAACGCTGGGGATTCCTCCGGCGTGGTTACAGGGGTACCTCTCCATGCTTGCCCCGGGAAGGACTCCTCCGAAGCCACTGGCTCCTCCACGTCTGATGGCCCTGACCTTGGGCCGACAGGTCCTCAGGGAGAATTGGAGGAGACATGGAGAGGGGGAAAAATGAATTAATATATGCAGCTGGAGGAGAGGACCCAGCGGACTGCTTAAACTGGGCCTCTCCCTCGGGAGACAGGCAAGATTCAGTGTCATTAGATGGTTTACAATGAAAAAATACTTGCCTGTCGTCCCGGTCCTTGTTGTCTCCAGCTGCAGGCGGCAGACAGTCATCCCTCTCTGTGTCAATGGTAACGTGGGCCCCTTTGAAAGCTTGTGGAGGAGCCGTCTCCATGACAACGGAGGCTGGCGTTACCGGGGTGAGCTCAGCAGACTTCACCGCAGCTGGAGGGCAGAAGGCTGCCGAAGGCGATGAGGGATTCTCCCAGTGTCTCCTAGCTAGCGAGATGGTGTTAGCCGTCCTGGTCCTCTGACGCTCCTCCTCGACCCGGCTGTTGACTGTGGCAAGCAGGTTCGCCCACTCCTCGTCTGATGGTGAATTCAGGGGTTGGGTAGGCGTAGGAAGTGAGACCCTCACTGCCGGGGAAGCGCATCCACGGACCTTCCTGTCACAGCGTTCCTCTTCGACCTGGTGGTTGAGCAAGGCGAGCATAGCTGACCACTCTTTGTCCACCGGCGTGGTGGCAGAGGGACTTCTCCGTGCTGGCTCCGGGAAGGGATCGCCCGAAACCACTGGCTTCTCCACCATGTGGCGGCTCAGTTCTTGGACCGGCAGGCACTCAGGAATTAAAGGAAGAAACACAGAGAGGATAGATAAAGAGTTTTTAGCTACAGCCGGTAGGGGGAGCCCAATGGACTGCTGTAACTGTGGCCCTTTCCCAGGAGACAGACAAGGTGTATTATTGTCAAGATGAGTTGAAAGAAAACATACTCGCCTGTCATCCCGGCCTTTGATATGAACTGCTGCAGTTGGCAGGCTGTCATCCCTCTCTGTATCCACAGTGATTCGGTCCTCTTCTACGGGTGGAGGAGGAGCCATTTCCATGGCATCAGAGGTGGGCGTTTCCAGGATGACCTCAGCGGGCCTCACAGCTGCCGGAGGGATGATGGCAGCTGACGGAGGAGAAGGCCTCTCCCGGCACTTCAACGTGGGATGACGCTGCCATGGTGGAGCTGGAGATGCACGGGCTGAGGCTAGCACTTCGGGCTGGCTGGAGAGGAAGCAGATGACCGACGAGGGGAACAATTCCACTTCGGCTCCGCGGGAAATGTCCTCGCAGATAATCCAGGGAATAAGTGCTCGAGCACGCAGACCGTGGAGAGCAGCTCATCGTATTTTGGGCACCTCCAGAGGCCGGGATACGCTTCTAGAATGCCCATAGCCCCGAGCAAACGCTCCCATTTCTTCTTGGGACCACGGGACGCGAGAGCCTCCTCCACAAAGCCCTGGATAAAATCTGCTGGCCACTCTTTTTCCAGCGTGGGGATGCCAGCTGCCTTTCCTCCCTTGCGGCAACGAGGTCGACAAGCCCAGGGCATCATGCGCTCCAACAACAAGTGGGTGAAAAAGACAGTTCGCTAAGGAAAAAGTGATGTGTGGGTGAACCCGCTAAATCCTTTTTACAGGCTGGACCATTCTGTCATAAATTTGAAATTATGTGTTGCAAAACTAGATAATGTCAAAATCGTGTCATGAGCACTTTAAGGCACATATCAGAGCACATAGAGGGTTAAATTGGCATGTAGTGCAAAGAGAGCAGTCCATTGCTGCATACAGTGACTGGTGCAGCCCTGAGATCAGTGCGCGTGTGGAAGTGAATAGTTCCTGGGGATGGCAGAGTTCAGATGTTGGGGGTGGGGTCCAGGATTTTTGTGGGGGGGGGGGCAGAAGAAGGAGAGGGGGCAGAGCAGGGAGAGAGTTGAGCTTCCTGACAGCCTGGTGGATGAAGCTGTCCTTGAGTCTGCTGGTGTGGAGGGCAAGATGGATTCAATCAAGTATCAGGAAATGTTGGGAGAAAATGTCATGCCGTCTGTGATGAAGCTGAAGCTTGGGTGTCATTAGACTTTCAAACAGGACAGTGATCCCAAGCATGCCTCAAAAGTCCACCAAAACTTGGTTTCAGAAGAAGTCCTGGAAGGTACTCATGGCCATCACAGTTGCCTGACTTGAACTTCATGAAAAATCTCTGGTGGGATTTGAAAAAGGTGGCTGCAGCACACAAACTCAACAATGTTAGTGAACTGGAGGCCTTTGCCCATGAGGAATGGGCTAAGATTCCTCAGGAACGGTGCCAGAAGCTGGTGTCTGGCTATGCATCACATTTGCAGCAGGTCATAACAGCAAGAGGGTGCTCTATTAAGTACTAAAGATGCTTGTCATGAAGGGGTTGAATAATTTTGAGACTGCAGTAGTCATTAAAAGTGGCATTTTGTGTTAAATTTGGAGAAACCACTTGTAATACTAGTTATGTAGAGCTATTTAGATTGTTCTTGTTTGATTTGTTTATTGCACACAGCTGCTAGTTTGTACATTTTGCCAATAAACCTAATTTGCAGTGGGAGTTGATTAATTTTTATTGCAACTTATGTATAAGAAAACATTGTAAAACTGATGATTTTAAAGGCCAAACATATTTTTTAAATATAAAACACACAAAACTGATAAAACATGACATCTGACCTTCTGTTAGAAAGAATAAAGCATTGTGCAGTAAAAGGGTGGAATAGGAATATCTACACAATTGGCTCGGAACTTTTTTCCCCAATACTCATTATGTATCTAACAGGAAATCAACAAGAATATTTGAAGTAAAACAGTAACCCAAACAGTACAAATTAATGATCTTGTTTGTGGACATGTTTTGAACTTGAATTTGAAGTTTTTTCATTATTATAGTGTTGAAATATTGGATAAAAACCAGATGAAATGGGAAATGATTGTATATTTTGGTTCCTCCTTGGTTTATTTCCTCTGCACTGTAAACATTAACTTATTGGAGGTCATTCACCCATCTGCCGCTGCTCCCACCATCTGCCTTACATGCAGTTTACAGTTGAGAAACAATTTAAATGCAGCAGTTACAGCAGGGGCCTCTGTAACATGAAGGGTAGAGAGTCTGCGGGCTGTTATGGAAGGCAATTAAAGTATGGCTCAAACCTTGGCATCAAGTTCATCAAAGACCAAAAAAAGGTTGGTTTTTTTTAGGGTTTTTTTGTGTTATGTTTATTAAAAAGCTCAGTGCAGTGAGATAGGAAAGACGGTGGAGAGCACAGTGGCATGAAGAAAATGTCTGCACTGGTTAGGAATTGAGTGAAGAATCTTCTGCTTTGGTTGTTGAGCCTAAACAGTGTGTACCCTAATCATTTGCATTTTTATTTTTTTAAGTCATGTAGTTCATTTTACTCAATTCTGCTCTGAACGAACATGTTCCTTTATCTTTGTAATCTCCACCTCAGCTGCCCTCCTTTCCTCGGATGGCTGCATGCCTGCATCCTAGACCAGTGACTGTGAACAAACTCCCAGAATCATGGGATGCATGATGGGATGTTTTTTTTAATATAAGCTTATATTTATTTACTGCAGGTAGGCTCATGTCTCCAAATTAATGATTAATGTTTATATTCTACTCAGTGCCAGTTAGCAGACATAATTGAAACTTGTTTGAGTAATTTGGGTTTTCCACGTTGCACCATTAATTTCATCTTTTCTGTGGAAATGCTTAGAAATTTTATTTATAAAATTTATTTGCATGTGACATTTTTAAAGAGACGTCACTCGAAGGAAGAATAAGTAGGATTTTGTAGCTTTCTCTGAACAGGAGTAGTGCAACATGATGATGTTACAGGATGCAGCTTATTAAATTCATCAGTTACAGGGTCCTCACAAGTATGAGAGGGAACATGTGGCGAATCTGACTTTCATTAACCAAACACGTCTTCAGACTGGCATCTTGGGAGGGTTTGGCTGTGTGTGTATAGCTTTGCTCATTACAAATGCAGTCTTAGGGCTGTATGTGCAAACTGAGCTCTGTTGATTAACAACCAGCTTATATATGGACAAAGTACAGAGGAACTGCTCAAGTGAAGTTAATGACATTGTAATAACATGTTAATAACTTTGTAACAGATATTTCCACCTCTCAAATTACCTCAGTGAGCCTGTATTGATCTACAGCTGTCTAAAATTTACTGGCAGAACATTTTTCCTGCTTAATGCAGAACTCTTACAGCATCTCAGTAACATTAAGAGACAGGATTTGAGTAGGTCATTCCCTGAACTCTTATTTCTTTGTTTTGAGCTGTAAAGTTTTGCTTCATTGTCATGTTGCATGGTCCACCTCTGCTTCAGTATTTTGGGCAGATGATCTCATGTTTTTATAAGTGTCCTCTGATACAGTGAAGAATTTATAGTGGATTATATGATGTGAGTTAGCCAGGTATTGCTAAAGCAAAGCAGCCCCAGATCTGGACATTTCAACTCCCATGCCTCACAATTGGTCTGAGGTTCTTTCCCTGCAGTGCAGTCTTTGCATTACGCTCGCTAAGCTCTGATGTCATTTGGGTAATTGTATAATTTTCTGAAAACCATCTTCCTTTTATTATTTAGATTAGATTAGATTAGATTCAACTTTATTGTCATTACACATGTATGAATACAAGGTAACGAAACACAGTTTAGCATCCAATCAGAAGTGCAAAGGACAGCAGTGCAGTATATACGGTAATTAACAGTATGTGCAATTTAAGCAAATATATGCAGCAGTGCAGAAAGTTAAAAGTACTGTTATGTGCAAATAATGTGCAATAAGTTAGATGTAGTTATGTAGTTATGCAGTTATGTACAGGTGAGGATGGTAAAAGATGATTGTAAGAGAGTCAGTGGGGAACTAAGTTCAATAACGTGACAGCTGTTGGAAAGAAACTGTTCCTAAACCTGCTGGTTCTAGTCCAAAGGCTTCTGAAACGTCTTCTGGAGGGGAGAAGCTGGAACAGTCCATGAGCAGGATGGTTGGAGTCCCTAAGAATGCTGCGTGCCCGGCGCAGACATCTTTTCCTGTAGACGTCCTCTATAGCTGGAAGTGGAGTCCCTGTGATGCGTTGGGCGGTTTTCACCACCCGCTGCAGCGCCTTACGGTCAGCTACAGAGCAGCTCCCATACCAGAGTGTGATACAGTTGGTCAGGGTGCTCTCTATCACGCAGCGGTAGAAGTTGCCCAGGATGTCAGTTGACAGATGGTTCTTCTTCAATGTCCTCAAGAAGAAGAGGCGCTGATGGGCCTTCTTGATCAGGCTGGTGGTGACCAGGACAGGTCCTCCGAGATGTGGGTCCCCAGGAATTTGAAGCTGGGGACACGTTCAACAGCTATGCCATTGATATGGATGGGGTCATGTGTCTCTTCCCTCTCCTTCCTGTAGTCCACTATGAGCTCCTTGGTTTTGCTGGTGTTAAGGAGCAGGTTATTGTCAGCGCACCAAGTAGCCAAGTGCTCAACCTCTGCCCTGTAATCTGACTCGTCGTTGTCCCTGATGAGTCCAATCACCGTGGTGTCATCTGCGAACTTTATGATGGAATTGGATCCATACATAGGACTGCAGTCATGGGTGTAGAGGGAGTAGAGGAATGGGCTGAGCACACAGCCCTGTGGTACACCAGTGTTGAGTGTGATGATGGAAGAACGGTTGGGGCCTGACCTAACATGCTGGGGTCTGTTGGTCAGAAAATCCATGATCCAGTTGCAGGTGGAGGTACTGATTCCCAGGTCCCCAAGTTTGGTGAGCAACTTGGAGGGGATAACTGTGTTGAATGCTGAGCTGAAGTCAATAAACAGCATTCTTGCGTAGGTGTTCTTGTCATCCAGGTGTGAGAGTACATAGTGCAGCGCTGTAGAAACCACATCCTCTGTACTCCTGTTGCTCCGGTAGGCGAACTGATGAGGGTCCAGTGTAGGGGGCAGGCCTTTTTTGAGCTGTGCCAAGACCAGTCGCTCAAAGCACTTCATGACTATGGGCGTCAGTGCCACAGGGCGATAGTCATTTAGGCACGATGGTGTTGAATGTTTCGGCACTGGTACTATTGAAGTGGTCTTGAAGCACGCTGGTACCACGGCCTGGGCCAGGGACAGATTGAAGATGTCTGTGAAGACCCCTGCCAGCTGCTCAGTGCATGCCCTCAGCACACGCCCAGGAATGCCATCAGGGCCAGCAGCCTTACGTACGTTGACATGACTCAGTGCATTACGGACGTCGGTGTGGGTGAGTGTGAGGTGGTGGAGGTCATCAGAGGGTGGGAAATTGATGTTCTTTTCATTGTTGTCCTTGTCAAAACGAGCATAGAAGTTATTTAGCTCATTGAGAAAGGGCACAGTCATGGCTATAGGTATGGAGTTGCTGAGCTTATAATCAGAGATAGCTTGAATGCCCTGCCACATACATCGGGGGTCAGAGTCCCCAAAATGTTCCTCCACCTTCATCTTGTAGCTGTGCTTGGCCTTCTTGATGCCCCTCTTCAGATCTGCCCTGGATGAACTGTAGGCCTGTGCATCACCAGATCTAAAGGCATTGTTACGTGCTTTTAGCAGAAGTCGCACTTCTCTGTTCATCCACGGCTTGTGATTTGGGTACGTGGTGATCTGTCTTTCCGTGGTGACACTGTCAATAGTGGTGTTGATATGGTCCAGGACTGAGTGGGTGTAAGAGTTGATGTTTATGTGGGAGCCACAGGTAGCCTGAGAGGTGAACATACTCCAGTCTGTGTTCCTAAACTTCTCCTGGAGTACAGAGTCAACCCCCTCTGGCCACACTTTGATGGTCCTCACTGATGGCTTCACCCGGTTGATGAGCGGTACATACTTGGGGGTAAGGAACAAGGATAAATGATCAGACTGACCTAGGTGGGGGAGGGGAGTTGCTGTGTAGGCTCCCACAATATTGGTGTAAACATGGTCCAATGTTTTGTCCCCTCTTGTGTGACAGGAGACATGCTGGTAGAATTTAGGAAGCACTGTCTTGAGGTTAGAGTGGTTAAAATCACCCGCCACAATAAATGCTGCCTCTGGGTGTGCAGTTTGTTGTTTGCTAATAGCTGCATGCAGTTCTTTCATAGCAAGCTTAGCATTAGCATCCGGAGAAATGTAAGCGGCTGTTATGATGGTACAAGTGAACTTGCGTGGCAGATAGAAAGGTCTACATTTAACCATGAGAAACTCCAGGTTAGCTGAGCAGTGTCTCTCAACAGTGACAGAGTTCGTGCACCAAGCCTTGTTAATATAAATGCACACTCCCCCCCTCTTGTCTTACCGGAGTCAACTGCTGCTCTGTCTGCCTGGAGCGTGTGTAGGCCGGCTAGCTCGATAGCATTGTCGGGTATTCCACTGTGAAGCCATGTTTCCGTAAAAATCATGATATTGCAGTTCATAAGTTTCTTATTGTTGGTGATCCGAAGCCGTAGTTCACTCATTTTGCTCGCCAGAGACTGTACATTAGCAAGGAAAATACTGGGTAGCGATAGCCGGTGCGGTGTTAGCTTTAGCTTAGCTCTTAGCCCACCGCGTTTACCCCTCCTTTGTTTACGGTCCTTACGCCGCCTGCAAGCACTTCCGGTCGGCCGGGAAGCCTGCCGAGCGTCGGGAGTTCTCCAGAGCTCCGGGATGAGACGTAGATTCAGACGTAGGTTGCTGATAAAAAGGTCGTTATCGTTGTTTTGTAAACCAATATTCAAAAGCTCATCTCGGGTGTAAGATGTAAAAGCAGAGCTGTTCTGAACGAACATACCCGAAATGAGCAGAAATAACACTGCTAGTCCCCAGAATCTGGTAGGACGCTGAGCCTCGCGTTGTGCACGCGCCGCCATCTTGCTTACTTTACTTTACTTACCAAATATAGTATTGAGTCACAACCACAAATATCAGTGTTGGAACAATGCACTGTAACACCAGCACCACTCTGACACATGTACACAACAACTTATACAGAGAAGATACTGTTAATAAGATCATTTACTGATTATTATTTAAAGGTACTGGAACTTTTGGAAACGGGTTTTAGTGACGGCTTGTGGTCACCAAATGAACTACTGCCCCATTTTTATTTGCTTATTTTTTTTACATTTGGGAACAGTCACAGCCTCAGCTGCTTTGGAGGCCACACTTTTCAGGCTGGATTCCTGGTAGCTGTGCAAAAGAAACAGATGCAGACTGGGGACTGTGGTCACACAGAACCATTCAAAGTAATTTTCTCAAACTGAAGCTGTTTGCCACACAGCCATGTTTCATGCACATGCATTGAATGTATCCTACAGTCCATATGTCCACGCAGTAGATGACAGCATACTGATGTGAACCCAAGAAGGAAATAAAATGTGGAGAAAGAACAAAACTGTGCCCGTTTCAGTGTTAACAATGGCGGGAGTATTGTGTGGACCGCTTCCGTACTGTCCATACGATTAGTCTCTGCAAACCGTCTGTGAACTGAAAGATGACGAAAGAGACATGCAGGGAAGCTTGCCCAGTCCGGGACTTGAATCCACATTACGTATGTGAGCAGCACACTCTTTATGGCAGTGTTTGGGTTCTGAGGGTACCAATGCACAACAATGACAAATTATTTACATTTTTTTGGACCAATTAAGAAATGAAACTAGATAATTTCCCACAGAATCCTGAACATACCAGGGCACCCTGGTTGGAAAAACACTGCTTTATGGTAAGTCCTGCACAGTAGACTGCTAGCCCATGGGATGTTCCTCCCATTGTACCTTTTAAAGTCAGTGCCTTTGCTTAAGTGCTTCTTTAGTTGGTTCATTATCTTAAGCCTCTTTCAGGGCACATTCACATGGCCACTGTTTGGTCCAGACTAAAGGACCAAAGTGTGTATTCCGTGGATAGTTCGGTTCATTTGGCGCTGTCTGAATGCGCCTGGAATTCTGGTGCAGCACCAAACAAGCGAACTCTAGTCCCCCTGAAAGGGGGGGGGGTGTCTCGGTTCGCTTGCAAACGCAGTCTGGTGCGCTTCGCTTGCTGTGTGAATGCAAACGGAGTATCCAGCGGACCAAAGGGCGGATGTGCCCCTCTGCGTTTGTGTAACCACAGCAACACACAGTGAGAAGAGAAAGTGGCGTTTACTGTAAAGGTGCCTTCACTTCAAACCCGAACGGGCGAATTTTTTGCACAGCACGATTACATTATAACTCAGTGTAAATACATGAAAAGACATTAATTCACCATCTGGGTGAGATGCAAACAGGCAAAGTTCCCACTCACCTGAAAAGTTATCCCTGTTGAAAACTTGATGTGTGTTTTCTGGCAGCACGTCCGTGGCAGGAATCCGTGGGTAAATAAATAAATCCAACATCCCGATTCAGCTGAAGAGCTCTTGGTTCTTCAGCCTCCATTTTGGGTAAAAAAATAGCAATAAAGTCAACCACACGGATCCAAGAAATACTTTTACCGGAGAAAACCGAGGAGAAGGGTTTAAAAAAAATGTTTCTTGGACTTAGAGTAGTGACAAGTGAGGAGTGAGATGCAGGCTCTGATAGATATTTGGTCTGAGAACCAGATTTCTCAGCTGCTTGTGGCTACACATAAGAATACTGATGTTTTTAAAACGTTTAGTGACATGATGGCGGCACGGGGGATTTATACAGGCAGCGGAGCTTTTCATTTTAAGTAGTTTGTGGCACATAAACACCTTACTGAAGGGAACAGTGTTATGCTGAGAATTGCTCGCTTGCCGAGAATTGCATCCCATCATCGAATAAACATAATTTAAAGATAATTTGCAAGAGGTAATAACAATTTTTACTTATAAAAATGTATAATGGGTACTTCTAAAAATGCACAAATGGTTACAAGCCTGGCTGTAGTGTTATATTTTATTAGTTTTGGTGCATGGGATGCAGTTCTTGGCAAGCGAGCAATTCTTGGCATAACACCGGTCCTGGCCAATCGATGAGCCGGATTTCTCTTCTTCGCTGAGATTTTTTCTTCCCGGCCAGTGGTGGCTTCAGCTACAGTGCCACAAACTAGCAGCTGTTGTAACTGCGTGACGTTGTCCAAGCAGTTTGGTCCACTTGAGTGAAGTGCTGTGTGAATGCAAACTGAACCAAACGAAGGTGTGAAAATTCTCGCCATCCCTTGCCAAGTCGAACCGAGACTCCCGGACTATCCTGGTCTGAATACAGCCTCAGAGTACCCCAGCAATCCAGAAAAACCCAGTACAAGCCGGAATTCCTTTGTTGTCTGAATAGGTTACCCTTGCTACTTGACATGGGGTAAATGACTCTGCAGTCAATGTGGGTTGCCCGCCTCACCTCAGCTCGGCAGACAGTTGAATAGGAAACGTGGATAAACAAGCGATGAAGTAGATGTCACTGTCACCACGTCACAGCACAGCAGCAGAGAGTGAAAATGAATCTGAAGGCTGTCTGTTATTATTCTGACAGATTAATTTCGAAGCTGCAACAGTCAACTGTGTGTGCCACAATTACAAATATCACAGCGACTGAGAGTGAGAGGGTCACTCCCATGGAGCCTCCAGAAGCTCTCACCGTCTCCAGCTGCTGTGGAGCTGATGCCAGCCTGTCCTGGTTTGGCGAAGGGCAATCTCCCTGTTCAGCTCTGCTCTGTGCTCATTTGTGCATCCCGGTTCACCTTGCATTAATTTATCGTCTGCTCCTCTTTTTTTTTTCCCTTGTGACAGCCCCCTCCAAAATAAAATGTATTGTGTGGAGCTGGACACTAAACACAACACACAAACATGCATCCCCACCAAAAAAAGCCTGCGCGCACACACAGTGTCTCTTCTTGTAAATATGAAAGCTATTCAGTGCTGACATGAAAAAGTGAAGGTAATTCTGTAAAATGTCAGGTGCATTTTGTAATCCTGTCCCTTGTAAGGGAGGACAGAGAGCAGCAACCACTGAACTGTATAAATCGTTGTGTATTCCTATATCCACTGATCTATGCTGAGTTTGACACGGGGCAACAAAATTAAAAGACTTGTAAAAATGGTGGTGACTCTCAACTAATAGCAGCTGGCGTCACCAGCTTCCGGGTTGAGTAGTGCATTTCTGTTACATCAGTGATGTGAGGACATGAAACTTGATACTGTAGAGAAATGCATTGTAATCTGTGGGAGATCAGACCTGTGTCTCCTTGAAATCTGAAAAAAAAAAAAAAGGCATGGGGGGTTGTTGAGAAGTTAATATATGCTAATGGAACCTGCGCCTGTGGCTCGCTAATTATAGTGTGAAAGTAGCTTTATTGGGTCTCTCAGCACTGTTTCACCTGTGTTTACAAAAAAACTGTGTGTGCCGTTTGCTGTGGTTTTCAAGATGAATTCTGATGGTGGCTGTAGCTTCATTTTTACCTGATAAATATAATCTGTAAACTCCCGGCCATAAAGCAAATAACACATTACCTAAACTATTCCATTAAACGTGTTATCATGCATTTCTTTCACACTTTTTAATACTGTTGACTTAATTGTTTACAAGACAAAGAAAACTACTAAATTTCATACAAACCCTATAAATTTCAATGCTATAAATAAGTGTGTGCATTAGTGAGACTGGGGAAGACATAAGTCAAAGCTCATTCCAACTCTTCTTACTGTATATCTCTTCTAACAACACACATTGAAACAAATCCACCACCAGAAAAAGAGAGGGTTATAGAGTGAGTGAGAGAGAAAGAGACAGAGCAAGCAAGGACAGAGCGAGCGAGTGAGAGAGCTTGTTCTATTTATAAACTGTGTGCCCGGAGAGGAGGGAAAACGGTTGTTCGAAAGCACACTTGCATGTGATTTCATTCTGCAGCACACGGGCTGCTGCTCAGAAGA
This sequence comes from Pholidichthys leucotaenia, assembly GCA_020510985.1. Lineage (NCBI taxonomy): Eukaryota > Metazoa > Chordata > Actinopteri > Cichliformes > Pholidichthyidae > Pholidichthys > Pholidichthys leucotaenia. The sequence continues at coordinate 255,781,536 of CM035837.1, read as the reverse complement.
CACAGAGCAGAGACATACAGTACTGTGCTTGCAATATACAGTAAGTCACATACTGTGTGTGGAAACATGTTAATTAAATGTCTGAACAGCTGATGAGAGGAGGAAGCTGATTGGTTCCATCATCGTCCACAGGAACTTTAGGCTCTGCTCCCACTGCAACACCCCACATGGAAATCATAGAAGGTCATTTTGTGTGTATCTGTATACTTTATCTGTCACAATGTGCATGTTTGTTGGCTCATCATTCATGTGCACATGTGGATAATGTGTTTTAAGCTGTCCCTCACTGACAGATAAATGATATTTTAATTAAAGCTGCTATTATGATGTCCTCCTCCCCCTCATTTAGTCAGCCTTCATGCTGATGGGTTCTCAATATACAGGTGCATCTCAATAATTTAGAATGTCATCGCAAAGTTAATTAAATTAAGGAATTCAAATCAGAAAATGAAACTTCTATATTATATAGATTAATTACACACAGAGTGATATATTTCAAGTGTTTATTTCTTTTAATTTTGATGATTATGGCTTACAGCTCAAGAAAACCCAAATTCAGTTTCTCAAAAAATTAGAATATTACATAAAATTAATTTTTAAAAAATGGATTTTTAATAGAAATGTTGGCCTACTGAAAAGTATGTCCATGTACACACTCAATACTTGGTCAGGGCTCCTTTTGCATGAATTACTGCATCAATGTGGCGTGGCATGGAGGTGATCAGCCTGTGGCACTGCTGAGGTGTTAAAAAGGCCCACGTTGCTTTGATAGCGGCGTTCAGCTCGTCTTCATTGTTGGGTCTGGTGTCTCTCATCTTCCTCTTGAAAATACTCCATAAATTCTCTATATAGTTGAAGTCAGGCTAGTTTTATGGCCAATAAAGCAGAGTGACACCATGGTCATTAAACCAGGTTTTGGCACTTTTGGCAGTGTGGGCAGGTGCCAAGTCCTGCTGGAAAATGAAATCAGCATCTCTATAAAGCTTGTCAGCAGAGGGAAGCATGAAGTGCTCTAAAATTTGCTGGTAGACGGCTGTGCTGACTTTGGACTTAATAAAACACAGTGGACCGACACCAGCAGATGACCTCTGTTCAGATGAAAGTAAATTTTGTATGTCATTTGGAAATCAAGGTCCCAGAGTCTGGAGGAAGAGTGGAGAGGCACAGAATCTAAGTTACTTGAGGTCCAGTGTGAAGTTTCTACAGTCAGTGATGATTTGAGGAACCATGTCATCTGCTGGTGCTGGTCCACTGTGTTTTATCAAGTCCAAAGTCAATGCAGCCATCTACCAGAAAATTTTAGAGCACTTTATGCTTCCCTTTGCTGACAAGCTTTATGGAGATGCTGGTTTCATTTTCCAGGATGACTTGGTGCCTGTCCACACTGCCAAAAGTACCAAAACCTGGTTAAATGACCATGGTATCACTGTGCTTGATTGACCAGAAAACTAGCCTGACTTCAACTTCATAGAGAATTTATGGAGTATTGTCAAGAGGAAGATGAGAGACACCAAACTCAACAATGCAGATGAGCTGAAGGTCACGATCAAAGCAACCTGGACCTCCATAACACCTCAGCAGTACAACAGGCTGATCACCTTCATGCTATGCCACATTGATCCAGTAATTCATGCAAAAGGAGCCCCGACCAAGTATTGAGTGTGTACATGGACATTCTTTTCAGTCGGCCAACATTTCTATTAAAAAAACATTTTTTAAAATTAATTTTATGAAATATTCTAGTTTTTTGAGAAACTGAATTTGGGGTTTTCATGAGCTGTAAGCCATAACTATCAAAATTAAAAGAAATAAACACTTGAACTACATCACTCTGTGTGTAATGAATCTATATAATATAGGAGTTTCATTTTTCGAATTGAATTACTGAATAACATGCAAGTTAGGTTAATTGGCATCAAACTGGGGATTCTAAATTGTCCTTAGGTATGACTGTGAGAGTGAATGGTTGTCTGTCTCTCTCTGTTGGCCCTGCGATGGACTGGCGATCTGTCCAGGGTGTACCCTCCCTCTCGCCCAAAGATGCTGGGATAGGCTCCAGCCCCCCCGCGACCCGAAAAGAATTAAGCGGAAGAAGATGAATGAATGAATGAATGAAATAACTTATTGATGACATTCTAATTTATTGAGATGCACCTGTAAACATGACCTACAGACACAAAGAATGAAATGTGTCAATATTCATCTGTGTAGTGCGTGAATGTAATTACAGAAATGCTTTTTAACTGTTTTTATCTTTTGAACATTTTATGACAGAGAATAAGTTTTACATTTTATGAAGCTGTTTGCATGTCACACACATTACTGGCAGTTACAGTCTAAATAATCTTGACTGTGATAATGTGGCACCAGTTACAGTATTAAGGCCAACATTTTAAAATGTTGATGTCCTCTCAGTCACTTGATGATGTTAAAAGGCAAAAACAAACTCCTTTAGTTTAAAATCAGGTAATGTTGCATTCTATTCTTCATTTTTTTCCACAATATCTTTATTGAACCTTTTTTTTTTTTAAACAAACATGACACAAACAATCAAACACTAACACTAAAGTACTACAAAAAAAAAAAATGCACTAAAAACACCAACAACCACCAACAAAATCAAGTCTTCAACAATGCTCCTCTGTTTAGTCTAGACAATCCATTACATAAGTATACATATTATGTTCACCAGTTTGGAATTTACAAGGTCCACACACATCATTCACCTTCTTCTTCAAGAGTTATGTTTAAATTTTTTACATGATCAATAAAAGGTCTCCATATATTCTCAAACACAATTTCCTTTGATTTCAGTATATATGTTATTCTTTCTAATGGAAGGTTTGTTAACATCTGTCTTAACCACTGAGTCACATCTGGTCTATGAGTCTTTTTCCACAGTAGTGCAATACATTTTTTGGCATTAAGCAAACTGAGGTCTATGAATGTTCTTTCACTTTTATTAAAGTTATGCTTTTCTGGGTACAGACCCAACAAAAACAGTTTAGGATTCAAAATGATTTGTTTTGAGATTATTTTTTCAATTGTTACCCTCACCTCTTCCCAAAACATTCTTATTATTCTACATTCCCATACACAATGAAATAGGGTTCCTTTACTTTCCATGCATTTTGTGCATGTATCTGGTATATTTTTGTTATATCTATTTAACTCCTCCGGTGTAACATACATCCGCATTAACCATTTGAAATGTATCAATTTAAGACGTACATTTATTGATTTGGTTTGGGCTTCTGTACAAGCCAATTCCCATTGTTCCTCTGAAATTTCAATTTGCAGATCTTCTTTCCAGTAGTTTAATCTTTTCTGTGAATTTTCACTTGAGGATAGTGTCAATGAGTTATAAAACTCTGAAATAATACCCTTTCTTTTACTATCTTTCATCAACATTTTTTCCAAGGATGAATAAATAGGTCGAGTGAGAGCTTTATTTTGATTTGATCGAATAAAGTTTCTAAGTTGAAGATATTTAAAAAAAATGTGTTCTATTAAGATTAAATTTGACCCTCAGCTCTTCAAAAGACATTATGTTATCTGCACATGGCAAATATAAATCTTGAATCTTTTGAATCCCTTTTAAATTCCATACTTTAAATACAGCGTCCGCTCTTCCTGGTTTAAAATATTGATTACCCCATATTGGGCTAAATGGTGACAATAACTGTGGTTCTTTTAAATAATTTTTAGCTTCACACCATATTTTGATCATATGCTTTACAAATGGATTTTTAACTTGTTTTTGTAATTTTTTTGCCGAATCTGAGTATATGAATATGGGAAGAGGTAAAGGTAAATTGTATGATTCCATTTCAGTCCAGTGAGGGAGATCATTTAATGAAAAATAATATGTCATAGACCTCAGTTGTGCCGACCAATAATACAACATAAAATTTGGACATTTCAGACCTCCACGATCAAATGGTAAATATAATAAAGACAGACGTAATCTAGCCCTCCTGTTGTTCCATATAAATTCCACTAACTTTTTTTTAATTCTTGAGAATAAATCTAAAGGTGGTGGTAAGGGAATGTATTGAAATAAATAAAGTATTTTAGGTAAAATATTACTTTTAAGTATATTGATTCTCCCGATCATCGACATTGGTAGTGACATCCATCTCTGAATTGACTCATTGATATCTGTCATGAAGGCTTCATAGTTGACACTGGCGACTGATTCTAGCTTAGGCACAATTTGGATTCCTAAATATTTAAACTGATTTACAACATTGAATTGATTTACCTCAGGGTCTGGGTAATTTCTCTGGGTCTCATTTAGCATTAATATTGAAGATTTAGTTTTATTTATTTTATGTCCTGATATTTCCCCAAAATTCTTTATTAAATTCAACAAGGTTGGAATTGATTTTTTTAGATTCGACATAAACAAAATTATGTCATCGGCGTACAGGGAGATTTTATGTTCTGTTGGTCCAACTTTAATTCCATATATTTGTGAATGTAAACGTATCGCCATCGCTAAAGGTTCAATTGCCATAGTAAACAGTAAAGGTGAAAAAAAAAAAAATAGGATAAATAATTGAAAGAAGACAAAATGAACCTGTTTGAAGTAAAGGTGAAAGTGGACAGCCTTGTCGACATCCTCTATTGATTTTTATTGATTTTGAAATATTGTTATTTGTTAGGATTTCTGCTGTAGCATTATTGTATATTATCTGAACCCATTTTATGAAATTATTTCCAAGTCCAAACCTTTGTAAGACTTCAAAAAGAAAGGGCCATTCGACTCTATCAAAGGCCTTTTCGGCGTCCAGTGATAGGAGAGCTGTATCCAGTGCTTCTTTATTAAAATAAATAATATTAAATAGTCTTCTTACATTATGGAAGCCTTGTCTTCCCTTTATAAAGCCATTCTGATCTCGATTAATAATATTTGGTAAAATTTCTTGTATTCGTCTTGCTAAAATTTTACAGATTATCTTAAGGTCGGCATTTAATAGGCTTATTGGTCTCATATATATATACATTTATAGTAATATGGACATATGTTTACTAGATGTTGTTTTTTCTTGCCTTCTGATTGTTGCTCTGAGTGTTGCTATCCCTATGCTGTTGCAATCCTGGAATTTCCCCATTGTGGGACTAATAAAGGCTTATCTTATCTTATCTTATATTTTCACATTTATTAGAGGGCTTACCTGGTTTTGGCAACAGTATAATTAAGGCATTATTCATGTATGATGGTAAATTATTATTTTGAAATGCTTCTAAAACCATTTCCAAAAAAGGTTTTATTAATTTATTCTTAAATTTTTTATAAAGGTCAACTGGAAGACCATCTAGTCCTGCACTTTTTCCTGATTTCATATTATCAATGGCTAGCCCAACTTCTTCTTGACTAATTTTAGACTCCAATATCTCCCTGTTTTCATTTGGAATACACGGTATAGATAGTTCGTTCAAAAACCCATTTAGTTTTGTTAAATCAGATTCATTTTTGGTATCATATAATTTTTCATAGTAATCTCTAAAGGTTCTGTTAATTTCTAAAGGATCTATAACTACCTGTCCGTTACTTATAATACTGGTAATTGGTGTTTTAATTTCTAATTGTTTAATCTGCCATGCCAATAATTTTCCTGATTTTTCACCTTGTTCATAAAAAGATTGTTTCAATCTTAGAAGACTCGAGGCAGCTCTATTCGCTGATTTTTTGTCGTATTCAGCTCTCAAAATCAGTAATTCATTCTCCAACCTTGGATCACTTCCTGCATACACTTTTTCCTGAAGATTTTTTATTTTATGTTCCAATTGGGCTCTCTCCTCTCGAGTCTTCTTAGATTTTGAACCTGTATAACTAATAATATGTCCCCTAATAAAAGCTTTGAAAGCCTCCCACTTTACACATGCTGATGTTTGTGTAGTATTGATATCAAAGAACTCATCTATCTGTTTTTCTATGTACTTGACAAATTCCTCATCCTGAAGCCATTTATGCTGAAATTGCCATCTACCTGATTCCTTTGTCAATTTCTTATCTACATATACTATACAGCAGGGTGCATGATCAGAGATCACGATGTTATCATAAAAGCAGTTTTGAATCTTGGACCTTAATTCTGTGGAAATCAAAAAATAATCAATACGTGAGAATGTCTTGTAGGTACTGGAATAACAAGAGTAGGCTTTGACTTGTGGATTCATTTCTCTCCATATATCCAGCAATCTCAATTCTTTCATAAAATGATTAATGGTCATCCTACATCCATTGTGCGTACAGTCCAGTCCTGTTGATCTATCTATACCGGGATTCAATGTACAATTAAAATCCCCTGCTATTATATGTTGCCCTGTAAGTGATGATAAGATAAGAAATAAATTAGCAAATAACTTTTGATCATCTATATTGGGACCATATAGGTTCACCAAATTTATATTTTCTAATAGCAAAGATCCTTGAATGATTACATATCTTCCAAATTTGTCTCCAATTACATTTTTCACTTGAAAAGGGACTGATTTATGTATGAGAGTCATAACTCCCCTGGCTCGGGATGAAAATGATGAGGTGAAAACACTTCCTTGCCATCTACTCCTAATTCTTTTTACATCCTCCTCTATTAGATGAGTTTCTTGTAAAAACACAATTTTTGAACCCATGTCTTTTATTTTATTCATAACTTGTTTAAGTTTTTTTAAATTTTGTAGACCTCTGCAATTCCATGAAGTTAAATTAAGATTAACGCTTTGGTTTATGATCAATAGGGAGTTTGGGATTACCTTGCAGTGTAAACATGCTCATACAGAGAAGCAAAAACATGAGTGGTTGAACATTCATCCTACAAACTACACACAAACAAATTCCCCCTTCCCACACTTGTGGCAAACCCCCCAAAATCAAAAGAAAAATTCCGTCTCCCGATATAGCCATCGACTGCTCCACATCCACGAGGATCAGCCTAAGCCACTCCTTCTTCATCCTCCCAATCACCCTAACTCTACTGCTTTTAATGACGTAACATTAACTCTCCTCTGTAGTTTTCCAACTTAACTCCAAAATTTTTAGCAACTTTGTACATCATAGCTTTTTTTTTTTTTTTAATTATATAATGCAATCTATATTTTGTAAACTTGCTATTTGCTTCAAGTCAGTCAGATGCCTGTGCAAATGCTTAATTATTCTACCTTATATTTTGTTCATGCTTAGCTCCCACCAGTCTCTTCTTCTTGGATCTTCTTGATAAACTCCTGCGCCTCCTCTGGGGTCTTGAAGATGTGGGTTCTGCCCCCATACGTGGTCAACAGTCTCGCAGGATAGATTACACCATGACGAATCCCAAGGTTGCGCAGCTCCTTACGTACGGGATCATACTGCTTCCTCAATTGTTGGATTCCTGTGGCCCAATCTGGGTAGAACCGCACCTGCTGATCCTGGTGTTTAATCTCTCCTTTAGCTCGTGCTGCATTGAAGATCTTCATCCTATCTCTGTTGCTGACAAACTTCATAATTAAGGTCCTCGGCGGTCCCTTATCTCTCCGTGGGCCAATACGATGCGCACCCTCCAAAACCACCGCCGGCCGCAGCTCCGCACTGCCCAGCGCCTCCGGAATCCACTTTTCCAGAAAGGAACACGGGTCCCGACCTTCGGATTCTTCCGGTAGTCCCACCAGCCTCAAGTTGTTCTGTCTCGACCGGGATTCCAAATCCAGAATGTTTTCTTCCAGACATTTATTTTTTTTTTCCAAAGTGCGCACCTTTAATTGGAGACAATTGACTTCATCTTCTGCACTGGAAATACGAAGCTCCATCTGCGCCATTCGTTCCACACAGTCACCCAATTCCTTTCTCATTCCTTCCAACGCTGCCATAATCCCATCAAATCTAGAGGAAAAGTCCGCTCTCATTGAACTCATAGCCGCCAGCAACGCACCTGTGTCGTTTCCCGCAGCTCCCGCGCCGTTGTTAGCTTCCTTCGCCATATTTGGTGCTTTCTCTGCTGCGTCACAGACCTGAAAGTCCGTTAATTTGGACTGTTTCTGCGGCTCGCTTTTTCCTCTACTTGGTTTTCCAGCCTTAGGCTTCACCGACATATCCTCGCTCAAACGCTGGGATACGTTCTGTCCCAAATGAGAAAGTTATTTGCCGATTTTTTTCTCCAGAAGCAGAGCAGAGTGAGACGTGTCCTTCTTACGTGGCAGCCATAACCGGAAGTCCCCTATTCTTCATTTTTACCCCTCAGCCTCTAAAGGCTTGAAGGGGCATTGGTCACCCTGCAGGGTGGATGGGCAGCAGCATCAGTCATCTCAGCACCTACCTTGTGAATGCGATAACTAGACAAAGAAATGATGTAGCCTTTTCAAATCAATATCATCATGTCTACCCTCTGACTATGGGTTTGGGGTCAAAAGGTCAAAGGTCATGGTTAGCTTTCCCTGTGCCCTATTACTATAGATTGAGTAAGGTTAAGATAAGATAAGCCTTTATTAGTCCCACAATGGGGAAATTCCAGGATTGCAACAGCATAGGGATAGCAACACTCAGAGCAACAATCAGAAGGCAAGAAAAAACAACATCTAGTAAACATATGTCCATATTACTATAAATGTATATATATAGACACACAGTGCAGAGCATTATGGCTGGTGGATGTGCAGCAGAAAGTCTAAGCTCTCTCTCCGCGGATGCAGCGGGCCAGCTGGAAGTCTTTGGGCATGATGGTGACCCCCTTAGCGAAGAAGAGACCACCAGGTGGGTCTCGCTGGTCTCCTGCAGAGCCATGACGGCGAAACTCAGGAAACGCAGGACGGTCTTGAAGTCCTGAGCGATCTCCCTCACCAGGCGCTGGACGGGCAGCTTACGGATGAGCAGCTCCGTGGATTTCTGGTAGCGACGGATCTCTCTCAGAGCCACGGACCTGTGACGGCGAGGCCTCTTCACTCTGCCGGTGGCCAGAGCACCTCTCCGAGCAGCCCTGTGGCTAGCTGTCTGCTGGGGGGCTTCTTCCTCCAGTAGATTTTACGGGCGGTCTGCTTGGTTCTTGCCATCGCTCTTTATTATTCTGTCTTATATTTCTTTCGCGCCGCCTAAACTCCAGCCCGGCACCCGCTTCGTTTTCGCTACAGCTCCCGGTATGTCGAGTTTCCCATTAGCACCGGGCGGCAGCCAAGTGCTAGCTAGCACTAGCTCCTCCCCGCTGTAACGTCTCCCGCTGCAAACCGTGGCTCCGTCCGCCGACCCGGGAGACCCCCGGGGTGATCCGTGCGTCCGTGATATATATACAGAGTGAAAGGTGTAGAAAGAAGAAGGAAGATAAAAAAAAAGGCTGTTGCAACAGGCAGCCGACTCGTGTGGCGCCGCCGGTCCGGCGGAACCGGAACCGGAATTTACGAAGTTACGGTCACCAAAGTTTGTACACAGGTTCATCCTGTGGCTCTGACCTCTGACTATGGTTTGGGGTTATTGAGGAGTTACAAGTGATGTCACTGGTCACGTGAATCCCTACATTGGCAGGCAAGCTTTGTGAAAAGAACAATGACAGAAACTGTTTATCATGGTGTGTGACATTATTTTATTGGGACATGCAAAATCTCTCACTAAAAATCATCTGGAGTGTTACAGAAAGAAAACGGGTGATTAAGGTTGGCTCTCGCTGCCTTGTTCTGCAGAGGCTTGAAACGAGGTGGAAGCTGTCATTCAGCTGAGCAGGCTGCATGCATTTTAAAAATTGGTAATTGGCAGTTAAAGAGTGGCAACAAATTATGGATAAAAATTGATAGTTTGTAAATTAAATTGAGGATATTTCAGTGTTTCCTCTGGCTTAAAGACCTTGGCATGGTGGCAACAGATTTTTCCAGGGGGGGGGGGGACAAACACATATGTATGAATATGTTAATTTTATACTATTTATTTCTTTTTTTTAATTTTGCATATAATAATAATAATGCATCAGATTTATATAGCACTTTATCATAGACACTCAAAGACGCTTTTTACAGATTCATTCACTCCAGACAGACAATGGTAGTGACAAGCTACTACTGTAGCCGCAGCTGGCCTGGGGCAGGCTGACGGAAACGTAGCTGCCAATCCGGGCCAACGGCCTCTCCGGCCACCACTGAACATTTATACACATTCATACCCAGTGTTATGGACACTGGAGGCAAGATGGGTAAAGTGTGTTGCCCAGGGACACGACGGCAGGATATCTGGGGAGAGTGGGATTCGAACCACCAACCATCTGGTTATTGGACGACTTGCTCTACCTCCTGAGCCACTGCCGTGCATATGTAACTTACAATTTGAAATATTGTACAACCAAGGCTTGACTGTTGGAATATTGGACCGTTTGGGGTCCCACCCAGACGTCCTGTATTTGGACTTTTTACTGGTGTCATCCTTCTCTCCTTCCTCTGCTCTCACCTCTCCTGGACCCTCTGCCTGAACACTTTCCTCTCCTTGGCTCCTCTCTTCTGTCTCATCTTGCCCTCTCTGAACTCTGTCTAATTCAGGTTCTTTGTCTATGGTGGTATACAAACAGGTTAGAAAATATCAAGTGCCATGTAAATTAAAGGAGACAACCAAAAATTTCTAGTTAAGGGTACAAAGATCACCCACTTAAAACTTGAGTAATGACTTCAGTCTTGAAGGTTTGAGGTTTTTCTCCAAAATTTATAACAATTTTCTTGTAGTTTTCTACTGTTCTCTGTAAATTTATCTATTTTTTTTTTTATTTTTTTTTTGTTACTTATTTGTACCCGTAGGTAGACTTGGTTTGCAGTCTGGTGACAAGCCACCGGCTGCTGGTCGCTGCGTGCGCGAGCGCCCTAAACCTACATGTTTTTGGTGTGCGGGAGGAAACCGGAGAAATCCCGGAGTAAACCCGCGCAACACGGGGAGAACATGCAAACTCCACACAGCTCACTGTTGGTCGGGGGCTGGGATCGAACCCACGATCTCATGATCCCCGCGGTCCCCCGGCCGAGGGTAAAACTGTGCTGCCACAGTGCTAAACCACTGCGCCACCGTGCAGCCAAATTTGAAACCATTTTCCTCAAATTTGTAATTTCCTCTTGTAAAATTGATTTTTTTTGTACATCTGAAACTTTATTATAAATTTGTGGATTATTTTATTGCTTATTTTTGTCTGTTTTTTAAAATAAAATTACTGTTTTTTAAATAAATTTGAATTTTTACTTGTTCCTTATAACAATTTATATTTTTGACCATAACTTTGCAGTCAGAACAGAACAATAATTTAACTCTCTTTACAAAGAAAAAAATATTAATAAAATTGTATTTAATGAAGTAATTTAACTTAAATGACCAAGGATGCCATTATTTCTGTTATAATATTTCTATATATTTATAGTTTTTTTTAGAAATCTCCTCACCGCCAAGAAGAACCTCCCTTGTTTTGAAATCCAAATGTTCTGCACGTTTAGTTTGTCTGAAGGCTGCTGATGGATTAAAGTCATTAACTTCGTGAATTTTGGTTTTCTTAACTTGCCAGGTACATAATTGGGAACATAACTTAATATTGTAGTGGCTGATGAAATATATCCTTAGCAATTCATCAGTCCCCCTTCCTTTCCCTTCATATGAAGCTGGCTGCATTTGAATTCTAACCACATCTCTTAGCTAAGCGACTCTTCCATTATTGCTCCCGTTTCCAGCGTGTTAAAACCATGATAAATGCCTCCAGTGCTTACATACCTCTTCTGATTTTTCCACATTTTAAAGTACTTTAATAAACTCATGTTTCTGTCGGACAGTCAAGCCTTACTATGCTGCATTTCCCCTCTAGTCCGCCTTGGTCCGCATACACTTTGGACGAGCCCGGCACGCATGCGGCGCTGTTCATGCTCACTTTTTTCATCTACCCAGGCCAAGCAGTTGACGCATGCGCACAACCATCATTTGTAGTTTCACTCCCACCCGATAGGTAGTGCCAAGGTGCTGACGCACCAGGATTTTCACAGACGAAGAAACGGTGGACTTCTTCACAAAGTTTCTCTTCAAATAGAGTTCATTTCTGCTGTTTGACTTCCCATTTTTCACTCCTTTTCCACAAAGATGTTGCCGCCGCTACCGAGACACTTCCTGCTGACTGACTGGAAAGCTCGCGTGGGCGGGGCACTTCTAAACTCCGCGCGGATGACGGCCACGCGTGTTGTTCGTGTGCACGCTTGCAGAAAGTCATTGCTTCATATATTTTTCTTAAATTCATATCTCCTTCTTGGGGTGGCGGTAATATTTCTGGCGAGCTGGCCCGCCACCGAGAAATGTTACCAGAGGAAACCCTGTATTTTCTGACTGAATATTTGAAACTAGGGGTGGGTTCAAAAGATCGATTCTCCGATTCAAGTCGATTCACTTTTGAATGAGCCGATATCATTCCACAAAATCCGCAGATCGATCTTTTAACATAATGCTTTTACGTCTGTGAAACACTAAACACAAGCCGGCTGAACTCTCGCACGATTGTTTCCTGCGCTGGAACGCTCACATTACTTCCAGGTTTACAGTAGCGGAGATGTGTGTGATAACGTCTCTTTATCAACAAAAATCACCACTAAAGACTGTTCTCAACAGTTTCCGAATATTTTTCATAGCCGCCAGTATTTTTTTTATGTACACTGCAGATGAAGAGTCCTCATATGTTTCACAAAAATGACTGAAGTAACAAAAAGAAGGGAAGTATTTTATAAATTATATTGTATAGTGGTTCTTCTATTGGCCTAACAGACTGTTTAATAGTTTTTGTCACTTACTTAATTTTTTGTTCATTAAGACACAATTCCAGTTCACAAGCATATTTGAAACTGAGAGTATTAAGCAGTCTAAATCAAACACATTAGTGAGCTTTAAAGTTGCTGATAAAATGTATTTTTTTAACCTTTCAACATCCCCAGACTTGCCTTTATTCCACCCTTACGGCAATAAAGCTAACTGCCTCAAGCTTTTATGATATCAACTCTACAGTCACTCCTCACTCAGTGGGGATATTTTGAGGACCAGTCTATTCCTAAAGGTTGAACTATTCCTTTAAACACAAATTTGAGCCCTTACAGCTCCTTTCATGCTAACCCTCCTACACAAACTTTTCTTGCGCTTGCGATCTATTTAGTGGAGGCTGGGTTAGTGGCACCAGATATTTCCAGCACCTGTGGGTGGGCCTATAAATAGAGAGGCACCCATTTTCTCCTTCATTTTCACCACAGTGTGAGGTCTGCTTTTTACGTCCAGGTGTTCAACTTCAGCTAGTTGTTTTATGGCTGTTGAGGATGGAGAATCAGTCTGAAGCACAGCTGTCCTCTCACTTCTTCAGCTGCATTCTTGATTCTGTCAAAACGGTTTGCTCCAGTGTATGTTATAATGCACCATTGACTGTCCTGATATCAGTGTCTCAGGGCCAACAGTTGTTAGATTTAAATGAAATGTAGGACTTAACCTTATTCTTAAACGTAATATTTATGGTTTCTCTCTCTCTTGTTCTGTGTCCCTGCAGCATCAGACAACAGCCAACGGTTTCAGGAGACATGTTTTGCCTTTGCATTAACGCCACAGCAAGTTCAGCAGATCAGCAGCTCGATGTAAGCATGGCTCTGTTAATGCAGCATTCTCGCTTGTTTATGAATAATTCATAAGCAAGCATGTTCATTGGTACTGCGGAAATGTGCTGTTAAATCTCTTCCTGTCCTCAAAGGGACATCTCGGGGACCAAATGTGACTTCTCAGTACAAGTTCAGCTGCGGTTTTGCCTGTCGGAGACAAGTTGTCCTCAGGAAGACCATTTCCCCCCCAATTTGTGTGTGAAAGTCAACGGGAAGCCATGCAACCTGCCGGTGAGGATCACCAACTCCACCACATGGCCATCTGATCTGAATTTTTTGTGTGTGTTTGTCACTTTATTTGTATCCTTTAAATCTTCACCTCTCATTTTCAGGGCTATCTTCCTCCAACCAAAAACGGCGTAGAGCCCAAGAGGCCCAGCCGCCCGATCAACATTACCTCACTGGTCAGATTGTCCACCACGGTCCCCAACACCATCGTTGTGTCATGGACCGCTGAGATCGGAAGGGTAGGAACCCTCAGGGACCTTTGGGTGCATTTTACATGCTATTCATTCTTCATTTTTGATCATTTTTGCTGTGTTCATGCATACAGCAGGAATTTTGGCAAGGCAGTGTGATTTTATTTGATCTTATTTCCCGCTCAGCTCTTACAGTAAATGTAAAATATACTGCGTACAAGCAATTGTTACCCTTATACTGTTAAGTACAAAAATGCTCCACTGAAATCCATTCATACTGCAATTTTTGATGTCACTTCCATTAAAGCACAATGCATACATGTTATTATATCTGGGTGTCAAACTGGGCTTTTGGCTTGGAATTGATCATTTTTACTACTCTCCACCAGATGTTGCCGTTTTCACCATATTTGGCCTATGGTGAAAAAAACATGCTGCTTCCAGTAGATGGCACTGTCACAATTCCCCCTCCTTCCCCTTTAATCTTTAACCCTGAGATGTGTGTGTATGTTGGTGGGTGTTGTGTGTGGATGACATTATGAGCAAAGGACTAGTGGCTTTCAAGTGCCACTGTTTTCATTCACTCTCATGTGTAGTTTTTGTGCAGAAGTTCCAAGCCTCTTTCAAGACATTTTTTTTTTATAAATGCACACCACACACTCCTACACAGAGGTCCTAACACACAAGAATACACTGCTTCAAATAAATTAAAATGTAGGGCATCTTGAATTGCGTCAAAGATGCATCCATTGAGAAAGATATAACAACCTCTGGCTTTTCATTGAGTTGTTTATACAGATGCGATTGCAGCCACAGTTTATAAAAATACAACCTGTAGAACTATTCAATTCAATTCAACTTTATTTATATAGCGCCATTTCACAACAACAGTCATCTCATAGCACTATCAACTGTAGGGGGGAACCCCCACAGTTGCAGAAAGACCCCAGCAATCAGGTGATCCCCTGTGAGCAAGCACTTGGCGACGGTGGAGAGGAAAAACTCCCTTTTAACAGGAAGAAACCTCCAGCAGAACCAGGCTCAGGGAGGGGCAGTCATCTGCTGCGACTGGCTGGGGGGTGAGGGGACAGAGAAGATGAAAAGAACAGACATGTAGAGAGCAAACAGCAAGATGGGGACTCAATCTATGGGAGAGAACAAACAAATGTTAATGACCAGCAAAAAAAAATATTTCATAGAGAGTGAGGAAAGGAGTGAGGCCCAGTGCATTACTGGAGGTCCCCCAGCTGACTAAACCTATTAGCAGCATAGCTAAGGGAGGGTTCAGAAACACATGATCCCTCCCTAATTGTAGGCTATATCAAAAAGGTAGGTTTTAACCCTAATCTTAAAAACAGAGATCGAGTCTGACTCCCGAATCCAGATTGGCAGCTGATTCCACAGGAGAGGAGCTTGATAACTGAAGGCTCTGCCTCCCATTGTACTTTTGGAGATTCTAGGTATTACAAGTAGTCCTGCATTTTGGGAGCGTAGTGCTCTGTTAGGATAATACGGTAGTATCAGATCTTTTAAATAAAAAGGAGCCTGATTGTTTAGAGCTTTGTAAGTAAGAAGAAGGATTTTAAACTTAATTCTAAACTCCATGGGAAGCCAATGAAGGGAGGCCAGAACCGGAGAGATATGATCTCTCTTTCTAGTACCTGTTAAAACTCTTGCTGCAGCATTTTGGATCAGCTGAAGACTTTTTAAAGATGTTTTAGGACAACCTGATAATAAAGAATTACAATAATCTAATCTCGAGCTAACAAAAGCGTGGATCAGTTTCTCAGCATCACTCTGAGACAAGATGCTCCTAATCTTGGCAATATTACGCAAATGATAGAAGGCAGTCTTAGAAACAAATTTAATATGTGAATTGAAGGACAAATCCTGATCAAAAATAACTCCAAGGTTCCTCACAGAGCTATTAAGAGAAAGAGTAACTGCATCCAAACTGAAAGTTTGATTTGGAAAGGAATTTCTAAGGTTTTTTGGACCAACAAGAATGACTTCAGTCTTATCTGAATTTAATAGCAGGAAATTACAAGTCATCCAAGCTTTGATTTCCTTAAGACAGGCTTCTAACTTGGCTAATTGATTACTATCATCTGGCTTCATTGACAGGTATAATTGTGTGTCATCTGCATAACAATGAAAATGTATACAGTGCTTTCTAATAATGTTGCCTAACGGAAGCATATATAAACTAAAAAGAGTAGGGCCTAGCACAGATCCCTGTGGAACTCCATGACTAAGCTTTGAGTTGAAAGAAAACTCATTATTTACATGAACAAACTGGAACCTATCAGATAAATAAGATCTAAACCACTGCAACGAAGTTCCATTAAGTCCAACATAGTGTTCTAATCTATCAAGTAGAATATTATGATCGATAGTATCAAAAGCTGCACTAAGGTCTAAAAGGACAAGTACAGAAACTAGTCCATTATCAGATGCAATGAGGAGGTCGTTAGTGACCTTCGCTAAGGCTGTTTCAGTACTATGATGGATTCTAAACCCAGATTGAAACTCTTCAAGTAAACCATTTCCCTGCAGGTGGTCGAATAATTGCGTAGCAACAACTCTTTCTAAGATTTTTGAAATGAAAGGGAGATTAGAGATTGGTCTATAGTTAGCTAAAGCTCCTGGATCTAGCGTTGGCTTTTTGAGTAAGGGTTTAATTACAGCTGTTTTAAAAGCCTGCGGTACATGGCCTAAAGTTAATGAAGAATTGATTATATGAAGAATAAAGCTACCAATAAGTGGGAAGACTTCTTTAAATAACCTGGTAGGAATAGGGTCTAAAAGACAAGTTGAAGGTTTGGATGAGGAAACTATTTTGTCTAACTCACAAAGGTCGATTGGAGTAAACTCATCAAGACAGACATCAAAAGAAGGAGTTGTAGTAGTTACAGTATTTAAGTTAACTGTGGGAAGAATCTGATTGATTTTATCTCTGATGGATGAAATTTTATTATTGAAAAAGTTCATAAAGTCCTGACTAGTAAGCTTTAAGGGAATGCTAGGATTGACAGAGTCCTGACTCTTTGTCAACCTGGCTACAGTACTGAAAAGAAACCTGGGATTATTCTTGTTCTCTTCTATTAATGCAGAGTAATAACTTGTTCTAGCTTTTCTAAGAGATTTTTTATAAATTAAAAGATGATTTCTCCAAGCTAAATAGATTTCATCTAAATTAGTAGAGCGCCATTTTCTTTCTAATTGACGAGTCTTCTGTTTTAAGCTACGAGTTTCTGTGTTGAACCAAGGAGTTAGAAATCTCTGATTAGACTTTTTCTTTTTTAAGGGGGCCACCAAGTCTAGAGCCTGATGCAGAGAAGCTGAAACACTATCCACCATGTTATCAGAATCAGAATCAGAATCAGAATCAGGTTTATTGCCATTGTTCATGTAGTACACAAACTAGGAATTTGTCTCGGTACAATGCTGCAACATTAAACATGATAAGATAAGAGAAATAAACTATACATGTAATAAAGTGTAGGATAAGATTAAGTGATACTGGTCAACAGTTAAAATATATATTAGCCAGCAGCAGATACTGTGGAGAACTATATAGTGCAGTCGGTAATGCAGGAAGAAAACAGTGATGATTGACATGAGTCTGGTTGAGCTGCTGTACATGGTGCACGAGAGTCACTTAGTGTTCAGCAGTCTAATGGCAGAGGGGAAGAAGCTGTTCATGTGACGGGAGGTTTTAGTCTGGATGGACCGAAGTCTTCTACCAGAGGGGAGGGGGGCAAACAGTACGTGACCAGGGTGTGAGGGATCGGCTATGATCCGGCCAGCACGCCTCCGGGTCCTGGAGATGTACAGATCCTGGAGAGATGGGAGCTTGCAGCCGATCACCTTCTCAGCAGTGCGCACGACGCGCTGCAGCCTTAGTCTGTCCCTGGCAGTGGCTCCTGCGTACCACACGGTTATGGAGGTGGTGAGGATGGACTCGATGATGGCTGTGTAGAACTGCACTAACATCTTGGTGGGTAGCTTGAGCTTCCTCAGCTGCCGCAGGAAGAACATCCTCTGCTGGGCTTTTTTGATGAGTGAGCTGATGGTCAGCTCCCATTTGAGGTCCCTGGTGATGGTAGTGCCTAGGAAGCGGAAGGAATCAGCAGTGGTGATGGGAGAGCCTGAGAGGGTGAGGGGGGGCAGAGGAGTAGTGACTTTCCTGAAGTCTACAATCATCTCCACTGTCTTCAGAGCGTTCAGCTGCAGGTTGTTATTGCTGCACCAGGACGCCAGCTGGGCCACCTCTCTCCTGTAGGCGGACTCGTCGCCGTTGGAGATGAGCCCGATGAGGGTGGTGTCGTCCGCAAACTTGATCAACTTGACAGACTGGTGGCTGGAGGTGCAGGAGTTGGTGTAAAGGGAGAAGAGTAGGGGGGAAAGTACACAGCCCTGGGGTGATCCGGTGCTGATGCTAGTATAGTCTGAGACAGTCTTTCCCAGCCGCACATGCTGCCTCCGGTCCGTCAGGAAGTCGATGATCCACCTGCAGAGGGAGTCAGGCACGTTGAGCAGGGACAGCTTGTCCCGGAGCAGAGCGGGGCGGATGGTGTTGAATGCGGAGCTGAAGTCCACAAACAGGATCCTGGCGTAGGTTCCCGGGGAGTCCAGGTGCTGCAGGATGGAGTGGAGGGCCAGGTTGACTGCATCGTCTACAGACCTGTTGGCTCGGTAGGCAAACTGCAGCGGGTCCAGGAGAGGGGTGGTGATGGACTTGAGGTGGGACAGGACCAGGCGCTCAAAGGACTTCATGACTACAGAGGTGAGCGCTACAGGTCTGTAGTCATTAAGTCCAGTGATCCGTGGCTTCTTGGGGACAGGGATGATGGTGGAGGATTTGAGGCAGGATGGCACGTGGCATAACTTAAGGGAGGTGTTAAAAATGTCTGTGAATACAGGAGCCAGCTGTTTCGCACAGAGTCTCAGGGTGGAGGGAGACACGCCGTCTGGGCCGGGGGCCTTGCGCGGGTTCAGTCTGGAGAACTGTTTGAGCACATCCTGCTCACTGATGATAAGGGGAGGGGGGGGTGCCTTAAATGAAGTAGGGAATGTGGAGGCTGTGGAGCTGGAGGGAGGGGGGGAGTTGGACACAGATGACGAGGTGTCAAAACGGGCATAGTGTTGGGACAGTCTCTGACAAAGGGCTTTGTCATCCTGACCTTTAGGAGCCTGAGGCCGATAGTTGGTGATCTGCCTCAGTCCTCTCCACACGGAAGCCGAATCATTAGCAGTGAACTGCTGCTGGAGTCTCTCTGAGTACACAGATTTAGCCCTCTTCAGCTCTCTGTTAAACCGGTATTTAACCTCCCTGTAGCAGTCCCTGTCTCCACTTTTCAGCGCTGCTTCCTTCTCCTTCCTGATCTGTCTGAGCTTAGCTGTGAACCAGGGTTTGTCATTAGAGTAACTCACCCTGGTGCGTGATGGAAGAATGTTCTCTTCACAAAAGTGGATATATGAGTTCACAGTGTCCGTGTACTCATCCAGATCATGCGTGGCTCCTTTAAGCATGCCCCAGTCAGATATTTCCATGCACGTTTCCAGCTTCTCCTCAGCATCACTGGTCCGTATCTTCGTAGTGCTCACAACAGGTTTAGTGAGCTTCAATCTCTGTCTGTATGTGGGAATGAGGTGAACCATCACGTGATCAGATAATCCCAGCGCAGCTCGAGGGACAGCGCGATATGCGTCTTTCACTGTGGTGTAACAGTGATCCAGTGTGTTTAATCCTCTGGTGGGGCATTTAATAAACTGTTTGTAGCGGGGGAGATCGTGGCTCAGATTGCACTGATTAAAGTCGCCAGCCACAATAATCAGCGAGTCTGGAAAACTCCGCTCTGTGTGTTGAATGTGATCCGCGAGCACGCGCTGAGCTTCGCGCGTGTCCGCGTCGGGAGGGGCGTACACAGCGATCATTATAAAAGAAGCAAACTCCCGCGGGGAATAGAAGGGCTTGCAATTGATAACAAGAAATTCCAAGGCAGGAGAACAGTGTTTGGAAATTACCGTTACATCAGAGCACCAGATGCAGTTGATGTAGAAGCAGACTCCGCCTCCTGTGGTCTTGCCGGAAAGCTCTGTGTCACGATCAGCACGGAAGAGCTGGAAGCCGTCGAGGCGCAGCGCGCTGTCCGGTATATTTTCCCGGAGCCAGGTCTCAGTAAAGCAGAGGACAGCTGAGGAGGCGAGGTCCTTAAAACGCATCAGCAGTCTCAGTTCATCCACCTTGTTAGAGAGAGAGTTGGTATTGGACAGAAATATGCCAGGCAGCGCCGTTCGCGAGCCTCTCCTGCGAAGTCGCACGAGAGCGCCCGCTCGTCTTCCTCTCTTCCGCCGTCTCACTTTCCGAGCCAAACAATAAACCAGATCGGCGGCAGGGGCTAGAAAAACTGGGAGGAGGTCCGTGGGGGTGAAAGTCCTGATATTTAAAAGTTCTTCACGGGTATAAGTGCAAGCAGACACACAATTGACAAACAAAAACAAACAAAGAGCGCAGCGAAGCACCATGTCGACCGCTGTGGGCGCCATCTTGGATCAGCACTGTTGAAAGGAGTCAAAGTTGTGTTCAGAGAGGACAAGGCTGCTGCCACTGCTTCACGCTGCTCCAGCAGATGCTGAAACATCAATTATCAATTACAGAAGGAGCAAGCTGTCTATAGCTTATTTCCGTTGTGTTGACACATGGCATAGAGGAAACAATCTGCATAAATTTGGAAACAGCATCATCTGAGAGGCATCTACTGTAATAATATTTTTCTTTAGGAGCCAAATAGTCAGAAATGGTAAAATCAAAGGTTAACAGACAATGGTCTGACAGTACAGGGTTATGAGGAGACACTACAAGATTTTCTGTTTCTATGCCATATGTCAGAACAAGGTCCAATGTATGGTGGAGGTAATGAGTAGAATTTCCTACTTTCTGAGAAAACCCAATCGAGTCTAATATTGAATTAAAAGCCACATTAAGGCAGTCACTATTCTATCAGATTTCAGCACTAAATCAGCTAAGAAATCAGCAAATTCGGATAAAAATTCTGAGTAGGTTGATGGGGGACGATAAACTATGGCAAATAAAATTGGGTTTAACCTAAAATTGCTAAAGTGCCCAATACTGAGGACCAGGCCCTCAAAGGAATTATAACATGTTTTTTGCTTTACATTAACTAGTAATTTGGAATGGTAAATTGTTGCTACTCCTCCTCCACGACCAGAACTTCTGGGATTTTGACAGTTTAAATAACCAGAGGGAGTTGATTCATTTAAACCAACATAATCCTCTTGCCCTAACCAAGTCTCTGTAAGGGAAATTAAATCAATCTGATGATCAATTAACAGATCATGGACTAACAGAGACTTGGGAGTTAGAGACCTAATATTTAGTAAACCACATTTAATTTTTAAATTATGAGGAGGAACAGAGGCCAAATCATTCAATTTAGAGGCTTTATGTTTAATTTGAGTTTTACCAATGTTTTGCTTTATCACTTTGGGATGCTTATACATTATATTTTTATTTACTTTGGAGGGAGCAGACAACGATTCTCTGATGGGGAAGACAGGGGCTAAGCTGAGGGGTGGCGGATGAAGAGGAGCTGCAGAGAGGCGTGTAAGACTGCGACTCTGCTTCCTGGTCCCAACTCTGAGTAGTCATGGTTTTGGAAATTTGGATAAAAAAGATGCCAGATTGTTAGATAAATGAGAAGCACCATCCAAAGTGGGATGAATGCTGTCTCGTCTCATAAGACCAGGTTTTCCCCAAAAAGAGCTCCAATTGTCAATGTAGCCCACGTCATTTTTAGGACACCACACAGACAGCCAGCGGTTCAAGGATGACGAGCGACTAAACATGTCATCACTGGTCAGATTGGGGAGGGGCCCAGAGAATACTACAGTGGCAGACATCGTTTTTGCAAAGTCACACACCGATTCTACATCAAGTTTGGTGACTTTCGACTGCCGGAGACGGATGTCATTAATGCCGGCGTGAATAACAATTGTGGAGTATTTACAGTTACTTTTAGCCAGCATTTTCAGATTTGACTCGATGTCGCCTGCTCTGGCCACAGGAATGCATTTGACTATGGCCGCTGGAGTCTCTAGGTTCACGTTTCTGACTACAGAGTCGCCAATGATCAGAGTTTTTTCCTCAGCGGGTGTGTCGCTGAGCGGGGAAAAACGATTAGAAATGTGAACAGGTTGGTGGTGAACCGGGGCTTTGCGACTAGGCTTCCTTCTCACCGTCACCCACCCAGTCTCCTCGCTGCTGAGGAGAGCCGGAGAACCGCTGACTGGGGGGCCTAAGCTAGCTAGCTCCACTGCAGCTAATGGGCGTCCGTCGAGATTAACTGGCGCAGACGGTGTTTCAATGCAGCGGAGCCGGGATTCCAAATCAGACAACCTCGCCTCGAGCGCCTCAAAAAGACAACATTTATTACATTTACCGTTATCGCTAAAAGAGGCAGAGGTGTAGCTAAACATCTGACAGAGAGAGCACACCAGTCATTTCACACACCAGTCACAACTAGTCATTTCTTGCATGGCATGATTGAGAGGACATTTACAGAAGGAATAGTGCAGGAAGCTTTGGATGTAGTGATGGAGTTTAA
This sequence comes from Pholidichthys leucotaenia, assembly GCA_020510985.1. NCBI lineage: Eukaryota > Metazoa > Chordata > Actinopteri > Cichliformes > Pholidichthyidae > Pholidichthys > Pholidichthys leucotaenia. The sequence goes on along the minus strand of CM035837.1, from coordinate 255,758,891 downwards.
GTCCGTTAGCGAGCAAGAGGAATCTGACATGGGAGACACAGGCTTTAGATGAGGTTGTTTTACTAACAGCACAAAAAAAACGAAGAGAAAATGAATGAATATTTGATATTCATCATTAGGATTGATGCTGGTTTAAAAATTAAGCCTAAGAAAAGTTGGAAATAATATAATTGTATAATATTTTTTGTACCTGCCTTATGAAAAGAGGATTTTTTGTGCTTGGGTATGACTGTGAGTATTTGACAATGCACAAAAAAATAATAATGCATTAAAAAAATCAATGTTGCTGCTAATCGTTGACGTACAGCAGGGAAAATAAGTATTGAACACATCAGCATTTTTCTCATTAAACATATTTCTGATGGAGCCATCGACCTGAGATTTTCACCAAATATCAGTAACAATCCAAGTATTTCATACATACAAAGAAATCAGGGCAACTGTGTTCACAAAACAAGTTATATTTAATAATGTGGAATGACACAGGGAATAAGTATTGAACACACTTGGTGAAATTTATTTGATATCCAGTCGAAAAGCCTTTGTTGGTAATAACAGCTTCCAGACGCCTTCTGTATCGAGAAACTAGGCACAGGCATTGCTCAGGAGTGATTTTAGCCATTTCTTCCACACAAACTGTTTTCAAATCTTGAAGGTTCCGTGGGTATCTTCTCTGAACTCTGATCTTCAGTTCGTTCATAGATTTTTCCTTGGCTGTGTGTTTGGGATCATTGTCTTGCTGAAATGTCCACCCTCGTTTCATCTTCAGCATCTTGGCAGATGGCAACAGATTCTTATCAAGAATGTCTCTGTACATTTGTCCATTTTTCTTCAGTTATACGAAGTCTGCCTGAACCATATGCTGAAAAACACCCCCACACCATGATGCTCCCACCTCCAAACTTCACTATTGGTATGGTGTTTTGGGGCTGATGTGCAGTGCTTTTTCTCCTTCAAACATGCTGTGTGTTGTGGCACCCAAAAAGTTAAATTTTGGTCTCATCTGACCAGACTATATTCTCCCAGTATTTTATTGGCTTGCCCAAATGTTGTGCAGCAAACTTTAAACAGGCTTCAACATGGGTTTTTTTTCAGCAATGGAGTCTTGCAAGATGAGTGGACATAGAGCCCATGTCGGTTGAGTGCATTACTTATTGTTTTCTTTGAAACAGCTGTATCTGCTAACTCCAGATCTTTCTGGAGCTCTCCATAAGTGGTCTTTTGCTCTTGGATAACTCTTCTGATAATTCTTTTGACTTCTCTGTCAAAAATCTTGCGAGGAGCTTCTGGTCGTGGCCGGTTTCTGGTAAAATTATGTTCTTTCCACTTCCGAATGATGGCTCCAGCAGTGTTCACTGGAACATTCAGCAGTTTAGAAATGCGCCTGTAACCAATGCCATCATTGTTTTGCAACAATAAGGTTGCGAAGGTCTAGAAGGTGTTTGCTTCTACCCATCATGAGTCCTTTGTGGTGTGACAATCTAATATTCACAGTGTGGTGGCACCAGCACACTGTGGACGGACATTATCTCACACCCACAAGCAGACAGAGGGGCTGAATAATGGACTGAGGGGGGTAGCACCCAACAGAGTTAATTAGACCAGGCATTAAGGCACCTTCGCCTCCTGCCGCTCTAGACTACAGCACAGGGAGGCGAATGCATATTAGGAAGGTAACGTGTTATGATAATCGTGCCACACATTGCCTTTGTATGTAACTTGCGTTATGATCATTGTGCCACACATTGCCTTTGTGTAACCCCAGGTAATATGCACCAGCCCAGCTCTTTATGCATGAGATTAAAGCTACAGTATATAAGCGGAATGCAGAGGGAGCTGGTGACATGGTTTGCTGACCCAGTGACAAGACACAGACTCCAAATTGATACAATTATGTTTATTAACAACCAGTGTGAATGAATAGTGGAGTGAGTGCTAACTGGAACTGCCAGGAACTGAGCGAGACACCGTATGGCCTGGCAACCCTGGAGACACACAGAGAGAGATGGTTACTGGGCGTCACAACGGGAGTTAAACCGTTATTGTGTAGCTTACTGTGGGAACAGATGGTGAGTTTCTCCAGTTCAGCGTTGCGGTTGTGGCCAGGGAGACAGTGCTCTTCAGATGGTGGTATTGTCCCGACAGGAGAGTGTAGGTGAAGGTGGTGAGGGAATGAGGCTGGTAAGTCCGCCGCCACGGACTCCGCCTGTGCACAGGGGATTAGTAGGAAGGGGTAAGTTGTTAATGAAGCTTACGTGGAAGGCTAGTTGGCTCTTTCCGGCGTAGGTGAGGGCTGGCTCGGCTGTGGCTCTGGTAACTGAGATGATTAGGCAATGAAGCTCTCCTCGAGCGCAGTGAGACATCTCCGCACTGCCACTCCGGGCAGCGTGGAAGATATAGGCCCAGCCTAACGAGGATAAGGTGTGCGTGCAGCTGTGGATAATGAGCAGAGTGGACTATGACAGTACTCCCCCCCAATGAGCGCCTCTTGGCGGTCGTTCCAGCCTACCTGGATGCGTCTGATGGAACTCCCTGATGAGATCTTTGTCGAGCACACAGGCAGGACGCATCCAGGATCTGGCCTCGGGGCCATAGCCCTCCCAGTCCACCAGGTATTGCAGCCCACGGCCCCAGCGGCGAACATCCAGGATAGCAGTCACACTCCACGCCGAGCTGCCGTCGATCATCCTAAGGGGCGGTGGCGACCTGGGAGGAGAGCACAGGGGGCTGGAAGACACAGGTTTAACTTGCGACACATGAAATGTGGGTCATATGCGGAGGGAGAGGGAGAGATCCAGCCGTACCGACACAGGGTTGATGATGCGAGAGATGGCGAACGGCCCAATAAACCGCTGCTGCATCTTCCTGCGCTCAGCCTTCAGATTAATGTTCTTTGTAGACAGCCAAACCTGCTGACTCACCTGGTACGCCGGAGCTGGGGTCCTATGACGATTTGCCACAGCAGTATTGCGTTCAGCTGTACGATGTAGCGCGGCCTGAGTTGCCCTCCACAGACGATGACAGCGTCTCATGTGTGCCCGCGCAGATGGCACGGCAATGTCGCCCTCCTCCTCGGGAAACAAAGGGAGAGAATACCCAAGAGAGGCTTGAAACAGGGACATACCTATGGCCAAAGAGACTGGTGAATTGTGGGCGTACTCGATCCATGGTAGGAAGGGACTCCATGCCGTCGAATTGGAAGAAGCCACACACCGCAGCGCTGCCTCCAGCTCCTGGTTGGCATGTTCGCACTGGCCATTAGACTGTGGATGGTATCCAGATGGCAGGCTCACCTTGGCTCCAAGGGTGTTGCAAAGGGACCTCCACACCTGGGAAATAAATTGGGGGCCCCGGTCCGAGATGATGTCCGTGAGGATCCCATGAAGTCTCACCACATGTTGGAGCAACAGGTCAGCTGTCTCCTTTGCCGTAGGCAGACCCGGAAGAGGAACAAAATGGGCCGCCTTGGAGAATCTGTCCACAAGGGTGAGAACCACGGTGTGATTGTTGGAAGGGGGGAGGCCGGTAACGAAGTCCAACGCCACATGGGACCAGGGTCTGCCAGGAACCGGAAGGGGGTGGAGCAACCCTGCCGGTGGGGACAATGGTGACTTCCCGGTGGCACATTGGGGACAGGCCCGTATGTACTGCCCGACATCCTTTTGAAGAGAGGGCCACCAGAACGAGCCTTGGAACAACTCCTCCGTACGTCGTCTTCTAGGATGGCAGGTGAACTTGGACGCGTGGGCCCATTGGATGACATCACCCCGGACGGCCGATGGCACAAACAGCTTCCCCACTGGCCCCCCACCTGGGTCCCTCTCTGACTCCTGGACCCTCAGGACCCTCTCCTTAATTCCCCACAAGAGGGTGCCCACGACACAGGAGGTAGGGAGGATGGGATGGTCTTCAGCTTCCAGGGTGTCAGTGGCGAATTGCCTGAAGAGGGCGTCTGATTTCATGTTCTTGGTCCCAGGGTGGTAGGTGATAGTAAAGTCGAATCAACCAAAGAAAAGAGACCAGCGGGCTTGACGGGCTTGACAGGCATTCAGGCGCTTGGCCGTCCTAAGGTACTCCAAATTGCGATGGTCCGTCCAAACCACGAACGGCTGCGAGGACCCCTCCAGCCAATGGCACCATCCTCCAGAGCCAGTTTGACAGCCAGCAACTCCCTGTCACCGATGCTATAATTCCGCTCCGCCGGAGATAGTCGCTTGGAGAAAAAGGCACAAGGCCGGACCTTCCCATCCGTCGGAGAACGTTGAGAAAGAACCGCCCCCACACCAGAATCCGAGGCGTCCACCTCCACGAGGCACTGCAGGCTGGTATCCACCTGCACCAGGATCGTCGAATCAGAGAATTGCTTCTTCAGGTCCGCACAGGCCGCCACCGCCTCCTCCGACCACTGGGAGGGAACCTTCGTGGATGTAAGGCACGTCAGGGGAAGGGCCAGGCTGCTGTAGTTCTTTATGAATCGGCGGTAGAAATTAGCAAATCCCAGGAACTGCTTGAGCTGTTTCCTTGAGGACGGGACCGGCCACTCCACCACCGCCTTAATTTTGCCCGGGTCTGGAAAGATCTCCTTATGAGAAATAATGAAGCCCAGGAAGGACATCTTGGACGTATGAAACTCACATTTCTCAGCCTTGACGAATAACTGGTTCTCCAATAGCCGCTGAAGAACACGTCTCACGTGTACCCGGTGCTCCTCTAAGGAATGGGAGAAGATCAGGATGTCATCCAGGTAAACGAACACAAAGACGTTTAGAAAATCCCTCAGAACATCATTGATGAGGCGCTGAAACACAGCAGGTGCATTGGTCAGACCAAATGGCATCACCAGATATTCAAAGTGACCACTAGGGGTGCGGAACCTTGTCTTCCACTCATCCCCCTCGCGGATCCGCACCAGATGGTAAGCGTTGCGCAGATCCAACTTGGTAAAGCAGGAAGCCCCCTGGAGAGAGTCAAAGGCAGAATTAAGCAACGGGAGGGTGTACTTATCCTTGATAGTAATATTATTCAGCTCCCTGAAATCGATGCATGGTCTCAATGAGCCGTCTTTTTTTCCCACAAAGGAGAACCCCGCCCCTACCGCCGAAGAGGACGGGCGAATGATGCCAGAGCTCAGGGACTCCTTGATGTACGTGTCCATAGCCACCCGCTCCAGCGGGGAAAGGCTATACAGCCGGCTAGATGGGAGAGGAGCCCCCGGGCGAAGGTTGATGGCACAATCATACGGTCGGTGGGGGGGAAGGGACAGAGCCCGGGACTTGCTGAACACGGCACCGAGATCATGATATTCAGGAGGCACCTTAGACAAATCGGGAGGGGGATCGGAGGGAGCCCCTAGGGTCACTGAAGGTGAGCATGCTGCTGACTGCAGACAGGCGCTGAGGCAAAATGAGCTCCATGATTTAATACTGCCCGCACTCCAATCAATCGTCGGTTATGGAGGCGTAGCCAGGGGTAGCCCAGAATGACCGGAGACGTCGAGATGGGCAACACAAAGAAGGACAGTTCCTTTCGATGATTCCCAGATACAATAATGGAGACTGGCGCTGTCCGGTGGGATACTGTAGCCATGGAGGCGTTAGACAACGTGATCAGCCGGAGCGGAGACTCAAGGGGAATGCAGCGAAGGCCCAAACGGGTTGCCAGGTCTCTAGACATAAAGCTTTGCTCAGCCCCGGAGTCGATTAAGGCCTGTGTAGGTATCTCTGTGTTTGTGTATGAATCTAATGGAAAGAAGCAACCTGGATAGGGGATTAGCCCGCGTTACGTCTGTGAGTCCCCCTACTCTTAACGCACGGACCTCCCCTTTTTGGCCGAAGCTGACACGACCCGACCTCATGCTCCCCGCTCCCGCAATACAGGCACAACCCAAGCTCGCGGCGACGCTGTTTCTCTGCCGCAGATAGCCTAGAATGCCCCACCGTCATAGGCTCCGCGGGCGCTGAGGGTTCAGAGGACGGAAAAGCCAATATTGAGGACTGAGGAGAATGGCGAGACAGTTCCCTGGACCGTCCATAGGACCTACGTTCCGCCGCTTGCTCCCTCAGTCTATTATCCAGACTAATGGCCAGAGAAATGAGCTCTGATAACCTTGTTGGTTTCTCTAAAGGGGCAACTCATCCCGAAGGCTAGCACTGAGACTCCTGATGAAAATACAGCAAAGAGAAGCGTCCTCCCAACCTACTTCAGTAGCCGCCACCCAGAAGTCTATGGCATAATCTGCCACCACCCTAGACCCCTGCCTTAGATTTAATAGGCGGGTGGTGAGAACGCTATCTCGATCGGAATGATCAAACACTTCATTAAATTCACTAATGAATTGGCCAAAAGTGAGACTAGCATAATTTGCCCTAGCCATTACCGCATAGGCCCAAACTAGTGCTCTCCCCTCCAACAGGTTAATAATATAATCAATCTTACTGTTGTCAGAAGGGAAGTCCTCTGGCACCTGCTGAAACACCACCTCGCATTGCATAACGAACCCCCTGGCATTGCCCAACTTACCATTGAAACGGCTGGGAGTTGGTATGGGAGTTAGCCGAACAGGAGGAGTCTGGCTGAGCTGGTTAGCTGGAATGCTAGCGGGAGTCGAGGATCTGCTGGCGACAGGTAAGGCCTGGGAAAAGGGCTGGAAATTAGTTAGTCTATCCAACCGTTCAGTGACACGAGTTAGCTGGTTTAGAATGGTCTGCTGCTGATAAACCAATTGATCAATTTGAATCTCCATGCAGTTGATAACTGCATGGAGATTCAACACCAAAGCGCTGTCAGCTGGGTTGTTCTGGCGGAGATGTACTGACATGGTTTGCTGACCCAGTGACAAGACACAGACTCCAAATTGATACAATTATGTTTATTAACAACCAGTGTGAATGAATAGTGGTGTGAGTGCTAACTTGAACTGCCGGGAACTGAGCGAGACACTGTACGGCCTGGCAACCCTGGAGACACACAGAGAGAGATGGTTACTGGGCGTCACAATGGGAGTTAAACCGTTATTGTGTAGCTTACTGTGGGAACAGATGGTGAGTTTCTCCGGTTCAGCGTTGCAGCTGTGGCCAGGGAGACAGTGCTCTTCAAATGGTGGTATTATCCTGACAGGAGAGTGTAGGTGAAGGTGGTGAGGGAAGGAGGCTGGTAAGTCCACCGCCACGGGCTCCGCCTGTGCACAGGGGATTAGTAGGAAGGGGTAAGTCGTTAATGGAGCTTACGTGGAAGGCTGGTTGGCTCTTTCCGGCGTAGGTGAGGGCTGGCTCGGCTGTGGCTCTGGTAACTGAGACGATTAGGCGATGAAGCTCTCCTGGAGCGCAGTGAGACATCACCACACTGCCACTCTGGGCAGCGTGGAAGATGTAGGCCCAGCCTAACGAGGATAAGGTGTGCATGCAGCTGCGGATAATGAGCAGAGCGGACTATGACAGCTGGGGCTTCTCTTCTTTTCTCTTCTTCACGACTTGGCCCCAGCGGGCTATGCTGGGGTCCCAGGCTGTACATTATGTTAGAGGGTTTAATAAAGAATCTGTGTCGACCTACGCTCGTGCCTCACCTCCACATCCTTCCCTTACACCCTCTACAACAGACCTTTTTAACGCTATCAGTCAAGACTTAAGCAGCTGAAATTAATTTGTACTGATGGGGGATGGGATGGCTTCCTAAATTCTGATGGATTTCAGCTGGTTTCTTGGCTTTCTATGCCTTTTTGCGCCTCTTATTCCCTGTGTCATTCCACTCTATTAACTATAACTTGTTTTGTGAACACAGTTGAATTGATTTTTTTGTATGTATGTATGGATTACTTGGGTTGTTACTGATATCTGGTGAAAATCTCAGGTCAGTGGTGTCATGGTCTGGACAGGGTTAGAGCCTGTCCACGCTTCATGTTCTCTTTGGAGTTACTAATATTGTTGCTGTTATCATTATCCCTGTCCACACCTATGTTCCTTTTTGTACTCATTATTATTAGTATCATTATTGCCATTCATTATTATCGTTTCTGTATGGACTCTTATTTTGACGGTACTTTTTGTTTACTTCCTGCTAGCATTATGCATCTTTAGCCTCATCCTTACGTTGTTAATCATTCACAACTGCCCCTTGTTTTGCCAATCACTGTTTCCCTGTACGTATATGTTGGCCGCATGCATTAATCCCCGCGGCATCCTTATGTTATCACCACGTCTTCTACACTCCGTTGTTGGAATTATTATTTGCTTCACTCCCTTGGATTACTCCTGCTTTTGTCGCCTGCCGTCAGCAGCTTACCTTTTGTGTTTCCCACCCCTGAGCGGAGTCTTATTTTCCTTTTAATAAATCCACAAGCTAGTATCACAGCTTTTGGGTCTGCTTTGCTGCCCAGCCTGGGCACAAACCATGACAAGTGGCTCCATCAGAGTTTAATGAGAAAAATATTGACGTGTTCAATACTCATTTTCCCCACTCTATCCCAGGCTGTAAGGAATCAACACAAAAAAAATTACTTTGCATGTAGCATATTGAAAAAAAAAAATCATTTTTCTTTTTGTCATGTAAAAATATGGCATCATGATAAAAACCTGACATTTAAAGGGTTAAAATCTTTCTTTAAAACAATGAATATTTGATATCAATAATTAGGTGAGATGTAGGTGAAAATAATTAAATTATATATATACACGCACACACACACATATTATGGCTACCTTATGAGAAACACATTTTTTGTGCTTAGCAGTACAAGTGTAACAAATATTTGAAGGGTCCATGAGGGTTAAATTCACATTTTGAACCCTAGGCGAAGTGAGCTAATGTCATTGTACTGTGCCCATCATCTGGCCGTCAGTTTGTCCACAACTTGTGAGAATCACTCCTCCTCCCTGGCTTTTGCCCAAATGCTCACTTAACACACAGCGATCCTCAGGTGGGTCCATATCCAGGTTGTGCTCCAGGTCAAAGCTTGTGACATACGAGTATCTTATGTGTCATTTTAATGCTCAGCAGTCCTAGGCAACATGAATAAATGAAGAGAGAAGTGAAGGCTTTTGGTGCCAGAATGAGCTACTCCATTGATGATCTGGTTAACGCACGTTTTACAAGTGCATGACATCAAAATCAGCATGTGGGATATTCATAAATTGTAAGTCTGGGAAGATTTAAGCTTTGCGAGGCAAGCTTTGAAAGTATGCCATTCTCAACAGCAAAACTCATCCATCTGTTCTCCAAGACCCAGATAAGAGTGGGCATATAGATGCAATTTATATACCCCAGAAAATAAGTCTCCACTTTTTTTATACTGTGATCGTCATGTGACAAAGACTGGGAAAAACTGGCTAACCCTTCACATCATGGGGTTTATTCTCTCAAGCTTGGACAGACCTTCCCACTGAGACAACTTTAATTGCAGTGTGCTGAGAAGTTATTGGGGATTTTTGTCCAGTAACACATAAAACCTGCTGCCTGTCCAAGACTTTATGAAGCAGAGATGAGCTGTGTCAGTAAAATACAGGCTTAGTTGCTTTTCAGCTTTATATTTTTTGTTGTTATTTTTTTACACCTTGTTTGATATGGTAATCATCTACATACAATCCATAAATTTACTGGAAAATTTAAAAATATGTTTAGATTAGATTGTTGCAAAAATCTGATGTTATATCATTCTAGAGTTGCTATAACAGAAAACAGTTTATTTATAAGAAAAGACAAAACGTGGATTTTACAGTTCCCCGTCAATAGTGAAGCTTTTTATTTTGTTTAAAGTCCAGAAGCAGAATTGTGAGAAAACAAGTTTTAAATGATGGAATAATACAAGAAATCCTCAAATCTACAATTTCAGGGAGAATTTATTTACATTTCTTGCTGCATGAAGGCTTTTTTGACAATTTTTAGAAGGGTATTTCTGTTTAATGGACTAAACATAGTTATCATGGTGACGTTCTGTGGACAGACAATAGAGGGCAGTAAAGAAAGCATCTCAACACAATGCATGATGTCACCCCCACTCTTTTTGTCCATTTGTCTCAGAATAGTAGGATTGATTTCACTTTTTTAAAAAAAAATGGCTACAAGCATCAAAAGTTACACTGACTAAAACAATTCAAAGACATTATCTGATTCTCATAAGCAAGAAAAATCAGTGTGAGATAGAAAAATGACCCTTTGCACTCCGTTCCATCATCGTTTGTGTGCACAGAGTTACTCCATGGCGGTATACTTGGTGAAACAGCAGACGTCCACAGTGCTGCTCCAGAGACTACGAACAAAGGGCATCAGGAACCCCGACCACTCCAGAGCGCTCAGTAAGAACCAGCAGATGGGTTACAGTCACACACTGATTTTATAAGTGTTTAGACTTGTGCCTTAGTTCTCAGCCTCTCGTTTTATTCTCCAAAAAAATGTCCCACTCACGTTTTATGCTGTGTTGTGTGCACTTTATCAGTTGTGTGTTTAATCGGCTCCATTTACACCTGGCATTAAAGATCCCATATTGTGCATTTTTCAATGATTAATTTTAATGTTTGACATCACCAAGTACATATATATGTAGTTTTAAAGGCCAAAAACTTTGTCTGTTATGTTTTCACGCTCATCAGAAAAAAAGAAATGTCCATAACTTTCGGACTGAAACTGTTTTAAGTCTTCTCATTAATATTAATAAGCCCCTAATCTGATTAGACAAAGGCTTTTATGAGTGGACCAGTCACATGTAACAAGGCGGCAGCGTCATGCCGCTGCTTTTACTTTTTTTACTTCTCCAGCTTTAACCACCGCCATGGTTACATATTTCCAGCCATGTAGTTGTATGTGGATTAAAGCCTTCCTTACATTTACAGCTGTGTTCAAACAGGTCAGAATGCTTCACCAACCACCTTTGGAAGTAGTTTGGCAAATGATCGGATCATTTTCAGTCCTCCTTGTGTTTCAAGTGTATTTACACCTGTACTTTTTGTGGTCATGCATTATCTGATTGCAGCCTGGCCATAAATTTGCATTTTATTGCAAGGTGTAAATGAGGCCATAGTTTTGTAAACACTTATTATGCTGTACTGAGGAGATTCAGGGGCTATCAGCATGAAGGACTCTGGAATATTATTTCAGTCAGCCAGCGATTTATTGACCAAATTTGTAGTAAATAAGGCCATATTTTTCTTTTCTTCTGTTCTGCAGTCAAAGAGAAATTAACAGCGGACCCAGACAGTGAAATAGCTACAACCAGCCTTCGGGTGTCGCTGCTCTGCCCGGTAAACATGATCCCCTCTCCTTGTGAATTTATTCATGTTTAGAAGCCGAATCATGCCAGAACATGTTCATCCATTTCTTTCTCACTACATCACTCTGTGGGCTCTCTTGCACATAACTAATGGCGATCACCTGTCAGAATACCTTCTGAACTCCTGTGTTGTGTTTTTCTTTCCGTGTGTGTGTGCGCGCGCGCGCGTGCGGGTACACACATGCTCTCCCTGTGCAGCTAGGGAAGATGCGGCTGATGATTCCTTGCCGGGCACAGACATGCTCCCACCTGCAGTGCTTTGACGCCACTCTCTACATCCAGATGAACGAGAAGAAGCCCACATGGGTGTGTCCCGTCTGCGACAAGAAGGCCCCCTATGAGCACCTCATCATCGATGGGTAATTCAGCCAATCCCTTCACTATGGAGTTAATGATCTGTTAATGTAAAGAACGTCCAAAGTTTGGCAAATTCTGAAAAAAATCAGTTAATTTGATCAGATCTGTGTCACATCATTCAAGAAAAAAATGATCTTTGTCTCTTCGGACTTGAGTTTGACAGCATCTCTCTGTTCTGGCAACATAGACCTCTGTACAGAAAGAGCCGGGGTGGAGGTGGGTTGCAAAGTGGCTTGCCACAGTATAAGCAACTGTACATGGGCTAAATAATTCAAGAGTACATCTCAGTTCAGTTTTATATCTTGCCTAACCCTATGTCACAGTCAGTTTTTATCCCCCGCCAGTTGAAGCCCGAAGGGGTCACAGAGCGCTTTTCAGCAAAGGCCAAAGTGGGATTATGTTATGGGTCGGTCTGCCCGTCTGCCCCACTTTTGTGAAATTAACTCCTCCTACAGTTTTGTTCTGATTGTTTTGAAACGTGGTACCATGGTTTGATATACTCTGATGATGTACATATTGCAGTTTGACTCTTATCGGATGACCTTGAGGTCAAAGGTCAGAGGCCAGATTTTCCCTAAATTTTCTAAACACAATAACTACTGAAAGAAATTATGTAGGCTTTTCAAATCAATACAGTAGTTGAATGTAATGCACATCTTGGATGATTTACACCCTGACCTGACTATGGGTTTGGGGTCAAGGGGTCAAAGTTCAATGTTAACATTGCAGTTGCACTATGGTAAATAGTAAATACTACATTTACTATGACTATAAAATGAGTAAAGCTAGGGCCACCAAACCTGCTACACAGCTTCACCTTGGGATCCTGACCTCTGACTATAGGTTTGGGGTCAAAAGGTCAAAGGTCAAGGTTGCCACTCCCAAAGCTCTCTTACTATAGAATGTGTAAAGCTTTCTAGGGTCACCAAACTTGTACAAGGGTTTACTTTGGGATACTGCCCTACAGCTATGGTTTGGATACGTTGTTGTGTATTTGTGGATGATGGGCTTATAATTTGGTTCTGCCACAGTAATTATATTGAAAAGTAGAAAACTGCTCTGTCTGTAATCACCTAAACACACTCACCACAGCATACAAACTTGTATGTACTATGTTTGACACCATAGACTGTAAAACTATTCCATGTTACCCCATGGAGCTTCTTTCTCCATCGCCCTTCTCCTCCAGAGACCCGCGTAAAATGAACTCGCTTTGGGACCAGGAGAAGCCAGACGAAACAGAAAAAAAAATATTTCTTATATAAGAGCATTTTTCAGTCACTCCCTCTTAGCCAGCAGCAGTGGGGAATAGCCTGCCTGCCTGTCCTGTCAGCGAGGAGCAATCTGTGCAACCCACTTCACCTCAGATATCCTCTGCTCCTCTTTTTTTTTTTCGTGACAGTCCCCTCCGAAATAAAACATATTCCATTTTGTGTGGCACTAAATGCGACACTCAAAAGTGCAGCCTGTGCACACAAACGTACGGTTTCTGGTAAAAGCTGTTCAGCGCCGATATGGAAAAAATGTCGGGTGCATTTTGCAATCCTGTCTGTTGTAACGGAAGACAAACAGCAGCAGCCACAGAACTCTATATATCGGTGTAGTCCACCACTGATCTGCGCTCAGTTTAACGTGAGGCGACAAAATTAAAATACTTATAAAAATGCCGGTGACAACATAGCACCCTGTGTCACCAGCTTGCAGGCTGACTGGAACACCGGCGCGATCAGCGATGGGAGGACATGAAATTTATTATCCAGGAGAAATGTGCTGTCGTCTGCGGGAAATTGTTGAGGTGTGAATTTATGCTGATGGAACTTGTTACCGTAGCTCGCCAATTGTAGTTTTAAAGCGGCATAATTGTAGTCTGAAAGGGATTATACACACAAACAGGTCTGTTTCTCATCACACCGGTGCTACTTCAGTTCATTCATTCTGTACACAGACCAATTTTCACGTCGCACTGTACAGCCCTGATATATGTATACATACACCTAGCCAGTTGTACTCTTTAATATAATTCATTCAAGTTATGCAAACATAATATACTGTAATGAGCAGTTGGTAACAAGCAGTGGGTTTTAGGCAATAAAGACGCATCTTATTGCTCAGTCAGCTTTTTATTTTACACACACTTGAACACGCCACAGTGGCCAAGATCATTAATCACACCCACACTTTCAGTGATGACTTTCCCACCAACAACTCCCATAATCCTCTAGTCCCGGCCTCATTTAACCACTCTCCCTCCAGCCGGCCAATCGCGTCCCAGAGGGTGGCCAGGATGCCACAATACACTACTCACAAAAATTTAGGGATATCTGGCTTTCGGGTGAAATTTATGGAAAATGTAAGAAATTCACACTACAGAGATATATCATGAAAGTAGGGCATTTAAGTAGAAACATGCAATGATGATTTTCTCTTCTCAAACAATTGATTGAAACAAAAGCCAACAACAGTGGTGGGTATACCACAACAAACAATGTCAATATCTCAAAAACGTGTCATGCGCCCTTGAGCATCAATTACAGCTTGACAACGATGCTGTTCACAAGTTGACTTATGTTCTGCTGAGGCATGGCATTCCACTCTTCTTGAAGGGTGGCCCTCAGGTCATTGAGGTTGTGGGGTGCAGGGTTACAAGCCTCTATACGGCAATTCAGCTGATTCCATAGGTTTTCTATGGGATTCAGGTCTGGAGAAAGAGCAGACCACTCCATTTGAGGTACCTCAGCCTCCAGCAGCCATTCCCTAATGATGCGACCTCGATGAGCTGGAGCATTGTCATCCATGAAGATGAAATTAAGTCTGTGTTGTTCATGCAAGGGCACAATGACTGAATTAATTAAATTAAAAAAAATCATTAAATCACCTTTTATTGTCATTCAACCATACAACCAATCATGTACAGTAGAACGAAATTGTGTTTTTCCTATCTACAGTGTTAATCACACACACCCCATATGTAGAATCAGAGGGCCGCTGCCATGCAAGGCGCCGCCACAGATTTCCCTCCTCCATTCCATTATTGCTGAGCACCAAGCTGGACGGCAGGAAGTTCCGCTTTTATATGGTCTTTGGCATGACCCGGCGGGGATTTGAACCCCTGCCTCCCGGGTGTGGGGTGGATGCTCTACCAACTGAGCCACCACTCCGGTATGTTATTCAGGTAATATCGGCTTGTCACTACCATTCACAAGGTGTAGGACAGTTCTGTATTGATTAGACACACCTGCCCAGACTGTAACACCACCACCACCAAAGGCTCAACAGTGGCTGATGCATAGCGCTCTCCTTGACGTCTCCAACATCGTTGGCGGCCATCATTTCTGCTCAGCGGGAATCAACTTTCATCAGAGAACAGCCCTGAGGCCCAGTGGTCCCTTGTCCAGTGTAAATGCTTCCTGGCCCATGCAAAACGGTGACGCTTGTGCCTAGTGGTCTTGTCAGGTATCCTTGCAGGTCGTCTAGCACGCAGACCACGCTAATGTAAATGGTTTCGAATGGTCTGACTTGACACTTGGGTGCCTCTCACCTCCCTTAAATGTGCCTGGAGTTGAAGGGTATTCATCATCCGGTTCTGCAGGGCACTGTTCACAATGAAACAGTCATCAGCAGAGGATGTGGCCAAAGGACGTCCACTTCTATGCCTTTCTGTGACTCTTCCAGTCTCTCTGTAGCTCTGTTGCAACCTGCTGATGACACTCTGACACTTTAAGCTCAGTGGCCACTTCCCTCTGAGAACATCCTGTTTGAAGCCTCGCAATGGCGAGGTACTGTTGATCAATTGTTAGGTGTTGTCTTGGTCTCATGATGTCAAAATGTGAACAGCACGATGAAGAGGACTGTGTAAATACCAATTCTAATTGAACCAGAATATTTATTGGTCGATTCATGGATCAAACACCTGTTGTGAATTTTGCTGTTAAGCACATTGTTAGAGAACAGCAAGTTATACAAAAAGTACTGAAACATTGAACAGTTGGACATGTGCATTCAAAAGGTTAGAGAAGGTCAAGTTAAGTTCACCTGGAAAGGTTATGATGCATTTTAGGTGTATCGTGAAATTTAACCCAGAAGCCGAATATCTTTTTGTGAGTAGTGTATATTTCACGAGTAAGAATAGAACAATATTTTTTAAATTTGATGAGAGAAAAATTTAACTCGTATTCAATTCAAGTCTACGAAATGAAAGGTAAGTCAGACTTGAGCCAGAGTCCTGCATTTTTCTTCTAAAAGAGTAAAAAATGTCAGACAATAAACTTTTCTGATTAACGTCTTTATTCAGAAATCAGATAATGAAATTTTTGTTAATAATTATAGGATTACTAGTTTGAGTCTTTAAAGGGGTCAGTGACTGAAAAATTAAGTTTTTGTAGGTTTAACCTTCTGAAATGTGTCTGTTGGTCACGTGATTATTAAAAAAACTGAAAAAAATTCTCTGGAAAAAAAAGCCTTTATATCGTTTCTGTCTCCGATGCGCTATTTTAACGCTTGCGGGTTTATTCCTCTATGTCAAGAAAAGGTAAGCCCATCCTTGATGTGTGTCACTGCTTTATTATTGACCAGCATAGCTCTCTGTCTGCAAATATAGATGAGCGTGGAGCCCCGCCAATGTGTTAGCATCAGAGGTAACAGTGCTGTTAAGGGGTTAGCTTGCCAAGCGTGGTTTATGTTGTTATTTTCTTGAGATTTCAGTCACCCTAATAGACATCCCTGTTTCCACCTGGCTCACTAAACCACAGTCGATAATATAGCTCATGTCTTCCTGGCTTATTTTTTGATATTGTGACGTTTGCAAAGTTCACACAAAGACAATGGAGCAGATGGCTGTGATCAACCTGATTTATTTTTCACACACCCCGACCCCCAACCGCCTTCTGAGCACAGACAGGAGTGGAGGTCATTCTCCCAGACCTCCGTTTCAATCATGGTTACACACACATGATACATCTTGCCCTAATCCTGCTAAACACTGCTGGGTCATTATAATGCAGTTATAATGACACAGCAGTATAACTCAGAAATAACACATTTAACACACACACAGTAACGTTTCAAACTGGCAAAGCATGCTGGGAAATCCCTGGCCCCCTTAAAATGGCCCCGACGTTACAATATTTTTTGCCGTGATGCTACATTGAGCTGTTAGCATTAGCTTGGGTAGGCGGTCGGAGTTGGCCGGTCAAACTGCATTCCAATTTGGCAACGGAGAAAAGGCTGATGGACTGGCTGCCTGGCGTTAGCTTAACTGGCAACCCGTCTGGTTTTGAATGCTATTTTCTATAAAATCTATTCAACTACCCCCCCCCCCAAAAAAAAAAAAAAAAAAAAAAAAACTTGACGATATATGCTGATCTTTGACATTGCTTTTAGCGGCTAGCAGTTAGCCACCCTAGGCCACCATGCACTGTTCCCCAAATGTTTCTGTGCTTATTGTTCTCCAGGGACTGGTCATGTCCTATCTGCTACTGAAACCACTCACCCCTGTCCACCAGTAATGCATTATTTCATTCATTCTTTAAGACACATTTATGTTAGGTAGTTCAGGCTTGCTGTCTGACATAGGAGCTAACCAGCTAAGGTTAGCAATAGTGTCATAAGAGGGAGGGTGGGATTCTTAGGCATTTAAAGAGACGTGCACTGATTGAACTGAGTTGTTCTGAGAAATGCTGCAAAAGAGGATTAACAATGATGCTGCAATAATTAGATAATAAAAGAAAATTTGACAAAAGTATGTCACAAACCCATTTCATTAAGACCTGTGTGAGCTGTTAAAATGTGGAAAAAATGCAGTCAGTGACTCCTTTGAGATTACAGCACGTGTCTGTAACTGACATGTTGTGATTTCTACACTAACACAGCTTGTTTGAATGCCATCGTGTTGAGGCCCATTATAATCCTGTTGAGTTGAGAGAGGTGCTGGTAGTTGCAGCTCATCTTTTAGGGAGGATGTTGTCATCCACCTGGATTCACAGCAGAAACAGTGAGTCACTATTGGAAATAATCAGACAAATACATATTTTCCAAATGTTAAAATACCTTTGGGGAGTTTTTTTTTTTTTTTTAAATGTAGAGACACAGCATCAGTTTTCATTAAATCCATTTAAATTAGAGGGAAGCATCCCCTGTGCTGCACCTTAGTGTAAAAACACTAATTTCCACTGTATTTACTCTTCAATGTGTGTGATTTGTGTGTTTGCTCTCAGGCTTTTTGTGGAAATCCTGAACAGCTGCATGGACTGTGATGAGATCCAGTTTAAGGAGGACGGCAGCTGGGCCCCCATGAGGTCTAAGAAGGAAGTGCAGGAGGTCTCATCTGCTGCCTATAACAACGGGCTGGATGGTGAGACGTGACACGAGGAGTGGGAGCATGAAAGGAAGCTGAACATAATCAGGACTTTATATTTATTTATACACCAATCAATCATAACCTCACTGATTAGATTGCCTGATCCAGTGCAAGAAGATGCATAAGCAACTGAGTTTTTTAATGCATTTTCGGAAAATCAGCTCTCCTTCTCTCTGCAGGCTCATGTCGGACGTCTGTGGGCTCAGACCACCGCAGCGCCTCGTCATCCACCAATAGCGGCAGCGACAGTAGCAACAGCAAGAAAGTGGAGGTGATCGACTTGACACTGGACAGCTCATCAGAAGACGAAGAACAGGATACTCCTCCCCCACCGCCTCCCCCTGTGCCTCCCCCACTCAAAAGGACGTGTCCCTCGATGTCACCGACCTCGCCACCCGTCATCAACAAAGGGTGAGATGCACAAACTGAGGCGGTGATTTTATCGCCGCTCTCACTCTGAATTTCATTAAATGTAAAACTGAGGCAGATCTCCACTATTGGTTTGTGTGTTTGAGTTTCTAAATGTTAAATGATTCATGAGTTTTGCTCTCAAACCCATCATTAGAGCCGGTACCCGAGCGTGATGCCCACAGTTCAGGGGCTGATGAGATAGGTGATGTCCCTAAATAAGATTAATCTCTTCATCCTTTGGCACATAACCATGAATATTTCAGAACAGAATTAATCACTTGATAAACTTCATGATCTGGATATATTAAACTATCATTTACCTGACTGAAGATGAGGATCCATAAAACTTTAACAGCTGCTTTTTCCGCCCAATTAAAATTCATTAAGTACAACTGCACCATCTTTTGACTTTAATGACTCTTGTGACTGTTATTGTTCAGCCGAGGAGCTTGAACGCCCTCTGACTCAGCCCACAGACATGCCAGGACATGAAAGTTTTCCGAATGTCTTCACCTCTGTTTCTCTGCCCCCGGGTCTGCCCACAGCGTGCTGAACCTGCACCACCAGGCATCTCCAGTCAGCCGTACTCCCAGCATGCCTGCCTTGGACACCGGCTACGTTCCTCCCGTCCCCCCACTGATCCAGGACTACAGACCCTACTACCACACCCCAAATGACCTGTCAGGTAATGACACGAATGCACAACATAGGTTGGGGCTCATTTGTGAAATAGCTATATTCTTCTTTAATCTTCTCTTTGCATTCTTGGTTTGAGGCCAAGTGATGTTCATGTCCTTGTAATGTTATTTAAATTCAAAAGTTTAGTTCCAAACATCAGTACTATACAAAATCTTCCATTTTTAATGTATCTTTCATTTGATGCCGTTTGTCCCTCAGTTCGTCCCAGACGCATTACCGTTAAGACGCCTTTCTTCTGGCTGGTTCTCCTTCACAAGCATAGATACAATAAAATAATTAATAGCAGACTGAGTGGGACTTCTTTGTGCCTGACAAAAGATACAGCGCTGTGAAAAAGTATTTTCCCCCTTCCTGGTTTCTTATATTTTTGCATATTTGTTACACCTAAATGGTTCAGATCATCAAACAAATTTTAATATTAGATAAAGATAACCTGAATAAATACAAAATGCAGTTTTTAGATGATGATTTCATTCGTTAAGGGAAAAAAGCTATCCAAACCTACCTGGCCGTATGTGGAAAAAGTAATTACCCCCCAACTGCCCCCTAAACCTAATAAACTGGTTGTGCCACCATTGGTGCCACCAACTGGCAGTGAGTCTTTTACATCGCTGTTGAGGAATTTTGACTCACTTTTCTGTGCAGAATTGTTTAAATTCAGTCACATTGGAGGGCTTCATGAACTGATGGCCGGACATTCTCCTTCAGGATTTTTTGGTAGTGAGCAGAATTTATGGTTCCATCAATTAGGGCAAGTTGTCCAGGTCCTGAAGCAGCAAAGCAGCCCCAGACCATAACACTACCACCACTGTGTTTGACTGTTGATATAATGTTCTTTTTTATGAAATTCTGTGTTAGTTTTATGCCAGATAAAACAGGACACATGTCTTCCAAAAAGTTCGACTTTTGTCTCATCAGTCCCCAGAATATTTTCCCAAAAGTGTGGAGAATCATCTAGATGTTTTCTGGCAAATGTGAGACGAGCGTTGTTTTTGTCCAGCAGCGTTTTTTGTCTTGGAACTCTCCCATGGATGCCATTTTTGCCCAGTCTCTTTGTTATTGTTCCATCGTGGACCAGTGTCCAAACTGAGGCAAGTGAGGCCTGAAGTTCTTTAGATGTTGTTCTGGGTTTTTGTTTCTCATCTGTTCTTGAATTTCTTTAGATCACAGTGGGATGTGTTGCTTTTTGAGATCTTTTAGCCGACTTCAGGTTGTCAGACAGGTTCTATTTAAATGATTTCGGGATTCAGCGAGTCTGATAGTAATCAGGCTTGGGTGTAGCTACTGAAACTGACCTCAGCTTTCAAAAAAATGTGGTTAATCACAGTTAATTCATGATGTAACACGGGGGGGGGGGGTTACTTTTTCACATAGGGCCAGGTAGGTTTGGATAGTTTTTTTCCTTTAATAAATGAAATCATCATTTGAAAACTGCATTTTGTATTTTTTCAGTTTATCTTTATCTGATATTCAAATTTGTTTGATGATCTGAAAGATTTAAGTGTGACAAATATGCAAAAATATAAGAAATCAGGAAGGGGCAAATACTTTTTCACAGCACTGTATCCTCTATTTGTAGGTCAACTTATCAATCAGTCAACACAATTGAAAATTGAATATGACAGAGGTTAGAATTTGTTTATCAAAATGTTATTTCTATGCATTAGTCTCAGATCTTTTACATTAAATTGCTTAAAAAAGTGAGTGAAAACCAAGCAAGAATTCTGTAGGTATACAGTATATAAAGCATTTTAACAGAATTATATGCCTATATTTTGATGGCTTTTATAGACTTTTAAAAAGAAACTACATTTGCATTGTAAATGGTGTCCGAGTGTCTAATGATCATAAATAACCTCTACAAAGTGCACTCAAAATATCCCACAGTGTTGTAGAAGAAGGAATTTTATCAACCAAACTCACTGCTAGAAAGAGCTTTAAAAACACAAAGTTTTCATGCTGCAGCACTTGTTCACTGTGTGAGGAGTGGAGGATGCTGGGTAGAGGTAGAGCATCTGCTGCACAGCTGGGAGGTCGTAGGTTCAAGCCCTGGCAGGGTCATACCAAAGACCCCTATAAAAATGGTACTTCCTGCATTCTAGCTTGGTGCTCAGCATATTAGCATGGAGGAAGGAAAGTTAGCCATGGCGGCACCTTACATGGCAGTGGCCCCTACACTTTTAGCCGTTTGATGTTGTAGATCGGAGAAAACATAATTTCGTTCTCCTGTACATGCTTGGCTGTATGGATTGAATAATAAAGTTGGCTTTATGTAATTTGAAATGTAGCGTCTAACTGATGGTCATTAGATTAGCTAATATGTCCCATAATGCAAGTGTTTTTCCACCAGGGTCGTTGGATCTTTCAGGTTTCTGTGGGAAATTTTCTAATTTCCCTTCTTGATTGGTCCAAAAAATTGCAAATAATTTGTTGTTGTTGTGCATGGATTCTGCAGGCACCCGTGCACAGCGACAGATGTTTTTCAGTGTTTCTCCCCATGTAAACCTGAACGTTCCAGGGACCCTCGGATGAAAAACACTGCCATGATGCAACATACCGCAGATGGAGCAGTGAAGAGGAGAAACAAGCGTCACAACATCAGTTAGCTCAACACATTTAAAATCAGTTTGATGTAATACAGTATATACTTACTATAAAATGTATGTTAGTATTATATAATAATAAAAATAATGATGCTGGGTGACTTCCGGTTATGGCGGCCACATAGGAAGACGTGTTTCGCACTGCTCTGCTTGTCAAACTAAAAATTTAACTAAAACTCTCTCAATTGGAACAAAAACCCACCCCAGCGTTTTGGTGTGGATATGGTAAAGACCAAGGTTGGAAAATCAGGTGGAGGAAAAGGCAACTCGACAAAACAATCCAAGCTAACGGACTTCCACGCACAAGGCGAGGCAGGAAAAATCGAGAAGCAATGGCGGAGGATGGAGCCAGCGGCGGAGTGGGAACTGCTGGGGAGGGGACAAGCGTAGTGCTCGCTGCCATCACCTCCATGAGAACAGAGTTTTCGTCTAAATTTGATGGGATTATAGCAGCGATAGAAGGTATGAGGAAAGAAATAAACGACTGTTTGGAACGAGTCTCGCAGGCGGAGCTCCGAATATCAAGCGCTGAGGATGACGTCACCAGCCTGCAAATTAAGCTGCAAACACTGGAATCAAAATGGAAACGTCTGGAAGATAACGTCCTAGACTTGGAATCCCGCTCGTGACGGAATAATTTGAGGCTGGTGAGCCTCCCGGAGGCCCACCAGCCTCATGTTCCTTTTTGGAAAAGTGGATTCCAGAAGCGCTGAACAACGCGGATCTGCAGTCATCGGTTGTTTTAGAGAGAGCGCTCACCGAATCAGCCCACCGAGAGATAATAAGACACCACCGAGGACGCTGATTATGAAGTTCCTCAACTACAGAGACAAGATGACGGTCAGCAATGCGGCGCGAGCTAAAGGGGAAATTAAATACCAGGATCAACAGGTGCGGTTCTACCCAGATTTGGCTGCAGGAATACAACAATTAAGGAGGCAGTTCGACCCCGCCCGCAAAGAGCTGCGCAACCTCGGGATTTGTCACGGAGTAATTCATCCGGCAAGACTGCTGGCCACATATAAGGGGAGAACCCACACCTTCAAGACCCCTCAAGAGGCGCAGGAGCTCATCAAGCAAATCCAAAAGGAGACTGGTGGGAGCTAAGCATGAACATGACAAAGGTAGAACATTTAAGCGTATGTACAGACATCTGATTGATCTGAAACATATAATAAGTCTACAAAATACAGACTGTATTTAAAAAAAAAAAAAAAAGCTATGATGTACAAAGTTGCTATAAAACTTTGAAGTTATGCTGAAAAAACTACAGAAGAGAGTTAATGTTATAAGAATAGTAGTAGAGAGGAGAAAGAGAGAGTGGTTTGACTGATCCTCGCAGGTGTGGAACAGTCACTAGCTATAACGGGAGACGGAATATTTTGATTTTGGGGGGATTACCATGAATGTGGGGAAAGGGAATTTGTTTTTGTTTAGTTCGTAGGATGAATGTTCCATCATCCATGTTTTTGCTTCTCTGTAAGAGTATGTTCATATTGCAAGGTAATCTCAAACTCCTTATTGATCATAGATCAAAGTGTTAATCTTAATTTAACTTCATGGAATTGCAGAGGTCTACAAAACCTAATAAAACTTAAACAAGTTATGAATAAAATAAAAGACATAGATTCAAAAATAGTATTTTTACAAGAAACTCATCTAATAGAGGAGGATGTAAAAAGAATTAGGAGAAGATGGCAAGGTAACGTGTTCACCTCATCATTTTCATCCCGAGCCAGGGGAGTTATGATTCTCATACACAAAACAGTCCCATTTCAACTGAAAAATGTAATTGGAGACAAATTTGGAAGATATCTAATCATCCAAGGATCTTTGTTATTAGAAAATATAAATCTGGTGAACTTATACGGCCCCAATATTGATGATCAAAACTTCTTTGATAATTTATTCCTTACTTTATCATCACTTACAGGGCAACATATAATAGCAGGGGATTTTAATTGTACATTGAATCCCAGTATAGACAGATCAACAGGACTGGACTGTACGCACAATGGATGTAGAATGACTATTAATCATTTTATGAAAGAACTGAGATTGCTAGATATATGGAGAGAAATGAAACCACAAGTCAAAGCCTATTCTTGTTATTCTAATACCTATAAGACATTCTCACGTATTGACTACTTTTTGATCTCTACAGAATTAAGGTCCAAGATTCAAAACTGTTTCTATGATAACATTGTGATCTCTGATCATGCACCCTGCTGTCTAATATATGTAGATAAGAAATTGACAAAGGAACCAGGTAGGTGGCATTTTCAGCATAAATGGCTTCAGGATGAGGAATTTATTAAGTACATAGAAAAACAGATAGATGAGTTCTTTGATATTAATACTACACAAACAATGGCATGTATAAAGTGGGAGGCTTTCAAAGCTTTTATTAGGGGGCATATTATTAGTTATACAGGTTCAAAATCTAAGAAGACTCGAGAGGAGAGAGTCCAATTGGAACGTAAAATAAAAATTCTTCAAGAAAAGGTGTATGCAGGAAGTAACCCACAGTTAGAGAACGAATTACTGATTCTGAGAGCTGAATATGACAAAAAATCAGTGAATAGAGCTGCCTTGAGTCTTCTAAGATTGAAGCAAACTTTTTATGAACAAGGTGAAAAATCAGGAAAATTATTGGCATGGCAGATTAAACAATTAGAATTTAAAACACCAATTACCAGTATTATAAGTAAAGGACAGGTAGTTATAGATCCTTTAGAAATTAATAGTGCCTTTAGAGATTATTATGAAAAACTATATGATACAAAAAATGAAACTGACTTAACAAAACTAAATGGGTTTTTGGGTGGATTATCTATACCATGTATTCCAAATGAAAACAGGGAGATACTGGAGTCTAAAATTAGTCAAGAAGAAGTTGGGCAAGCCATTGATAATATGAAATCAGGAAAAAGAGCAGGACCAGATGGTCTTCCAGTTGACCTCTATAAAAAATTTAAGAATAAATTAATAAAACCACTTTTGGAAATGGTTTTAGAAGCATTTCAAAATGGTAATTTACCACCATACATGAATAATGCCTTAATTTTACTGTTGCCAAAACCAGGTAAACCCCCTAATAAATGTGAAAACATGAGACCAATAAGCCTATTAAATGCTGATCTTAAAATAATCTGTAAAATTTTAGCAAAACGACTGCAAGAAATATTACCAAATATTATTAACCGAGATCAGAATGGCTTTATAATGGGAAGACAAGGCTTCCATAATGTAAGAAGACTATTTAATATTATTTATTCCAATAAAGAAGCACCAGATACAGCTGTCTTATCACTGGACGCCGAAAAGGCCTTTGATAGGGTCGAATGGCCCTATCTTTTTGAAGTCCTACAAAGGTTTGGACTTGGAAATAATTTCATAAAATGGGTCCAGATAATATACAATAATGCTACAGCACAAATCCTAACAAACAGCAATATCTCAAAATCAATAAAAATCAATAGAGGATGTCGACAAGGCTGTCCACTTTCACCCTTATTGTTTACTATGGCAATTGAACCTTTAGCGATGGCAGTACGTTTACAGCCACAAATATATGGAATTAAAGTAGGACCAACAGAACATAAAATCTCCCTGTATGCCGATGACATAATTTTGTTTATGTCGAATTCTAAAAAGTCAATTCCGACCTTGTTAAATTTAATAAAGAACTTTGGGGAAATATCAGGATATAAAATAAATAAAACAAAATCTTCAATATTAATGCTAAATGAGACCCAGAGAAATCACCCAGCTCCTGAGGTAAATCAATTCAATGTTGTAAATCAGTTTAAATATTTAGGAATTCAAATTGTGCCTCAGCTAGAATCAGTCGCCAGTGTCAACTATGAAGCCTTAATGACAGATATTAATGAGTTACTTCAGAGATGGGTGTCACTACCAATGTCGATGATCAGGAGAATTAATATACTTAAAAGTAATATCTTACCAAAAATACTTTATCTATTTCAAAACATTCCTTTACCACCACCTTCAGATCTATTCTCAAGAATTAAATAAAAGTTAGTGGAATTTACATGGAACAATAGGAAGGCTAGATTACGTCTGTCCTTACTATATTTACCATTTGATCGTGGAGGTCTGAAATGTCCAAACTTTATGTTGTATTACTGGTCAGCACAACTGAGGTCTATGACATATTATTTTTCATCAAATGATCCTCCTCACTGGACTGAAATGGAATCATACAATTTACCTTTACCTCTTCCCTTATTCATATACTCAGACTCGGCAAAAAAATTACAGAAACAAGTTAAAAATCCAATTGTAAAGCATATGATCAAAATATGGTGTGAAACCAAAAAAATATTTAAAAGAACCACACTTATTGTCACAATTTAGCCCAATATGGGGTAATTAATATTTTACACCAGGGAGAGCGGATGCTGTATTTAAAGTATGGAATTTAAAAGGGATTCAAAAGATTCAAGACTTATATTTGTCACGTTCAGATAACATAATGTCTTTTGAAGAACTGAGGATTAAATTCAATCTTCATAGAACACATTTTTTTAAATATCTTCAGCTTAGAAATTTTATTTGATCAAATCAAAATAATGCTCTCACCCGACCTACTTATTCATCCTTGGAAAATATTTTGACGAAATTCAGAGGAACAATGGGAAATGGCTTGTGCAGAAGCTCAAACCATATCAATAAATGTACAGTACGTCTTAAACTAATACATTTTAAATGGTTAATGCGGATGTATGTTACACCAGTGGAGTTAAATAGATATAACAAAAACATACCAGATACATGCACAAAATGTATGGAAAGTAAAGGAACCCTCTTTCACTGTTTATGGGAATGTAGAAAAATCAGAATGTTTTGGGAAGAGGTGAGGGTAACAATTGAAAAAATAATTTCAAAACAATTCACATTGAACCCTAAACTGTTTTTGTTGGGTCTGTATCCAGAAAAACATAACTTTAATAAGAGTGAAAGAGCATTCATAGACCTCAGTTTGCTTAATGCCAAAAAATGTATTGCACTACTGTGGAAAAAGACTCATAGACCAGATGTGACTCAGTGGTTAAGACAGATGTTAACAAACCTTCCACTAGAAAGAATAACATACATACTGAAATTAAAGGAAAATGTCTTTGAGAATATATGGAGACCTTTCATTGATTATGTAAAGAAATTAAACATAACTTCTGAAGAAGAAGGTGAATGATGTGTGTGGACCTTGTAAATTCCAAACTGGTGAATGTATATTATGTATTCTTATGTAATAGATTACCTAGACTAAATAGAGGAGCATTGTTGTTGACTTGCTTTTGTTAATGGTTGTTGTTGTTTTTAGTACTTTTTTTGTTGTTGTTAGTGGGTTTTTTTAATTTTTAAATTACTTTAGTGTTAGTGTTTGACTGTTTGTGCCATGTTTGTAAAAAAAAGGTTCAATAAAAAATATTGTGGAAAAAAAAAATAATGATGCATTAGATTTATCTAGCTCTTTTCATGGACTCTCACACTTTACAATGGATACATTATTCATTCACTCCACAGACATTGCTAGTGGTAAGCTACCTCTGTAGCCACAGCTGCCCTGGGGCAGACTGACAGAAACATGGTTGCCAATCCACGCCAGCGACCTTTCCGACCATTACATTAATTTTTTTTTAACTTAAGTTAGTCACATTTTGCTGTCTCGGCTCAGAAAATAAGCTGTGCAGTGTCTGAAAGCACAAAATTTTCATTGTGTTTACATTGTGTTTACTCCTAGTTTGTGTACTACATGAACAATGGCAATAAACCTGATTCTGATTCTGATTCTGATTCTGATTATATAGTCCCAAACATTTGAGGTCACTATATAGTGAGTAGTGGGTAAAGAATGAGTGGACGATGCCAGAGATGGTGTGTGACATGTTCATGTTTATCACTGACTTTGTCTCTGCTTGATTTTCAGAATTGAATTTCTTCTCTTTTCTTCAAGGGGACAATCATCAGGTACGTACAGCAATACTTGTTGTGGGAGTTTGAAAATTGAAGCTACATTTATTCTGACTTCTGAAAACCATTGAAAACGCATGGAAGGGTTTCAGTTTTTCAGCAATTAAAAAGAACATGTTACTTAGTTATGACTGTGAGAGTGAATGGTTGTCTGTCTCTCTCTGTTGGCCCTGCGATGGACTGGCGATCTGTCCAGGGTGTACCCTGCCGCTCGCCCAAAGATGCTGGGATAGGCTCCAGCCCCTCCCGCGACCCGAAAAGGATTAAGCGGAAGAAGATGAATGAATGAATGTTACTTTTCTTTTTTTTTCTGCATTCAGTGAGAAGAAATAAAAATCTGTGGCTCTGACAATATCTAGTGTAGAAGACATTAACCAACATACAGTAGGTGGATGTCTGTATCAGATATTTTAAAGGTGCACTCCAGCGGCTCTAAAACCACCTGACAAACAAATGTGTGTTACCTAAAATAGTATATTGGGGCTTTTTATACACAAAAAAGCTTTCATTGCCTTAGAATTGCTTGGAAAGAGCTTTTGTCCTACTTAAGGGAAAAAGCTGTTCTACCTACTTAAGTATGCATGGATCTCTGAATATTATAATTAGCTCCACCCATACTCCTGCCCACCAGTAGTTGATGCTGCAAGGCCAATGTTGTGTGTTTTTACGGCTCAGCTTGTCAGATGCATGCTCCTGTGAAGGGGGATGCTTTTTGTGGCAGACATGCATTTCTCGCCACAACACGGGTGTCACTTCTGGCTAGCTCGCCGTCCGAGACTCTTCTGAGTGGGAATGAAGGAGGCGAGCCGGCAGGGGTGGCACCCCGTCCACCGCCAACCCCCTGCCAAAGCGAGCTGGCTCTCGGCGGTCCCACCTCAGGCTGACGGGGGGTTGGTGTGCCCAGCCACTGCCGTGGAACCGTGACCTCAGCTCGTGCCTTAGCTACCGCTGGCTTTCCTGAATCCTGCTTGCTCCTCGGCTCCTCCCTCTTCCCCTGAGGTAGTGAACTCAGGTTTGTAGCCATACCCAGTGCTTAGTCTGATTGGTTAATGTTGTAACTGATCAGACTAAGCACAAATGCTCACGTAGGTAGAAACACTGTCCAAACTCGCGTTTTTTTTGTTGTTGTTTTTTTGTTGTTTTTTTTGGGGGGAGGGGGGCTTCACTGGACATTCACAGCAGAAAAACACAGACTTGGGACTGATTTTGCTCTTGATATGTCTTGTAAGTCACAAAAAAACATGTTACAGGCATGTCAGCAACAGAAAAAACTTGATTTTTGGCGCAGTGTCACTTTAAACTCTCCTCCTGAAGTATTGGAACTTCTTCTTTCAGCTGCTCCCTTTAGGGGTCTTCACAGTGGATCATCTGCCTCCATCTCTGCCTCCAGAGCTCTTCAGTGACAGCTGGTTAGGATTTTAAGTCTATATTATTTTTTTCCGGTTCCGGTTCCGCCGGACCGGCGGCGCCACACGAGTCGGCTGCCTGTTGCAACAGCCTTTTTTTTTATCTTCCTTCTTCTTTCTACACCTTTCACTCTGTATATATATCACGGACGCACGGATCGCCCCGGGGGTCTCCCGGGTCGGCGGACGGAGCCACGGTTTGCAGCGGGAGACGTTACAGCGGGGAGGAGCTAGTGCTAGCTAGCACTTGGCCGCCGCCCGGTGCTAATGGGAAACTCGACATACCGGGAGCTGTAGCGAAAACGAAGCGGGTGCCGGGCTGGAGTTTAGGCGGCGTGAAAGAAATATAAGACAGAATAATAAAGAGCGATGGCAAGAACCAAGCAGACCGCCCGTAAAATCTACTGGAGGAAGAAGCCCCCCAGGAGACAGCTAGCCACCAGGGCTGCTCGGAGAGGCGCTCCGGCCACCGGCAGAGTGAAGAGGCCTCGCCGTCACAGGTCCGTGGCTCTGAGAGAGATCCGTCGCTACCAGAAATCCACGGAGCTGCTCATCCGTAAGCTGCCCGTCCAGCGCCTGGTGAGGGAGATCGCTCAGGACTTCAAGACCGTCCTGCGTTTCCTGAGTTTCGCCGTCATGGCTCTGCAGGAGACCAGCGAGACCCACCTGGTGGTCTCTTCTTCGCTAAGGGGGTCACCATCATGCCCAAAGACTTCCAGCTGGCCCGCTGCATCCGCGGAGAGAGAGCTTAGACTTTCTGCTGCACATTCACCAGCCATAATGCTCTGCACTGTGTGTCTATATATATACATTTATAGTAATATGGACATATGTTTACTAGATGTTGTTTTTTCTTGCCTTCTGATTGTTGCTCTGAGTGTTGCTATCCCTGTGCTGTTGCAATCCTGGAATTCCCCCATTGTGGGACTAATAAAGGCTTATCTTATCTTATCTTATCTTATCTTATCTTATCTCACCCTATCCCTCGCACCTTCAACCATAACACCAACCCTCTCCATGCCTTCCTTCACTACATCCATGAATCTTGTGCAGCCACAGGGGGTGCACAAGCCAGTGTACTACTAGTGCTGGTCCCAAGCCCGGGTAAATGGGGAGGGCTGTGTCATGAAGGGCATCTGGCGTAAAACCTTTTGCCAAATCTAACATGTGGATCATGACAAATGTGATTTTTGTATGGGATCGGTCGAGGCCTGAGTTAGCAACAACCACCACCGGTGCTGTTAACCAACAGGGTGCTGGTAGAAATTGGGCTACTCCAAAAGTGTTGGAACAGTGAGGCCAGTTTCTTAATTTTTGCTGTAGAATGAAAATATTTGGATTTGACATCAAACGATGAATATGAGAATATGAGACAAGAGATCAACACGTCTGCTTTTATTTCCAGGTATTTACATCTGACACACAACTTAGAAGATAGCATTTTTTATAACAGAACACCAATTTTTCAGGTGAGCAAAATTATTGGAACAGATGGACTTAACCCCTTGCACTCCGGTCAATTTCCCTAAAAACGCCAAAAAATAATGTGCCCAAAGTAAATCGAAAGCTGTTCTTCAACCCTTTGCAGCATCTTCATTGGGTTGGTCTCATTTAAAAGAAAACACTTTGAATTTTTTGGCAAAAAAAACATGATCTCTCTAAGTGCTCCGGCCACTGAGTTACAGTCATCTAAACATAGTGAACTTGAAAAAAATTAATTTGGCCTGGGTGTTTTTTTGGATACAAATGCTTGCAAATAACACACAGCTTCAGATCCGGGCTGGAAAATGCAACAGAAATGTAGAACCAAGTGTTATCCAGCTGAGGTCCAAATTTTGTAACAATACCACAAAAAATGAATATATTACACAGCTTTTTCCTCAGGTAGTTCCCAGGCGTTTTGGAACTGTGCCAAATTGTGCCAAATGGCACAGTTTGGCAAAATGTCTGTAACTTTTGAATGATTCAATATAGAAGCTTCATTTTGGGCTCTAATGAAAGGTCACACTCAGGGCTGTCTGTGTGTGTGTGGGGGGGGGGGGGGGGTTGTCCCCCCCGCTCGCTACAGAGGATGGACTTCGGCCATCGCTACACAACGGATTAGCCTCATGTGGTGATGTGGGACAGCAGCGCAATCACCGCGGCTTCCCCCCCCTCGCTGCAGAAGAATAGCGGGGGTGGGGGGGGGGGCGTTCACAGTCTGTACGCAGCAAACAACCCCTTGTACAGCGGCGTACAAACTGCGCCGCGAAGCACAGTTGTAATTTACCGATCGGTCAAAAGTCATTTTGGATTACAATTTTCAGGGATAAAAAATAATTTGGCTTATAACACCTTACCTCTTCACAGCCACATTGTCCTGGCCAACTTCTCTTCCTCATTGTCAGACGAACGCGACGCTGGTCCGCTCGTGGTTCTGGTCTCGCGACCCGGTCAAAACATAATTCCATTATTGCGGTTTTGTGCTTCCATGATTGCGGTTTTTGGCGAACGATTTTTCAAAACAAATAACAGTAGTAATTAAAAAAAAGACTGGCGAAAGCGTGTGTGTCACTCAGCCTTCGTCGGTCTATGATGACCATGGAAGAAATCATAACGTCTACTCTGCTGGAACAAAATCAACAGCATTGGGAGGTGGGTCCTTCTGGCTAGGTTTTCATTCATTGGTTCTTCATGGTTTCAGAAACCCAATTCAAGGCTCTTATTAGTCGAATGACAGGTCAATCAGATGAACTAATCTGTTCGCAGCTGTGTCTGCAGCTTTTATTTTCAGTGCGCGCTTGGACGCCACACCACCTACATCACCACCATCAGGATCATGCGTCCGAGAGCGCACGAGGGCGCACGAGAGCACTCTCGGGCGCCCTAGGACGCAGAGACTTGCCCATCAACCAACTTGCCCATCGGTACAACGGAGCGCAAGAGGTTAAAAATAGATTGAAATGAACAATACTTAATATCTAGTTGCAAATGCTTTGCTTGTAATAACTGCATCAAGCCTGTGACCCACTGACATCACCAAACGTTTGCATTCTTCTTCTGTGATGTTTTTCCAGCCTTTCACCGCAGCCACTGTCAGTTGTTTGTTTTGGGCGGGGTCAATCATTTCAGTCTCCTCTTTAGCAGGTAGCATGTTTACTCTGTAGGGTTTAAGTCTGAAGATTGACTTGGTCAGTCTAAAACCTTCCACTTCTTAGCCCTGATGAACTACTTTGTTGTTTTGGGTCATTACCTTGCTGCGTGATGAAGGATCTCCCAGTCAGTTTGGTTGCATGTTTCTATAAATTGGCAGACAGAATGTTTCTGTAGACTTCCGAGGTAATTTTGCTGCTGCCATCATGTGTTACATCATCAATGAAGATCAGTGAGCCCGTCCCAGAAGAAGCCATGCAAGCCCAAGGCGTGACATTACCTCCACTATTTCACAGATGAGATTGAATGTTTGGGATCATGAGCAGATCCAAACTATAGCCTTTCCACCACTTTGGTAAAGGTTCATCTTTGTCTCATCAGTCCATAAATCTTTGTCCTAGAGTTTTTGAGGTTCGTCTCTGTACTTTTTAAATTCTTTTTATTATTGTTCCAGTCTGCCCTTCCTATTCTCCTTGCTAATGAGTGGTTTCAACTTCTGGTGTAGCCTCTATACTTTTGTTCATGAAGTCTTCCGTGAACAGTAGACTCTGATTCCTTCACTCCTGCCCTCTGGAGGTTGTTGCTGATGTCATTAACAGTTGTTTTAGGGTTTTTATTCTACGCCGGACAAAGCCCTAAGGGGTCAAAGAGCCCTTTGGACGAAGGGGGATTGTGTTATGGGTCGGTCCGTCTGTCCGTCAGTCTGTCCATCTGTCCCACTTTTGTGAAATCAACTCCTCCTACAGTTCCGATTGTTTTGAAACTTGGTACCATGGTTTGATATACTCTGATGATGCACATATTGCAATTTTACTCTCATCGGATGACCTTGAGGTCAGAGTTCAGAGGTCAGATTTTCCCTAAATCTTCTAAACACAGTAACTACTGAAAGAAATGATGTAGGCTTTTCAAATCGATACAGTAGTTGGATCTAATACGACTTACACCCTGACCTAACTATGGGTTGGGGTCAAGGGGTCAAAGGTCATAGTTCAATGTTAACATTGCAGTTGCACTGTGGTAAATGCCACATTTACTATTACTATAAAACGAGTAAAGCTGGGACCACCAAACTTGGTCCACAGGTTCACTTTGGGATCCTGAACTCTGACTATGGTTTTGGGGTCAAAAGGTCAAAGGTTAACATTAACATTCCCTATGCCTTATTACTGTACATCAAGAAAAGCTAGGGTCACCAAACCTGGTACACGGGTTCATCCTGTGACCCTGAAGTGTGACTGTGGTTTTGGGATTGCAAGGTTAAAGGTCAACATCAAAATGGCTTATAAACTATATCTCAACAACAAAGAAAGCTAGGGTCACCAAACCTGGTACACAGGTTCACTCTGAGACCATGACCTCTGACTACAGGTTTGGGATCAAAAGGTCAAAAGTCAAGGGTGACATTCCTGAAGCTCTCTTACTATAAAACGCGTAAAGCTCACTAGGGTCACCAGACTTGATACACAGGATGACCTCGGTATCCTGCCCTAGAACTATGGGTTGTACACTTTGTTATATATTCGTGTATGATGGGTTTATCATAATTTGGTTCTGCCACAGTAATTATAATGAAAAGTTGAAAACTGCTGTCAGTCAGTAAGTATTGGAATCTTCAAAGAAAACGGAGGTGGGGGATATTGCACTTGCCTCAGAGGGCTCTTGTTCTTTAAAGCTCTCACACGGTTTCTGTTGTGAGCTGCCGATGTTTTTCTTTGTCTACCCGTTCGACGTCTGTTATTTAGTACACCAGTGATTTCTTTCTTCTTCAGGACACTCCATATGCTTGTACTGGCTATAGCCGATGTATGCGCAATGGCTCTGATTGATTTTCCATCTTCTCTCAGCTTCACAATTGCTTGTTTTTCACCCATGGACAGCTCTCTGATTTTCATATTTGTCAGACCTTTAACTGCAAATGCAGTCAGCACAGGCAAAACCCAAATCGTGAAACTGAGAGTAGACATTCAGCACTATTTATTATTTGAATAATCAATGTAATAGGACACAACTGGGCAACAAAAAAACACCCGTCAGTCACATATTACAGTAATTTTGCTCACATAAATGATGGGTGGGTTCAAGCAAAATGTGCTATCGCTTCAGTCAGTGTTTTTCAGCCAGGGTTCCCTGGAACATTCAGGTTTCTGTGGGAAATTTTCTAATTTCACTTCATAATTGGTCCAAAAAATTGAAAACAGTTTGCCATAGTTGTGCATGTGTACATGGGCGTCTACAGAACCCATCCATCCATCCATCTTCTACTGCTTATCCAGGGAGCCGGGTCACGGGGGAATCAGTCCAGGCACAGTAGCTCAGACGTCCGTCCGGTTCACATAGCACCACGATCCTCATGATCCCTCCTGCAAGTGGTGACCCTGTTGGAGGGCGGACCAGTGTGCCTCCTTTGGGTATACTGGGTCCTTGATGTAACGTTTTTCGTGGAGATCCACTGAACCGCTCTTAGTCTGGCCCTTCACATGACCAGTTTGCCTTGTGAGACCCGACCAGGGGTAAGTTGCCCCCGACAGCATAGCTCCTGGGATCATTCAGGCACTCAAACCGCTCCACCCTGATAAGGTGGTGATCACCACAGAGGGTGCCTACAGAACCCATACCTGGAAATAAAAGCTGACATGTTGATCTCTTGTCTCACACTCATCTTTTGATTCATTCATTCATTCATCTTCTTCCGCTTAATCCTTTTCGGGTCACGGGGGGGCTGGAGCCTATCCCAGCATCTTTGGGCGAGAGGCAGGGTACACCCTGGACAGATCGCCAGTCCATCGCAGGGCCAACACAGAGAGACAGACAACCATTCACGCTCACAGTCTTTTGATGTCAGATCAAATGTTTTCACTCTCCAGCAAAAATAAAGAAATTGGCCTCACTGCTCCAGTACTTTTGGAGGAGAGTGTATCTGCAGATGACGGTTACTGATGTGAATGTGGGACGTTTATCCACGTTCTGTCTGCTGGAAGGAGGGTACCGTTTCCTGTACAACCTTACTTATAACCTGATTTGTCTGTGTTTCGTTACCTTGTATTTATACATGTGTAATGACAATAAAGTTGAATCTAATCTAATATAATCTAATTTTTGGTTTCTGTCCTATAAAATGTCTGTTTCCACTACTGATGTTAATGATTGTATTGCTATCTTAAGATACATGGGAGAATGAAAAATGAGTTTCCACCAGAGGGAGGAAAAAAAGCTTTTTTAACCATAAATTGTTGAAATATTTGACTGTGTTGGGTTTATGGTTTTGGCCTTAGGGAGTTCTGATGTTAGCCTGATCTGATGAGAATCAAGTTTCATGTGTGGTTTACATGATAAAGTATGCAGCAGCTACATTTTCAGAGTCAGTCTCCTTTTATACTGACCTTTGCTGAGAAACAGCTGCTTTGAAAACTTTTTGCTGTGAGTAAGCAAGTGTGCTGTTTTCAGAAATATGCTGCTGCTGATTTACAGTGGGGGAAAAAAAGTATTTAGTCAGCCACCAATTGTGCAAGTTCTCCCACTTAAAAGATGAGAGAGGTCTCCAATTTTCATCATAGGTATACCTCAACTATGAGAGACAAAATGAGGGGAAAAAAATCCAGAAAATCACACCGAAGGATTTTTAATGAATTAATTGGTAAATTCCTCCGTAAAATAAGTATTTGGTCACCTACAAATAAGCAAGATTTCTGGCTCTCACAGACCTGTAACTACTTCTTTAAGAGGCTCTTCTGTCCTCCACTCGTTACCTGTATTAATGGCACCTGTTTGAACTCGTTATCAGTATAAAACACACCTGTCCACAACCTCAAACAGTCAGACTCCAAACTCCACTATGGCCAAGACCAAAGAGCTGTCAAAGGACACCAGAAACAAAATTCTAGACCTGCACCAGGCTGGGAAGACTGAATCTGCAATAGGTAAGCAGCTTGGTGTGAAGAAGTCAACTGTGGGAGCAATTAGAAAATGGAAGACATACAAGACCACTGATAATCTCCCTCGACCTGGGCTCCACGCAAGCTCTCACCCCGTGGGGTCAAAATGATCACGAGAACGGTGAGCAAAAATCCCAGAACCACACGGGGGGACCTAGTGAATAACCTGCAGAGAGCTGGGACCAAAGTAACAAAGGCTACCATCAGTAAAACACTACGCCGCCAGGGACTCAAATCCTGCAGTGCCAGACGTGTCCCCCTGCTTAAGCCAGTACATGTCCAGGCCCGTCTGAAGTTTGCTAGAGAGCATTTGGATGATCCAGAAGAGGACTGGGAGAATGTCATATGGTCAAATGAAACCAAAATAGAATTTTATTGTAAAAACTCAACTTGTCATGTTTGGAGGAGAAAGAACACCATACCTACTGTGAAGCATGGGGGTGGAAACATCATGCTTTGGGGCTGTTTTTCTGCAAAGGGACCAGGACGACTGATCCGTGTAAAGGAAAGAATGACTGGGGCCATGTATGGTGAGATTTTGAGTGAAAACCTCCTTCCATCAGCAAGGGCATTGAAGATGAAACGTGGCTGGGTCTTTCAGCATGACAATGATCCCAAACACACCGCCCGGGCAACGAAGGAGTGGCTTCGTAAGAAGCATTTCAAGGTCCTGGAGTAGCCTAGCCAGTCTCCAGATCTCAACCCCATAGAAAATCTTTGGAGGGAGTTGAAAGTCCGTGTTGCCCAGTGACAGCCCCAAAACATCACTGCTCTAGAGGAGATCTGCATGGAGGAATGGGCCAAAATACCAGTAACAGTGTGTGAAAACCTTGTGAAGACTTACAGAAAACGTTTGACCTCTGTCATTGCCAACAAAGAGTATATAAGAGTATATAAGAGTATATATATATACGGCGTCACTCAAACAACAAACCCTGGATCAACCCTGAGATAAAAACACTTCTGAGAGAGAAGAAGAGGATCTTCAGGTCGGGGAACAGGGAGATGCTGAAGTCCGTACAGAGGGAGCTGAGAAGAAAGATCAGAGAAGGCAAGGACAGCTTCAGGAAGAAGATGGAGGACAAGCTGCAACAGAGTGACATCAGCGGGGTCTGGAGAAACCTCAAAACCATCTCGGGGCTCCAGAATACCTCCCCCCAGGCCACGGGGGGCAGGGAGTGGGCGAACAACCTGAATCTGTTTTTCAATAGATTTGACCAACCGCCCTCCCCCCTGTCTGCACAACAACCACTGCTGCCTCTAAGAAATCAAGTCCTGCTGCCCACTCCCCACTCCACCGACACCCCCCCCCCCACTCCCAACACACAGCCCCCCATCCTGACCCTGACCAAGACCCAGGTGAGGACGGAGCTGAGGAAGATCAAGGCGAGGAAGGCGTCGGGACCGGACGGCATCAGCGCAAAGCTCCTCAAGTCCTGTGCAGACCAGCTGTGTGGGATTGTGACGTATATCTTCAACATGAGCCTGAAACTGGGGAGGGTACCACAGCTGTGGAAAACATCTTGTGTGGTACCTGTACCAAAAACTTACCACCCCAAAGACCTGAACAGCTACAGACCGGTGGCCTTGACGTCCCACTTGATGAAGACCCTGGAGAGACTGCTCCTTGCTCATCTCCGCCCCCTGGTGGAACCAGCGATGGATCCACTCCAGTTCGCCTACCAGCATGGCATTGGGGTGGAGGATGCGGTGATCTTCCTCCTTCACCGTTCTCTGTCCCACCTGGAGAAGCCCGGGAATATGGTGAGGATCATGTTCTTTGACTTCTCCAGTGCTTTCAACACCATCCAACCGATGATCCTGAAGGACAAGCTGCTGCGCGCAGGGGTGGACCAGCACCTGTCATCATGGATCCTGGACTACCTCACGAACCGGCCTCAGTTTGTGAGAACCCGGGACTGTGTTTCCGACACGATCATCAGTAGCACGGGGGCCCCCCCAGGGAACGGTGCTGGCTCCCTTCCTGTTCACTCTTTATACTGCGGACTTCTCACACAACACAACACATTGCCATCTACAGAAGTTCTCTGATGACTCTGCGATCGTTGGTCTCATCTCCAACGGAGATGAAGCTGAGTACAGAGGGCTTATCCAGGACTTCGTGGACTGGTGCCATCGGAACTGCCTCCAGATCAACGCGAGGAAAACTAAGGAGCTGGTGGTGGACTGCCGCAGGCATGGGCAGCCCCTCACAGCACCAGTAAATATACAGGGAACAGACATCGAGATGGTGACATCCTATAAGTACCTGGGTATTCATCTGAACAATAAACTAGACTGGTCACACAATACTGACGCACTCTACAAGAAGGGACAGCGCAGGCTGTTCCTGCTGAGGAGACTCAGGTCTTTTGGTGTACAAGGGGCGCTGCTGAAGTCATTCTATGACACGGTGGTGGCATCAGCCATCACTTTTGGAGTGGTCTGCTGGGGCAGTGGCATTACTGCAGCCGATAGGAAGAGACTGAACAAACTGATTAAGAAAGCTAGCTCTGTCCTGGGGCAACGCCTTGATCCGATGGAGGAGATAGGAGAGAGAAGGACGGTGGCTAAACTGTCATCTCTGCTGGAGTCCGAGTTCCACCCTATGCAGGACATACTGGATGCACTGAGGAGCTCATTTAGCAGCAGACTACATCATCCCAGGTGCACAACCGAGAGGTTTCGTAGGTCCTTCCTACCAACGGCTGTCAGACTGTACAACCTAAGCAGGGCTGCTCGCAGAGATAGCAAAAAGACGTAACAAACTAATAGTTTTTTTTGAATGCAAAAGATGCAGTAGACTTACACAATGGTCCCCTCCGGCATACAACTAGGAAAATACCGGTCGCTATGGAGGGTGAGAATATGTATGGGCACATAATCATACCATGTAGGATAACTAAGTAGACGGTTATGCTGTTTCATCCCACCTAGCAACAATGCTCTGCACTGTGTGTGTTTATATATTTACATATTTATTCCATTTGGCTACAATGCTCCGCACTGTGTTTTTATATATCTACATATTATTCCATCTAGCTACATTGCTCCGCACTGTGTGTGTTTATATACTTGCATATTTATTCCACCTAGCTGCAATGCTCCGTACTGTGGGTGTTTATATATTTACATATTTATTCCATCTAGCTACAATGCTCTGCACTGTGTGTTCATATATTCATATATTTATTCCATCCAGCTACAATGCTCCGCACTGTGTGTCTGTGTGTGTGTGTGTATATATATATTTTATAGTAATATGTACATATGTATATTAGCTGCTCTTGCTTGCTTGTTTTTTTTTCTTGCCTTCTGATTGTTGCTCTGAGTGTTGCTATCCCTGTGCTGTTGCAATCCTGGAATTTCCCCGTTGTGGGACTAATAAAGGCTTATCTTATCTTATCTTATCTTATAACAAAGTATTGAGATGAACTTTTGTTATTGACCAGATACTTATTTTACCGAGGAATTTACCTATTAATTCATTAAAAATCCTTCAATGTGATTTTCTGGATTTTTTTTTCTTATTTTGTCTCTCATAGTTGAGGTATACCTATGATGAAAATTGGAGACCTCTCTCATCTTTTAAGTGGGAGAACTTGCACAATTGGTGGCTGACTAAAAACTTTTTTCCCCACTGTATTTGTTATTTTTTTGAACCAGTAAGAAGCTGAAGAAAAAAAAAATTAAGATATATCTTAAAAGGTGTGGATAAATCAAACTGCAGCACAGCTTGACACAGAAAGGCTTTCTGATGTACAGTACATTGGTGTTTTTTTGAGAGAACACACATTTTATTAGCTACTAAATCTTCTGCTGGTGTCATTCATCGCATGAAATTAGAAACTTCATTGTTTAGAAGGATTGAACCATGTTTTCAGTACAGATTATGTTTCTAGCTTCAGACTCCTTATACTCCCTTTACACAGGGATGGAGATCATTGAGAGATGAAAAACTGACCAAATTTCTCAACAATCTTTCTCTGATTTTCAGTAATCTCCACAGCCTCAGAGTTTTGACTTATTCCAAAACAATGTCTAAACAGTCACCAAAGGAAAGCGATCTCTCAAGGAGTGCTCAATAATCTCATTGATCTCCCAGTGATCTCTCAATCTTCCAATGAGCCCTCTGTGATCGTTCAATGAACACCAAATTTTTTTCCACCCCGAAGGCAGAAATGGCTGAGAGATCATTGAGGGAGCACTGAGCCAGTGGAGTACAATGTAAGACAGCGGCGGAGATTGCCAAGAGATCATTGGGAGATCGATGAGATTGTTGAGCACTCCTTGAGTCCCAATTTGTACCCAAGGACAAACCAGACTTGTGGAGGCCCACAGTTCTCTTCCTGATATCTTCGCTGATTTCTTTTGATTTTTCCATGATGTCACACAAGGAAACAGTGTGTTTGAGGTGTGGCTTAAAATACATCCACAGGTGTGCCTCCAGTTAACGCAGATGTTGTCAGTTAACCTATCAGAAGCTTCCAATGCTGTGATGTCATCATCTGGTCTTTCCTATATTGTTTAAAGACAGTAATCTTAGTGTATGTAAACTTCTGTCTTTGAAGAAAGTAAAAAAAAAATCTCTAAAAATTATTTAGCAAATACAAATAATTTTGGTAATGCTAACTGACCTAAAACAGGAGAATTTTAGTCTGATTTGTTGTCACACTGAGGAAAAAAAAAGGTTTTGTGTCTTTTTATACAGTGTATAAACTGCTGGTTTCAACTGTACATCGTGCTGCTTTAAAATATAATGTGAAGCACACCTTTGGTTTCACATGCTGTTACTAAATAAACAATACAAGACCTTTATGTCTACACCTGCTTGGACGCCAGCGATCGCGACTTGCAGCTATATTTTATCTTTATAATATTCTATGTGAGACATCATTTCATTTATAGTACTTAAGTTTTTTCCGTTTTTTTACTTTTCTCTCTAACAGTCGCTTCATTTTTGTGTTTTCCATCCACCCTCCAGAATTACAACATGGTCATGGCGGCGGCGGCGGCTGCGGCCTCAGCCTCAGATGATCACGAGCTGCTCCTCAACCGCTTTCTGCCCTATAGCACCTCCTCCTCGGCCTCCCAGCTCTTCCTTGACCAGTCAGGAGCCCCTGCAGCCGCTTCACTGACAGCGCCGACCAATGGGGTGAGCAACTCGGGCAGCAGCAGCAGCAGCTTGATCTCATCCAGCAGCCTCCGCGACGCTCACCCGCCGCACCCGGTTTCTCACCCCTCACACACACACCCAGGGATGGTGGCCAGCCGGAGCAGCACCGAAGCGGCAGTGGCAGCTATTTACGGCGGGATACCCGACGTCATATCGTTGGACTGACCCAAGGAGAGTCGAGACAGTTCTCTGGGTCCAATAGAGCAACACACCCAATGATGAGGACTGCTGGGCTTCCGTTTTGACCCAGAGACTACACTGGCCCCAAGTCATCACACCCTGAATGCTTGTGGAGTCATAATAAGGAGTCTGCCTCAAGAAGAGCACTAATCAAAGTGGGAGACAGGCCTGAGGGTTGGGCTGTGGACGCTGTTGGTTTATTGACTCTCCAGCATGTGAACACACCTCACTGCTATACCGGTACCAACCTGGCACAAACTGCAAAGATGCTACCTGAGCAAAAACACAAAGAGGAAAAATCTTTTATAAATGCAATGAGGAGGGGCGCCGTGAACACAGAACAGAATCTATTTTCCTCTTTTATTTACTTTTGTATGTTGAACCGGAACGTTTTCAGTCTAGTGAGCCGCTTCAGTCAGCGTTTGTGAGGGGAGGGCTGACTGTGCTTCTGTTTCTCTCACAAGCTTATACGTATTCCTGTTGCCATGTGGTTCCCTTTCTTCTTTTCAGGCATTTTCAGCTTTCATTTCTGCAGGGTGAACTTCACTTCCCCGTCTCATGTTCAGATTCATGGTGTATTCCTCCTCTGTTCCAGAAGCATTCAGAAGATGAATTCACACTTTAGTCATGTGCTGATAATTTTATTATGCTCTTAAGTTATGTGTATTTAAACAGTTATAAATATATATATATAGATAAATAAATATATGCATTCCCTTTTGGCCTCCAGGTCAATGCTGTGGGAAGTGTGTCGGTGGAAATTAGCCATTTCCAGTTTTTCATTTTCACTCCTCAATTTACAGCTTCTCAAAGACTTTGCAGACATACAGATTTTAGAATTACACTATTTATACTTGTTAATTTTGAGTTTTTAGCTGAAAGATTTTTGTTTGCTTTCTTTTATGCGCAATGCCAAAAAATGTCATGGTACCTAAAAGTGGTCAGTGTAGTTTCTTCCGTCTCCCACGGTGACACCCCCCGCCCCCCCCGTCCTTTATGTGTTGTGTCTTCTGAGTCGACTGTTAAAAAGGAATTACAGTGAAGGTCAGGCTGTTGTAGCAGTGTCAGGCCACAGCATGGAAACAAGTGGAAAGCAGTGCCTGCTTTGTGGCGTGTTTCTGGGACAGTCAAACTAATGTCTTAAATGGTGAGCGACGACCTCCAAGGACGATGTGACCTGTGATGATGTCTTTAACCATGTAAGGAACTTCTTTGGGAAAAGAACACAATAGAGTAAGTGGTGCATTTAAAGAAAGCAATGTCAGCCTGCCATAGAGCCAGATGACTAACGACTACGTGACCTTAGTGGAACTGGAAATAGGATGGCTTGTGATGTCGGGTTGTCAGAATGTGTGGAAGTTGTTTTTGCTGGGATTGCTGTTCTAAGACCGGACACACCTCCCTCACTGTTATCAGCTGAGCCGTGTTGCTGAGATCCCCTTCAGTCTGGCCACAGGACTGGTAGCAAACGACCCCGGTGCCCACTCAGCCCTTTCCTGTCCTTGAATTTTTCCCAGAGTCCCCTCTGCTATCAGTCTCTCTTGACGTTCCTCTCCCAGACGTCGTAGACAGCTGGCTCTCGTCTGAGTCCGATTATCCCCACCACCATGAGATGATCACTTCTGTCGGCAGCCCCCATCGCTTCACATCTCCCCGTCCCGTCCCATCCCCCCGCTGTGGAGGACCCCGGATGACCCCTTCCCCTCCTCCTCCTCGTATTTCTAACTTTAATTCTCATGGGAACCAACCCCACCTCTCAGACTGACTCATTTGCCAGAACAAGTCTTGTGTGTTTTTACTGTGTTTGCAGCATTTTATTTATTTTGTATTCTTATTTCTAGATATTATATTTTTACAGAAGGTTTGATTTCCGTGGCTCAGAGTGTGAGCCACTCGGGGAGCTGTTGTGATATGATCTTATTTAATGTGTGTTTTACTTTGTTTGCCAGCAGCACAGACACACAGACAGACAGACAGACAGACAGAGGTTGTGTGGTTATTTGTTGAATAAACGTGTTTTCCTGGAAGCCGGCTTGGGTGACCCTTCCTAATAAGGGCACAGAGCACAAGCTTAATTAAAGCACGCATGATTTATGATTTTAAATTTATGCAGGATGTATTTTTGTTGCTTGCTGCTCACTATTAAGAAATGATCAAGCCTCTGTGAGATTACGTTTTTAGTCAGTGTTTAATGGGTTGATCAGCAGAAAGGTGACTCCCAGTGTCTTCATTCATTATTAATCTAAATGCTACTGTAGAGAGAAAAAGAGCAGCACTGATTATTACAGAACTATCATGGTGGTTTAACAGTAACAGTGACACTGATACATACACATGTGAATACATCTATCGACCTGTATCATCAAGACAAGTATATGGAAGTGTAGCGCACACAGACCCCAAATTCTGCCTGCCCTTAAAGGAGTCATTGACTGCATTTTTTCCACATTTCAAATGTTTTTTAATTATTGCAGCAATTTTTTTCTTCTATTACAGCCTTAAGAACACCTGGTCTCACTGCATGTCTCTTTAAATCTCCCAGACTGCATTTAACTCCCTTACATCGCTATGACTAACATTAGCTGGCCAGCTCATGTCTAACCTGGCTAACTAACATAATTTGTCTCAAAGAATGAATGAAATGAAGCATCACTGGTGGACAGGGGTGTGTGGTTTTAGCGGATGAGAGGATATGACTGGTCTCTGGAGTACACTAAGCACAGAAACATTCAAGAATGAGCCAAGACCCGTGGCTAAACTGCTAGCTTCAGCTACCTGCCTTGGTGGTGCTAAAGATGCAGAAATATAACAAAATAGGCCAGAATGATGCAAGATATATTAACCCTTTGAGTGTGAGATTCCGCGTGCCCCTAGTGGCAGAGCGCAATGCTACGCCTGTCAACTGACTCTGACATCCCTTTAACTCCCCAGCTATACTGACAACTTGTACTGATCGTGCCAGTTCAGAAGGTGGCAGGCACGCATTGGAGGACTCATGGATGACACATAATACACCCACGAAGAAGAAATTATTTCTTTTTCCTGTTTTCCTTCTTTGAGCCCTGAAAGCAAATATGGCTGCCATGCACCGTCATGTACCGTCACATAAAACTGCTTCATACTCAAAAAATTGCCGGGGTATACAAACAAAATTAACATGGAATAATCATAAGAGTGTCTAGATGTGGGAGAGAGCGCAAATGACCGACAGAACGGAAAATAACGACCACAATGGACGAAAACGGACCGCGCACACCAGCGAGCGAGTCCCTTTCGCC
The DNA here is from genome assembly GCA_020510985.1 of Pholidichthys leucotaenia. Lineage (NCBI taxonomy): Eukaryota > Metazoa > Chordata > Actinopteri > Cichliformes > Pholidichthyidae > Pholidichthys > Pholidichthys leucotaenia. Next base: position 255,714,105 of record CM035837.1, on the reverse strand, counting down.
GCCGGTAAGTGACAAATTTCTTTGTTTCTTTACACTGTACTGATTTTCTTGTTCATATACTTTGAAGATAAGATGACAACGTACCCCTGTACAAAAAAACGGTGTCAAAAGACTGACCCATTCTTTGTGTAAATATGTCCAAAGTCCGCTTTTGACTGAGTTATGTAATTCAATATAGCTGCCGTGGCATTATGCAAATTAGATGCATAAATTCACTCCTATCTGAAACTTTAGGTCATATTTTACATCTTTCTAATTGACAGTAAGCCATTATCTCTTACCACTTTAAAATTATAGCCTTGGAAAGTTCTGACATCTGATCTGACTAGTTTCTTGAAAAAAATCTTTACCACTGTTGACCACTAGGGGTTATGTCAGAGTTTGGTGACAGTCACACTCAAATGGTTAATGGCCTGTGGATTAATGAACCAGGTGGAAACAGTGATGTCTGTTATGGTGACTGAAATCTAAAGAAAATAACAGTACAAACGTAAGCATCCTAGTACCACTGCTAGCTTTGAAGCTAATGCCTTTGACTCCCCACCATCTACATGACAGTTAGGCTGGCCAGTAAGGCTGCATTCACACAGGATAGTTCGGGGGTCTCCGTTCAATTGGGTGGGGAATGCCGAGAATTTTCACACATTTGTTTGGTTTGGTTTGGTTTGCATTCACACTGCAGTGGTCCAACTTGCCTGGACAACGTTACGCAGTTACAACAACTGCTCGTTTGGGACACTGTAGCCAAAACCATCACTGACCAGGAAGAAAAAATCTCGGTGAAGAAGAAAAATCAGACTCCTTGATTGGCCAGAACCGAAAACGGAAATCCACTCTCTTCAGCCGGGTTGTTTGACTGCCACAAACGAGACAATTTTTTTTAACTTTTCTCCTCGGCTTATTTTCTACCCAAAATGCTCTACGGTAAATGCCAGTTCCTCTTTTCAGACTATGTGTTGCTATGGTTACACAAATGCTGAGGGGCACTTCTGCCCTTTGGTCCGCTGGATAGTCCACTTGCACACTGCAAGCAAAGCGCACCAGACTTCATTTGCAAGTGAACCGAAACCCCCATTTTCAGGTGGTCCAGACTTTGCTTGTTTGGTGCGCACCAGAGTTCAAACACCGCGAATAGTCTTTTGGTCCAGACCAAACAGTGGCCGTGTGAATGCGCCCTAATAGAGCAGTGGGCAGGTATTAAGGCATTTACCTTATAGTGACGTTTCCCATTTTTTGAAGTTCAGGAAGATACCCAGAAGAGTCAAAACAGCTTCTTGGAGAGAAAAACAAGATAAAGGCAGTTTTTTTTCCCAAGAGAAGTGAGTTTTTTTATATTTTTTTTTCAATAATTATGTGACCAATACATGTTTCAGAAGGTTAAAACCAACAAAAAAATTTCAGTCAATGACCCCTTTAAATGCATAATAAGAACAGTGGTGTGAAAAAGTGTTTGCCCCCTTCCTGATTTCTCTTTTTTTTTTGTATTTTTGTCACACTTAAATGTTTCAGATCATTGAACAGATTTAAATATTAGACTATTAGACAAAAATAACACAAGTAAACACAAAATGCAGTTTTTAAATTAAGGTGTTTATTATTAAAGGGGGGAAAAACAAACCTACATGGCCCTGTGTGAAAAAGTGATTGCCCCCCTGTTAAAACATAAATTAACTGTGGTTTGTCACATCTTTGGAAAGCTGAGTTCAATTTCTGTAGCCACACATAGGCCTGATTAGTGCCACACCTGTTCTCAATCAAGAAATCACTTAAATAGGACCTGCTGACAAAGTGAAGTAGACCAGAAGATCCTCAAAAACTAGACACCATGCTGTGATCCAAAGAAATTCAGGAACAAATGAGAAACAAATTAATTGAGATCTATCAGTCTGGACAAGGTTATAAAGCCATTTCTGAAGCTTTGGGACTCCAGTGAACCACAGTGAGAGCCATTATCCACAAATGGCAAAAATATGGAACAGTGGTGAACCTTCCCTACAACATCCAAAGAATTGCAGGCCTCACTTGCCTCAGTTAAGGTCAGTGTTCATGACTCCACCATAAGAAAGAGACTGAGCAAAAATGGCCTGCATGGCAGAGTTCCAAGACGAAAGCCACTGCTGAGCAAAAAGAACATAAAGGCTCATCTCAGTTTTGCCAGAAAACATCTTGATGATTCCCAAGACTTTGGGGAAAATACTCTGTGGACTGATGACACAAAAGTTGAACTTTTTGGAAGGTGTGTGTCCCATTACATCCGGCGTAAAAGTAACACAGCATTTCAGAAAAGGAATATCATACCAACAGTAAAATATGGTGGTGGTAGTGTGATGGTCTGGGCCTGTTTTGCTGCTTCGGGACCTGAAGACTTGCTGTGGTTAATGAAACCATGAATTCTGCTGTCTACCAAAAAATCCTGAAGGAGAATGTCTGGCCATCTGTTTGTGACCTCAAGCTGAAGTGCACTTGGGTTCTGCAGCAGGACAGTGATCCAAAACACACCAGCAAGTTCACCTCTGAATGGCTTAAGAAAAACAAAATGAAGACTTTGGAGTGGCCTAGTCAAAGTCCTGACCTGAATCCGATTGAGATGCTGTGGCATGACCTTAAAAAGGTGGTTCATGCTCGAAAACCCTCCAATGTGGCAAAGATGAGTGGGCCAAAATTCCTCCACAGCACTGTAAAAGATTCATTGCCAGTTATCGCAAACACTTGATTGCAGTTGTTACTGCTAAGGGTGGCCCAACCAGTTATTAGGTTTATGGGGCAATCACTTTTTCACACAGGGCCATGGAGGTTTTAATTTTTTTTTCCCTTAATAATAAACAACTTCATTTAAAACCTGCATTTTGTGCTTACTTGTGTTATCTTTGTCTAATATTTAAATTTGTTTGATGATCTGAAACATTTAAGTGTGACAAACATACAAAAAAATGAGAAATCCGTAAGGAGCCAGACACTTTTTCACACCACTGTAGGTGTTATGTTTAAACCAAATTACAGCAGTGTCAGTGAATATATCGCCATAGTGATTTGATGGTAGACCTCACAGTGGTGCTATATTCATGATACTGTACAACATCAAGTGTACAAACACTGTAAGTTGACATTAGTAAGTGACAACAGATTATGATAGTAATGCTAATGATATATTGTTCCATCAAGACTGTTTCTAAAGCCTATTATTCCGGTGTGTTTAGTCAAGCAGTCTGCTACTCAGGGCTGCTTGACTGCTTTTGTCTACATTCTTTTCACTGCCTTCTCACGGGCATCTTCAGATGAAGTAGCGTCAGAAGCATGCATCACATTGTGAGGCAGTAGAAACGCTACATCATGAGGTTTTAATTAAACATTGGGGTTACGAACAGGGCGTGACATTAACTTTTTTGCTTACCAGCCACTGTGGCTAGGGATTTTCCAAAGTTACTAGCCACTCAGCTTTTTCACTAGCCACAATTTTGTGGTTGGACTACATCATTAGTAGTTGCTGATGAAGTGAACCTAACCTGTTTTCACCCAGAAAAGAAGAGAAAGAAAAGAAAAGTAATGAGAAAAAAGTCTCATCTTAAGGACAAAAATGTTTCAAATTTGCATGAACTATTCTAGAAAAGGTCAGAAATTTAGTAGAAAGAAAGCTGTAAATTCACATAGAAAAATTTAAACACCCCCCTGGTGGCTGGTTTTGGCCTGCGGGCCATATGTTTGTCACGCCTGGACCATTTGGAGGGTAAACGACATGTTCTTGCTCTAAAAAAATAATCATGTTTAACCACAAAGATAGGAGCTGATGTGGGGGGAGCATAGGGATTAGCTACTCTCCGCTGGGACAACGAAGATCAGGGCAGTTCTTCTGGTAATCTGATCGCTGAGAGCGGGGACAGGTGTATTCTGCCAGCTGCTGCCTGTTTATCTCTGTTTCTCCAGACTGGCTGCAAAATCAGCTCACTGTGGGCATAGTCTGGCTCCACTCCGTACTCTGTACAAGAGAAGCCGAACAGGCAGGACGGGGGACCGATCCGTGTAGTAGACTGTCCACAAGTACTCCATCCACAGGACAGTGGACCAGTGAGCACACAGTGTGTGCTGATAGTGCTTATGGGAGTTGTAGTTTTGTAGTCTCACATTGCGATAGGTTTATTATTTTAGATGCCGTTTGAGAAAACTACAACCCGCCAAAGTGGCTAGTGGGAGTGGCTGTCTTACCGGCCACTGCTGAAATCCACCTGCCATTGGCCGGTTGGCCGGTGTTGATGTCAAGCCCTGGTTACGAATCTTAAAAGTAAGCTAACCGAGCTAACTGTTACCATGAACCTGGAACACAATGGCACAATTTCTGGGTGAAATCTGTCTCTTCAAACAGTACCTCACTGTCAACATTAAAATACACAACACATTACATTTCTCACATATTATAGGAAGCCACCACAATGTAATTTAAGGTTATTAGAACACCACTGAAGTGGAACATAGAGCTGTTCACATGCATGCGTTGGTGTGACTGAGCACTAAACATTGTGGAGTGGAAGAACTGCAACTTTCTTAGTTAAATTCAGTACACATGTAGCGCTAGTTCACATTAGTCATGTGAAATCACTTTAAAACTGTAAGGTTGAGACTCTACAATCCCTTTAATCAAGCATTCTTCTGATTGACCGTAAACAGCCGGTGGATAGTGCTGCTCTGTGACTGAGATGATTGTGTTTGTCCCCTTTTCTATATCACGTGCAGAAAATAATTCAAAGAAAAAAATAAAACAGCATTTAGAGCTGTTTGGATTATGAGTATAATTTTGTCTTTGTCACTTCAGTTTATATCAGTAGCATGTACACTGTTGTTTTTACCCACTGAGATGTCTCCTTGTGTAGATCTGACAAGCTTTTAAGTGGAGTCTTCTGCTAAAACCGCCAGTCTCTGGCAGGCAGTCTCTTTTTTTCACTTTGCTATTTTTCAGTTTTAATGTCTTCAATGACTGGGCCATTTTGTTCCATTAATTCAGTTTTTGTCAAAAAAAAGGAAAGTTCATTTCCTCTGCTGAGCCATTGTAATTACTGTTAAACTAGCAACCCTCTGCATCAAACTGCAGCTTCATTTTGAACCTGGAATAACTAATTTTAAACCTACTTTTACTATACTTGTTTTAAAGGTAATTTTTGGTGCAGTCAAGCCCAAGATTCTAAATGTCACAATCATGCTATTGTTTAAGAGTCACAACATACACTACTCACAAAAAGTTAGAGATATTTGGCTTTCGGGTGAAATTTATGAAAAATGTAAAAAAGTTCACACTACAGTGATAATATATCATGAAAGTAGGTCATTTAAGTAGAAGCATGCAATGGTGATTTCCTCATCTCAAACAATTCATTGAAACAAAAGCCAACAACAGTGGTGGCTATACCACAACAAAAAATGTCATTGTCTCAATAACTTTTCGTGTGCCCTTGAGCATCAGTTACAGCTTGACAACGGCATCTCATGCTGTTCACAAGTCGACTTATTGTCTGCTGAGGCATGGCATTCCACTCTTCTTGAAGGGTTATGCAGGGTTACAAGCCTCTACATGGCGACTCAGCTGATCCTATAGGTTTTCTATGGGATTCAGGTTTGAAGAAAGTGCAGGTCACTCCATTTGAGGTACCCCAGCCTCCAGCAGCCGTTCCCTAATGATGCGAATGGGCTGGAGCTGGAGTTGTAGCGTTAGCCAGTGTTGTCGATCCAGCTCCCCGAGCTGTACAGGGCAAAGAAGCAAAAGAGACAGCATCCACTAGTCTTCTATTAGCAACATCAACTAATAAACCATGAGCACATAGGAAATCTGCACCCAAAATGGGGGAAGAACATGTGGCTATCACAAAATTCCACTGAAAATTGCACCCATGCAAGCATATTGTCAGTGGCCGTTCACCATATGTCCTGATGACTGATCCATTGGCGGCAGCCAGCTCGGGACCGCTGCCACCTGCCACCCTGTCTGCTTTGAAAAGCAGGATGAGGCTCTTCGGGGAGCCGGAGTCCACCAGAAACCGTCTCCCCGAACGTGTGTCTGTAACATACAGCAGATTGTCTCTGTTGCCAGCGGTCGCAGCTGCTACTGACTGCCGGTGTTGGCGTTTCCCGACCGCTTGAATTGGCACAGTGGCACGCATTGCCGGGTGTCTGAGCTGAAATGGCGATGATAGTAGTTGATTGTCTCCTTCCTGTATATCCTGGCGTCCGCTCCGGCTACCACCAACAGCTCCTTGCTCTCGCTGGAAACCTCCTGGGCTCCGGTGTCGCTGCATTCACGCCGAAGGTTCCGGTCGCTAAAATGATGCAGTCCGCTTCCTGCGCTAGTGCACGGTAGTCCCTCATCACTAGCAGTGGCGAATTGGCCAGGATTGCCCTCGCTGCAGCCGGTAGGTTCCTGAGCAACAGGTGGGCGAGCAGCAAGGACTCGTCATCTCTACCCATCAATGCCAACATTCTCTCCATCATCTCCACGGTTGATCTGTCCCCTAACTCTGAATGTGTTAGGAGCCTCTCCACTCTTTCGCAGTCCGAAAGGGTATAGAGCTGGATGAGCATCCTCTTGAGCGCCTCATATTTTCCCCGGACCAGCGGCTCTTGGAGCAGGCTTTCCACCTATTGCGTGGCATGCGCATCCAGCGCAGCGACCATATAGTAGTAATTAGTGTCATCTGATGTTACCCTGCGGAGTGTGAACTGGGCCTCAATGTGTAGAAACCATGCTGTCGGGTCTTGCAGCTAGAAATCTGGGAGTTTGACTGAAACAGCGCATGCAGCACCAGCGCCCTCTCTCCAAGATGTCTCCGGGGTGCTTGTCTCGCCCTCCATGGCACGTCAGGGTCACCAGTGTAGAGAAAGGATGCAGGCGAGGCAACGAGCTGATCAACACAGACTTTATTCTTCCTCTAACAGAACAGCATAGCAAAAGAATCGCTCGGATCACCGTGTATGTCTTTTTTATACCTTTAATTACATGCATGGCAGCCCGAGGCTCCGACCCCACATTAAGTTTAGAACAAAGCCTGTGCGGTGCATTAACATGATATTACACAGGTGCTGCATTTCACTCTTCTCCTGGCGGCCCAGCATCTGCTCCTCTCCCTGGGGGGTGCATAGCCTTTACTGTTCAATCTGGACCCCCCGGGGACCCCTCCTCTCTTGGTCCATTGTTCTCAGGGTGGAGAAGTCCAACACCTTGCCCCCCCCACAGGCTTGTCACCGTAACACCACCACCATCAAAGGCTCGTCTGGTGACAACAGTGGCTGATGCATAGCGCTCTCCTTGACGTCTCCAACACCGCTGGCAGCCATCATTTCTGCTCAAGGTGAATTGACTTTCATCAGAGAACAGCACTGAGGCCCTTGTCCAGCATAAATGCTCCTTGGCCCATGCGAGACGATGACGCCTGTGTCTAGTGGTCTGGTCAGGTACCCTTGCAGGTCATCTAGCAAACAGACCACACTGATGTAAACGGTTTTGAATGGTCTGACGTGACACTTGGGTGTAAATACTAATTCTAATCACCGTAACACCACCACCATCAAAGGCTCGTCTGGTGACAACAGTGGCTGATGCATAGCGCTCTCCTTGACGTCTCCAACACCGCTGGCAGCCATCATTTCTGCTCAAGGTGAATTGACTTTCATCAGAGAACAGCACTGAGGCCCTTGTCCAGCATAAATGCTCCTTGGCCCATGCGAGACGATGACGCCTGTGTCTAGTGGTCTGGTCAGGTACCCTTGCAGGTCATCTAGCAAACAGACCACACTGATGTAAACGGTTTTGAATGGTCTGACGTGACACTTGGGTGTAAATACTAATTCTAATTGAACCAAAATATTTATTGGTTGATTCATGGATCAAACACCTGTTGTGAATTTTGCCGTTAAGCACCTTGTGAGAGAACAGCAAGTTATGCAAAAAGTACTGAAACATTGAACAGTTGGATATGTGCATTCAAAAGGTTAGAGAAGGTCAAATCAAGTTCACCTGTAAAGGTTATAGTGCATTTAGGTGCATCCTGAAATTTCACCCAAAAGCCTAATATCCTTAACTTTTTGTGAGTATTGTATATACTGTACCTTTGAATTCCTAGTAGAACAATTACTGGAGTTGATCAGTTGAAATATGCTTATTTAGTGATTTTTGTATTTTCCAGCTTTTTAAAAAGTCCTCCCTCTTTGCCAAGTAAGTTATTAAGTTATTAGATTAACTGCTGGGTGCCTTGAAGAGAACAACACCACTGTAGCATATTCATACAGCCTGAGTTGTCCTGAGAAATAAAAGGTTGTAACTTTAACAGATTATTTATAAATGCTCGGCATAGTGACTTTGACCTCACCTCATGTCACCAGATTTTTACTTAAAGGCGGTATTTGTAGTTCTACTGTAAATTGTTTAAAAAATAACCTATAATTAGAAAATTGGAATTAAAATTAATCATAGAGTGCTTAGAAACAACAGTTCTGACATTATACCAAAGAATTGCGTTACAGGTATCTGTACTTCATCTATAGTTCGGGCCAGTCCTGTAATACCACTGTTTCACCTGCAAGGGGAGTCATGTTTGTCACAGGTCTCAGCAGTCTTTATGGTGATCTGTCCAGGCCCTTTTTTGTTAGAGTGCTGTCACCTGGTGTTGATAGATTAATTGAAATGTCTCCTTTAGAGGTCAGAATAATTTACAATAACAGTATGTTTAAAATATAAAGTTTTTGGGAAAGAAAATTGTATAGCCATATAACCATTGTCACTGAAATTTTTAACATGTTCAAAACGTGGGACAAATTTTCTTGCCAAATAGTCACAGAGTTGTTGCGGGTGTCTCAAGCATGTCTCAAAAGCTTCTCAATTTAGTTTCCATGAGTCAGAAAGTGTGAGAAAAGTTAGACAACTTTGCAAGGGGTTGGGGACCTATGAAACTAGTTTGTGACTGGCTGAAGATTAAAAAAAGGACAAAACCTTCTGCGTGTGAACGGCATGGACATTTTCTAGCACAAGCTGATACAGCTGCAACCGACGTGTTGCCATGCCACCCAAGGGCAAGACAGATGGGGATAGGGGGTTGCTGTCCCTGCCCTACAGGCCCCTACAGAGGCAGCAGAGCCGGTGTTCTGACATTTTTGCATACTTTGTCAGAATAGCATACCCATATAGCAAATCAATAGATATAGCTTATCGGTTTAGCCTACTTTGTCATAATAGCATATCTATGTTATGATGCTCCAGTAGGTACATTTAAGCTAACAGAAAAGAATACTAGTTTAATACAGTGGTATGATGTTCTGATAGGTTATTTTACACTGACAGAATGGCATACCTATAGTTTAATCCAGTGGTAGAACTACACAAGACAATCAATCATACAGTCACATACAAAAAAAAAAAACAACTTAGACATCAATAAAATTATAGTTACAATCTATATACCACTAATTTTCTCCAGTACAACAACATTTTTTTTAAATTTTAAGTTGACGTCATTCTAATCAGTTATATATAACAGAGTGCAACAACAGAACTGCGTAACAATATGCAACTTTATACAGTCATAACATTATGTAATTACTTACCTTCGGTCAGCTGTATGAGGTCTCTGGCGGTATGCTAAAAATGATGGACTTTCACTCAGTACCGTGTATTTCTGTTGGACACATGCGTGAACATATGCAGTAACCCAGGGTATGCTGTTCTGATAGGTATGCCAAAATATCAGAACACTGGTCCCAGCTGCCTGATGTGGAGGACTCGGAGGCAGCCATATTGGCTATATACACGACAGTCGTCAATGTTGATTTGTTATGTGCAGGATGAATTTTTACTCATAATAGGAAAAACAATCTAGAATAGGTTGTTACTTTGTACAGAAAAACAAGGGGAGAAAAGTTGTATCAATCAAGCAAACTTTATTTGTATAGCACTTTTCAAACATTACATTTACATAGATAAAAACAATAGACAAATTAATTACATATATTTACACGATACATCCCAACCCTCCCATACACACACACACAAAACACACACAGGCACATGCACTACTCCCTACTTCTCTCACACACATATAAAATAAAAGACATATCTCGGCACCATGTGAAGGAGCAACCATCCTGTGGAGCCCCACATGCCGGGAGACCACACAGCCCATAACCACAGGGCGTGCCACAGAGGTGACCCCAACCAGGACAGACCGGGACCCACACCACAGCTGTAAAGCCCCCGCCCACCCAAGCCAGAGTGACCCACAAGACCAACACCCCTGTAGATGGGCCAAGCAGCATGAAGGGCTCCACTGAGGAAAACGCGAGCTAAAACACGTAAAATACAAGATGAAACTAAGAACACATAAACATACCTGCTTTTAATTTGCCACCCAATCTTTTTAACAACAGACCTGCTCATAATTTACTTTATTGCTCTGATTCTTACCTTACAATCAGTCCAGTCTTTCAAGTGGAGATTTCTTAATTAGGCCCACCTGATTTAATTCGGGAGAATGGTCCCCATTTTGCCATTGTCATGGATAATTGTCTTGCGAGTGTTGCACAGGATTTGCGTGACCGTTGCAGGACAGTTGTAAGTGCAAAAAAATGCACAATTTTGTCACGTGCAGCATGCATGTGGCATGTATGCGAACTCGTGTGATATTCTTAATATTTGTGCGACATATGCAAATGTGCCAATTCAGTAAGATTCCAAGTGAAAATTGTTGCTAATTTGCATATTTGTCAAGTTTTTTTTTTTTATCTCCAACTAGTCGTAAGCTGTCGTAGCCCAGTGAGATACTACCTTTAGCAAACAATTTAAAGTTAGAATAGAGACTCTGTCATCACCACTGTAGAAAAACTGGACAAACGGAAGTATGTGATTTTAAAATTATGTATATTAACTGATGTGACATCAATGTTTGACTTATGAAGTTATCCCAGTTCTCGTCATTACAGGTCTATTTCAGACTCCACACATCTGCTCTGGGGATTTATTATTAACTTGTAATTTCTCAATCCAGAGCAGCAGGATTCACGTGAGCTTCTGTGTTTGTGACTTGCTGTTGAAGATTTTGGTCAGATTTTTTTTTTCATGTCACTTTGAATATTAATTACTTTTTGGGGACATTTGATTAGATGCTTACTGTGACTGAATAGTTTTGATCACCATATTTAATTTATTGAAGCATCACTGTCTTCACGCCTGTCCTGCAGCAGACCACGAAGACGGGCATGAAGTGAGCGAGCATGTCAAAGTGTCGGTGCGCACCGCTCCCTGCTGTGGTTTGATTAGTGCTTAAAATGTAGATTCTTCAGGTGAAGCAGTTGTTACTGAGTTCTCTGTTGGAGAAAGTCACACATGGGTGGAGAGGCACAGGGCTGCAGCCGCCCCGGCGGTCCCCGACTTCACTCACACACTTGAAATAAGGCCTCTTTCACACTGTAAACACTTGACCGTGTTTTCAAAAACTCCAAGGGCAACTTTGCTGTCAAGCAGCCCAGATCGTCAGTTGTCGCGACTTCAGACGGAAGGGCAAAGTCAACAGTGTGTATATTATGTCTGCGTGTTAAGTTCAGACCCCCATGTGGCTGTTTGATGTCCATTTTGTATGCTTTTGTGTGTCTAATTCAGAGGGACAGAATAAATAATTTATATATTTTTTAGAAAATGAGAGCTGTGCTATTATAAAAAAAAAATGACTGTGGCCAATAATGAGTCTCACACAAAGGAAGTAATGTCAAAGTCAGACTCGAGTCGACGTGCACTCACTGCCTTAAAACATTCACAGTTTTTGTTTCACGGCTCCAATCAGAGAGGAAAAAAGTGTTTTCATGGAGGGGAAGGAGAGAACAGTGTACAGTAGACCCATGTCAGTTTGTACAAATATACCAAGTGAAAAAAAATATTTATTACCTGCATTGGGAAGAAATTGTTTACTTATTGAATGTTTCCTGTTTCTGTAGAAAAGTTTAGATGTAATAAAATGCATTCTGCTATTTCTCTGTGTGTTTTCCTTTATTTTAATACAGTGACAGTAATGTTGCAAAATCTTAAACTGGTCTTCAGTTTACATGTTGTAGAAGGTCAGCTGTGTAATGAATAAATAAAGCTGAACAGCTGCTTATTAATAACTTACAATGAAGAAGTATATGAGTTCATATATTTTTTGCACATTTGGTACACTTAAATGTTTCAGATCAAACAAATTTCAATATTAGACAAAGATAACCCGAATAAATACAAAATGCAGTTTTTATCCCCCGCCGGTTAAAGACCAGGGGGATTACGTTATGGGGCAGTCCATCTGTCCATCCATCCATGGGACGGACGGATGATTTTTTTTTTTTTAAATCAACTCATCCTAGAGTTTTGTTCCGATTGCTTTGAAACTTGGTGCCATGGTTTGGTTCTGATCAGATGATTTTTGCAGGAGTTGTAGCCCCTGACCTATGACCTCTTATTTCACCTCAGTTCATAGACAGTAACTGTCTTGTGAAATCAATTCCTCCAACAGTTTTATTCCAAATATTTGAAACTTGGTACCATGGTTTGATATACTCTGATGATGCGCATATTGCAATTTGACTCTGATCAGATGACCTTGAGGTCAGATTTTCCCTAAAGCTTGTAAACGCAATAACTACTGACAGAAACGATGTAGGCTTTTCACATCAATACAGTAGTTGTATCTAAGACACATCTTGGATAACTTACACCCTGACCTGAATATTGGTTTGGGGTCAGAAGGTCAAAATTAACATTCCATTTGCACTATGATAGATAGATAGATAGATGGCCACGGTGCAGCGCCAATCCCTTCATCATTTACATACACATTCACACCTAGGGCCATTTTAGAGGCTCCAATTAACCTAACTTGCAAGTTTTTGGCATGTGGGAGGAAACCGGAGTATGAATGAATCTTTATTTATTTCGGATAGATTAAAAGTACAGGTTAAAAGAAACTGAATAATATAACAAAGGGGGAAAGAAAATCCAACAAGGTCAAATTAGACAATAACTCCTCTGATTATACAGTTCAACATAAGTTATCCGAAATGGGTGATGGCTGAAGCCGCAGCTTATATTGCCCACCCATATTCCATCCAAGAATTCAAAAGAAAAACAAAACAAGAGCAATTACAATTCAGAACAAAGCTAAGACAAAATGTGACAAAAAACTAAGCTACAACACAACGCAGACTGGATATGACAATCCTTATGTGATTTTACATGTCATCTTGTATATATGTTTGGAGTATTTCTTCCTTTAGTTTTTGTTTAAATTGTCCAAGCGTTGTACATGATTTTAATTCAGGTCCAAAATCGTTCCATAATCTGACTCCTTGCACTGAAACACAGTGTTGCTTGGTGGTAGTTCTCACTGAAGGTTTTTGAAATATACATGTTCCTCTGAAATGATATTGTTTCTCCCTTATTTGGAACAACTTTTGGATATTTGCGGGCAGTGATAGATTCTTCACTTTAAACATTATTACTGCAGTTTTAAAGTCAACCAGATCTTTCAACTTGAGAGCTTTTAATTTGAGAAAAAGTGGGTTTGTTGGTTCCCTGTAAGCAGCTTTGTTTGGAGTACCCGAGGTAAACCCAGGCAGACAGGGAGAACATGCAAACTCCATACAGAAGAGTCACTGATGGTCAGGGGGTGGGATCGAACCCACGATGGTCAGGGGTGGAATCGATCCTGTGACCTTCTTGCTGTGCTGCCACATTGCACCACCTAAGAGAATATAAGAAATCAGAAAGGGGGCAAATACCCTTAAATACCCAAATACCCTCTTACCCTCGGCCGGGGGATCGCGGGGATCATGAGACCGTGGGTTTGATCCCAGCCCCCGACCAACAGTGAGCTGTGTGGAGTTTGCATGTTCTCCCCGTGTTGCGTGGGTTTACTCCGGGATTTCTCCGGTTTCCTCCCGCACACCAAAAACATGTAGGTTTAGGGCGCTCGCGCACGCAGCGACCAGCAGCCGGTGGCTTGTCACCAGACTGCAAACCAAGTCTACCTACGGGTACAAATAAGTAACAAAAAAAAAAAAAAAAATACTTTTACACAGCACTGTATGTACTGTGAAAGTAACATTTAAAATGACATTTCCTTTTTTCAATTTATGTTTTATTTAATTTATTAAATGTACTCTGCCTCTCGCCCAAAGACGCTGGGATAGGGTCCAGCCCCCCCCACCCCACCCCCCGGTGACCCGAAAAGGATTAAGTGATAGAAGATGGATGGATGGATGGATTAATTTATTAAATTTTAAGTTATTTTTCTGTTATTTACCTTTTTTTTCTCCTTGGTTTGTTCAGTACTGATGGATGGATTTAATTCAAATCTGCTTATAGGATGTGGCAGAGGTGGTGGTATTGATGATTAATTGTCCTTGCCATATTGAGATGTCTGTCTATTGTTTTTTTATATTTGTTTTAGCAGTTTGGCTCCTTGTTGTTTTTACCCACGCTGATGAAGTTAGTGCATGGGTAGGATGTTTATGTGCGTCTGTCTGCCTGTAAGTATGTATGTACAGTGGATATAAAAAGTCTACACACCCCTATTCAAATGCCAGGTTTTTGTGATGTAAAAAAAATGAGACCAAGATAAATCATTTCAAAACTTTTTCCACCATTAATGTGACCTATAACCTGTACAACCCAATTGAAAAACAAAATGAAATCTTTTAAGGGGAAGAATAAAAAAAAAAACTTACAATAACCTCTTTGCATAAATATGCACACCCTGTTATAACTGGGGATATGGCTGTGTTCAAAATTAACCTGTCACATTCAAACTCATGTTAAATGGGAGTCAGCACACACCTGCCACCATTTAAAGTGCCTCTGATTAATCCCAAATAAAGTTCAGCTGTTCTAGTAGACTTTTCCTGACAATTTTGTAGTCACATCTTGCAGCACAAGCCATGGTCCACAGAGAGCTTCCAAAGCATCAGAGGGATCTCATTGTTCAAAGGTATCAGTCAGGAAAAGGGTACAAAAGGATTTCCAAGGCATTAAATATGCCATGGAACACTGTGAAGACAGTCATCAAGTGGAGAAAATAGGGCACAACAGTGACATTACCAAGAACTGGATGTCCCTCCAAAATTGATGAAAAGATGAGAAGAAAACTGGTCAAGGAGCCTGTCAAGAGGTCAACAGCAACATTGAAGGAGCTGCAGGAATTTCTGGCAAGTACTGGCTGTTTAGTACATATGACAACAATCTCCCGTCTTCTTCATACGTCTGGGCTATGGGGTAGGTAGGGTGGCAAGACAGAAGCCTTATCCTATGAAGAAAAACATCCAAGCCCAGCTACATTTTGCAAAAACACATTTGAAATCTCCCAAATGCATGCAGGAAAATGTGTTATGGTCTGATGAAACCATGGTTGAACTTTCTGGCTATAATTCCAAAAGGTATATTTAGTGCAAACACAACACTGCTCTTCATCAAAAGAACACATACCTACAGTGAAGCATGGTGGTGGCAGCATCATGCTTTGGGGCTGTTTTTCTTCAGCTGGAACTGGGGCCTTAGTCAAGGTGGAGGGAATTATGAACAGTTCCAAATACCAGTCAGTGTTGGCACAAAACCTTCAGGCTTCTGCTATAAGATTGACATAATGCACGGCTCAGGAGACACACACGCAGGCTCAGAGTAGATCTAATAGCTTTATTAACAACAAGTGTGTATGAATGTGTGTCTGCGAGATGTGAATGTATTGGTGGTGGCGTCTGCGTCGGGCACGGAGGCAGGAGACCGTACAGCCGGACAACCCTATGGGAGAAGCAAAGGGAGAAGGGTGACGGGCACCACACCAACACAGGAGATATGAAAATGGTGACTGGCTTACTTGGGATTAACAGGTGGCTGGCACAGCAAGGATGAGGTCCGGTAGACAGCGACCTGGAGTGCCCGGTGCAGCAGCGAGGGAATGGAGGCGGAGAGGAGTGGTCCGCCGCCGGGAAATCCACCTGTGCACAGGGGAGCAGACTGGGAGAAGAATGAGGTAAGAGCTTCTTACCAGAATGTTTGCTGAGTGGTCGAGATTCCTTACAGCAATCGTAGCGAGTGAAGACTGACGGCTTCAGGCCGAAGCCCAGGGCGAGGCGGCTTAAATCCCTCGCCGCTGATGAGGTGCAGGTGTGCGTGCAGCTGGCGCCGCAGATGGGCGGCGAGGCATGACAAAGATAAGCCTTTATTCGTCCCACAATGTGGAAATTCCAGAATTACAGCAGCACAGGGATAGCAGCACTTAAAGCAATAGTTAAAAAGATAATAAGAACTGGGTAGCCAAAAGCAGTAAATGAATATACATATGTACACAGATATGTCATGAATTCCTTGTGCGCTTTTCCACAGCACACAGAGGAGGGGGAAAAGGATGAGAACTTACACGCTGGGTTACACCACACACACATTTATTGAACACTGCACAAACAAACAATACCAGTGCATATAATTCAGGTTGGCTCAAGGAGTTCTCCAGGACGCTCCACAGTCTGAGTCAGAATACCAGGGAAGGAACACACACAGAAAATGCTCACGAGACTGGAGCTGTCCGAGTAAGTCTGAATAAGCGCACAGTGAACACAGTCCCCTGACGTGACTTCATACGATGAGCGATGATCGTATATGAAGTGCAATGACCCAGCAATGCATGACTGGAAAAAGGCTCCTTAAGTACACGCATTGCTGGATCCACAAATTGATCACATCTGGGCGAGGAGCAGGAAGATGGCACACAGGAGTGGGAACAGCTGGCAGTAATAGGGAGGGGGCGTGGTCCGACCGGCAGACAGCGCTCACTCCAGCATGAGCCCAAGAGGATGCCCCACCGCTGCCAGCCAGACAGCAGTGGCTATGGGTATGGCAGAGTACACAGAAATACATATTAAGATACATATACAACGTGGCATGTACCCACAGAGAGGCCAGGGCCGAGCTGTGAGAAACCAAGCCAGCTCGGGTCCTGACAGAGCCCCCCCTTAAAGGGGTGGATTCCCAGACACCCAAAGAAACATTCCAACCCCCCAACCCCCACCACCACCACCAACAGGAACAAACGACACAAACCCAGGTGGGAGGTAGGGGGAACAGGAAAGGTGGGAACACAACACCCCGCCCAGACACCACAATTAACCCCCCCCCCCCCCAAGTCCACAGGCATTGGGGCTCAGGAGGCCGCCCAGAGTCCCAGGCTTAGCAGAAGGTCCGGTGGACGGAATCCGGCGGTCTGCCAGAACACGTGGGCCACCAGACCCGGGGAGTCAATCCTTCCGGTGGCCAGCCAGCGTTGTTTATCCACCATGGCCAGCGGGATGAGGCAGGAGGCAGCCTGCCTACCGGGAAGCTTGCAGGTGGG
This sequence comes from Pholidichthys leucotaenia, assembly GCA_020510985.1. NCBI lineage: Eukaryota > Metazoa > Chordata > Actinopteri > Cichliformes > Pholidichthyidae > Pholidichthys > Pholidichthys leucotaenia. The sequence continues at coordinate 255,696,733 of CM035837.1, read as the reverse complement.
TGACCGGACCGAAGGGAGGGAACCCCCATGGCGTAGGACCAGGAGGAGAAGGGGACCCCAGCGTCCTCATGGCGATCCGCAGCACCCTCGATGATCCCGGCTTGGGACCCAGCTGCACCCACGATGGGCCCTGACCGGGCTGGCTCCACTGCACCCGCGATGGACCTCGACCGGGCCGGCTCCGCTGCACCCATGATGGACTCCACCAGGAGCCTTGCAGCACCTGCGGTGACCTCCGGCTGAGGCACTGCAGCACCCGCGGTGACCTCTGGCTGGAGCTGGGCTGCATCTGCGGTGACCTCCGGCTGGAGCTGGGCTGCACCCGCAGTGACCTCAGGCTGGAGCTGGGCTGCACCCACGGTGAACTCCCCAACGGGGGAGGTCGTGCTCCCCTTGGCTCCTGGCGCTGCCATCCGATCCTCAGAGGCCTCTGATGAGATTAGCTGCTCTCCGGCGACCCTGTTGGGGGGCTCTGAACCCGGAGAGGGAGGAAGAGAGACTGGGTCAGGGTCACCGGCAGCGGCAGAGCCCGGTGAGGCAGTCCCAGGGGCTACTGGAAGCTGCCCCGGGTCCTCCTCACCATGGGTCAGGCAGTGTGACATCGACATAGAAGCTACTGCCATAATGGAGCACACTTGCCTGAACTCAGGCTCCACCACCATCCAGGACTCCAGCGATTTAGGGTGCGCAGATTTCTCTGGTCCGTCGGGTGCTACCCCCCGTCGATCTCCTCTTGAACCACTGGGCCCACGTCGTCGTGAGCTGGACCCTCCTGGGCCTCTGGTCCCTCTCCCCCAGAGCGACCTGGATCCGGTGCCGGCAAGCTCGTGGGAGTACAGAGAAGGGGTTGGGTGAGGTCGGGTGAGGGAACACTACGTGCTGCTGGGGCGGAGCGCTCAGGGACTGCACACCCCGAGTCTCCTCCCCAGGAGGCAGGAAAAATTGTTCATTAACAGAGAAAGTCAGATGAGAAAAAAACTTGCCTGTTCTCCTGGCATTGGACCTCCCCAGTAGCCTCCGGGACATCTCCTCTTCTCTCCTGGTGTTCCTTCAATTCCTCCGGGAACGGGGTGGGGCATGGCTCAGGGTAAAGGGGCAGGGCTGTCGGCAGCGAGGCAGGCCGCTTCTTGTGGCAAGAGTTCCTCCTCCTCTTCACGGGTGACTCGGGGATCAGATAATCCGGGATGCGGAGCACCGTGCTGGGCGGCGAGTCAGTCATGCCAAGGAGTACCTCGCGGTGCTCTTCCCTCTCCCGATGTTCCTCCTTGACCCAGCTGTTGACCACGGCGAGCAGGTTTGCCCACTCCTCGTCCGATGGTGAGCCTGGGGGTTGAGCAGGCGCAGGGGGTGGAGTCCTCGCAGCTGGGGAAGCGTGTCCTTGTGCCTCCCTCTCACAGCACTCCTCCCTCTCTTGATGCTCCTCCTCGACCCGGCTGTTGACCACGGCGAGCAGGTTTGACCACTCCTTGTCTGATGGTGAGCCTAGAGGTTGAGCAGGTGCAGGGGGTGGATCCCTCACAGCCGGAGAAGCGTGTCCTCGGACCTCCCTCTCACGGTGCTCCTCCTCGACCCGGCGGTTGAGCATGGCGAGCAGGTTTGCCCACTCCTCTTCCGATGGCGAGCCTGGGGGTTGAGCAGGCGCGGGGGGTGGAGTTCTCGCAGCTGGGGAAGCGCGTCCTTGTGCCTCCCTCTCGCAGCGCTCCTCCCTCTCTCGATGCTCCTCCTCGACCCGGCTGTTGACCACGGTGAGCAGGTTTGACCACTCCTTGTCCGTCCGTACACCCAGGGATGGATCAGGCGCCGGCCCAGAAGAAGAGGCAGGGGACTCCACCGGCATGACCGCACCGAAACACCTTAGTGCTGGCTCCGGAGCAGGATCCTCCAAGGCCACTGGCTCCTCCACCATCCACTGCCTCCGATCCTGGATTGACAGGCACTCAGGGGAAATGGGAGGAGACACGGAGAGGGGGAGAAATTAATCAATTTTTGCAGCAGGCAAGATGGTGCTAGCAGTCCCGTTGTCTTCCTGCAGTGGCTCCAACACTGGGGATTCCGCTGGCGTGGCTGCAGGGAAACGCCTCCGTGTGGGCTCCTGGGCAGGATCATCCAGGGCCCCGACCTCCTCCACCGTCTGGCGGCTCAGTTCTTGGACCAACAGTCACTCGGGAATTAATGGAGGAGACACAGAAGGGGTAGAAAAAGACTTTTTAGCTGCAGCTGGTAGAGGGAGCCCAGTGGACTGCTGTAACTGAGCCCCTCTCCCGGGAGACAGACAAGGTTTATTGTCATCAAAATAGATAGAATGAAAAAACACTTGCCTGTCATCCCGGTCTTTGATGTTGACTGCTGCAGCTGGCAAGCTGTCATCCCTCTCTGTGTCCACGGTGATGTGGCCCTCTTCAACAGATGGAGGAGGGGCCGTCTCCATGGCAACGGAGGTGGGCGTTTCCGAGGCGGCCCCGTCTTGCCTCGCAGCAGCTGGGAGGGTGATGGCAGCTGAAGACAAGGGGGGCTTCTCCCAGCGTACCCATGCGGGGTGATGCTGTCCTCTATCTACTGGTGCTGACCGTGCTGGAGCGGGAGGAGGGGTGGGCGAAGCATTACAGAGGATGATAGTCTGCGCGTTACCGGTCCTCCGCCTTGGCGCCATGGGCCACGCCAAACCAGGGAAAGAGTGCTGGAGCGAGCAGACCATGGAGAGCAGGTTGGCGAACTGTGGGTAGTTCCATAACACAGGATGCACCTTCCAGGATCCCTACTGCTCCGTCCAGGCATTCCAGTGTCTTCTTTGGTCCACGGGCGGTGAGGGCTTCATTCACAAAGCTTCGGATGAACTCAGCAGCCCATCCCTCCTCCACCGTGGGAAACCCCGCTGCTGTTCCTCTTCCTCGGCGAGACCAGGGAATGATGCTCTCCAGATTCAGGTGAGTCCAGAAAAACAGTTCACTAAGAAAAAGTGATGTGTGGGTGTAACCCGCTAAATCCTCTTATTCGGCTGGGTCATTCTGTCATGAACTCTTCGTGCGCTTTTCCACAGAGCATGGAGGAGGGGGAAAAGGATGAGGATTTACACCCTGGGTTACACCACACACACATTTATTGAACACTGCACCAACAAACAAATCCAGTGCATATAATTCACATTGGCTCAAGGAATCCTCCAGGATGCTCCACAGTCTGGGTGAGATTACCGGGGAAGGAACACACACAGAAAATACTCATGAGACTGGAGCTGTCCGAGTAAGTCTGAATAAGCACACAGTGAACACAGTCCCCTGACGTGACTTCATACGATGAGCGATGATCGTATATGACCCAGCAATGCATGACTGGAAAAAGGCTCCTTAAGTACATGCATTGCTGGATCCACAAATTGATCACACCTGGGCGAGGAGTGGGAAGATGGCACACGGGAGTGGGAACAGCTGGCAGTAATAGAGAGGGGGCGTGGTCCAACCGGCAGACAGCACTCACTTCAGCGTGAGCCCAAGAGGCTGCCTCACCGCTGCCGGCCAGACAGCAGTGGCTATGGGTACGGCAGAGTACACAGACTGGCGATCTGTCCAGGGTGTGCCCTGCCTCTCGCCCAAAGATGCTGGGATAGGCTCCAGCCACCCACCCCCCCCGTGACCCGAAAAGGATTAAGCGGAAGAAGATGAATGAATGAATGCGTACATACAACGTGGCACGTACCCACAGAGAGGCCAGGGCCGAGCCAGGGGAAACCAAGCCAGCTCGGTTCCTGACACAGATATATACACAGTGCAGGAGCACCGCAGCTAAATGGTATAAACAGCATTACAGTTTGTTAAGTTACCCTGCAGAATATGAATATGTACCCAGACAGTATATTCTGTATTTGAATCAACAGTGTTGTTGTCACCCTCAGTAATGACTGATATTGTCCTAATTGTATAATGGAGGGGACGATTTATTGTGCAAGGATGTTACATTTTGTACATTCAATACGACCTCTATGAGCAGCCCTGGCTAGGTTATAAAGTCTGACAGTCGTAAGTAGGAAAGACCTGTGGAACCTCTCTGTTGTGCACCTAGGATGGCACAGCCTACCGCTAAATGAGCTCCTCAGTGCGTTCAACGTGTCCTGCATGGTGTGGGACTTGGACTCCAGCAGAGTTGACAGCTTAGCCACCATCCTCCTCTCTCCTATCTCCTCCACTGGGTCAAGGCGTTGCCCCAGAACAGAGCTAGCTTTTTTGACCAGCCTGTTCAGTCTCTTCCTGTCAGCTGCCGTGATGCCACTGCCCCAGCAGACTACTCCAAATGTGATGGCTGATGCCACCACCGAATTGTAGAAGGTCTTCAGGAGTGCCCCTTGCACTCCAAAAGACCTGAGTCTCCTCAGGAGGAACAGCCTGCGCTGCCTCTTCTTGTAGAGCACGTTGGTGTTGTTTGACCAGTCCAGTTTATTGTTCAGATGAACATCCAGGTACTTGTAAGATGTCACCATCTCAATGTCTGTTCCCTGGATGTTTACTGGTGCTGTGGAGAGTTGTCCTCACCTGTGGCAGTCCACCACCAGTTCCTTAGTTTTTCTCACATTGATCTGGAGGCAGTTCCGTTGACACCAGTCCACGAAGTCCTGAATAGGCCCTCTGTACGCCGCATCGTCGCCATCAGAGATGAGGCCAACGATCGCAGAGTTGTCAGAGAACATCTGTAGATGGCAGCGTGGTGTGTTGTGTGAAAAGTCAGCAGCATAGAGGGTGAACAGGAAGGGAGCCAGAACTGTTCCCTGAGTGGCCCCCATACTGCAGATGTACTGGGTTCTCACAAACTGTGGTCAGTCTGTGAGGTAGTTCAGGATCCACGATGACAGCTGCTGGTCCACCCCTGCGCACAGTAGCTTGTCCTTCAGGATCACCGGTTGGATGGTGTTGAAAGCACTGAAGAAATCAAAGAACATGATCCTCACAATGATCCCAGGCTTCTCCAGGTGGGACAGAGAACGATGTAGGAGGAAGATCACTGCATCCTCCGCCCTGATGCCATGCTGGTAGGCAAACTGAAGTGGATCCATCGCTGGTCCCACCAGGGGGCAGAGGTGGGTGAGGAGCAGCCTCTCCAGGGTCTTCATCAGGTGTGACGTGAGGGCCACTGGTCTGTAGCTGTTCAAATCCTTGGGGTGAGGGGTCTTCGGTACGGGTATCACACAGGATGTTTTCCACAGCTATGGTACCCTCCCCAGCTTCAGGCTCAGGCTGAAGATGTGCTCCATGATCCCGCACAGCTGGTCTGCACAGGACTGGAGGAGCCTCGGGCTGATGCCATCCGGACCCGCAGCCTTCCTCGCCTTGACCTTTCTCAGCTCCGCTCTCACGTGGGTCTTAGTGAGGGTCAGGTTGGGGTAGGGGGGCTGTGTGCTGGGAGTGGGGGGTGTTGGAGGGAGGCCATGGACAGTGGGACTAGATGAAGGTGGAGGCAGCAGTGGTTGGTGGGCAGGCAGAGAAGAGGGCGGTTGGTCAAACCTGTTAAAAACAGGTTCAGGTCCCCCCCCCTTCCCGTGGCCTGGGAGGTGGTATTCTGGTGCCCAGAGATGGTTTTGAGGCTTCTCCAGACACCACTGATGTCACTCTGCTGCAGCTTGTCCTCCATCTTCTTCCTGTAGCTTTCCTTCCCCTCTCTGATCTTCCTTAGCTCCCTCTGTACGGACTTCAGCTCCTCCTTGTTTCCCGATATGAAGACCCTTTTCTTTTCCTTCAGCAGTGACTTTATCTCAGGGTTGATCCAGGGTTTGTTGTTTGAGAAACACTGTATGGTCTTGGTGGGTACGGTGTTGTCCACACAGAAGTTGATGTAGTTTGTGATGGTGTGTGTGAGGCCGTCGATGTCCTCACCATGTGGATCACAAAGCTGCTCCCATACAGTGGATTCAAAACAGTCCTTCAGAGCGTCCTCCGCCTCCTCAGACCATATTTTCACTGTGCGGGTAACAGGAGGTTGTCTGTGTACCAGGGGTTTGTACACAAGCAGGAGGTGAACCAAGTTGTATTTGTACACTTTATTGATCCCCAGAGAGGAAATTGAGGGCATCCACCTGGATGGGTGAAGCAGCCACGGTACGGCGCTATCCCTTTACCATTCACACACACATTCACACCTAGGGCCACTTTTAGAGTCTCCAATTAACCTAACCTGAATGTTTTTGTCCTGTGGGAGGAAACCGGAGAACTCCCGGAGTAAACCCACGCAGACACAGGGAGAACATGCAATCTCCACACAGATCACTGTTGGTCAGGGGCTGAGATCGAACCAGGGATCCCATGGCCAAGGGTGAATTGCTGTGCTGCCGCAGTGCTAACCACTGTGCCACCACGCTGCCCGTGGTCCGATCTTCCGAGGGGGGAAGTGGCAATGAGGTGTAAGCGTCCTTGATGTTTGCATAAAATAAGTCCAGTGTTTTATTGTCTCTGGTGTGGCACGTGACATTACTGGGTGAACGTGGGCAGAATGGAGAACAGTGAAGTATGGTTAAAATCACCAGAGATGAGGAGGAGCGCACTGGGTGTTGTGTCTGCAGCTTGCTAGTGACTAAATGGATGATGTCACACGCTGCCTCAGCGTTCGCACAGGGGGGTACATAAATAACAATGCTGACGACATGTGAAAATTCTCTGGGGAGGTATGTGGGTCGCATGCTAACAGCTAGCAGCTCAGTGTCCTTGCTGCAGTGTTGTTCTTTAATCATGATGTGCCCAGGATTACACCATCTGTTGTTTACATACATTATCAGCCCCCCGTCTCTGCTCTTCCCGCTGTCTGATGTCTGATCTGCCCGTATTGCGTGGAAACCCTCCAGATCGATGATAGCATCTGTTGCTAGTTCTGTTAGCCACATTTCAGTAAACAACATAATGCTAATCTCTCTGAAGACGCTCTCATACTGGGACATAGCCACCAGTTTGTCAGTCTTGTTAAGCAACGATCTCACATTTCCCATAATAACGGATGGAAAGACAGGTCTGTACCTTGTATTTCCTCGCGTGTCACTTCAATCCAGCTCGACATCCACATAATTTTTGCCTGATTTCTCTTGGTATATTGAGTTTTTGCATTAGCACCATGGAGCAACCTAATGCTAACAGCTGGCTCCTATTGTAAACAACAGCTCCTCCACTCACTGGGTCGGGAGACATTTGCAATATGAGCCGAAAGATGGCTAATATCAGCACCGGTGCAGCGATCTATGTGTCATTGGTGTCTGCGATGGATACGGGGTTGCAGGATCGTAAAGCTGTGGTAAGAAAAAAGACAGATAGTAAATAAAAAATGAGAAAGAAACTCAGAATTGAGCCACTGCTGCAAAAAGGCAGCCAACTCGTGTGGTGCCGGAAGAATTTAGAAAGCTGAAGATGAAGAGAAACTTCATCTTTCAGCACAACAATGACTGAAAGCACATCCAAATCAACGAAAGAATGGCTTCACCAGAAGAAGATTAAGGTTTTGGAACAGCCCAGCCAGAGTCCAGACGTGAATCTGATCAAAGATCTGTGGGGTGATCTGAAGAGGGCTGTGCACAGGAGATGCCCTCGCAATCTGACAGATTTGGAGCGTTTTTGCAAAGAAGAGTGGGCAAATATTGCCACATCAAGATGAGCCATGCTGACAGACTCCTACCCAGAAAGACTGAGTGCTGTAATAAAAGCTAAAGGTGCTGCAACAAAGCATTAGTTTAACCTCTTGCACTCCGGTGTACCGCGGGCAGACAGGTCTCTGCGTCCTAGAGCACACGAGGGCGCCCTCACTGTGCGTCCTAGTGCGCACTGGAAAAAAAAGCTGCATTTCCGTTCTTCCACTACAGACACAGCCGCGAACAGAAAGCCAAAGGAGTGCTTTGATTGGTTTAGATGTGATTGACCTCTCATTCGACTAATAAGAGCCTTGAATTGGTTTTCTGAAACCTTGAAGAACCAATGACTGAAAACCTAGCAAGAAGGACCCGCCTACCAACGGCTGTGAATGCAGCGAGCCAATTGAAGCACAGAAGTTCGAAAGCGTGCGTCCCTTGCAAAATCTGTTTTGTGTAAGGCTGGGTGAAGAGAGAATGACTGCTGCAGCAGATGAAAAAAGGACCCGCAGGAAGGACCGCCACAGACCCAGCAGCACGGAGACCACCCACAAGTGCGACCTGTGTGACAGGGACTGCCATTCGCGTATCGGCCTGTTCAGCCACGGGCGGTGCTGTCCCAGCAGAGTAGACGTTTAGGATTCTCTTCCATGGTCATCATAGACCGACGGAGGCCGACGACGAAGGCTGGGTGACGCACATGCGTTCACCAGTCTTTTTTTCTTACTACTGTTCTTATTTGTTTTGAAAAATCGTTCGCCAAAACCGCAATCATGGAAGCGCAAAACCGCAATAATGGAATTATGTTTTGACCGGGTCGCGTGACCAGAACCACGAGTCCGTAACAAGCAGACCAGCGTCATGTTCGTCTGACAATGAGGAAGAGAAGTTCGCCAGCGACACTGCTATTGTGGACAGGTAAGTGTTATAAGCTAAATTATTCTTTATCCCTGAAAATTGTAATCAAAAATGACTTTTGACCGATCGGTAAATTACAACTGTGCGTAGTAGACCGCAGCGCACGAAGTCCGAAGTCCGTGCGCCGCGGTACACGGTTCGTGCGCCGCGTCCGGACCGTGCCCCCCCCCCCCCGCTACTCTTCTGTAGCGGATTGCAGATATATTGCAGATATTTCAGTACAACTGTGCGTAGTAGACCGCGGGGACTGTGCGCCGAGGTCGCCACATCGCCACATGACTGTTCCGTCATGTGGCGATGGGCAATGTCCGTCCTCTGCAGCGGGGGGGTGGAGTTGTTGTCTTCTACATTACAGATATTTTAGAATAATTTTTAGTGCACTGTAGGTTATTTTTTCTTGTAAAAAAAAAAAGCCACACATTTTTTACGTGGCATGCTTCTTTGTGTGTGGGGGCTTGTTTGTTCATTCATTCATTCATGAATGAATAAACAACACCCCACATACACACACACACACACACAGAGCCCTGAGTGTCACCTTTCATTAGAGCCCAAGATCAAGCTTCTATATTGAATCATTCAAAAGTTACAGACGTTTTTCCAAACTGTGCCATTTGGCACAGTTCAAAAACGCCTGGGAACAACCTAAGAAAAAAGCTGTGTAATATATTCATTTTTTGTGGTATTGTTACAAAATTTGGACCTCAGCTGGATAACACTTGGTTCTACATTTCTGTTGCATTTTCCAGCCCGGATCTGACAGCTGTGTGTTATTTACAAGCATTTGTATCAAAAAAAACACCCAGGCGAAATTTATTTTCTTCAAGTTCAGTATGTTTAGATGACTGCTACTCAGTGGCCGGAGCACTTAGAGAGATTATGACTGTTTTGCCAAAAAATTCAAAGTGTTTTCTTTTAAATGAGACCAACCCCATGAAGATGCTGCAAAGGGTTGAAGAACAGCTTCTGATTTACTTTGGGTACGTTATTTTTTGGCGTTTTTAGGGAAATTGACCAGAGTGCAAGGGGTTAAGGGTGTGCATATTTATGCAACCAGGTTATTGTAAGTTTTTTATTTTTTATTTTTCCCCTTAAAATATTTCAGTTTGTTTTTCAATTGGGTTGTACAGATTATAGGTCGCATTAATGGTGGAAAAAGTTTGGGAATGATTTATCTTGGGTCTCATTTTTTGACATCACAAAAACCTGGCATTTAAACAGGAGTGGTTAGACATTTTATATCCACTGTATGTTTGCTTGTCCATGCTATAAGAGATGCTCTGTGATTCCGTGAGTTTGGTTTCTTGTTTACTGACAGCATGTCACTGCAGCAGAGCTCGCACTTAAGGAAAAGTTCACCATCTAATACGATCATCATTAATTAAACTACAGGACACTCAAAAGAGATGCAGACCCACACCCTGAATCGCTTTTTGAGAAACAGATGAGCAGTGTGACAATTTTTGACCTTGTGACCTTGACCTTTGGACCTCAAAAGCAATAGGTTCCCAGAGTGTGTCTAGCTCTACCCCAGTACCAAGTTCAGTAATAGTCTCCCCTTCAGTCCACACGTTTCTTCCATCGGTGTTGCAGCACTTGGATCCCTGCGGTTGAAAAATAAATCACATTTGGTCAAATTTGAACACTATAAACTTTTCAGCCCCCCACCCCACTTAAGTATTTAATATGTAACAGTGAGAAAACCTTTGATGATACATTAGCCATGAACTACAGTCCTGCATCCTGCAAGTATACGTGAACTGAAACACTTAACAACATCTAGTATCCATCAGAGATATCTGGTGATATCGGGGGCATCTGTTTTCACACACCGCCTCTATCATCTCTGTCAGGTTTTCAGTCTACAACCATTTTTCTGTGCTCACCTTATTGCCACGTAAAGAATCCTCGTGGAGAAACCTCTCTGTTAATGAGCTGAGTCGTCTGAGACACTGGAAGGAGAAACACACCTCGTGGTCATCACCTTCTTATTTATGGTGCTGTTTACATTTTTCCCAGCCTGCCACGCTCTCACCTGAACACTGGGTGGAGGCAGACAGGAAGCAAAGCCCCCCCACACGCTCAGTCAGCTGCACCCACTGCCCCCCCCCCCCGACTGCACCACAGGCCTGCAAAAACATGTTAATTATTGAATAATTGTGAAATAATTAACTACTCTTCTGCTGCTGGGTTTAATGTGGAGGGCGCGCGTTGTGGGAAGCGGCCGTTACGCACGCCGGTGGTGATGTGGTCTAAAACCTGTTTGGCGATACGAAAACACCTCAACCCCACCCTCCTGGAAGTTAATGAGAGGTGGAGGGTGGTGTTTTCCGTCAACATTGTTCAGTGCTGCTGGACGACTGCGTGGATGGGGGGTGGGGAGCATGACGGCACGGTGAAAGCGCACACAGGAGACCGGATGGCATCACTTTGTGGAGCTCCCAGGATCCTGCACACTTTGAGCTGATAAATAACTGCGTGCGCGCCTGGGAACTGCTGACAGCATGAGTAAAGAGAATAAGAGCCTCGGTGTATTTAACGGCTCACTGGACCTCTTCCAGAACCTGGTGGACATCGACGTGACAGCAGACGGGAGCCCGGTCCTCAGGTCCTTCATCTGCCTCGTTTATTCTGTGGTCTGCGGCGCGGGTCTGGTCGGCAACCTGCTGGTCCTCTTCTTCATCAGGGTCAAACAAGACTGGAGGAAGTCCAAAGTGAACTTGTTCGTGCTGAACCTCGCCGTGACGGACCTACAGTTCGTGCTCACGCTGCCTTTCTGGGCCGTGGACACCGCGCTGGACTTCAGCTGGCCGTTTGGAGACGCCATGTGCAAGATCGTCCTGTCTGTCACCGTGATGAACATGTACGCCAGCGTGTTCTTCCTCACTGCCATGAGCGTGACCCGATACCTGTCCGTCGCCTCCTCCTTGAAGAACACAGCTGTGCAAAAGTCGAGCTCCGCCAAATGGGTCTGCGCAATTATTTGGATTCTGGCGACTTTGGTAACTGCGCCCACGTCGATTTTCTCCACTGTGACCAACGTGACCGGAGAGAAACTCTGTTTGCTGAGGTTTCCCGGGGGCCAGTACTGGCTGGCAGTTTATCACATTCAGAAAATCGTTGTGGGCTTTGTGTTGCCGATGTCTGTTGTGTCGGTCAGCTACTTCATGCTGCTGCGTTTCATCCGCAGCCGGGGCATGGCAACAAGCAACCCCAAACGCAGGGCCCAGGTCACTAAATCTATCACCATCGTGGTGCTCTCCTTCTTCCTGTGTTGGATGCCAAACCATGCCATCACCCTGTGGAGTGTACTGGTCAAACTGAACGCTGCGCACTGGGACAGAGCCTACTACATAGTCCACACCTACGTGTTCCCGCTGACCGTGTGCCTGGCGCACACCAACAGCTGCCTGAACCCGATCATCTACTGCCTGATGAGGAAGGAGTTCAGGGACAAGCTGAGAGCTTTGGTCCAGAGAGGATAGTGCTCCTCAACGACTGTTAATGATTAGTCACCGCGCGCACTGCGCGCTGGCAAACAAAGGCGCGTCAAATGCGCACGGAGGAGAAAGCCAAACAACCTCACCGCTGCTTCTTGTCTTTACTGCCTGTAATGTGGATTGCCTTGGAAGTTATAGCCTGGAAGGGGGTAATATTTTGTGTCATGACTCTCACCGTCGTGAATACTGTTCACTCGCAGTGTTATATGCGAGGTTTCTCTTGTACAAAGTCCGTGCGTAATTACACGTTAAAAATACTCATCAGTGTTGCGACTTTCATAAACAGCTAAATGTTTTCTTCATCCATTAAGGGGCGAATTACAGAAGATTCACTTCACTGCTAGCTGTCCTTTGGCTTCATTGACTTGAATTCAGCTGGACACAACAGAATGAATCCTGATTGTTGTAAATACAAACCACGGTGTCTGCTGTCTCCTGTATTAAAAAAATGTACTGTTGTCACGTGAATCTGTGGGCCTGAATAACAATAAAAATAAATGAGTGACGGTAACAAGTGGTTTGATGTGTCTCATCAGCTGTAGATAGTCCGTTTTAAAGGTAGAGGTAACATTAGATTTGGTTAGAGTGAAGTGAGTTGGCCTCCCTCCCACACATAATTAACATCAGACATATTGCTCATTTTACAGCCATTAAATTTAATTTTTGACATCATCAATGACATATGAGGCAGCACAGTGGTGCAGTGGTTAGCACTGCTGCCTTACAGCTACAAGGTTCCTGGTTCGAATCCCCAGGCTGGCAGGGGTTGGAACCTTTCTGTGTGGAGTCTGCATGTTCTCCCTGTGCTGCGTGGGTTTACTCTGGGGGCTCCCGTTTCCTCCCACAATCCAAAGACATGCATGTTAGGTTAATTGGTTGTTCTAAATAGTCCCTAGACATCTGTCTCCTATGGGCCCTTAGACTAGAGGGTTCGTACTAGTGAAGCTCTTTGAGACTAGAAAAAGCACTATATAAGTACAGGTCCTTATATATGCAGTTTTAAAGTCCATAACTTCTGTTGTTTTACAGCTCCTCAAAAAGTCTTTGAAACAGTTTCCAGTCTGCTCAGGAATATTAAGGATCCCCTAATCTGACTGGGTAACTTCTTTAATGAGTCACTGTAAGACAATCAGAAGTTAAATGGGCAGGTTTCAGAGAGACAGGGAGAAAGATGCTATAAATCTTTATTCTGTTTTAATTGCCCCAAACCTCAAATCGGTAAAAAAAAAAGACCATCAAAAAGTAAAGAACTTCCAAATGTTCTTCTACCCCTCAGGGGTCTGGGTCACAGGGGCAGCAGTCCAAACAGAGTAGCCCAGATTGCCACCTGATCCACACAGCACCATGATCCCTCCTGTAGGTGGTGAGCCCACTGGAGGGTGGGCCTCTGTGGCTCCTTTGGATATACACTGGGGGCTTTTCTTTTTTTTTTTTAATTTTCACAGGAATCTACTGCTCATGGTCTGGCCCCTCTGGTTTGTTTTGGGAGACCCTACCAGGGGCAAGCTGTCCTCAACAAATAGCTCCTGCAATCACGGGGGCACACAAACCCTTCCACCATGATAAAGTGGTGTCGTGACCTACAGGGGGGGTGATCACATCCACAGGAGCAGACACCACAATTGTTGCTTCTGAGCCTAAATAATGGGGATGAAAGATTGGATTCTTTAAGAGCTTTCATTACTGGTGTCACCATGACATTCAAGTGGAGGACAACTGTCTGACAGCTGTTACTGCCACTGTTTTGTGTGTTTGATGCTCTTTGAATGTGTTGTGTATAATAGATTTGTTATGATTCTGAACATTCTGACCCATTCTGCATCTCTCACAGATGCTTGAGGAACAGTCTGTGCTTTGACACATGCACACACACACACATGCGCACGCTCACACACACACAGATGAATCAGAATCTCTTCTGTATTGGCCCTCTATTTTCCATTTTCAGCAGTTGTGAAGCACTTTTTCAATAAAATGTGGATTTATTTCAGTTTTAGATTAAGAGATACAGCAAAGTGTTTCCGATATAATGGAGTCCTATTATGTGCTTCCTACATTGCCAATATCCTTTTTGATGGTCTGTTACTGAGTTATATAAACTTTTCTATTGAGCTACTTGAATGCCTGCATGTGCGCTGATATGAAGAAAATTCAATCAGTACATTTCCATCCATCCATCTTCTACCACATAATCCTTTTCAGGTCGCGGGGGGGCTGGAGCCTATCCCAGCATCTTTGGGCGAGAGGCGGGGTACATTTCATCCTGCAGAAATTGCAGCACTGCTTGTAGGGTGACTCACTATGGTGCTGTATTCACAGTGTCACATGACTTCGAGTGTGATATAGCTTTCATGCAACAGTTCCATAAATCTGATTCATAAGATGATAGTCTGACAACAAATTATGATTTCTTTATTTATTTACAATACAATATTGATCTACCAAAACTAGTATCACTGCACAAAAACAGGTAGGTCCCAAGTGCTACTGGAATGTTGCTAATTAACACAAATAACTAGATACAGAATACTGTAGATAGCTCACCACGTTTAAAATAGAAAATGTGAAAGATGTAGTGTTGTAGTCAAAAACAGAGTCTCCCAAACCAAGACTATAATTCAATTCAACTTTATTTATATAGCACCATTTCACAACAACAGTCATCTCATAGCACTTTCAACTGTAGGGGAAACCTTCACAATTGCAGAAAGACCCCAGAAATCAGGCGATCCCCTATGAGCAAGCACTTGGCGACGGTGGAGAGGAAAAACTCCCTTTTAACAGGAAGAAACCTCCAGCAGAGCCAGGCTCAGGGAGGGGCAGTCATCTGCTGCGACTGGCTGGAGGGTGAGGGGATAGAGAAGAAGAAAAGAACAGCCGCAAGCTGCAATCATTGGGTTCCAAGCAGATATCGACTTCAAGGTTTTGTATGGCTACAAGGTCTGCTACACATTCGTTTTTAAAGCAGCACTATGTGACTTTCTTGTTCTTTATAGGAGCACTGAAAAGACCACAACCATGGTGACCATGGCCCCAGTCCCAACAGCTAACCACAGGGCTTTTTGCTGGTGGTGGCTAAAGGCGTGGCCTGTGATTCGCTGCTGAGACCGAAGCCACAGCCACCACAGCTGCTGTCCCCCAGTGATCATACCAAAAAAAGAGCTGTTGCAGGCAATGTGGACTCAGGCCATGGAGGAAGTGACATTCACACGGTTAAATGCAGCGTACCATCAAAATAAAATTTGTAAACATCATTTAGAGGTGAAAATCTTTCATAATGTTGCTTTAAAATTTACAGGAGAGCCATGCCTGTCATGGGCAGCAAGAGCGCGCCCCTCCCCTCCTGCCGCACACTCACCAATTCATCACTGCACCTGAGGCAGAGGACACACCTGCGCCCGCTCATCAGCCAGCATACTTAAGGAGGCCTCCTCCGCGCAGTCGACACTGGCTCGTCTGGGTATACTGCCCTAAATTCAGGCAAGCAGGTCGTTTTTGCTAAGCTTTAGACACGTCGTCTAAACTGTGCTCTCTTCTATTGTTTCAGGTTGCTGCCATCATGCGGGTGTGTCTCGGGACTGCGTGCGCTCTCCTGCCACCTTATCACTTTCCTAGCAACAGATCTTCACCCGGTCAGGCACTCCAAGCTCATTCCCCCTTCCCTACTGGTTCGTCTATTCCCCACTGGAGTCCTGCAGGTCCTCTCTCGGAGTCCCGAGTAAGTGGCAATTTGGCTCACCCATTTTCCCTTCTCTGCTTCTCTGCTGACAGCTCTCGCTTTTCTCTCCGCAGGTGGATTGAATCTTCTGGCGAGTGGCTGTTTCTCTAACGAAGCACTGTTTTCTACATTTAATAAATTATTGAATGTTCCCCCCTTGTGTGGTTCCGTCTTGTGCTCGCATCATGCACGTGAGCTGTCAGCTAATCATGACACATGCCACACTTCAGAAGAATAAGACTTCAATGGCAAGATTCAAACCTGGGACCTCCTGCATACCAAGCACTCACCTTAACCAAATCACCACATAATTGCTTTAGCTTGCACTTTAAATGTTCGATTGAAAGGATTCCCAGCAGTAGTACAGCATTTAAAAGTTAATTTGCACCACACATTGTTTTGAAATACACAGAAGATGTCAGAGCGTGGGTTGGGTTCATGTCCTCACCTTGTGTTATAAATTATATTTTCTTGTTACAGGACACGAGTCAACCAACACCCTCGCTTTAAATTCATCTTCTGGAATTTTCTGTATCTATTTCTCATCATCATGGTCTTGGCTCTGTATTTAGTTCACCCCTGCATTAAGTTTATATTCTGGGTTTTTCTGTATTCACTGTTGTTTATTATCATGCTCCTGATTGTGTCTTGATTATCCTTGCTTTAATTCTGTTTGTCATTTTGAGACTCATATTCATGTTCTACTTTGGGTTTGAGCTTAATGTGTGTTTATTCTCACCTTAGTCTTGCTTGGGAGGCGTCCAAGTCTTGGGAGTCCGCCAAGGTCTCCGCCTTTGACCGCCACCTAATCCACATAGCACTGGACCCCCATGATCCCTCCTGCAGATGGTGAGCCCACTGGAGGGCGGACCCATGTAACTCCTTCGGGCTGAGCCCAGCCGGGTCCCATGGGTGGAAACCCGGCCACCAGATGCTAGCCATTGAGCCCCTCCCCCAGGCCTGGCTCCAGGGTGGGGCCCCGGTAACCCCATACTGGGCAGGGTACACTGAATCCTTGATATAGAATTTATCATGAGAGTCTGTTGGATCGTTCTTAGTCTGGCCCTTCACCCAGGACCAGTTTGTCTTGAGTGACCCTATCAGAGGCTAATTGCCCCGAACAACATAGCTCCTGGGATCACTGGGGCACGCAAACCCCCCCACACACCATGATAAGGTGACGATCCATGAGGGGGACGCCTCCCACTTGAGGTGTTTCAGGCACGTCCCACTGGGAGGAGACCCCGGGGCAGACCCAGGACCTGGTGGAGAGACTATGTCTCCCAGCTGGTCTGGGAATGCCTTGGTATCCTCTCTGAAGAGCTGGAGCAGGTGGCTGGGGAGAGGGAAGTCTGGGCTTCGCTGCTTGAACTGCTGCCTCTGCGACCCGGACCTCCGGAAAAGCGGTAGAAGATGGATGGATGGATAGTCTTGCCTGGGTTTGCGTTGTTAATTTCCTGATTAGTCACGGCTGTGTTGTGTTTTTGTTGATTTGTGTCTGCCTTTTTTAAGGGACGCAACCCCTCACCTGGGTGCTGCGTCATTAGTCATTTGGCGTGAACCCACACACTTCTGCCTGTCTATCTGTCTGTCAGTCTTGCCTGAAGATTTGCCTGTCAAGTCGTAGCCTAGGTTTTTGTTTCAGCTTCCGAGCTGCCTTTTGTGTTTAATAAATTATGTTAAATGCTTGCTTCTCATCTGAGTCCTGCTCTCTGCCCCATCGGGGCACACATCATGACACAAGAGGTACTATGTTGCACTTCAGAAGAACAACACATTACTGGGAGGATTTGAATGCAGGATGAGCATTGTTACCTCTACACCAAACAGTTGCCTTGGGTCACACACTGACTTTCTCACACACTAACAAAATGTTCCATTGACAACACAAAATGGCTGACAGACATTTCATAAACATTTTTGAAACATTAACAGAATTGTTTGAAATTTGGTGTTTTGCTGAAGAATACTGCTGTGATTGTGAGTCCGAAGTTTCATCAAATTTGAATCAGTATCCACTTTATTCCTAGCCCCCATAATGCCTTGTGTGAATTATGGGCGCAACTTCCGGTACTAGTTTAGAACGTGTGGTTATCACTGAAACGGGACACTTTTCCTTGTTAAAAAACAATGACTTCAGCATAAAAAATGTAGGAACATAGCCTTTTGCACCTCAAAAACAGTAATATAATCATACCACTTCCCACGACTATCGAGGGATAGGAAGATGACCTTAAAAAGTGGCCTCACAGACAGTTGCTTCGTTAGTTAGCACTGCTGCTAAGATGCTAATGCTGTAAACAAATAAGAAGACATAGAATCTAGTCAGAGCCACAAAGAACCACAACACCGTGCTTGGTTGTTTTAATGTCATGGTAAAACAGACAGCTGCAGCTGTTTGTTTTACCCCAAAATTAAAATGCTCATGCTGCTGTCATGCTATTAATGCTTGTTATTTAACTTGACAAGTATTCAGAATTTTATTGATCTATATTTTGTGATAATTTAAAAATTAATGCACGTTGAAGCTGCTAATATCAAGTCCATATCATTCCAAGGCAGTGCAACGAATGCAAAAATCCCCCCAAAAAACTATTTGATATCTTTCTTAAATCGTTAAGCCTTAGGAAGCAAACTGTTACTATTTTTTTATTTATTTTGCTTCATGCAGCCTTGCATCTGGTGACATATATGATGCATAAACGTCAGCTCTATGACATTCATACAAGGGAAAACATACCTGGTGCTCTTGTGTCTGTACCACCAATCACATCAACAGTATTTTTTAGTTTTCAGTGTATGATCTACGCATTGCCGGTGAGAAGCCTCCATTTATACGGTCTATGGCACAACCACAAACACCAGCAACAAGTACCAGAACTATGCCAAAACATTCAAAAAATGCAAAAACTACAAGTGCTAAAATTAGCTGCCGCTTGAGTGCAAAACACGTATGTAACTATACATTAAAATGAATTTGGAAAAACTTTTAAAAACGCTATTTTAAATGCCCCACAACTCCACTCTTGCTGACTGATTCAACACTACTTCAGCCGAAACCGAAAGTTGCACCCACAATCGTTCTACAGCAGCGCCCTCAGGAATAAGGAGGATATTTGGAGTTAAACCCAAAACTACGTGCCAAACAGAAACTGTACAGCTTGATTGGCATAGAAAATCAAAACGGACTGACATTTTTGGAAGATTTAACAACTTTTCATTATTCCCGTTGTAGGACTAATTGTCATGTCTGTAAGATGAGTGGACAGGAGTCCAGTCTTAATGCAGCCAATAGCTCTTTATTACACAGAACTTGGGACTATACAGGTACATCTCAAAAAATTAGAATATCATGAAAAAGTTCTATATTTTTAGTCACTCATTTCAGAAAGTGAAACCCATATATTATATAGATTCATTACACAGAGCACAATATATTTCAAGTGTTTATTTATTTTATTTAGAGGAGATGGAATTAATAAGTGTTCACTTCTTCCTTCTCCCTTTCGAACACTGTATACTGTTACTTTATTGCATTTGTCATTTGTTTTGTTTTTGTTATACTTTTTTGTTTGAAATAAAGTATCTATCTATCTATCTATCTATTTTAATTTTGATGATTATGGCTTGCAGCCCATGAAAACCCCAAATTCAGTTTCTCAAAAAATTAGAACATTACATAAAATTAATTTTAAAAAATAGTTTTTTGATAGAAATGTTTGCCAAATGAAGAGTATGTCCATGTACACACTCAATACTTGGTCGGGGCAAATTTTGGATTAATTACTGTATCAATCTGGCGTGGCATGGAGGTGATCAGCCTGTGGAACTGCTGAGGTGTTACGAAGGCCCAGGTTGCTTTGATAGTGACCTTCAGCTCGTCTGCATTGTTGGGTCTGGTGTCTCTCATCTTCCTCTTGACAATACTCTATAGATTCTCTATGGGGTTTAGGTCAGGAGAGTTTGCTGGCCAGTCAAACACAGTGATACCACGGTCATTGAACCAGGCTTTGATACTTTTGGCGGGAGGGGGTGCCAAGTCCTGCTGGAAAATGAAATCAGCTTCTCCTCCATAAAGCTTGTCAGCAGAGGGAAGCATGAAGTGCTCTAAAATTTCCTGGTAGACGACTGTGCTGACTTTGGTCTTGATAAAACACAGTGGACAAACACCAGCAGATGACCTCTGTTAAGATAAAAGTAAATTTTGCATTTCATTTGGAAATCAAAGTCCCAGAGTCTGGAGAAAGAGTGGAGAGGCACATAATCTAAGTTGCTTGAGGTTTAGTGTGAAGTTTCCACAGTCAGTAATGATTTGAGGAACCATGTCATCTGCTGGTGTTGGTCCACTGTGTTTTATCAAGACCAAAGTCAGTGCAGTCGTTTACCAGGAAATTTTAGAGCACTTCATGCTTCATACAACCTGGACCTTCATATCACCTCAGCAGTCCCACAGGCTGATCACCTCCATGCCATGCCACATTAATACAGTAATTAATCCAAAATTTGCCCCGACCAAGTATTGAGTGTGTACATGGACATACTTTTCATTCGGCCAACATTTCTATTAAAAAACTATTTTTTAAAATTAATTTTGTGTAATGTTCTAATTTTTTGAGAAACTGAATTTGGGGTTTTCATGGGTTACAAGCCATAATCATCAAAATTAAAAATAAACACTTGAAATATATCACTCTCCGTGTAATGACTCTATATAATATATGGGTTTCACTTTCTGAAATGAGTGACAAAAAATATTAAGCTTTTTCGTGATATTCTAATTTTTTGAGATGTACCTGTATACACACCCTGTGGGCGGGCACGGCATCACAGACACATATTCCATACATAACATTCTTCCCCCCCTTTAGAAAAATATGAAACCACACACACAATCAAAACCTCCCAAAATTTGAACCCAATTCACGCACTAAGAACACAGGTGATAATATACTGCAATAACCTATGACGTTCACACCAAAACACCCAAAACTGGACTATGTCTCTTAAAATGCATAAAATCAATCCCATATTACCCACACTCACTCACATGCACACCAGCATCATATATATGCAAAATACATATACAGTTATTTACACAATATTTTTCTAAGTAACACCAATGTCCCTGGGCAGCCACCATTTACCAAACTGCCTCGGAGGACCCAGGCAGCCCCACGGCATATGTGCCCCTGGCCGCTGTCCGCCCCCAGGGTCGAAGCCCCCCTTCCTGGCAAAAGTGTCTCTTCCCACCATTACTTGCTTCTCTTCTCTGGGCCGGATCTCGTTGTTGACCCGCAGGGGAACCCAACCCAGCCTCACACGCCCACCACGTCACCACTGGACCTCCTTCCTGAGTCGGGCCATCCCGCTGACCCGGTCCGAGCTCTCATCATGACGATGGCGCTTTGTGTGCCGCAGAATCACACCAACTGGCTCTGCTCCGCTCTCTTTTTTCGTGGACCCAGCAGTCGTCTTCCCGGGGACCCCGCTGTGCCATTCGGTTCCCACAACAAGGGCAATGGGGACACTGGCATCAGGGTCCGCCCTCACTGAGTCATTGCGGTTCCAGTCACCATCACCTTTCAGCTCACCAGGCCAGTCTGTGTTCTGAACTGCGCTGTCATCCACGTCTGGCTGCAGCTGTTGTTCCTTGGGGCTTTCGGTGACACTCCTGTCGGCTCTATCCTCCGACCCGGGCACTTCGTCACTGCTCTCAGCCCCCTCATTCCAAACGTTCTGCTGCGTGGACTCCCTGTTCTACTGCGGCTGTTCTCCCTCTGGGCTTTCAGCATCATTGTCGTTGGCTCTACTCTCTGACCCGGGCGCCTCGTCGCTGCTCCCGGCACCCTTGCTCCAGGTGCCCCACTGTGCCGTCTCCGCACCCAGCTGCTGCTGTCCCTCTCCAGGGCCCTCAGCCTGCATGGTCCCGCTCATTTGCTGTCTACCCTCCAGTTGTAGGGATGGCTTTTGCTGCTCTCCCTTTCCGCCATTGTCACACTCCGCGTCGTCCGACCCACTAGCGCTAAGCTCCTGCACCATGCTAAGCTCCCTGACCAGCTCGCTATCTTCAGCGACCGGGAACTTCACGGTACTTGGTCCCGGTCCCTCCTCAGTGTCCAGCTTGGCGCTCGCTGCCTGGTTTTGGCGCAAAGTTAGCTCAACAGCTAGCCTGTCCATAGGCACGAAATGGGCTGTTAGTCTCCCGAAGCTAACTAGCTCCGCCGTTCCTGGTGCCCACAGCTCCAACGCCCACAGCCTCCTGGCCCTCATCTGCTCCACGAAGTGCACCGTCATCCGCACAGCGACATCCACATAGCACTCAGTCAAGGATTCTTTGGTCCTCTGTGCCAAGGTGGTGGACCAGGAGTGCTAGCCGCCATCGTCCGCCAAGCTTATGGAGACCCAGCGCTCTGATATACTCCTCAAAGTCGGCTCTCCACTCCAGCCACAGATCACCGGCTCTCCTACGTGTTCCAGAAACGGCAGCAGTGGTGGAGGTAGCCAGCACGCATCCATTGTTCTCCTCATCACCAAATGTTGTGTCTGTAAAATGAGTGGACAGGAGTCCAGTCTTCATGCAGCCAACTCTTTATTACACAGAACTTGAGACTGTATACACAGTGGGCTGTGCCCGCCTGACGTCACCCTGTGGGTGGGCACAGCTTCACAGACACATATATTCCATACACAACACTAATAAAGGCTTATCTTACCTTATCTTATCTTATTATCAGTGTCTGTAGATGATCTCTGCTTAAAGTGGAACTCCCCCCACAACAGTTTTTTTTCTGATCAGCACAGACTTTATTCTCCCTCTAACAGAACAGGATCACAGAAAGAGCTCTGAGGCCGCTGTGCATCTCTCTTTCATACCTTTAATTACATGCATGGTGTCCCGAGGTTCCGACCTCACATTAAGTTTAGAACAAAGCCTGAGTGGTGCATTAACATGATACTACACAGGCGCCGCACGTCACTCCTCTCCTGGCGGCCCGGCATCTGCTCTTCTCCCCGGGGGGTGCCTAGCCTTTACTGTTCCATCTGGACCCCCCCGGCGACGTCACCTCTCTTGGTCCATTGATCTCTGGGTGGAGAAGTCCAACACCTTGCCCCCCCCCCCGAAAACCCAGAATGGGCCTTAACCCCCCCGTCCTTTGGGCTTGAGCTGGCGTCCATAGCGGCTGTAGCAGGGGGTCGCTGATCCAGTCAAACTACTCTGCTGGCGGGGCGCACAGGAGGGTACGTCAGTCTGTGGGGGGAAAAAAGGAGGGGGAGAAAACACATCTGCTTCGCGAGTGCCAGTCCCTGCTGAGGAATTACCAACCTGCGGAGCCCCAGCAGTGGACGTCCGCGCCGGGGAACCTGGGCCAACACCACCTGCTCGTCTGCCAACACAAAAGCGGGCTTTAGCCTGTCAATGCTGGCAGTCTCTCTACGTCCCCCCAAGTCTAACATGAAATGTTTCGCCCCAGGTTCCAACACTCTGAACGGTCCATCGTATGGTGGGCGCAGCGGGGTGCGGTGCGCATCGTGCCTGACGAAAACAAAACTGGTGTTCTGCAAGCTTTTTGGGATGAATGTGCAGGGAAAACAATGATGGCCCGAGCCCGGTACACTCACAACCTCTGAATTGCGTAGAGAATGCATGGGTGGCACGGCCTCGGGCACGGGGTTTTCCAGTAAAAATTCTCTGGGGATCTGCAGTGGTTGGGAAAAAACAAGTTCTGCTGGGGAGGCTGCCAAATCCTCCTTCGGTGCGGAATGAAGCCCTAAAAGAACCCAAGGCAGGCGGTCGACCCAATTTGTGTTCGTGAGCGAGGCTCTGAGCACTGCTTTAAGCGACCTATGAAAACGCTCACATAACCCGTTAGCCTGGGGGTTGTACACGGTAGTGCGGTGAATTTTGACCCCCCAGGCTCTGGGCCATTGCGGGCCAGAGCTCCGAAACGAACTGTGGACCTCTGTCAGACGTGATGTCCAATGGAGATTTGAAATGTGCAACCCAAGCTGACAAAAAAGTGTGCGCCACTTCCGCGGATGTGGTAGAAGCCAGTGGGACCGCTTTGGGCCAGCGCATGGTGCGGTCCACGACCGTCAAAAGGTGCATGAAACCTTGCAACGGCGGGAGGGTTCCCCCCAGATCTATGTGGATGTGGTTAAACCTCTTAGCTGGGATTTGGAATGGCTCAAGGGGAGCTCTGGTGTGCTTGTGCACTTTGGCCTGTTGGCACGGGATGCAAGCTGCAGCCAACTCTTTCAGCTCTTTACGCAAACGTGGCCAGACGAATTTTGCCCCCACTAGTTTCACTGAAGCACGCACTCCCGGATGCGAAAGAGAGTGGACCAACTCAAAAATGCAACCGTGCCAAGAGCTTGGAACCACTGGGCGCGGGCAGCCGGAGGAGACGTCACAGAGTAGGGGAGGACACCCGTCTTGCACCACCCTGCTCTCCAGTCTTAACCCTGTTGGTGCATACTGGGGCGCGCAAATGTCCGTGTCCCCGGCTTGCTCCACAGCCATGGCGGGGAAATCTATTCTCACGTAGACCGGGGCAACCAATGCGCGCGAGAGGCAATTGGCCACCACGTTGAGTTTACTGGCAACGTGTCGAATGTTGGTAGTAAACTCTGAGATTGCGGCCAGCTGCCGTTACTGCCGGGCCGATCATGGTTCAGAGACCTTGGCCATGGCGTACGTCAGCGGCTTATGGTCTATAAACGTGGTGAACCTGCGCCCCTCCAACCAGAACTGGAAGTGGCATGTCACCAAATGGAAAGCCAGCAACTCTCTACTGAATGTGCTGTATTTACGCTCATTGTTGCACAAAGTTCTGCTGAAAAATGCAAGTGGCTACTACAAACCTGAGATGCACTGCTCCACTACTGCCCCTATAGCCACATCAGATGCATCTGTAGTGAGCACTATCCATGCAGAGGGATCTGGGTGGGCAAGCAACGCAGCCTTTGCTAGCGCTGTTTTGGCGTTTGAAAAAGCCTGGCCCCGCTCTGGAGTCCAGTCGATGCCTTCCGCAGGCTTCTTTTTTTTATGCGCGGCAAACAACGGCTGCATCAGCTGGGCTGCCCGGGGAAGGAAACGGTTGTAAAAATTAACCATTCCCAAAAACTCCTGTAGTGCCCTCAAGGTCTGCGGATGTGGAAAGTCCAACACCGCGCGCACCTTGTCCGGTAATGGGATCGCGCCCTCCAGGGAAATGCAGTGGCCCATAAAATCAGTCACTGGCGCACTGAACTGGCACTTCACCGAGTTGATTATCAAACCGTGCGCTTCCAACCTCTGGAAAACCGTCTTGAGATGGGCGATGTGCTCGTCCTTGGACGCGCTGGCTACCAGAATGTCATCTAAGCAGACAAAAATGAAGGGCAAATCTTGCAGCACTGCATCCATCATTCTTTGGAAGGTTTGCGCCATGCCTTTTAATCCAACCGGCATGCGTAAAAATTCAAAAAGGCTGAACGGAGTTATTACCGCCATCTTTGGTATGTCTTCTGCTTGCACCGGGACCTGGTGGTAACCGCGGACCAGACCCACTTTGGAAAAAAGGCACGCCCCGGCCAGGTGCACGGAAAAATCCTGGATGTGGGGAATTGGGTAGCGATTGTGTGCCGTAGCGTTGTTCAAGCGCCGGAAATTGCCGCATGGTCGCCACGACCCGTCGGCTTTAGGCACCATGTGAAGCGGGGATGCCCACAGGCTGTTTGAGCGCCTGACAATGCCCAACCTCTCCAAGTTTGCAAACTCCTTGTGCGCACTGGCCAGTTTAGCTGCGTCCTGGTGCCGAGGTCGTGCAAATACAGGCGGACCTTTAGTAGTGATGAAATGCTCGACCCCGTGTTTAGTTACCGCCACTGAAAATGTCGGAACCGTGAGTGCTGGGAACTGGGTGAGTAACTGTTGGTACATACCCCCTGGAGCTGTAACATTGGCCAGTGTTGTCGACCCGGCTCCCCAAGCTGTACAGGGCAGAGAAGCCAAAGAGACAGCATCCACTAGTCTTCTATTAGCAGCATCAGCTAATAAACCATGAGCACATAGGAAATCTGCCCCCAAAATGGGGGATGAAAGGAGAACAAAGGCTGAGAGGTGCATTAACATGATATTACACAGGTGCCGCACTTCACTCCTCTCCTGGCGGCCCGACATCTGCTCCTCTCCCTGGGAGGTGCCTAGCCTTTACTGTTCCATCTGGACCCCCTGGCGACATCACCTCTTTTGGTCCACTGATCTCTGGGTGGAGAAGTCCAACACCTTGCTCCCCACACCCTAACTATTGGTAGTGCTGGCACATGGATAGTGTTGAGCCAGCCAGGACTCTCTCCCCTAATTGAAGTTATCCTCCAGGGTAGTTAGCATTTTTTTAACAAACTACTTTGAAAACTTGACTCAAATTAAGATGAGTTGACGCAGATTAAGTTTTTACCATTAAACTGCTTTTAGGGACCGACACAGTTTCAGTCATTATCCTGGGCCACCATGCATACAGTTGGGCATGTCCTTCAACGAGTAAGGGTTTTTATCATAGGATTTATTCTGATAATGTAGTGCTAGCCACTATTAGCCTTGTTGTATGTGGTTGGGCCTAGTAACCACTGATTCTGACATTTGAAGGGGTGGTGGTGGTGGTGGGGTGACATGAAACTGTAAAACAATGAAACATGTTTTGTTAAAAAAGGGGCAAAAGATTCCATTTTAGACAATGTAGATTTATTTTTATATAAATCTAATTTTTATATATTTTTTCTCACAATAACTTCAGGTGTGTTAATGGTGAGATTATACTTCTTGAGTGGCATCGTACAGGCTACACTGCCAGCTGCTGTGGGGCTGCTACTGCCAGTCTTATTTACATTGATTTTGCCTTATTTTGCATGATAATTGCAGCATCAATAACCGATAATTTATGTTTTTTTTTTAGAAGTGCACACAATGGTGAAGCTTTCACATTCAGCAAATTTGTAATAATAAATGCTAATTACGGGCGGCGTGGTGGAAAAGTGGTTAGCACTGTGGCAGCACAGCAACTCACCCTTGGCTGGGGGATTCGGGGTTCGATCCCAGCCCCCGACCAACAGTGATCTGTGTGGAGTTTGCATGTTCTCCCCATGTCTGCGTGGGTTTACTCCGGGATTTCTCCGGTTTCCTCCCACATGCCAAAAACATGCAAGTTAGGTTAATTGGCATCAAAACTGGGGATTCTAAAACTGTCCTTAGGTATGACTGTGAGAGTGAATGGTTGTCTGTCTCTCTGTGTTGGCCCTGCGATGGACTGGTGATCTGTCCAGGATGTACCCTGCCTCCCACCCAAAGATGCTGGGATAGGCTCCAGCCCCCCCCCCCCCCCCGCGACCCAAAAAAGGATTAAACGGAAGAAGATGACCCCCTCATGGATCGTCACCTTATCGTGGTGGGGGGGTTTGCGTGCCCCAGTGATCCCAGGAGCTATGTTGTCCGGGGCAATTTGCCTCTGATAGGGTCTCCCAAGACAAACTGGTCCTGGGTGAAGGGCCAGACGAAGAACGATCCAACAGACTCTCATGATAAATTGTATATCAAGGATTCAGTGTACCCCGCCCGGTATGGGGTTACCGGGGCCCCACCCTGGAGCCAGGCCTGGGGGAGGGGCTCGAAGGCTAGCGTCTGGTGGCCGGGTTTCCACCCATGGGACCCGGCCGGGCTCAGCCCGAAGGAGTTACATGGGTCCGCCCTCCAGTAGGTTCACCACCTGCAGGAGGGATCATGGAAGTCCGGTGCTATGTGGATTAGGTGGCAGTCAAAGGCGGAGACCTTGGCGGACTGATCCCAAGCTTTCTAAACTGGCTTTTGGTACGTGGAATGTCACCTCTCTGGTGGGGAAGGAGCCTGAGCTGGTGTACGAGATTGAGCGATACCGGCTAGATATAGTTGGCCTCACCTCAACACACAGCTCCGGTTCCGGAACCAGTCTCCTGGAGAGGGGCTGGAGCTTGGCCTTTTCTGGAGTTGCCCCGGGCGAGAGGCGACGAGCAGGGGTAGGTATTCTTGTATCGCCCCACCTTGCTGCCTCTATATTGGAGTTTTCCCCGGTGGACGAAAGGGTTGCTTCCCTGCGCCTTCGGGTTGGGAAACGGGTCCTGACCATCATTTGTGCCTATGCACCAAATGATGTTTCAGAGTACCCACCCTTTTTGGAGTCTGTGACTGGGGTGCTGGAGGGTGCTCCTCCTGGAGACTCCATTGTCCTACTGGGGGACTTCAATGCGCACGTGGGCAACGACAGTGAAACCTGGAGGGGGGTGATTGGGAGGAACGGCCTGCCCGATCTGAACCCGAGTGGTGTTCAGTTATTGGACTTCTGTGCTAACCACAGTCTGTCTATAACGAACACCATGTTCAAGCATAAGGGTGTCCATATGTGCACCTGGCACCAGGACACCCTAGGCCGCAGGTCGATGATCGATTTTGTTATCGTATCATCAGACCTGCGACCGTATGTCTTGGACACCCGAGTAAAGAGAGGTGCAGAGCTGTCAACTGATCACCACCTGGTGGTGAGTTGGATCCGATGGCAGGGGAGGAAGCCATTCAGACCTGGTAGACCCAAACGTATAGTGAGGGTGTGCTGGGAGCGTCTGGCTGAGGCCCCTGTCCGGGAGGTCTTCAACTCCCACCTCCGGAAGAACTTCAACCACATTCCGAGGGAGTCTGGAGACATGGAGTCTGAATGGGCCATGTTCTCCACCTCTGTTGTTGAAGCGGCAGCCCAGAGCTGCGGCCGCAAGGTGGCCGGTGCATCTCGTGGTGGCAACCCCCGAACCAAGTGGTGGACACCAGTGGTGAGGGGGGCCATTAAGCTGAAGAAGGAGTCCTATCAAGCTTGGTTGGCTTGTGGGACTCCCGAAGCAGCTGAGGTGTACCGGCAGGCCAAGCGGAGTGCAGCTCGGGTGGTTGCTGAAGCAAAAACCCGGGTATGGGAGGAGTTCGGTGAGGCCATGGAACAAGACTTTCGGTCGGCTTCAAAGAGATTCTGGCAAACTGTTCGGCGGCTCAGGAGGGGAAAGCAGCTCCCCGTCCACACTGTGTATGGTGCGGATGGGACACTGTTGACTTCAACTGGGGATATCGTCGGGCGGTGGAAGGAATACTTCGAGGATCTCCTCAATCCCACTGATACGCCTTCCACAGAGGAAGCAGGGTTTGGGGACGAGGGGGATGACTCGCCTATCACAGGGGCTGAGGTCGCCAAGGTGGTTAAAAATCTCCTTGGTGGCCGGGCCCCGGGGGTGGACGAGATTCGCCCCGAGTACCTCAAGGCCCTGGATGTTGTTGGGTTGTCATGGTTGACACGCCTCTGCAACATTGCGTGGAGGTCGGGGGCAGTGCCTTTGGCATGGCAAACCGGGGTGGTGGTTCCTCTCTTCAAAAAAGGGGACCGGAGGGTGTGCTCCAACTTTAGAGGGATCACACTCCTCAGCCTCCCTGGGAAGGTCTATGCCAAGGTATTGGAGAGGAGAGTCCGGCCGTTGGTCGAACCTCGGATTCAGGAGGAGCAATGTGGTTTTCGTCCTGGCCGTGGCACATCGGACCAGCTCTTTACCCTCTCGAGAATTCTTGAGGGTTCGTGGGAGTTTGCCCAACCAGTTTACATGTGTTTTGTGGACTTGGAGAAGGCATTTGACCGCGTCCCTCGTGGATTTTTGTGGGGGGTGCTTCGGGAGTATGGGGTATCGGGCTTGTTGTTACGAGCTATTCGGTCTCTGTACGACCGTTGTGAGAGTTTAGTTCGCATTGCCAACACTCGGTCGGAGTCATTCCCAGTGAGAGTTGGACTCCGCCAGGGCTGCCCTTTGTCACCGGTCCTGTTCATAATTTTTATGGACAGGATTTCTAGGCGCAGCCAGGGAATGGAGGGTGTCATGCTTGGTGACCACAGGATCTCATCTCTGTTGTTTGCAGATGATGTTGTCCTGTTGGCTTCATCCAGCAATGACCTACAGCTCTTGCTGGGACGGTTTGCCGCTGAGTGTGAAGCGGCTGGGATGAGAATCAGCACCTCCAAGTCCGAGTCCATGGTCCTCAGCCGGAAAAAGGTGGATTGTCCTCTCCGGGTTGGGGACAGGCTCCTGCCCCAAGTGGAGGAGTTTAAGTATCTTGGGGTCTTGTTCACGAGTGAGGGGAAAATGGAGCGAGAGATCGACAGACGGATTGGAGCAGCATCTGCAGTGATGCGGACGTTGTACCGGTCTGTTGTGGTGAAGAGGGAGCTTAGTTCTAAGGCAAAGCTGTCGATTTACCAGTCAATCTACGTTCCTACTCTCACCTATGGTCACGAGCTTTGGGTAATGACCGAAAGAACGAGATCGCGGATACAAGCGGCTGAAATGAGCTTTCTCCGTAGGATTGCTGGACTCACCCTCAGAGATAGGGTGAGGAGCTCAGTCATCCGGGAGAGGCTCAGAGTAGAACCGCTGCTCCTCCACATTGAAAGGAGTCAGTTGAGGTGGTATGGGCATCTGATTAGGATGCCTCCTGGACGCCTCCCACTTGAGGTGTTTCAGGCACGTCCCACTGGGAGGAGACCCCGGGGCAGACCCAGGACTCGGTGGAGAGACTATGTCTCCCAGCTAGTCTGGGAACGCCTTGGTATCCCCTCTGAAGAGCTGGAGCAGGTGGCTGGGGAGAGGGAAGTCTGGGCTTCTCTGCTTGAACTGCTGCCTCCGCGACCCGGACCTCCGGAAAAGCGGTAGAAGATGGATGGATGGATGGATGGAAGAAGATGAATGAATGAATCAAATGCTAATTACTTTACACTCACAAAAAAAAAAAAAAAAATGATCCAAGATTACAGTCATGGTTAAAAAATGTAGACACTGTGGGGGACCCACTCAGTAGTTTTCCCTCAGACTGAAGAGCATGGCAGATCAAAGGTGCTGGGGGACAAGGGGAATTGTCATGGGGGATTGATATGTTAATACAGCACCTCAGGTAGCGGAGAAGTGTAGTAGTAGTAGATTAGTTTATTTGACAGGGACAGTGCAATAAACATAGACAATTAATCAAAGACAATCAATCTGATGTGTTGCACATAGAGTGTATAGCTATTAGCTAATTTGCAACTCTTGTCCCTGGATGGGCTTTAGAAAAAAGAATCAAGATAAAAATATACACAATAACCACATACATCAATGCAGAAAAATTATAAATACACAATTATAAATATTATAAATATTATAAATACACAAATATAACAGCCTGACTCACCTTTAACATAAATATTATAAATACACAAATATAACAGCCTGACTCACATTTAACACATATAACATAACTCACATTTGCCTATTTCAGGCCTTCCTCCCTCCGTCACTCACTATAAACAAACACATTTATTCCTTCCCTTCATTCACTCTCACTTTGCAGACAAATAATTCATACATGAGTACATTCTTGTTTATTTTTCAGCCAGTTTTTAACATTTTTAGTGAATGTTTTAAAGTCCGTTATTATTTTAATTTCATTTGGCATTGTGTTCCAGATGTGACTGCCCTTTATAGAGAAAGCTGTTTGTCCAAATGTGGTTCTGCGGTGGAATATTTTACAGTTATTGTTAACAGAACTCCTGGTGGCTCTGCTGCTGTCCTGTCTTTGGACAAAACCAGCAAGTGGCTCGGGTGCTGATTTATGGAAACATTTGAACGTTAATTTCAGAAGACAGAGGTCAATGAAGCTCTCAAAACTCAATAGGTTGTATTTTTTTAAAACATTACAGTGATGCCACCTAATGGGCTTTTTGTCCAAGATTTTTAGGGTTTGATTATATAATGAACCTATATGTCTTATTGTGGAAGGGGCTGCTTGAGCCCAGACTGTCAAACAGTATGATATATGAGAAAAAACCATAGAATGCATATACAGTGCAGCTGCTTCGTAAGGTATGTAATATCTAATTAATTTAAAGCAGTTCAGATTTTTTTTTACTGTTTTTGAAATTTTCTTTATATGAAGATTAAATTTGAGTTGAGGATCTAGTACAATGCCAAGGTATTTGAATTCTGTAGCTAAACTGATGTCATGATCATGTATATTAACTTTAAAATGTTGCAGGTTACATTTTTTGATTGAAAAGCACATTGAGACTGTTTTCTGAAGGTTCAGCAATAGATGGTTCTTGAGGAGCCACTCTTGGACATCAACCATACTTGTAGACAGTACATCTGCAGCCTGTGCTGGAGTCTTGGCAGCTGTGTAAATAACTGCATCATCTGCATAAAGTTGGCATGTTGCAGCTGAGCAGTGTAACGGCAAGTCATTAATAAAAATGCTGAAAAGTAAAGGACCAAGAATGGACCCTTGTGGGATACCCATGCGGTTGTTTAAAAATGAGGATTTATCCTGGTGCACTTTTACACACTGTTCTCTATTCTGGAGATAAGATGCAAACCATTCTAATGTATTTGGGGAGAAGTTAAAAGATACCATTTTGGATAAAAGCAAACTGTGGTTTACAGTATCGAAAGCCTTTTTGAGATCTAGAAAAACAGCTCCTACCACATTACCCCTGTCCAAGGACTGTTTGACGTTTTCAATAAGGCAACAATTTGCTGTTTCTGTTGAGTATCCTGGTCTAAAACCAAATTGATGTGGATGAAGAAGTTGACTGTCTTGTAAGTAGTCTATCAGCTGTGTAGCTACAACTTTTTCAAGAACCTTAGATAGGACTGGTAAGAGTGCTGTGATATAAAAGAGAGTGCCTGCAACCTGAGTGTTTAATGCTTTTGATTCTGGTGGATGTGAGGGGGAGAAGAATAAAGTTTCCTCTGCTCTGAACGCTCGGCCTGGTTATTCCTCTCTTCACAGCACCACTGTATTTCTGTAAAACAACACCACTTGCCCCAGAAAACTGTTGCAATTGCAAATGCTTTGGTATGCTCATGTTTATTTTGACTGCATTGGAACAGCACAAAAAAAAGCTAATCTGAGACGTTCTGCACAAAACTCTAAAAATAAACAGTCAGTGATGGAGTAGCTCATTCTGCATGCAGACCCACCTGAGGATCTTGGGTGTGAGTTTGGTGGTCAGCATGGGGGTAATTGCCTTGGATGTAGCAATTTTTGGGAAATGTGGAGGGACAGAAAATGTAGGGTGTGTCACTGTATTGGCTGAAATTCAATAACAATGTTCACATACAGGTACATCTCAAAAAATTAGAATATCATGAAAAAGTTCAATATTTTTTGTCATTTCAGAAAGTGAAACCCATATATTATATAGATTACACAGAGATTGTTATATTTCAAGTGTTTATTTTAATTTTGTTGATTATGGCTTACAGCCCATGAAAAACCCAAATTCAGTTTCTCAAAAAATTAGAATATTACATAAAATTAATTTTAAAAAATAGTTTTTTAATACCAACCAAAGCCAATTTAGAAAGCTTGGGATCAGTCCGCCAAGGTCTCTGCTTTTGACCGCCACCTGATCCACATAGCACCGGACCCCCATGATCCCTCCTGCAGGTAGTGAGCCCACTGGAGGGTGGACCCATGTAACTCCTTCGCGCTGAGCCTGGCCGGGTCCCATGGGTGGAAGCCCGGCCACCAGACGCTAGCCATCGAGCCCCTCCCCCAGGCCTGGCTCCAGGGTGGGGCCGCAGTAACCCCATACCAGGCGGGGTACACTGAATCCTTGATCTAGAATTTATCATGAGAGTCTGTTGGATCGTTCTTAGTCTGGCCCTTCACCCAGGACCAGTTTGTCTTGGGTGACCCTACCAGAGGCAAATTGCCCCAACAACATAGCTCCTGGGATCACTGGGGCACGCAACCCCCCCCACCACGATAAGGTGACGATCCATGAGGGGTTTTTTTTTAATACAAATGTGGACCGACTGAAAAGTATGTCCATGTGCACACTCAAAACTTGGTCGGTGTCATGGTGCAGTCCTCGCGGACCACCAATGAGATGCTATAGGCAACCAGTGAGTTTGCGTATTTATTAAAGGAAGGAACAAGGTACAAAATAATGAGCCACGTGGGGCAAAACACAAATAAAGACTGTGACTAGAACATACCAACGATAAACTGAGAACTAGGAAGATTGACAGGAGACAAGGATACAACACTTACAGTACATGCGAAAAGCGAGGGCGGAACCTAACGCTGAAAGGAACTGGCTTCAGACGTAGGGAAACTAGACTGGATAAGGCGAGGTCGCAGCACCTAGTGACAGAAGCTGCTCCCTTAAATAGGGTAAGATAATTACTCAGCTGATGAGGTGTCAACAGCTGAATCAAATCAAGGCCAGCTGTCACTGCTGAGCTTGGCTCTGACAGCCAGAAGCCCCGCAGAGACGCTGTCAAAATAAGAGCTCAGAGAGCCCACAAGGAATTAATAAAGAATGGGAAGAAAATACTACATGACCCGAGTGCGGACGAGATCGGCGCTCAGACCATGACATTCGGGGCTTCTTTTGGATTAATTACTGTATCAATATGGCGTGGCATGGAGGTGATCAGCCTGTGGAACTGCTGAGATGTTATGAAGGTCCAGGTTGCTTTGATAGTGACCTTCAGCTCGTCTGCATTGTTGGGTCTGGTGTCTCTCATCTTCCTCTTGACAATACTGTATAGATTCTCTATGGGGTTTAGGTCAGGAGAGTTTGCTGATCAATCAAACATAGTGATGCCATGTTCATTAAACCAGGTTTTGATACTTTTGGCAGTGTAGGAGGGTGCCAAGTCCTGCTGGAAAATGAAATCAGCTTCTCCATAAAGCTTGTCTGTCACGAGCCAAGCCGGCTTGGCTTTCCTCGGCTCGGTCTCGATCTCTCTGTGGGTTTTGGTTTCACTGTTTATGTGCATTTTGTTTATTTCTGTATTTATTCCATCACCTTAGCCACTGCCTGACCGGCAGCTGTTAGTCAGCATCTGTGATCTATTTCTCCCACGCTGCTGACAGTCTGCCGGTCCAATCATGCCCCCTCGCTCTTAGTTCCATCAGCTGTTCCCAGCCTTGGTAATTATCTTTCCCGCACCTCGCCCAGGAGTTCCCAATTTGTTTGGCCAGTGGCATTTGTATTTTAGCGGCTCTTCGCTAGACAAACGCCGCTGGGTCATTGTACGAGTCACTCTCGTTCTCCATGGTGTGACCGTCACGTCAAGAAGCACTGTTGTTCGTGCTCCAGGGGAGAACTGGACTTTTTGGACTGCTTCTACTCGTGAGTAAATTGTTAGTGTTTCTCTGTGTGGTTAGCTGCTACGCTGGACCAGAAGCATTTCCCCCCTGCAGTAATTCTGCTACGCTTCTGGTGGCGTTTCTCCCCGCAGCTCAATCGCTACGCTTTGGCTGCCGCCCAGTTTACTTCCCTGTTTAGTCGAGCCACCTAAGGTCTTCCTCGTTCTCCCGAGCGCTAGTGTGTAAAGTGTATTATTTTTCCTGTGGCCACGGTACACAGTGGTCTGCCCGCTGGCCACCTTATGTCAGCCATTTTGTGTACATTACTACCTTCTTGTAAGTCTTTATGTTTTGAACTGTCATGTCAATAAATGTGTGTGTGGTGAAACCCTGCACGTAAATCCATCCATCCTTCTCCTACTCCATGCGCCATGGAAGAGCGCACGGAGAGTTTTTGACATCGTCGGCAGAGAGAAGCATGAAGTGTTCTTAAATTTCCTGGTAGACGACTGCGCTGACTTTGGTCTTGATAAAACACAGTGGACAAACACCAGCAGATGACCTCTGTTCAGATAAAAGTAAATTTTGCATTTCATTTGGAAATCAAAGTCCCAGAGTCTGGAAAAAGAGTGGAGAGGCACAGAATCTAAGTTGCTTGAGGTTTAGTGTGACGTTTCCACAGTCAGTGATGATTTGAGGAACCATTTCATCTGCTGGTGTTGGTCCACTGTGTTTTATCAAGACCAAAGTCAGCACAGTTGTCTACCAGGAAATTTTAGAGCACTTCATGCTTCCCTCTACTGACAAGCTTTATGGAGAAGCTGATTTCATTTTCCAGCAGGACTTGGCACCCCCCACACTGCCAAAAATATCAAAACCTGGTTTAATGACCATGGCATCACTGTGCTTGATTGGCCAGCAAACTCTCCTGACCTAAATCCCATAGAGAATCTATGGAGGATTGTCAAGAGGAAGATGAGAGACACCAGACTCAACAATGCAGACGAGCTGAAGGTCACTATCAAAGCAACCTGGACCTTCATAAAACCTCAGCAGTAACACAGGCTGATCACCTCCATGCCACGCCACATTGATACAGTAATTAATCCAAAAGGAGCCCCGACCAAGTATTGAGTGGTACATGGACATACTTTTCAGTCGGTCCACGTTTGTATTAAAAAAAACTATTTTTTAAAATTAATTTTATGTAATATTCTATTTTTTTTGAGAAACTGAATTTGGGGGTTTTATGGTCTGTAAGCCATAACCATCAAAATTAAAATAAATAAACACTTGAAATATATCACTCTCTGTGTAATGAATCTATATAATATATAGGTTTCAATTTCCAAAATGATGGCCTGCTTGGATGTGATTATCCTCTCCAGCTGCGCACACATCTGTTTCTCATCACGGCTGGGGCTATATAATCCACGCTGCCCTGGAAGACCATGCGGAGTCGTCTGTCTTACTCTATGAAGACCACGCACGCCCTCTTCTTCAGAGACTGTAGCCTCAGCCTGACTGCTTCCCAGCTGTCCTCCTACAACCTGCCTGCGCTTGGAAGGAAACTCTCCATCACGCAAGTAAGCCTCAGCCTTCCCTCACCATCCCCATATCAGTCCCCTGTGCACAGGTGGAGCTCCGTGGCGGCGGACCCTGTCCCACCTGGCGGCAGACTGAACCTCTCCCTCTCACGAACTACACCTCCACCATCTACACGCTGCTGCAGGCTCTGTGGATACTGTCCTCCTGGCCATAGCCGCTGTGCTAACCTGAGCATCGCTATATCTCTACAAACAGTAAGCTGCAGATTAACCAGCACGTTTCCAGCTGTGAAGCCACTAACCCTCCTGCTTCTGTTTGTCCCTAGGGTTGCCAGGTCGAACGGCATTCTGCTCACCCCCAGCTGCAGCAAGAACACACACTCACACATTCACACACTCCACTTTATTACAATAAAGATAATTGTATCTAATTTGGTCTCCGAGTCTGCTCACTGGGTCAACAAACCATGTCAAAATGAGTGACAAAAAATATCGAACTTTTTCATGATATTCTAATTTTTTGAGATGTACCTGTATTTATAAGCCATAGAATTAGAGACATTAATTAAGCAATATTACACGAGAGGGAGTAGGGTATCAATGAATATAGTAACTGCGGGTGTGATACGCCTAATGCCCTCCGCTATTAGAGTATCACACCCATAGTTAATATATTCACGATACTGTAATGGCCTCGGGTGTAATATTGCTTTTATACAACAGTACCAGCAAGCACAATTTATTAAATGACAGCAATACTGGACAAATTATAATGATTTGTTTGTTTAACCAGTTATTTGTGCAGCTGAAAAAATAGTCCCTTCTAAATGTAGCCAGCAACTGTTGCTAAACATTTCAATCAGCATGAAGATGTCTATTGTCATTTGTCAACCTGTAGCCAGGTTGACAAAGAGTCAGGACTCTGTTAATCCTAGCATTCCCTTAGAGCTTACTAGTCAGGACTTTATGAACTTTTTCAATAATAAAATTTCATCCATCAGAGATAAAATCAATCAGATTCTTCCCACAGTTAACTTAAGTACTGTAACTACTACAACTCCTTCTTGTGATGTCTGTCTTGATGAGTTTACTCCAATCGACCTTTGTGAGTTAGACAAAATAGTTTCCTCATCCAAACCTTCAACTTGTCTTTTAGACCCTATTCCTACCAGGTTATTTAAAGAAGTCTTCCCACTTATTGGTAGCTTTATTCTTCATATAATTAATTCTTCATTAACTTTAGGCCATGTACCGCAGGCTTTTAAAACGGCTGTAATTAAACCCTTACTCAAAAAGCCAACGCTAGATCCAGGAGCTTTAGCTAACTATAGACCAATCTCTAATCTCCCTTTCATTTCAAAAATCTTAGAAAGAGTTGTTGCTACGCAATTATTTGACCACCTGCAGGGAAATGGTTTACTTGAAGAGTTTCAATCTGGGTTTAGAATCCATCATAGTACTGAAACAGCCTTAGCGAAGGTCACTAACGACCTCCTCATTGCATCTGATAATGGACTAGTTTCTGTACTTGTCCTTTTAGACCTTAGTGCAGCTTTTGATACTATCGATCATAATATTCTACTTGATAGATTAGAACACTATGTTGGACTTAATGGAACTTCGTTGCAGTGGTTTAGATCTTATTTATCTGATAGGTTCCAGTTTGTTCATGTAAATAATGAGTTTTCTTTCAACTCAAAGCTTAGTCATGGAGTTCCACAGGGATCTGTGCTAGGCCCTACTCTTTTTAGTTTATATATGCTTCCGTTAGGCAACATTATTAGAAAGCACTGTATACATTTTCATTGTTATGCAGATGACACACAATTATACCTGTCAATGAAGCCAGATGATAGTAATCAATTAGCCAAGTTAGAAGCCTGTCTTAAGGAAATCAAAGCTTGGATGACTTGTAATTTCCTGCTATTAAATTCAGATAAGACTGAAGTCATTCTTGTTGGTCCAAAAAACCTTAGAAATTCCTTTCCAAATCAAACTTTCAGTTTGGATGCAGTTACTCTTTCTCTTAATAGCTCTGTGAGGAACCTTGGAGTTATTTTTGATCAGGATTTGTCCTTCAATTCACATATTAAATTTGTTTCTAAGACTGCCTTCTATCATTTGCGTAATATTGCCAAGATTAGGAGCATCTTGTCTCAGAGTGATGCTGAGAAGCTGATCCACGCTTTTGTTAGCTCGAGATTAGATTATTGTAATTCTTTATTATCAGGCTGTCCTAAAACATCTTTAAAAAGTCTTCAGCTGATCCAAAATGCTGCAGCAAGAGTTTTAACAGGTAGTAGAAAGAGAGATCATATCTCTCCGGTTCTGGCCTCCCTTCATTGGCTTCCCATAGAGTTTAGAATTAAGTTTAAAATCCTTCTTCTTACTTACAAAGCTCTAAACAATCAGGCTCCTTTTTATTTAAAAGATCTGATACTACCGTATTATCCTAACAGAGCACTACGCTCCCAAAATGCAGGATTACTTGTAATACCTAGAATCTCCAAAAGTACAATGGGAGGCAGAGCCTTCAGTTATCAAGCTCCTCTCCTGTGGAATCAGCTGCCAATCTGGATTCGGGAGTCAGACTCGATCTCTGTTTTTAAGAATAGGGCTAAAACCTACCTTTTTGATATAGCCTACAATTAGGGAGGGATCATGTGTTTCTGAACCCTCCCTTAGTTATGCTGCTAATAGGTTTAGTCAGCCGGGGGACCTCCAGTAATGCACTGGGCCTCACTCCTTTCCTCACTCTCTATGAAATATTTTTTTTGCTGGTCATTAACATTTGTTTGTTCTCTCCCATAGATTGAGTCCCCATCGTGCTGTTTGCTCTCTACATGTCTGTTCTTTTCATCTTCTCTGTCCCCTCACCCCCCAGCCAGTCGCAGCAGATGACTGCCCCTCCCTGAGCCTGGTTCTGCTGGAGGTTTCTTCCTGTTAAAAGGGAGTTTTTCCTCTCCACCGTCGCCAAGTGCTTGCTCACAGGGGATCGCCTGATTGCTGGGGTCTTTCTGCAACTGTGGGGGTTCCCCCCTACAGTTGATAGTGCTATGAGATGACTGTTGTTGTGAAATGGCGCTATATAAATAAAGTTGAATTGAACTGAATTGAATTTCACACACATGTAAAAAAATTAAATATTGTCAAGTGCAAAAGTAAGTTTACATACCGGTCACCTGTTGAATTGGTATGGCAGAAGACCCGAGATCAAGATGCTGGTAGCTAGTAGTTAGCATGCTCGTGATCGCATGCCTTGCTCACTTTTTCTTGACATTTTCAGATGAAATAAAGAGTCCAGCACCACAAAGGTATTGTGGTTTGTTAATTGAGACAATAAATCCAGCTCTAGCATTGCATATTTTTTTTAAAACAGATGTGAAATAACTTAACAACGTTTATACAAGGGCAGAAGTTATAAACAAAGTTTTTTTCAAAAGGGTGGGACGTCCAGGTTGTTGTGTCTGAAGAATAGGTGGATACAGTACGACCACGTGGCGAGGTTAGCTTTATTGTGAGTTTCACGGCAAACAGAACACAGTGCAGGGTGTGGCTGGAAGCAGGAAGAGAGCAACTGGCCCTGGGCAGTCGGCTAATATACCCTGAGGTGCCCTGACGTCACTCATGCGTGTGTGCTCCTGCAGCATAGTACGTCGCACAGTTTCACATACACCACATTTACTCCCCCCCTTTGAAGCTCAGAACATTAACTCGCACCGTAGGCTTAGCAGGAACAAGCTAGCACAAACATACTTATTAGCATATTGGCTAATGTAAGACTGAACATCTACATGACTGGGCCAAACAGGCCAGTGTAAAGAACCACTTAAAACATCTCAGCCACAACATTATTAACTGGGTAACTGGAAAGACTGCCAGTGTGCTTGCATGGTCATGTTGGTTATTCTACCGCTGAACAGACCACGCACTAGCTATTTACAAACTCAGAGTCATTAGCAGTTTTTCTTGAACTCAGTGGGGCTTCTGTCAAGCCCGTGCTGGGTGTGGTCCTTGATGCACTGGCTCGGGCAACTCTGGAGGGCACCCTGCTGGAGTTGCGGTCTGTTCATCAGCAAAGTCCCAGTCTGGATCCCACACTGGCTGGGTCGGTTTGGTTGCGGAAGGTGGTGCTATCCTTCGGAAACGGCTAGCATACCATCGTGACCCATCGGCCAGAATGGAGGTGGCTGGCCCAAGATGAGCGGTGATTTGCATCGGCTTTGACCGGAACAACTACAGCTCATGCGAGTGGCTGGCTCACCGGATCCAGACCCAGTCAAGCACCATGAGCAGAGGTTGCTTCCGCTTCACAGTGTTCCTTCATCCTGCTGCCAGAGAAGGGCGCCATTGCTAGGGCGTCATTTGGCAGAGGACATGAGCAGTTCGGGGAAGAACGAAGAGGCGGGCTGGTCTTGTCATTGGTAGGATAGGCCTTATCTTCTGCTGGGTCCTGTCTGAATGTGGACCATAGCTCCTGCAGTGAGGTGGTGGCTCGGGGAGGCTCACGCCACATGAGGATTGGCTCCAGTTCTCCAGTGTCGTGCTCGTTGTGCGGTGCGAAGCAAGAAGTGGCTGAGTCCACATCTGAGCATATGGACTCAAGCCATTGTTGGTCAGTCAGAATGCCATGTGGTCTGTGATGGAAAAGCCCAGTTCATGGAACAAATCACACTCCAGAATGTTGTCACCGTGGTGTGTCATTTGAAATGTGAACCTTAGGAGGATTCTTGACCCACAGCGAACCAAAAAGGTAACAGTTCCTACCATGCCAATCTTCGTGTGTCCATAGCTGAACAGCTCCACAGCGTCTGGCTCAATTGGTTGCAGGGGAAAAAGCCTCCTAACTGTGGCTTCATTTATCAGGGACCTTATAGCAGCAGTGTCCAATTCTACTGTGCACCACTTATACGGCATGTTACTGGAGTCCACAGAATGAACGGTGGTGGGACTGGGCCGATTGGGTGAGCGAGATGGCGAGCTTGCAGGAACCGAGTGACACAATCTAATGAAGTGGTTTAGCTTACTGCAACGTTGGCACCTCTGTCCTGTGGCTGGGCAGGCAGGTGCGTGTGTACAGTGCGAGGACGAGCCACAGTTACCACATGGTCGGCGTGCTGTAGTGCCTTGTCGTCCCACAATGTTCACCTCGGGATCTTCATGAGGAGACGTGGGGTTGACGGGCTGAGCAGCCAGGGTAACAGCCTGTGTTAGCGGAGCTGAATGTGGGGGCGCGGGTATCTCACCTAGAGATGAGAAAAAGTGCTATATAAGTAAACACCATTTACCATTCACCATAACTTGTTTTGTGAACACAATTGCCTTGATTTCTTTGTATGTATGGATTACTTGGGTTATTACTGATATCTGGTGAAAATCTCAGGTCAATGGCTCCATGAGAAATATGTTTAATGAGAAAAATGTTGACGTGTTCAATACTTATTTTCTCAGCTGTACAGTATGCAGTGAAACATTGGAAATAGATAGATAGATGTACTTTATTGATCCCAAACTGGGAAATTACAGTGTAGCAGCAGCATGACAGTAGATGACCAGAACGACAGAAATGCACACAACATAATAGACAAAGGGATTACCCATGGGAAGTAAAACTGCCTAAATAACTTATATACATTGTAGATGAATAGATGGTGACCCGTATAGGTACATGAATCATACCTGCTATACAATGCAGGACTATCAGGTGCAGGGTGAAATGTGAGACACCAATTAGACTGCAAGGTGCAGTATGGCAGCATAGTTATAACCAGAAATCTACATTAGAGTGAGTTATTGTACAGTGAAATGGCATGTGGCAGGAAAGATTTCCTGTACCTAACCATTTGGCAGCGAAGTTGTAGCAGTCTGCTGGAGAAAGTGCTCCACTGTCTGTCCAGTGTGTGGTGGAGGGGGTGATCAGGATTGTCCATGATAGATCGCAGTTTGTTTAGTATCCTCCTCTCCACCACAGTCTCAAGTCTCCGGCCTGAGATCAGTTACAGAGCCAGCCCTCTTGATAATCTTGTCAGATCTATTGGTGTCGCTGGCTCTGATACTGCTACCCCAACAGACAGCAACAAAGAAGATGGCACTGGTGACAACAGCCTGGTAGAAAAGGTCCAGCATCCTGTTGCACACGCTGAAGGATCTCAGCTTCCTCAGGAAGTAGAGTCTGCTCATCCCCTTCGTGTATGCAGCATCAGTGTTGGATTTCCAGTCCAGTCCATTGCTGATCATGACACCCAGATATTTGTAGTCCTCAACTACCTCCACATCCTCCCCCCTAATCTGCAATGGCTGTGAGGACATCCTCTTGCAGAGTGCAATTATCATGGATTTTAGTAATTCCTGGAATCCCTATTGTCCAATCAAATTGCCCGGTTGAAACTAACTGTTGTATAAGGATTATTA
This sequence comes from Pholidichthys leucotaenia, assembly GCA_020510985.1. Taxonomy (NCBI): domain Eukaryota; kingdom Metazoa; phylum Chordata; class Actinopteri; order Cichliformes; family Pholidichthyidae; genus Pholidichthys; species Pholidichthys leucotaenia. The sequence continues at coordinate 255,653,883 of CM035837.1, read as the reverse complement.
GAACACCAAAGAACACTGCTGAAACAGTGTGATACATATCCAAGACATCCGAGTGTGGTTATCAGGGAATTGGCCAACTGGGGGAACTAAATATTTTAAAAGTATGCAATTATTATATCATCAATTACTCCTGCAAATGAACACTTACAGAGGCGGAAAGAAGTTATTAATATAATGCATCCAAATAAAGTAGCAGATTGGAGTGAAATGCTTGCAGGTTATTCATAAAGGCATGATATTCTTAAAAAAATGTATTATTTCAAGGACTGTCTTGATTTTTTTTCCCTGTTTCCTTTAAATCTTTTTGGCCTTCTAGTAATTCTGAGTTGTTTCTCATGTAGGTCCTCATCAATAATCATTTTGAAATGGTGTACATTTTCCATTTCAGGACACTTTACAGCTCCATTAATGGATAAACACTCCTCAAAGGGTTGAATAAATGTTTATTGGTTTTGGAAGGGTCATTTATTTCTCAGTGTAATATATCTGTTCCTTAAGGGATTTTGGCAGCTGTTTTTTCTTTTTAGTATCTTCAACTGTTGCACTCCATTTTGCCGACATGTGATGATACTGTATGTTAAGTAATTCTGTGGCTTTTTAATGAACAGCTGCAGGGGTAAAATTCTGACCTGTATTAGTACATATAGATTTTTCATAATGGTCCTTTGAGTCATAATTTAGTTTCTGTGTGTTGAACCGTTAGGCAATATCATGACAGAGAACCAGATATTCATAGGTGATCATTTCATACATCCGGACACCTTTCTGTGGTACCCAGATTTTAAGATTATATTGGGTTAATACCATGAAACACTTTTATCCGTCTCACCAGTAATCGGTTGACACAAGAAACTGTACTTGAATAAAAAAAATAATTTTACAGTTGTATGCAAGTTTGGGCACTCCTTGGCAAATAGTACACTTTGATGATTTTTTAATTGAAAAGCGGTAGACACAATCTCTGCGAAAAAGATGAAGAAGAAAACTGACTTGTTTTGGAAACAAATGATCTGGACTGATGAAATTACCGGAGTGGTGGCTCAGTCGGTAGAGCATCCGCCCCACACCCGGGAGGCAGGGGTTCAAATCCCGGCCGGGTCATGCCGAAGACCATATAAAAGTGGAACTTCCTGCCGTCCAGCTTGGTGCTCAGCAATAATGGAATGGAGGAGGGAAATTTGTGGCGGCGCCTTGCATGGCAGCGGCCCTCTGATTCTACACTTGGGGTGTGTGTGATTAACACAGTAAATAGGTAAAACACAATCTTGTTCTACTGTACATGATTGGTTGTACAGTTGAATGACAATAAAGGGTAATTTATTTTAATTTAATTTAATTTAAAATCAACTCTTTGGCCTCATAAGCAAAGGTACCGGTATGCTTTGAGGGGAAAAAAGCATCATTTCATAAAAAGAACTCTTTAACTGTTATGCACGGGCATGGATCCATCATTATTTTGGGTTGTGTTGCAGCCAGTGACACAGGTAATATCGCTTGGGTATAAGAAAGAATAAATTCGTACAAATTCTGGCAGCAAACATCACTCTTTGTAAAAAAAGTTGAAGCTTGAAAGAGGATAGCTACTGCAACAGGATAATGATCCAAAACTTCTTCTGTTCACACACACACACACACACACACACACACACACACAGACACTTCTTTCCACTAAAGCTACTTGTCCACCTAGGCAAGCGTTTTCACGCTTCCATTCATTGTGTATGTGGCACACCCCGCATGCACTCTGGTAGCGTGGCATCAAGAATCTCGAGCCTGCACTTGGAGGTGCCCGCTCCTCCTCCTGATTCCCCGCTCAGATCCATAATATACAAATGAGGAGCAGGCATGTGGAGCCGATTGCTTCCTGGAGCTTATGCTGAACTTTTAAAATAGTGGTTGTTAGTAACAAGTAAATGCATATTTGGCAACTACACATTTATTTCTCACCTCGACCATTTTCAGAAAAATGTTTAACTTTTTTTTTTTACTTTTGAAGATATAGGCAAAAGTTTAGCGTCCAGAAGTGTCATGAACAGACTAAAACAGCCCACCCACCAGGAGTCACGACGAACAATAATGTGCATGCTGTGCAGGCCGTGGAGAGCAGAGCAGGTTGGGGTAGACAGAAAAAGCTCATCAAACTGCACTTTTGTAGCCAAAAATACTGCTTGAAAACCGGCCAAAGTTCTCTGACCAGACAGTGATACTCTCCTTGCAGTTTGCAGCTATGAACTATTGGGCTCATGACTCTTGCCTGGTTACGTTCCTTTCACGCTCCTGACGGATCGGATGTGGAGGAGGCGCGGGGAGCTTCTGTCAACAAACGCCTAGGTGAACACGGAGTTTAGCTTAGTTTAATGTTTATTTGAAAGGGACAACACATACTGATGAACATTAATACAAATGCAAGGATGCCAGATGCATCTGTACTCCCCAGGCAAGTCACAAAAATACACAAACAATCATACATGAGAAGAACATCTGCAATAAACTACAAAGTGCAGAGTTAAGGTGTTACAAAACAGAATATTCAAATGTCCCACGCGTAAAGTGCTGTGTATAGTGGTGTGAAAAAGTATTTGCCCCTTCCTGATTTCTCTTTTTTTTGTATGTTTGTCACACTTAAATGTTTCAGATCATCAAACAAATTTAAATATTCAACAAAGATAACACAAGTAAACATGAAATGCAGCTTTTAAATGAAGGTGTTTATTTATAAAATCCAAACCTGTATGGCCATGTGTGAAAAAGTGATTTGCACCCCCCGTCCCGGTTAAAACATCAATTAACTGGGGTTTATCACATCTTTGGAAAGCTGAGCTCAATTTCTCTAGCCACACCAAGGCCTGATTACTTCCACACCTGTTCTCTATCAAGAAATCACTTAAAATGGACCTGCCTGACAAAGTGAAGTAGACCAAAAGATCCTCAAAAGCTAGACATCATGCTGCGATCCATAGAAATTCAGGAACAAATGAGAAACAAATTAATTGAGATCTATCAGTCTGGAAAAGGTTATAAAGCCATTTCTAAAACTTTGGGACTCCAGCAAATCACAGTGAGAGCCATTATCCACAAATGGCGAAAACGTGGAACAGTGGTGAGCCTTCCTAGGAGTGGCTGGCCGAACAAAATTACCCCAAGAGCGCAGCGACGACTCATTCAAGAGGTCACAAAAGACCCCACAACAACATCCAAAGAACTGCAGGCCTCATTTGCCTCAGTTAAGGTCAGTGTTCATGACTCCACCATAAGAAAGAAACTGGGCAAAAATGGCCTGCATGACAGAGTTCCAAGATGAAAACCACTGCTGAGCAAAAAGAACATAAAGGCTCATCTCAGTTTTGCCAGAAAACATGTTGATGATCCCCAAGACTTTGGGGAAAATACTCAGTGGACTGACGAGACAAAAGTTGAACTTTTTGGAAGGTGTACGTATGTCCTATTACATCTGGTGTAAAAGTAACACAGCATTTCAGAAAAGGAACATCATACCAACTGTAAAACATGGTTTTGGTAGTGTGATGGTCTGGGGCTGTTTTGTTGCTTCAGGACCTGGAAGATCTGCTGTGGTAAATGGAACCATGAATTCTACTGTCTACCAAAAAATCCTGAAGGAGAATGTCCGACCATGTGTTCGTGACCTCAAGCTGAAGTGCACTTGGGTTCTGCAGCAGGACAATGATCCAGAACACACCAGCAATTCCCCCTCTGAATGGCTTAAGAAAAACAAAATGAAGACTTTGGAGTGGCCTAGTCAAAGTCCTGACCCGAATCCGATTGAGATGCTGTGGCATGACCTTAAAAAGGCGGCTCATGCTCAAAAACCCTCCAATGTGGCTGAATCACAACAATTCTACAAAGATGAGTGGGCCAAAATTCCTCCAGAATGCTGTAAAAGACTCATTGCCAGTTATTGCAAATGCTTGATTGCAGTTGTTGCTGCTAAGGGTGGCCCAACCAGTTATTGGGTTTAGGGGGCAATCACTTTTTCACACAGGGTCATGGAGGCTTGGATTTTTTTTCCCCCTTAATAATAAACACCTTCATTTAAAAACTGCATTTTGTGTTTACTTGTGTTATCTTTGTCTAATATTTAAATTTGTTTGATGATCTGAAACATTTCAGTGTGACAAACATACAAAAAAATGAGAAATCAGGAAGGGGACAAACACTTTTTTCACACCACTGTAAATGCACCTAGCCTGGCACCACTACATCCCTGGGACTGGCCAGCGTTTCTATGGCAACGGGTACACCTGGATTTTGCAAGTCCAGTTGAAAGGGAAGATGTTACTTGTTGCAGTGGATGCACACTCCAAGTGGCCTGAGATGTCAATCATGTCCACCACAACATCTGAAAAGACCATCCAGATCTTAAGAGAGATGTTTACACGTTATGGACTGCCTGAGCAGCTGGTCACAGATAACGGACCACAGTTCACATCCAAGGAGATGGAAGATTTCCTGTGTGTCAATGGAGTAAAACAGATTTTCTCCAATCCTTATCATCCATCTACTAATGGACTGGCAGAATGCATGGTTCAAACAATGAAATATTCACTCAAGGCAACAAGAGGCAAAATGACATTTGAATAAAGCTTAGCTGCATTTTTACTGCAGTACAGGAACACACCTAATGCAACTACAAAAGCATTCACTGCAGCCCTTTTCATGAAACGCCAACTGAGAACACGACTAGATCTGTTGAGACCAAAAGCCACAGAATTAATTGTGCAGAGTGGACAGCAAGATCCAGGTGTTCAGAGATCCAAAAGAGCTCTGGTGGAGACACAGTGCCAACCCGCAACTATTCAGAAGATGGGACCTGTGTCCTACACCGTTCAGACTCATGACAAACAAATGTGGCGGCGACATCTCGACCAACTACTGGCCAGAGAAGCATCTGGTGATGAGTGGGGTGAACACTAGGAGGCAGCAGAGATAAACCCTTCTGAAGTTGTCACTACTACACTACCTGGGACACCAGTTCCAGCTCCACCTGTAACAGAAGGTGAGAGCGGCACATCTGCTTCTCACGAGAGACTGCCTCCCACTGAAACTGTTCCCATGTTAAGACGCAACCCACATCGGAAGAGAAAACCTCCTGTTCCCCTTACATTACAGTACTAACCCAGGAACAATGGGGCAGATTGGGAGCTGATGGTTGAAGCATGCTGACCACTGAGGATGAAGACTGAGGCACGTCGAACTCAGGAACAGACAGTAGAGGCGCACCGGCCTCAGAAAGAGACGTGGAGGCGCACCGGCTTCAGGAACAGACAGTGGAGGTACACAGGCCTCGGGAACCGACGGTAGAGGCACACCGGCCTCAGGAGCAGATTTTGGAGGCGCACCGGCCTCAGGAACAGGTGGTGGAGGTGCACCGGCCTCCGGAACACACGGTGAAGGTGCACCGGCCTCCAGAACACACGGCAGAGGTGCACCAACCTCTGGAGTGGATGACTGAGGTGCACTGGCCCCAGAAGCTGATGGTTGGAGCGCACTGACCTCTGGAGCTGATGGTTGGTGCGCACTGACCTCTGGAGCTGATGACTGAGGTGCACCAACCTCAGGAACAGCTGATGGTGCAGGAGCATCCGGCCCAGTTGCCTGGAGAGCCACCCCCACTGCAATCACCTCGGACGGGGGGAGAAAGGCAGGGAGTGGGTGAGGTGACACTGAAATCACTAGGAGCTAGGCAAGCTTTTCTAATATTGATATTATAAATGTAAAGAAAAGAACTTGCCTTAGGTTTTGGTCCACTGCTGCTGGGGTGACCACCTCAGGAAGCGCTGCAGGAGCAATTGCCTCAGGAATTGTAAATTGCAGTTTTTAGTGGACTCCTCGTATGAACCAGGTGGAGTGGACTGCTTTGACAAACCAGGTGGAGTGGACTGCTCCAACAAACCAGGTGGAGCGGACTGCTCCGACGAACCAGGTAGAGAGGACTACTCTGACTTACCAGGTGGAGCGGACAGCACCTTCTCTGGTGAACCAGGTGGAGCGGATTGCTCCAGTGAACCAGGTGGAGTGAACTGCTCTGACAAACCAGGCGACGAGCTCGGATGAGGGGCTGACATTGGGATCCCCATTCCCAACGTAGAGACTGGGGGAAAACCATCCTCTCCAGCATGGTAGCAGCAGAGATGATGACAGCCTCGAGCAGAGGAGAACAGACAAGGGTAGGTGATGATGCCACACATGGTGAAACGGCAGCAGAGACAGGTGACGGGGACTCAGCAGTGATTGGTGGCTGCCGCTGAGAAACCCCGCCTAGTACCAGACAAGGCCCTCTCCCAATTGGTGTAAAAAGAGAAAAAAGTACTTGCCTGGCCTCCTGCTCTGCTGCTTAAGGAGCCACCGTTGGGGACCCCGAGGTGGAAGCAGCAGCTGGTGTAACCCTGGACGAAATGGCTGCTGGGATATCAGACGTGGAGCTCGGAAGGGAGGAGAGAGGAGATGCCAAAACCAGGGGACACTTCATCATCGGCACAGGCTCCAGTGAAACAGGTGAGTCCTCTCCCGGCCTCCTGAGTGGCTTAGAGGCTTGGGAACGGTGAGGTGGAGAATGTGGAGCTGTCATGGGTGGCCAGGAGCTTGAAATGGGAGGAGGCTGTTTGACCTGCCATTCCAAACGGCTCTTAGCTGGACGTCTCTTCCCAGTTGAACCGTCTGTGGCCAGCCAGCCCTCACACAGCTGGGGCACATACTCTGGAAGAAGCCAAGGTTTGTAATCCAATAACAATTCAGTCTGTGACAGCAGAACCTCCCAGCACTCCTCCAGCTCCTTGTCGTCGGTGACACAGGAGGACACAGATGCTGCAAACCCGACCCGGCACACAGCCGGCGGGACAGATGTGATGGTAGCTGCTGGAGGGACACCAGATGGGGTGACAGCTGCTGGTGGAACAGACATGGAGGCAGTTGCTGAAGCACCCGACGTGGAACTTGTATCCCACTCTGCTGCTGCTGAGGATCCAGGTGAATCTCCACGGGTGACTCCGGAGATTGTCTGGTGAAGAGATGGGGCTGATGCTCTGGGTGCCTGAACCCCAAAGCGACGGGGAGGCGAGAGTGCTGGTGCTGGAGTGGAGCACTGTGGTGAGTGGTGTCAATGAGGCGCGCTCCGTTGCGCTCTCCGTTGCTCCTTCTGCCTCTCCTCACTAGCCCCAGGCAGGGAGATGGAAGGCGGTCGGTGTAAAGCCACTGAGGTGATGAGGAAAATTGGCAACTTCTGTGCCCAGGGAAGCACCTGCAGACCTGGAGTGTGCTCTAACACCTGGGTCGCCACTCCCCAGAGATCAAATGTCTCTTCCTCATCACTGCAGCTGCAGACCGTGGAACCAGGTCCCAGAGTTCCCTCGTGGCCCACAGCTGCATCTCGCTAAGGCACCTGTCTCTCATGCCTGCAAACTTATGTCTGCTGGGTCCAACTGGTGTCGATCTTCTGTCAAGGTGTGCGCCACGAAGGGGTGCACAAATAAGGATGCAGAACCCAAATGCTGGACTATAGTTTGCAATGTTTTATTATAGACAAAAAATAAACAGCCCAAGGGCTGGCAGATAACAAACTTACAAGACTAGGCTAGACGTGAACATAGACATGGCATGGCATGGCAAGGAACACAGTAGATTGCTGCGCAGAAGGTAGTGCACGGCGTCTATGAATAGCCTAGCAAATCAAGGACACCCATGAACAACCAGCAATCAAAACCCCAGAAACAGCCATGAACAATTACCAAAAACAAGGACCTACTAGTCCAGACCGTACATGAACAAAAGATGCAGTCAAAATAAAACACAAACCAAAACAGAAGGATAAACATGATTGAGATGACAATGTTATGTATGTAAATTGTGAACCAGTGATGAGACCGAATGGTGAACTAGACAGGACTTTTATTATGGACTCACAGACTATACAGATTATACAGAGGTGCTCCCGCTAGGCTGAGAGGTGGTCAAAGAGACCGCCCCTCTTCCGCACAGCCCTCTTATACTCCGGGTGGCGGAGGAACCGGAAGGTGAAGCCACCATCTGTGTCACATCATAATATGTCCTAAGAACAACACTACCCCCCCCCCCTTCAAAATGGTCCAAAACACACATACACTTGAGAGCCTCCCCAATTTGGAAGCCGAATCACACACCAAAACTAAACATAAATATATCAGAGCCAATAACAGTCACACAAAACAACTAAAACTAGGGGGAAACAGGTGGACTACTGTTCCACCCCCACATGGCTAGACGGATTATTCTGCCGTCTCTGCTAGAATATAGTCCTTTAAACATAAAATCACCATGTTCCTAAAATAAGTAACAAAACAATCCCCATAACAGCACATATATACAAACAGGTTATACCTCCATTAACAAATCCCATAAACAACTTGAATAATTCTCATTTCAACATCATGCATCAAACACATCAACATAGCTACTATAACCCGGGCAATTTACATACTAACAACATGTATTGAACACATTGCTCCCCCAACTACCAGTCAGTCCCAGTAGAGAAACCACCCCCCAGAGACCTGTCAGGCGGGTCCCGTCCCAAGCAACTTCTTCTCTTCATGCCCGGAGAAGACCAACGTCGGAGCCCAGACACCTCCTTCTCATCATTGGCGCGCCGCAGCTCGTTGGGATGTCTCCATGAGCCGTCAGACAGCTGAAGGTAGCCATCCTCCTGAACAGCCACCACCTGCAGCCGCCCCTGGTCCTCTTGTCATTTGCACTTTCTACGAACCGCTCTCGACCGGGCCTCCTCTCTGGGTCGGACCACATCAGCAACCCCCAGAGGAACCCGACTTGGCTTCCAGTGTCCCTGAGTGGCACGTCATTTCACTGTGCCAGCCGGTCCTGCCCCGCTTGCTTTCATTTCAGACACTGGCAAAGCCGTTGTGACCCCTTGCTTCTCAGTACCTCCCAGCCGAACTCTGGATGTAGAATGGGCCAGTCACTCAGCTCCACTCGCCGTCACGGGCGTCCCACCACACCGCCCAGTTCCCTCAGCTAGGGTAATTTGGGATCTGGTGCAGGAACCCTCCCACAATGGCCCTGGGTGGGGTTGGTCCTACTCATCTTCCAGAATACTAGGCCAAGGTTCATCCCATACAGCATTGTCCACCACTCGCAGAACCGGCCGGTCTCACAAGTCGCGGCCCGACCACTCTTCTCCAACACCGCTGGTGATCATAAAGCCCAGTCCATAAGAAAGGTCACAGCCCATAACATTCTCGCCACTGGCGGTCACCACGAACTTCAGGTTGGAGACCTCCGCTGATTTGTACCTAGCTGTCAGTTCCACCGAACCCACAATGGCTAGTTGTTGTCCTCCATACCCACACAATGGCGCTGAATGACATCTCACTAGGTAGTATGGGGAAAAAAACTCCTCACAGTAGGCCAATTCAACACGGACCTCACTGCACCCGTATCAGTCAGCAACGGCACCTCCACTCCAGTTTCACCATACAGTACGTACGGCCATCGGTGCTCAGAGAAATGGTGTGAATAACCATAGGAGTTGGAGCAGGGGTGTCCACTTTGGTTCGCCGTTCCCCTCTCTCGAACCTATTACAGGCCCTAGCAAAATGGTGCAGGAATCTGCACTTTCCGCAGCATTTACTTCTTGCCAGACACTCTCTAGCCTTGTATCGGTACTTAATGGACCCACAACCCAAACACCTGGGCGATCTCGGGGCGAACCTTATCTCCACAGCCTTAGCACATTCCTCCTTCTCCTGCTTGCTATCATCACTGTCTGGGTCCACAGCCTGCGCCGCTGATTGTGATTCAGAGCGGTGCAGCGTAGCTCTTTCACCAAGGTCACGTGACAGTTTGTCCACTGCTTCACACTGCTGAGCTATCGTGACAGCCATGGCTAATGTCAATTTGCCGGAGTGCGTGAAGAGCCTGAACTGTGCCATCAAGAAAAGCGTGTGCTCCGCCAACTGGTCGCAGACCTTCTCTTCCTCCAATGCTCCAAACTGGCAGTCCCCGGCTAGCTGACGCAGGCCCACAACAAATCGTTGCACCGACTTGCCGGTCCGCTGGTGGCACTACTGAAACTGAATTCTCCGGATGATGACATTCACAGGGGCGCGAAAATGTCACGCCATTAGCTCAACAACGTCCTCGAAGCTATCGCTAGCACCCAAGGTAGCAAGGATACGCTGTCCTTCCATACCTAAGTTATGGACCAGAATTGCCCGAGCCTATATCTTCTTCAGTTCACCAAGGTTCAGAGCCACCAAGTAATTTTGGAATGTGGCGAACCATCTCGCCCAAGGGACCGGAGGCTCTCCCAGAGACTCCAAAAATGGACGAATTGTAGACACACCAGCATCCATACTTTTATCGTCATTGCCAAATGTTATGTATGTAAATTGTGAACCAATGACGAGACCGAATGGTGAACTAGACAGGACTTTATGATAGACTCACAGATTATACAGAGGCGCTCCCGCTAGGCTGAGAGGTGGTCAAAGAGACCGCCCCTCTTCCGCACAGCCCTCTTATACTCTGGGTGGCGGCGGAACAGGAAGGTGAAGCCACCACCTGTGTCACACCATAATGTGTCCTAAGAACAACACTACAGACAGGACAATGATAAACTAAAACAAGAACAATAAACATAAGCATGACTATAATACTAATAATGAAAGTAAAAACATGAACTCAAAGCAAGGGCAAGGGCTGAGCTCATGTCCCTTTCACAACAAAAGCTCAAACTCCAAAACAAGATGGGGACCTGGGCTCAGCCCATGCCGAAACCCTTACATTTAGAACACATTTGTGTATGTCACAAATTTTGCACAAACTGCTGGTGAATTTTTTTGTCCAAAGTTTACCAGGAGTTTGCATACATGTCATGCAAATGTTGCAGGACATTCTCACAACATGGGGAAGACAAAATTGAGAATTTTTTTTTTTTGTACTTACACCAGTCCTGACGCCCAACAGTTGCACCACAGATATCTGTGTCAGTTGCACAAACGGGACCTGATGCACCTGTCCCACAATGTTGAAAATAATGTGACATTTGCGGGATTCACACAAAGAAAGAGGAGCAAGATGGTTGTGATGAACAGGCTTTATTTACACACCACCAACCCCCAACTCACTTCTGAGCACAGAGAGGAGGGGAGGTCATTCTCCCAGACCTCTCTTTCAGTCATGGTTACACACACATGATACATCTTGCCCTAATCCTGCTAAACACTGCTGGGTCATTATAACGCAGTTATAATGACACAGCAGTATAACTCAGTAATAACACATTTAATACACACACACAGTAACGTTTCAAACTGGCAAAGCATGCTGGGAAATCCCTGCCCCCCCTTAACATGGCCCCGACGTTACAATAACACTGGTCAACACCAAATTTATTGTCTAAGGTTTTTTTTTTAGCTGATTTAGGACAATTATGATGTGCTGAATCCAAAAATCACATTGGTTTTGCTCAATCAGGTCAACTTTTTGAACTATGGCCACATGTTTTCTTTCGTTTTTGTTTACATGTACAGGTATTTTCGCTTTATATGATGCAAAATTCTTTTTTATGTCTTGAAATTCTCTGAATTTTGAACAATGATGACGTAACATTGAATTTACATGTGCTTACCTTTATCAGTGTCTACTATTAAATTTACAGTACAACTGTACAACTGCTGTACAACTGCTTATAACTTAACATAAAAAACCTGACCTGATCGAGAGAAATGGATGTCATTTTCGGATTCAGCTGTGCAAAACTGTCTTAAATCAGTTGAAAAAACACAGACAACTTACAACAAAATTATTTTTATGATGTTATGCCAATCTCTGCACTAGCGCTGCTGAGATTTACGGATTTAAAAGATTACGTGAACGCAGCCCAGCCTTTGTGGTAATCACGTGACCCCTGGCCCCGCCTCCTCCTCCTCCTCCTCTTGCTGTGTGGCTCCGATGTCGGGGGTGTTTGTGCCTGGAAGAAGAAATGGACTCTGGCAATGCTCGGATTTGATCGTTCAGAGGTCCGAACAGTTGAATCTGTGAATGGCGCCAAAACAGGACCCTAAACCTAAATTTACAGAAGGTCGGTGCCGGAGAAATGGAGGCCGGGGATGGGTCCGTTCACATGCGGGAGGGGGGCGGGTTTGTTGTTGTTGTGGGGCTGCAGGGAGGGAGAGGAGCTCTGATTAAATCAAACATAACACAAAGAGAATGCAGCGCTGAACTGAATAGATCAGATGCAGGTAGACCAGGGTTGTGTTAGAGGTCATTGTGAGGCCGGCCGTCAGCTGGCCCGTTTCTGCTGCATGGCATTGTGTCCTGGTCCAGACTGCGGGTGACGGTGGTGTGTTTCCCTCCTCTCAGGTGAAAGAGTCCTGTGCTTCCATGGGCCTTTGCTCTATGAGGCAAAGGTTCGTATCAGTGCTCAACATGTGCGTGTCTGTTGTTTTAGTTTATGATTAAATACAAAACAAAGCCCATTACCTGACTGTTCCTTCTTGTTTTCCAGTGTGTCAAGATCAACATAAAGGACAAGCAGATCAAATACTTCATTCATTACAGCGGATGGAATAAAAAGTGAGCGTTTTAGCATAGTTCAGTGGGCTGTCAGTGTTTCGCTCAATGCCATTTTTTTTGTAATTGATATGAATAAGCTTGAAAGTCTCAGATGTTTTTTTTTTGTTTGTTTTCCAGCTGGGATGAATGGGTTCCTGAAAGCAGAGTTCTCAAATATGTGGACAGCAACCTTGCCAAACAAAAAGAGCTTCAAAAGGCCAATCAGTAAGTTTTGTTTTGTGCACAAGTGTTGGAAGTGACTTTCGGTGAGATACCAACAACATTTGAAATGAAATCACCATAGGTGCTGATGCCTCGGTGCTCGTGGCGTGGTAGCATGGGCTAGCTAAGCATTGTGTCAGGCCATCCACGCACGGTTTTGAAATGCTTGGTAGTTGTTTACGCAGGCATGACGCAGACGTCACTGTTGCAACACACACGAGGCGGGGCTCATCCCTGGGCTGTACGCTGGCGTTTTCGTCAAGGAGCTCGTAAAAGAAAAATTATAGAAGCAGAAGAACAAAATTAGGAGCACACCGAAAAATGCTGGAGTAACAGATTTTATGAATTTAATGCATATATATTTACACCATGGCTTGCAATAGCAGGTGAAAATATCAACATTTCCAAAAGTAAAGCCATAGTTATCAAGATTAAATCATAACAGTTTGCAATGTTTCACACTTATTGAGAGTTTCTTAAATTATCTTGCAAAAAATAACTTTCAAAAAATTAATTTATTGAAATGCAATACCAGTTTCTTCTGTAAACAGTAAGCATGCAATATTCTTATTGAGCTTCCAGCCCGTTATCTTCACAGCTGCTTTGACTGCTGACCCTCATGTTCACCACCATGGACCTCAGACAAACAAGAGGAAACAAAAACACCATAAAAATCTGATTATTATTACACATGTGATAGAACTATTTCAAAGTCAGCATAATAAAAAAAATTACAGATTTCATGTTCCTCCTCAGCTTAACAAATTGCTTGGTTGTCTTTAAAAAAATTAAAATAAATTCAAATAGGTTTATTATGACTATTATCAGGAGTGACTTTAGTCCTGTTAACTGAGCTCTCTACAGGACTGTAGAAGTCATTTTAAAGTGAGTGAATGAAGCATGTCACGCCGTGGTGTTTCTATATTACTGACATTAGTATTGAGAATTTAAAAAAAAAATCAGCTGAACTGTAGAGAAAACAGTTTAACATGTTAAATTAGTATAACCAAGCAGCCACCAGTATGGAAAAAAAAATTGCACATTGGAAAAAAAACCAAAACGTCACGTAACATAAGCTTCAAGAATCAAATGTTGCAGTATTAGGAGTTATTGGTGTCTTAATATTGAAATTGCTGCTTAATTTACTTTTAAACATTTTTTTCCTTCACTCAAATATCGGTCATATTGGTTTGTTCCTTGGGGAGGCAGATGTGCTGATTGGTGCATTGTGATTTGAGGAATGTGGGACTTGTAGTTTTACCAATGAAATGAGAACTACAGGAAGAAGATACGTTGTCCTTCCTCTTCAAATCTAGACAGCAAATCGAGTGTGAAAACAATCGATATAGTGAATAAATGGTGTAGTTGCTGAATATCAAGACAAAGTCAACTTTATTGTCAATTCTGCCATATGTACAGCACATACATTATGTTACTCTGAGACCCACGGTGCAGCAAAGTAAACACTAAAGCCTTATTCATGCTGCATTTCCCCTCTGGTCCGCTTTGGTTGGTGCACGCGGGGCTCGTCCAAAGTGGACACGGCAGTGTATGTGCTCATTTTTTTTCATTTACCAGGCCAAACGGTTGACGGATGCGAACTGTTATTTATAGTTTTGTCCCAGCCCTATGGGTAGCGCAAATGCGCTAACATGCCAGTTTGTTCAGCGGTTATAAACACGAGAGTGATGTACATTTTTTTTGGAGCAACAACAATGGCGTTGTTTCAAGGAAAAGGAGGAATTACCATTTTCCAGTGCTCTTCTCCACTCAAGCTGCTGCTGCAAACGGATTCATGTATGTTTCTTTTCTTCTTCCGCGTCCTCATTGTTTTCCTCGTCTACTTTGTCTTTGTATGCTGTGTTGGTAGTGCCACCTCGTGAATGGGACGTTCAGACTTGCGCATGTACTGTCAACGTGTTTAGGTTGCGGGCAGGCCACGCGGTCATAAAATTTGGGCTGCATGCGGCTGCCCACAGTTGAGCCCTGTGGACACTAGCGGACTGGAGACGATGATGTAAATTTCGTCACACGAGGTTTCTGGTTGCATGTACACGGACAGCAGAGGTGCAGCATTAATCCAGCTTTAGTATGAAATATGAATATAAAGTATAACATCTAACACCAAACATTAAACATTGAACATCAAACATCAGTGCAAAGAAAACCAACCCCCAATAGGGCTGCAACTAACGATTATTTTGGTAGTTGACTAATTGGTAGAGCATCCGCCCCACATCCGGGAGGCAGGAGTTCAAATCCCAGCCGGGTCATGCCGAAGACCATATAAAAGTGGAACTTCCTGCCATCCAGCTTGGTGCTCAGCAAAAATGGAATGGAGGAGGGAAATTTGTGGCGGCGCCTTGCATGGCAGCGGCCCTCTGATTCTGCACTTGGGGTGTGTGTGATTGACACGGTGGATAGGTAAAACACAATCTCGTTCTGCTGTACATGATTGGTTGTACAGCTGAATGACAATAAAGGGTGATTTAATTTAATTTAATTTAATTTTAATTTAATTTTTTCGATTAGTCGACTAATTGCGATTATTTCTGTCATGTCTGCCAGCTCGGCTTCCTGCTGGCACAGCTCCTGTTCGGGGCTCTAGGTCATGTTTTACCTCACCTGTTTAAGCCTGCACACCTGTGAAAATCATTTTGTTGTCAGTCTCTGCCTTAATATGACGTAGCCTATTATAAAAAGCTTGCATAGCTAAATAAAATAATGGCCTATCAAACATGAGTTGGAATCTTGAACTTTACAGCTTAATCAGAAGTGTTTGTAGCAACACAAATAAATAATAGATGTTAAAGTGTAAAAACTCAATAGCAGTTCTGCTGCTCCATAAAGGCTGTTGTAACTGCATGTTAAAAACAAACTAGAGTAATATTCAAAGAAAAGAAGCTAGTCCACTCTGTTTGAAACCTTGCTGGGTCTAGAAGTTTAAAAGTTTAATTAGGCTTCAGATGAAAATTAAAACAACTTCTTTCAGTCCAAAATATATAAATAATGAAAAAACACTTTAAATATCAGTGCAGGAATGTGAGCCTTCACCACACATACAGTGAAATATTTAAGCCGTTTTAAATTTATTTGTGACGATGATGGTTATCTTTTTTAATTAAATTACAAATCATAATATTCTAATTTACCGAGATGCCCTGATATTTAGAATGAAGGCTGATATTATGGTGATAACAATAGAGAATATGAAAAAGAGTAAAGTGCTCATGTAATTCACCCATTTACTGCAGTTAACATATCAGCTAGCATAACAGAAGCAGCTCAGCTGTCAGCAGCTATTGTCAATTATTGTCCAACAGCAGATAAACTATTTAAACAGAATGTCCTAATAGTGCAGTGTTTCCTCTGGCTTAAAGACCTTGGCGCAGTGGCAACATATTTTTCCGGGGGGGGGGGGGCAGAAAATACACATGTATGAATATTTTAATTTTATACTATTTATTTCTTTTTTTTAAATTCTGAACAGTAACTGCATATAATAATAATGCATCAGATTTATATAGCGCTTTATCATAGACACTCAAAGACGCTTTTTACGGATACATTATTCATTCACTCCAGACAGACAATGGTAGTGGTAAGCTACTACTGTAGCCACAGCTGCCCTGGGACAGGCTGACGGAAACGTGGCTGCCAATCCGGGCCAACTGCCTCTCCGGCCACCACCGAACATTTATACACATTCGTACCCAGTGTTATGGACACTGGAGGCAAGGTGGGTAAAGTGTCTTGCCCAGGGACACAATGGCAGGATATCTGGGGAGAGCGTGATTCAAACTGCCAGCCATCCAGTTATTGGACGACCCGCTCTACCTCCTGAGCCACTGCCATGCATATGGAACTTACAATTTGAAGTATTGTACAACCAAGGCTTGAATGTTGGAATATTGGGCCATTTGGGGTCACACCCAGATGTCCTGTATTTGGACTTTTTACTGGTGTCACCCTTCTCTCCTTCCTCTGCTCTCACCTCTCCTGGACTCTCTGCCTGAACACTTTCCTCTCCTTGGCTCCTCTCTTCTGTCTCATCTTTCCCTCTCTGAGCCCTAATTCAGCTTCTGTCTCTGTCTATGGTGGTATACAAACAGGTTAGAAAATATCAAGTGCCATGTAAATTAAAGGAGACATCCAAAAATTTCTAGTTAGGGTACAAAAAGCACCCACTTAAAACTTTGGAGGTTTTTCTCCAAAATTTTATAACAATTTTCTTATAGTTTTCTACTTTTCTCTGTAAATTTGTCAAAATTTGAAACAATTTTCCTCAAATTTGTAACTTCCTCTTGTAAAATGGACTTTTCTTGTACATTTGAAACTTTATTATAAACTTGTGGATTATTTTATGGCTTATTTTTGTCTGTTTTTTAAAATAAAATGACTATTTTTTAAATAAATTTGAAACAAACTGGTATTTTTTTCCACTTTTTTCTTGTAACAATTTATATTTTTGACCATAACTTTGCAGTCAGAACAGAACAATAATTTAACTCTCATTACAAAGAAAAACAATATTAATAAAATTGTATTTAATGATTTAAATTAACTTAAATGACAAAGGATGCCGTTATTTCTGTTATAATATTTTTATACATTTATATTTGTTTTTAGAAATCTCACCGCCAAGAAAAACCTCCTTTATTTTGAAATCCAAATGCTGGCACGTTTAGTTTGAAGGCTGCTGACAGATTAAAATCATTGACTTGGTGAATTTCGGTCATCTTAGCTTGCCAGGTACATAGCTGGGAACATAACTTAATATTGTAGTGGCTGGTGAAATATATCCTCAGCAATTCAGTAGTCCCCCTTGCCTTTCCCTTCACATGAAGCCAGCTGCATTTGAATTCTAACCACATCTCTTAGCTAAGTGACTCTTCCGGTATTGCTCCCGTTTCCAGCGGGTTAACCATGATAAATGCCTCCAGTGCTTACATACCTCTTATGATTTTTTTTCCCCACATTTAAAGTACTTTAATAAACTCCTGTTTCTGTTGGACAGTCAAGCCTTATTCATGCTGCATTTCCCATCTAGTCCGCCTTGGTCCGCGTACGCTTTGGACGAGCCCGGCACGCATGCGGCGCTGTACGTGCTCACTTTTTTCATCTACCCAGGCCAAGCGGTTGACGCATGCACACAACCATCATTTGTAGTTTCACTCCCCCACTCGATAGGTAGCGCCAAGGTGCTGACGCGCCAGGATTTTCACCAACGAAGAAGTCCGCCGTATATTTTTTTTTTAAGTATCGGTTTTTAGTTCCTGTTTTTATGTGTTCTTAGTTCTTTTTGTACCTTTTTAAATTTTGGCTTTTAACAAACCGTTTAACTATTATTGAAGTAGTCATTTATGTACCATTGTTTTTACATTCTTCTTAGCTCTATTTGCTTTTATATTTTCTTATTTTGATGTGTTCTTAGCTCAGTTTCTAAGTATGGGTCTTTAGTTTCCTTTGTTCTATGTGTTCTTAGTTTTGTCTTGTATTTTATGTGTTTTAGCTCCAGTGTTTCTTCAGTGGGGCCCCTCATGCCTGATGCTGCCTGGCCCATCTGCAGGGGTGTTGGTCTCGGGTGTTGGTCGCTCTAGCTTGGGTGGGTGGGGGCTTTATACCACTGCCTACAGCTGTGGTGTGGGCTCCAGCCTGTCCTGGTTGGGGCGGCCCTTGTGGCGCCTTCTGTGGTGACTGGCTGTGTGGTGTTCAGCGTGGGAGGCTGCACAGGATGGTTTCCTCCTTCACATGGTGCCTCTGTTGTTTTTATCTATGTAAAGCACTTTGCGCAGCATCAAATGTTTTAAAAGTGCTATACAAATAAAGTTTGATTGATTGATTGAAAGTTTCTCTTCAAATAGAGTCCATTTCTGCTGTTTGACTTCCCGGTTTTCACTCCTTTTCCATGAAGATGCTGCTGCCACTAGCAAGACACTGCCTGCTGACTCACTGGAAAGCTTGCGTGGGCGGGGCGCTTCTAAACTCTGCGCGGATGATAGCCACGCATGTTGTTCATGTGCACGCTTGCGGAAAGTCGTTGCTTCATATATTTTTCTTATATTCATATCTCCTTCTTGGTGTGGCGGTAAATTTTCTGGCGAGGCGGGCCGCCACCCAGAAATGTTACCAGAGGAAACCCTGTAGTGTGGTCAGTTTTCTAAAGCTGAGAGAGCCACTCATTGAAAATAAGACAACGCTAATGTTACTTGCTAACCTTACCGGTGCAGTCCGCTGACAGGTAGCCAGAGACAGAGGAACGGAGAGGAGGGGGGAATAGATGCATCACTGTATTGCAGCTGTGATATGACAACACTTCTTTGCAGTCTACATTTAACTTGTTTCATTTATTAATTTTTGGCAAAATCCTCCCATACTGTGAAAACTTGTGGCCTTCTCCATGATTCACACACACATTCACATCAGTGTGTGAATGTGTGTGTGAATGGGTGGATAGCAGGATCTGTAAAGCGCTTTGGTCATCAAGAGATGAGAATAAAAGTGCTATATAAGTGAATGCCTTTTACCATTTACCATTTACCATTTTCTCTCCCATGTCACCATAATGTGTTCCTCTTCTTCTTCACTGGAACAGTTAAACTGAACATTCCCACGGCATGCATATACACTTTAAAATAAATTGATTTGTCGACAATAAAAATCTGCGTCAACATATTTTTATGATCAACATTATTGACAATGTCGACTAATTGCTTCAGCCCTAACCCCCAACCAGAAGCTAACTAAAAATACTAAGGGTTTGCAAAATAACTAAATACAATAAAAACCAGAAAAGCGCTCATAGAGCGCATACCTCCGCCAAGGCTTCTTCCGTTTCTCATGGATCACCTCCAAAATGTAATGGGTTTGTGTGTAGGCCTACAGCCACTTGTGGTGAAAATTGCATCAAAGTCTGTCCATCAGTTTTGGAGTATTGTTGCTAACACACTGTGAGAAGATAAGAGCCTTGGCTGAGGTATGCATTCTCAGATCATCACCAAAATATAATGGGTTCCTCTCTAGCCCAAGAACCACCTCTGGTGAAAATTTCATCCAAATCCAAGCAGTAGTTTTTGTGTAATCCTGCTGCACAAATACAAACAAAGCCCTTGGTGGAGGTATACACTCTCAGATCATCACCAGAATCTAATCATCTGTTCCCCGTGCCATTACACACCTTTCCTGAAAATCTGGTCAAAATCCGTTCATAACTTTTTGAGTTATGTTGGTAACAGACAGACAGACAAGCAGACAAACCCCGGTAAAAACATTACCTCCTTGGTGGAGGTAATTAAGACAGCATGTAGTGACTTAAGGCACATATCAGGGCACACAGAAGGTTAAAATGGCATGTAGTGCAAAGAGAGGTCAAGGTCAAAGGTCAAACAGATCCACAGAGGATGCCATTGCTGCTGCTCTCCATCCAGCCCTCACCCACCTGGACTCAAAGAACTCCTACGTGTGAATGCTGTTCTTGGACTTTAGTTCAGTATTCAACACAATCACCCCCCATCACCTAATACAAAAACTCAGACACTTGGGACTCAAAACCTCTCTCTGTAACTGGGTGTGGACTTTCTCACAGGAAGGCCACAGAAGGTGCGGGTTGGCAGCAACACCTCCCAGACCATCACACTGAGCACAGGGGCCCCACAAGGGTGCAGACTCAGCCCGCTGTTCTTCATCCTGCTGACCCATGACTGTGTACCAGCCTACAACACAAGTTTGCGGATGACACTACAGTGGTGGGCCTCATCACCAACAACGAGGAGGCCAACTACAGAAATGAGGTGAGCGAAATGGTCCAGTAGTGTAAAGACAATAATCTCTTCCTGAACGTGGGAAAAACCAAGGAGATTGTGGTCGACTTCAGCAGGGGACACACACAGCATCCCCCTCTGATCATCGATGGTGCAGCTGTGGAGAGGGTGAGCAGCACCAAGTTCCTGGGAGTGCACATCTCTGAGAACCTCTCCTGGTCCAACAACACCACGTCACTGACCAAGAAGGCTCAAACTGACCTCCATTTCCTCCACAAAGTGAGGAGAGCATGAGTCCCACCCCCCATCATGTGCTTATTCTACCAGGGCACCATTGAGAGCATCCTCACCAGTTGCATCACGGTGTGGTATGGAAGCTGCACCGCTTCCTGCCGGAAGACACTACAACGCACAGTGAAAGCAGCCAGCAAGATCATCGGTGCCCCTCTGCGCCCCCCCCCCCCCCCCGGACATCTACCTCATCCGCAGAGCCGTCAACATTGCAGGCGACACCTCCCACCCCCACACTCTCTCTTCAGCCCCCTTCCCTCAGGGAAAAGGTACTGGAGCCTCCGGGCCTGCTTCACAAGACTGCTAAACAGCTTTGTTCATCAGGCTGTCAGGACCCTCAACTCTGTCCACCCCCCACCCCCCACCCCCCTGCCCCCAGACCGTAATGCATCCAGCCGCACAATAACTACTTCAGCTGTTGGCACAGAAAGACTGTCACACATTTGCTGCTGTATGTCTCTGCACTCTACTGCAACCATTTGCACAAATGCCATATGAGAGAGATTGAGATTCAACTTTATTGTCATTACACATGTATGAATACAAGGTAACGAAACGTGACTTGGCATTTGGGCACGCTCTGCAGAGCGCATCCAAGGCCGGGGCAGCCGCTAGGCGGCATATATCTGCTGCTGTCTGTCATTGCAATACTGATCATGTGTAGTCCTATCTGTCACTATCTGCACCTACACTACCGCATCAAACTTGCAACTACAAGTATTACTGCTCTACTTTTCTGTATATAGGATTTCTGGGTTTGATTGTTTATTTTTATTTCCACTATGGGAGGTCTGAGCCTGTCTTTTATGGCCAGTTGCACTACAGGTGCAACTGGTGGGATGAAAAAGCGGAGGAACTTCAAACTGCAGCAGACAGGAAGGACATGAAAACATTCTTCACAGGTTTGAGAGAAATCTACGGCCCTAAACTAAGAGGATTGATCCAACTAAAGGCTATGGATGGTGAAACGGTTTTGCAGGAGAAAGACAAGATCCTGGACAGATTTGCAGACCACTTTGACCAACTACTAAACAATCACGGAGATCTCACTGAAGAGGCTAAAGAAGCTCTAGTGCAGCGACCAGCTGTATCAAGTCTGGATGAACCACCAAATTTTGATGAACTAATGGCAGCTATCAGGACAACACAGGATGGTAAAGCTTCAGCAAGGGATGGAATTCCAGCAGAAGTGTGGAAATTTGGTGGTGTTCAGCTGACCAACTGCCTGCACAAGCTCATCCAAGCGATATGGGATGCCCAGAAAGTACTTCAAGACTGGAAGGATGCAAGTATTGTGCCTTTGTTCAAGAAAGGTAACAGGAAAGATTGTGGAAATTACCGAGGTATATCACTGCTAGCCACTGTTGGTAAGATTCTCTCACATGTACTACTGAAGAGACTCAATGAACACATTTCGCAGAATGTACTACCGGAAACCCAATGCGGCTTTAGAAGTGGGAGAAGCACAATGGACATGATTTTCTGCATGAAACAGGTTCAAGAAAAGTGTATTGAACAGAACATGCCGCTTTATGTAGTCTTCGAAGACTTCAGTAAAGCCTTCGATACTGTTTCGCGACAAGGACTTTGGCAGGTACTCAAGAAATATGGCTGTACAGAGGAGTTTGTCAGCCTGATCGAGGCACTCTATACAGGTATGCAAGCAAACGTGGCAATGAGTGGTTCAGTATCTAAAGACTTTTCAGTAAGCAACGGGGTGAAACAAGGGTGTGTGTTGGCGCCTACACTCTTCTCACTATATCTGGCAGCCATGCTTGAGGTGGCCTTCAAAGACACTTCAGAAGGAGTATACATTCAAACAAGGAAAGAAGCAGACTTATTATTGTGGCACAGTTTAAAGCCAAGAGTAAGACCTTGATAAAGGTAGTAAGAGAAATGCTCTTTGCTGATGACAGTGCTCTAGTTGCACACAGTGTGGAAGATATGCAATCTTTAGTGGATAAATTTGCTAAGAGTGTTATGATCCGAGCGCCGATCTTGTCTGCGCTCGGGTCATACATCATCCCCTTCAGGCTTTGACAGCAGTGTTTCCCCTCTGGCTCCCCGGGCTCTTATTGTGACAGCGCTCGGGGAAGCTTCCTGCTGTCAAAGCCGAACAGCTGTGCTGCATTCAGGGCCCATTAGTGTCCGGCATAAAAGGCAGACGCTGAATGCAGTCCGATGCAACAGTCTCTGTTAAACTCCCGTTAAGACTCCTCTGTTCCTTTACCCTTAATAAAACATCATTGCAAACTCACCGGTGACTTGTTGGGGTCTTATGGTGGCTCACAAGGGCCACCGTGACAGTAGACTGCTGCCAGGACGCCTAAACAGAGGCGCTACACCGAGACGCCGTTCCCGGTGAGTTTTTGCATTGGACTTTGCTCTTTCCTGTCTGGATACTGCGTGCTGACAGCATGCCGTCGCGGAGGGTCCACGCTCGGAGCCAGAGCAACGAGCTGGCAGACGTCCTTGAATATGTCGATGAAACCCTCATCGCCGCCTCCCTCCTCGACTTCCACAGCGATGTGCGCTGGTACCTGGACTGTGCTAAGGATGTGCTGAATCATCTCCCCCGCTTCGTCAACCACCCTGAAGTCAGCGCGAGGAGAGATGACATCGCCGCGCAGCACGAGATACTCCGTGGGCTGGAGGGAAACCCCGGCAGGAAGCCGAAGGGGAGGCATCCTCGCTCCTCACGTCCGGATCCCATTCCTATTGCTATTCCGGTCCAGGAGTTCGCACCGCCCAGGCGTGATCCCCGCCGGAGAGTGTTGTCATTCGGGAATCCCCCGGAGAAGCTACAACTCACAGCTGCTTCCATCCGGGACCGAGTGGCGGCAGCTCGTTCCGCTTTTCACCCCACACTAATAATTAAGCATGTGACGGCGGCAGTCAGACTGATGGAGAGGAACCCCGAGTTGAGTGACTTCCCCGAGTACGCCGACCTGCTCGCCTCTGTTTCTGCACAGAAGCGGCGATTCCCGGACCTCACCTTCGCCTCGCCCCCTGCAAGAAACCGTCGTCACACCCACTCTAAGCCTCAGCATGAACCCCGTCCGGATCCAGTTCCGGGTCGCCGCAAGGTCTCAACCCCACAGTCAGCTGCTTCCTCGACATCTCGCCAGGAGGGAATCCCCGCAGCCTCTCCCCCCGGGTCATCTTCTCTTGCTGTCCCGTCAGCACTCCATGCCCGGTTCATCTCGACTGCCACCCCCTCCTCCTTGACGCCTTCCCCGGCTGCTGTGTATGCCTGGAGTCCTGTTCCGGCGAGCTCCATCCCAGATCCATCACAAGCGGCTCCCCTTCGTCCTCCCAGGGGGCCCTCTGTCACCATCCGGCGGGGAAAGGGAGGAGCAACGTCCGCTACAGCAGGCACCATCCTGCCTCCGGGAGACAGGCAAGTACAAGTTCACTCATCTCCTCATTATTGTGATTTGCCTTGTCTGACTCCTGGGGGTGGAGTTTGGGGTTCGCAGTCCCCCGAGCTCCCACCACCTGCTGTAGCTTCTATTATTAAACCCGCTTCCTCTGTGTCTCCCTCTGCTGAGCGGTTCTCGACGCCAGGCCAACGTCGCAGGATGAGGAGGGGGCCTGCGGTTCTGGAGAGCCTGGTTCCAGCCCCGCAGCCACGTCGTGGGTGGAGGAGGAGAGCGGACTGCAGCGTGGAGCCTGCGCCGACGACGAAGCGTCCCCGGGTCTCCACAGATTAGCGGTCCGGTCCAGCGGGTCAAGGGTCCCCGCCCACCACGCCGTGGGGGTCGTTGGCGTGGACGTCAGTGCCGGAGGGTCCTCAGGCTGCGGACACCATCATGCCAGCTGCGGAGCCCGACGTAGCTGAGTGGGAGCCAGAGCTCCTCCTGTCTGAGCCCGGATCGTCGGAGTCCTGGACAGCGACAGAACCTGAGTACAGGCAAGTGCTCTACTTTGTTTTTCTCCTCTCAATTCTGGAGCACTTTTGCCTGTCTCTCGGGGAGGCGAGCCAGGGGCAGCCATCTGCTGCGCCCGAACTCATCTTGCTGGGCTCTGTCGCTACCGGTGATCCTGATCCCGGTTCTTTTCTCTCTTCTGAGCCTTCTCCCAGGGTCACCGGTGCGGAGCTGGTCCCGGTCGCTGTGCTGGAGGTTCTGGGTTCGGGGTTGGAGGTCGTCCATGGAGCTGTTCCAACCCAGCCGGGGTCCATCGTGGGTGCAGCGCAGGCTCACCCTGGGTCCGACAGGAGGACAGCGCCTATCCTGTCAACGTTCGGAGGCGGAGTTGCAGACCCGCCGCTGAGCGACGCCGGACTGGTCCCTTGTTTTTCCCCCAAGCCTTCTCCACCGGGTGCTGTTGGGATTCCTTATCTTCGGCCCGGCTCTCCCTTGCTATTCCCCTCTGCAGGGAGGCCGTTGCTGTTCTCTTCCCTGCGGTCCTGGTGGCTGAGCGATGCGGGTCGGCTGCCTGAAGGACTGCTGCGCCCATTTGGCACTCTGGGCCGGCCACCCGACCCACTGGACTGTCTGTTTGGCGACCTGGTCCGGCTGCCTGAAATTCTGTGTTTCTGGGCATGGGACTGGGGTAGGCCGCCCGAACTGTCCTTTTTCCCCCTGCCTGCGTTATGGCCGTTTGATGCTGAGTGGCCCCCCGAACTATCAGCCTTCATGCCACAGAACCAGGACTGCTGTCATCCTGGGTTTTTCATCTTCATTGTGTCTGTAATCTTTTGGGATGTGCGGGGGGTCTTGTGTTTGTAATTGTGCATCTCACTCTTTCCTAGCCGGTGTTTTTGTTTGTTTTTTTTTTTCCTCCGTCAAATGCCCATTCGTTGTCTGTAATAGTTGGTGTATTTTTTGCCTTTTGGATTTGGTATTCTCTGTTGTCGTACCCTGTAATTGTGCTTTTTTTTTCTTTCAGTCTGCCTTGATCGTGGTCTGTTTTTGTGAATTTACTGTTTGCTGTTATTTTTCCCCTGCGATCTTTCTGCCTTAGTTGCAATGTGTGCATGGGAGTGTCGTCTTTTTTTCCCCCTCTGTCTGCCTACGCGCTCCTGTTACCATGGTTTTTTTTTTTGTTTTTTCTGGTCCGCTCCCCCCGTCCTGTTCCCCCTTCCCCCCACCCTGGGGGGGTGGGGGTGGGGCTTGGGTGTCATTGGGCATTCAGAGCCCGCCCTCAAGGGGGAGGTACTGTTATGATCCGAGCGCCGATCTCGTCCGCGCTCGGGTCATACATCATCCCCTTCAGGCTTTGACAGCAGTGTTTCCCCTCTGGCTCCCCGGGCTCTTATTGTGACAGCGCTCGGGGAAGCTTCCTGCTGTCAAAGCCGAACAGCTGTGCTGCATTCAGGGCCCATTAGTGTCCGGTATAAAAGGCGGACGCTGAATGCAGTCCGATGCAACAGTCTCTGTTAAACTCCCGTCAAGACTCCTCATGGTCTGACGCATCGGGCATTCCCCGGCTCAGATGCGGTCTTTTCATCATCTACAGTTGTAAGTTACTCTGTTGTGATCCTGTTTTTCGTCATAGTGTGTTTTAGCCCTTCGAGGCTCGTTCCTTTCCATTACTTTGTGTTATCCTCTGTTCCTTTACCCTTAATAAAACATCATTGCAAACTCACCGGTGACTTGTTGGCATCTTATGGTGGCTCGCGAGGGCCACCGTGACAAAGAGCAGCTAGCCAATTCAGCCTCCAAATCAACATCAAGAAGACAGAGTGCCTTTATCAACCACCAAAGTTCCAATTATCAGCATCACTACCAGAAGAGATCAGCATTGGTACAGAGCCACTAGTCAAGTGCAAGACTTTCAAGTATCTAGGGAGTACTATTTCAGAGAATGCTAGGCTGGAGGATGAACTATCTCTCAGAATGGGAAGAGTGAGTGCTGTGTTCGGAAACTTGAGGGAGAGACTGTGGAACAATCGACATGTGTCTATCCGTGTGAAATGCAAAGTGTACAGAGCGGCAGTACTGGCTACTCTATTGTACGGTGCTGAAACTTGGACTGTCTACAGGGAGCAGGTCCACGCGTACATGATGAGACACCTTCGAGCCATAATGAACATCTCATGGAAAGACAAGATAACCAACATAGAAGTGTTGAAACGAGCTGGTCTACCATCAATGGAGGACATGCTAATACAGACGAACCTGAGATGGCTCGGACATGTTGAGAGGATGGACCACCAGCGTCTCCCTCGGCAGTTACTCTACTCACAGTTATGCGAGGGCAAACGCAATCAGGGTAGACCAAGGCTCAGATTTAAAGACACTGTAAAAAGAAACTTGAAGATGCTGGATATAGACAGGTGTTCCTGGCAGTGGAAGGCTAAGGACAGAGCTGTGTGGAGGAATCTGATCAGACCTAAATGTCGCCCACGACAGACTGCTATGATGATGATGATGATGATGATGATGATGCTGATGATGATGCACTACAGGTAGCATTACTGTACATTGACTGCTGTTGTTGTTTTATCAGCCTTATTCCTTTTTCTTGTTTTATATTGTGCACACCACTGAAGAGAGAGAGAAACACCATTTCAATTGTCCTTTATGTCCTGTACGTATAGTAGTTCTGACAAATAAAATCTTTGAATCTTGAGAGCAGTCCATTGCTGCATAAAGTGACTGTTCCAGCCGAGATCAGTGTGTGTGCGTATGTGGGAATGAACAGTGCCTGTGGATGGCAGAGTTCAGTTGTTGATGGGGTGGGGTGGGGGTGGGGTCAGAGTCCAGTGATTCGTGTGTGTGTGGAGGGCAGAAGGGAAAGGGGGCAGAGTTGAGCTTCCTGACAGCCTGGTGGCTGAAGCTGTCCTTGAGTCTGATGGTCCTGGCCTGGGACACAATATGTGTTCAATTTTCAGTCACAACCACTATGCTAAAAGTTCAGCACGAGATTGACTGTTGACAGAAGTGGTTCGTGGGGCTGTCATAAAGTCACACTGCCACCTCTACTGGTCTGGCATAGTTATTGCAATAACTTTTCCCCAGCTCCACTGACCGTAAACCTGAGCTATTTTTATGTTTATTTCAGCAACAAAAAATTATGTTAACAATCTGGCAAATTATTTTGTTTTTGCTTTCATGTATTCCATCTCTAATGTCAGGGAGACAAAGAAATGTCTATAAGGGATGCACAATAGTAGAATTTTTGCCGATCGCTGATATGCCAATAGTTTAAAACCAGTTTTTGCTGATTGCCAATACCGATATATGCACATATTTTTCCCACCTTTTTACATCTCACACAAATGAATTTCAGGATGGATCATTGCATCCCTAGTTAGCGTATTTTATTTACAGTGAAGACTCTTTTTTCAATAATTATCAGAGATGGGGTCTTGAATCTGAGACTTGGACTTCAGTCACACTTTAAGTTGCACATACAAGGACTTCAGACTTGACATGGACTTGGACTCATGATTTGGGACTTATGAATAATCTTTTATTTTTAATGTTTTGATAAAAACATCCAAAACACTGGATTTTCTTGAGGAATAAAAGTCAGGTGATTTTCACTGTTAAAACAACACAGATAATTGGATCCATGAAATATGACTGTTTCTCAAAAAAAGAACTAAATTTTAGGAAAAATGCAAATGGTTAATCTATAAGGAAAACTTTTTTACTGCATAGCAGCAGCCTGTTCGAAGTAATGATATCCAACTTCAGACTAGTTCTGTTACTAAATGCTAATAGATAAAAGATAATGTGGTACATAATTTCATCCATCCATCCATCCATCCGTCTTCTACCGCTTTTCCGGCGGTCCGGGTCGCGGAGGCAGCAGTTCAAGCAGAGAAGCCCAGACTTCCCTCTCCCCAGCCACCTGCTCCAGCTCTTCAGAGAGGATACCAAGGCGTTCCCAGACCAGCTGGGAGACGTAGTCTCTTCAGCGAACCCTGGGTCTGCCATGGGGTCTCCTCCCAGTGGGACATGCCCGAAACACCTTAAGTGTTTGTTAGATATTCCAATCATAAAGTGACTTAAGACTTAACTTGGACTTGTAAAAAATGACTTGTGGTCATGTCTGGTAGTTATGCTTTGTTGTTTTTCCTCTGCAGGGATCATTATGTTGAGGGAAAGATGAGGGGTTTAGCACCAAGTAAGAAGATTGCTGCTGTGCAGCAGAAAAATGTTGATCTGTAAGTAATTCACACACTTTCTGCATTTTATGATTCACAATTTAAGTGTGTTTAATGTTGACCTGAAAATATTTTTACAGCTAGTATTGTTTTAAAATAAATGTAACTTCTGTATTTCCTAGGAAAGTGAAAAAGGCAAAACAGAAGAGTAAGTGAAACACTTGTTCTGAACATGTTTATTCCAGCTCAGATGAGACTCAAGGAATGAGTGTTATGGTATTGTAGCTGGAAAAAAATTGCCATTTTACAATGTAGTAGTTTGTATTTGACATTTGGGGCATTTAGACTCATTATTAAGAGTGTTCTGTGAATGCTATCCAGAATTTAAAATATATATGTCTTGAGTAATCTGTAACAGTAATGTCATCCATTAAAGCTGATCTGTGAGTATGAAATAACTTGGAAACATGAGGAATCTGAAACACATCCATTAAAATTCACATTAGCACAGACTGATGTGCCTCTTTGTGGCTGCTTTAAATACAGACTACATCAGCATGTTGTTGTCTGGCTGCTCGTCCGTCATGCTAACAGCACAGATGATGCCAGTCTTTTACCCAACTGTCAGAAATTTAGTTCTCAAACCACGGACTTGTTCTACGTAATTTTAATGCTGTGATGTGTTCAGCCCCAGGGCCGGGAGAAGGTACCAGCAGTGGAGAGCCGCCCCAGGGACCACGTAAAAAGAGGGCTCGGGTTGATCCCACTGTGGAGAGCGTACGTATCATCCGTTATCAGTGCTGTATTAATCTGACTGTATACCTTAATCTGAGACAGTGCTTTGCGTTTACATTAGCCATTTAACTCTACAGCTTCTTTGCAGTTCTAAAATAAAACCACAAATGAGTATATGGTTTGAGATCCTGTCATACACCTGGCAGCTAAGCTTCTTTCCTGAGGTGTGAACAGAATGGGGAAACCGTTAAGATAAGCTCTGTGGCGCAGTGGTTAGCACAGTGGCAGCACAGGAAGATGGTCACGGGATCGATTCCACCCCTGACCATCGTGGGTTTTGATCCCACCCCCTGACCATCGGTGACCCTTCTGTGTGAAGTTTGCATGTTCTCCCCGTGTCTGTGTGGGTTTACTCCGGGCACTCCAGTTTCCTCCCACAGGCCAAAAACATGCAGGTTAGGTTAATTGGAGACTCTAAAGTGGCCCTCGGTGTGAATGTGTGTGTGAATGGTGAAGGGACTGGTGCCGTAATGTGGCTGCTTCATCCATCCAGGTGGATGCCCTGAATCTCCCTCTGGGGATCAATAAAGTACACAAAATAAAATAAAAAAATAAACCGCTCAGTGATGGAAGGATGTGCAGCGTGTCCTTTCAGCACGTGTTTCAGGTGTCAGTTCATTGTGCCTGACTGAATGGTGTGGGTCATGTATTGACAGTAACTATGTGAATTTTTTTCTCACCTTTATCTTTTCAAAGTGCTCCTGTACAGTGTTGGTGGAGATGAAAGAAGTGCTGCACAACAACAAATTACTGCAAAAAGGCTGAACACCCGAGGCCGAGAACCAGTTGCAGCCAGCCATTTGTAGCAGAAATAATGTTTGTGTTTCGTGCATTTGGCTAGGAGGAGATGTTCACCAACCGTGTGGAAGTCAAGGTGAAGATCCCTGAGGAGCTGAAGCCCTGGCTGGTGGATGATTGGGACCTCATCACCCGGCAGAAACAGGTGAGAGTACACAAGAAAAAATCATAGTGAACTGCATACACTCACTGGCTTCTTTATGAGGTATAGCAGTATATTCCCCATTGTGGGACTAATAAAGGCTTATCTTATCTTATAACTGCTCATTTATGCAAATGTATAATGACATTAGCATAATGATGATGGTAGCATTGAGCTGCTGCCATTAATCACATAGCAGCCACTCAGTGCATTTACACATGAGGACAGTGTCATGAGAATCTGCTGAAGTTCAAATTGAGCATCAGAATGGGGGGAAAAATGTGATTTAAGTGGCAGTGAACATGGCCTAGTCAGTGTTTCTTCTGCTTCAGAGACTTTGGTGTAGTGGTAGCGGGGTTTGAGCATTGTGTGTGTGTGCGCATGCACGTGTGAGTGTGTGTGTGTGTGTGTGTGTGCGCGCGCGCGTTGAAACCAGATATTTATTGTACCTACCCTGTATAAAAAGACACATAACCTTTTTTCCCCACTGTCTGACATTAAATCAAACTACAATTTTCCTGTTTTATGTCAGTTAGGATTACCTAAATTATTTCTATTTGCAAAATAATTTTTATTTTTGCTAAATACCTTTTTAGATAATTTTTTGTTACTTTCTTCAAAGTTGATCAGGGCTTTGTAATTGGCCACTCCAAAACATTGACAGTTGTTCTTAAGCCACTTTGTAACTAATTTGGTGGAATGTCTGGGGTCATTGGTCCTCATTTATGAAAAGTATGTGGAAATCTGCACACATCTGGGTGTAAATATCATACGACAAGGTCTACGTGGTATTTATGAAACTGTGTGTGTCTGGTCAGTCTCATCGTACAATTGTTCAGTCATTGATGAATCACGGATGGATCCAGACATCATTTGAATTCCACGGCCACGTCTCACCCCCATAATTTACAAGGCAGCGGAACATGAGATAGCAAAAAGAGAAACTTTTCAAAGTAGAAATTGACATCATCATAGAAAAGTGGAAAAATAATAAAGTAAGATAAGCTAAGCTAAGCCTTTATTAGTCCCACAATGGGGAAATTCCAGGATTGCAACAGCACAGGGATAGCAACACTCAGAGCAGTAATTTAGAAGGTAAGAAAATAAGAGCAGTGAATATATACATACGTACACATAACTATATACAGTGGGGTAAAAAAGTATTTAGTCAGCCACCAATTGTGCAAGTTCTCCCACTTAAAAGATGAGAGAGGTCTCCAATTTTCATCATACGTATACCTCAACTATGAGAGACAAAATGAGAAAAAAAAAAAATCAGAAAATCACATTGTCTGATTTTTAAAGAATTTATTTTCAAATTATGGTGGAAAATAAGTATTTGGTCAATAACAAAAGTTCATCACAATACTTTGTTATATACCCTTTGTTGGCAATGACAGAGGTCAAATGTTTTCTGTAAGTCTTCACAAGGTTTTCACACACTGTTGCTGGTATTTTGGCCCATTCCTCCATGCAGATCTCCTCTAGAGCAGTGATGTTTTGGGGCTGTCACTGGGCAACACGGACTTTCAACTCCCTCCAAAGATTTTCTATGGGGTTGAGATCTGGAGACTGGCTAGGCCACTCCAGGACCTTGAAATGCTTCTTACGAAGCCACTCCTTCGTTGCCCGGGCGGTGTGTTTGGGATCATTGTCATGCTGAAAGACCCAGCCACGTTTCATCTTCAATGCCCTTGCTGATGGAAGGAGGTTTTCACTCAAAATCTCACGATACCTGGTCCCATTCATTCTTTCCTTTACATGGATCAGTCGTCCTGGTCCCTTTGCAGAAAAACAGCCCCATGATGTTTCCACCCCCATGCTTCACAGTAGGTATGGTGTTCTTTGGATGCAACTCAGCATTCTTTCTCCTCCAAACACGACAAGTTGAGTTTTTACCAAAAAGTTCTATTTTGCTTTCATCTGACCATATGACATTCTCCCAGTCCTCTTCTGGATCATCCAAATGCTCTCTAGCAAACTTCAGACGGGCCTGGACATGTACTGGCTTAAGCAGGGGGACACGTCTGGCACTGCAGGATTTGAGTCCCTGGCGGCGTAGTGTTACTGATGGTAGCCTTTGTTTTTTTCCCACAATATTTTTTATTGAACCTTTTTTTTTTTTTTTTTACAAACATGGCACAAACAATCAAACACTAACACTAAAATAATTTAAAAAAAAAAACACTAACTACAGAAAAAAAAAGAAATGTACTAAAAACACCAACAACCACTAACAAAGGCAAGTCATCAACAATGCTCCTCTGTTTAGTCTAGGTAATCTATTACATTCTGTTTAGTCTAGGTAATCTATTACATAAGTATACATATTATACATTCACCAATTTGGAATTTGCAAGGTCCACACACATCATTCACCTTCCTCTTCAGAAGTTATGTTTAATTTCTTTACATAATCAATGAAAGGTCTCCATATATTCTCAAACACATTTTCCTTTGATTTCAGTATGTATGTTATTCTTTCTAATGGAAGGTTTGTTAACATCTGTTTTAACCACTGAGTCACATCTGGTCTATGAGTCTTTTTTCACAGTAGTGCAATACATTTTTTGGCATTAAGCAAACTGAGGTCTATGAATGCTCTTTCACGCTTATTAAAGTTATGCTTTTCTGGATGCAGACCCAACAAAACAGTTTAGGGTTCAATGTGAATTGTTTTGAAATTATTTTTTCAATTGTTACCCTCACCTCTTCCCAAAACATTCTGATTTTTCTACATTCCCATAAACAGTGAAATAGGGTTCCTTTACTTTCCATACATTTTGTGCATGTATCTGGTATGTTTTTGTTATATCTATTTAACTCCACTGGTGTAACATACATCCGCATTAACCATTTAAAATGTATCAATTTAAGACGTACATTTATTGATTTGGTTTGAGCTTCTGTACAAGCCAATTCCCATTGTTCCTCTGAAATTTCAATTTGCAGGTCTTCTTTCCAATAATTCAGTCTTTTCTGTGAGTTTTCACTTGAGAATAGTGTCAATGAGTTATAAAACTCTGAAATAATACCCTTTCTCTTACTATCTTTGGTCAAAATTTTTTCCAAGGATGAATAAGTAGGTCGGGTGAGAGCATTATTTTGATTTGATCGAATAAAATTCCTAAGCTGAAGATATTTAAAAAAATGTGTTCTATTAAGATTGAATTTGATCCTCAGTTCTTCAAAAGACATTATGTTGTCTGAACGTGACAAATATAAGTCTTGAATCTTTTGAATCCCTTTTAAATTCCATACTTTAAATACAGCATCCGCTCTCCCTGGTGTAAAATATTGATTACCCCATATTGGGCTAAATTGTGACAATAAGTGTGGTTCTTTTAAATATTTTTTGGTTTCACACCATATTTTGATCATGTGCTTTACAATTGGATTTTTAACTTGTTTCTGTAATTTTTTAGCCGAGTCTGAGTATATGAATAAGGGAAGAGGTAAAGGTAAATTGTATGATTCCATTTCAGTCCAGTGAGGGAGATCATTTGATGAAAAATAATATGTCATAGACCTCAGTTGTGCTGACCAGTAATACAACATAAAGTTTGGACATTTCAGACCTCCACGATCAAATGGTAAATATAGTAAGGACAAACGTAATCTAGCCTTCCTATTGTTCCATATAAATTCCACTAACTTTTTTTTAATTCTTGAGAATAGATCTGAAGGTGGTGGTAAAGGAATGTATTGAAATAAATAAAGTATTTTTGGTAAGATGTTACTTTTAAGTATATTAATTCTCCCGATCATCGACATTGGTAGTGACATCCATCTCTGAAGTAACTCATTAATATCAGTCATTAAGGCTTCATAGTTGGCACTGGCGACTGATTCTAGCTTAGGCAAAATTTGAATTCCTAAATATTTAAACTGATTTACAACATTGAATTGATTTACCTCAGGAGCTGGGTGATTTCTCTGGGTCTCATTTAGCATTAATATTGAAGATTTAGTTTTATTTATTTTATATCCTGATATATCCCCAAAGTTCTTTATTAAATTTA
Source organism: Pholidichthys leucotaenia (assembly GCA_020510985.1). NCBI lineage: Eukaryota > Metazoa > Chordata > Actinopteri > Cichliformes > Pholidichthyidae > Pholidichthys > Pholidichthys leucotaenia. Next base: position 255,619,227 of record CM035837.1, on the reverse strand, counting down.
ACAAGGTCGGAATTGATTTTTTAAAATTCGACATAAACAAAATTATGTCATCGGCATACAGGGAGATTTTATGTTCTGTTGGTCCTACTTTAATTCCATATATTTGTGGATGTAAACGTACTGCCATCGCTAAAGGTTCAATTGCCATAGTAAACAATAAGGGTGAAAGTGGACAGCCTTGTCGACATCCTTTATTGATTTTGAGATATTGCTGTTTGTTAGGATTTCTGCTGTAGCATTATTGTATATTATCTGAACCCATTTTATGAAATTATTTCCAAGTCCAAACCTTTGTAGGACTTCAAAAAGATAGGGCCATTCAACCCTATCAAAGGCCTTTTTGGCATCCAATGATAGGAGAGCTGTATCCGGTGCTTCTTTATTGGAATAAATAATATTAAATAATCTTCTTACATTATGGAAGCCTTGTCTTCCCTTTATAAAGCCATTCTGATCTCGGTTAATAATATTTGGTAATATTTCTTGTAGTCGTCTTGCTAAAATTTTACAGATTTAAGGTCAGCATTTAATAGGCTTAAGGGGCTCATATTTTCACATTTATTAGAGGGTTTACCTGGTTTTGGCAACAGTATAATTAAGGCATTATTCATGTATGGTGGTAAATTACTATTTTGAAATGCTTCTAAGACCATTTCCAAAAGTGGTTTTATTAATTTATTCTTAAATTTTTTATAGAGGTCAACTGGAAGACCATCTGGTCCTGCTCTTTTTCCTGATTTCATATTATCAATGGCTTGCCCATCTTCTTCTTGACTAATTTTAGACTCCAGTATCTCCCTGTTTTCATTTGGAATACACGGTATAGATAATCCACCCAAAAACCCATTTAGTTTTGTTAAGTCAGTTTCATTTTTTGTATCATATAGTTTTTCATAATAATCTCTAAAGGCACTATTAATTTCTAAAGGATCTATAACTGCCTGTCCGTTACTTATAATACTGGCAATTGGTGTTTTAAATTCTAATTGTTTAATCTGCCATGCCAATAGTTTTCCTGATTTTTCACCTTGTTCATAAAAAGTTTGCTTCAATCTTAGAAGACTCGAGGCAGCTCTATTCGCTGATTTTTTGTCATATTCAGCTCTCAGAATCAGTAATTCGTTCTCTAACTGTGGGTTACTTCCTGCATACACTTCTTCTTGAAGAATTTTTATTTTACGTTCCAATTGGACTCTCTCCTCTCGAGTCTTCTTAGATTTTGAACCTGTATAACTAATAATATGCCCCCTAATAAAAGCTTTGAAAGCCTCCCACTTTATACATGCTGATGTTTGTGTAGTATTAATATCAAAGAACTCATCTATCTGTTTTTCTATGTACTTAACAAATTTCTCATCCTGAAGCCATTTATGCTGAAAATGCCATCTACCTGGATCCTTTGTCAATTTCTTATCTACATATATTAGACAGCAGGGTGCATGATCAGAGATCACAGTGTTATCATAGAAACAGTTTTGAATCTTGGACCTTAATTCTGTAGAGATCAAAAAGTAGTCAATACGTGAGAATGTCTTATAGGTATTAGAATAACAAGAATAGGCTTTGACTTGTGGTTTCATTTCTCTCCATATATCTAGCAATCTCAATTCTTTCATAAAATGATTAATGATCATCCTGCATCCATTGTGCGTACAGTCCAGTCCTGTTGATCTATCTATACCGGGATTCAATGTACAATTAAAATCCCCTGCTATTATATGTTGCCCTGTAAGTGATGATAAAGTAAGGAATAAATTAACGAAGAAGTTTTGATCATCATTATTGGGACCGTATAAGTTCACCAGATTTATATTTTCTAATAACAAAGATCCTTGGATGATTAGATATCTTCCTAATTTGTCTCCAATTACATTTTTCACTTGAAATGGGACTGTTTTATGTATGAGAGTCATAACTCCCCTGGCTCAGGATGAAAATGATGAGGTGACACATTTCCTTGCCATCTTCTCCTAATTCTTTTTACATCCTCCTCTATTAGATGAGTTTCTTGTAAAAATACAATTTTTGAATCTATGTCTTTTATTTTATTCATAACTTGTTTAAGTTTTTTTAGATTTTGTAGACCTCTGCAATTCCATGAAGTTATATTAAGATTAACGCTTTGATCTATGATCAGTAAGGAGTTTAAGATTGCCTTGCAATATAAACATGCTCATACAGAGAAGCAAAAACATGGATGGTTGAACATTCATCCTACAAACTAAACAAAAATAAATTCCCTTTCCCCACATTCGTGGTAATCCCCCAAAATCAAAAAATTCCGTCTCCCGTTATAGCTAGTGACTGTTCCACACCTGCAAGGATCAGTCAAACCACTCTTTCTTTCTCCTCTCAATCACCCTGACTCTATTACTATTTTTAATGACATTAACTCTCTTCTGTAGTTTTTTCAACATAACTTCAAAGTTTTATAGCAACTTTGTACATCATAGCTTTTTTTTTTTTATAATACAATCTGTATTTTGTAGACATGTTATATGTTTCAGATCAATCAGATGCCTGTACAAATGCTTAAATGTTCTACCTTTATCATGTTCGTGCTTAGCTCCCACCAGTCTCCTTTTGGATCTGCTTAATGAGCTCCTGCGCCTCTTGAGGGGTCTTGAAGGTGTGGGTTCTGCCCTTATATGTGACCAGCAGTCTTGCCGGATGAATCACTCCGTGATGAATCCCGAGGTTGCGCAGCTTTTTGCGGGCGGGGTCGAACTGCCTCCTTAATTGTTGAATTCCTGTGGCCAAATCTGGGTAGAAGCGCACTTGTTGATCCTGGTATTTGATTTCCCCTTTTGCTCGCGCCGCGTTGGTGACCGTCATCTTGTCTCTGTAGCTGAGGAACTTCATAATCAGCGTCCTCGGTGGTGTCTTGTTATCTCTCGGTTGGCCGATTCGGTGAGCGCTCTCTAAGACGACTGATGACTGCAGGTCTGCATTGTTCAGCGCTTCTGGAATCCACTTTTCCAAAAAGGAACATGGGTCCCATCCCTCCGCTCCCTCCGGGAGACCCACCAGCCTCAAATTATTCCGTCGCGAGCGGGATTCTAAGTCCAGGACGTTATCTTCCAGACGTTTCCATTTTAATTCCAGTGTTTGCAACTTTGATTGTAGGCTGGTGGCGTCATCTTCAGAGCTTGAAATTCGGAGCTCCGCCTGCGATACTCATTCCATACAGTCGTTTATTTCCTTTCTCATTCCTTCTACCGCTGCTATAATCCCATCAAATTTAGACGAAAAGTCTGCTCTCATGGAGCTGATGGCAGCGAGCACCGCACTTGTCCCCTCCTCAGCAGTTACCGCTCCGCCGCTGGCTACATCCTCCGCCATAGTCTCTGGAGTTTTTTCTGCTTCGTCACGAGCGTGGAAGTCTGTTAGTTTGGATTGTTTTGTTGAATTACTTTTTCCTCCGCCTAATTTCCCTGCCTTGGTCTTTACCATATCCTCGCCTAAACGCTGGGATAGGTTTTTGTTCCAATTAAGAGAGTTTTAGCCTACTTTTTATTTTTAGGAGCAGAGCAGTGTGAAACACGTCTTCCTACGTGGCCGCCATTACCAGAAGTCGATGGTAGCCTTTGTTACTTTGGTCCCAGCTCTCTGCAGGTCATTCACTAGGTCCCCCCGTGTGGTTCTGGGATTTTTGCTCACCGTTCTCGTGATCATTTTGACACCATGGGGTGAGATCTTGCGTGGAACCCCAGATCGAGGGAGATTATCCGTGGTCTTGTATGTCTTCCATTTTCTCATAATTGCTCCCACAGTTGATTTCTTCACACCAAGCTGCTTACCTATTGCAGATTCAGTCTTCCCCAGCCTGGTGCATGTCTACAATTTTGTTTCTGGTGTCCTTTGACAGCTCTTTGGTCTTGGCCATAGTGGAGTTTGGAGTCTGACTGTTTGAGGTTGTGGACAGGTGTCTTTTATACTGATAAAGAGTTCAAACAGGTGCCATTAATACAGGTAACGAGTGGAGGACAGAGGAGCCTCTTAAAGAAGAAGTTACAGGTCTGTGAGAGCCAGAAATCTTGCTTGTTTGTAGGTGACCAAATACTTATTTTCCACCATAATTTGCAAATAAATTCTTTAAAAATCCTTCAATATGATTTTCTGGATTTTTTTTTTCTCATTTTGTCTCTCATAGTTGAGGTATACCTATGATGAAAATTGGAGACCTCTCTCATCTTTTTAGTGGGAGAACTTGCACAATTGGTGGCTGACTAAATACTTTTTTTCCCCACTGTAAATATATATACATACACAGTGCGGAGCATTGTAGCTAGATGGGCTAAACAGCATAACCGTATATTTAGTTACCCTACATGTATGTACCCATACATATTGTCACCCTCCATAGCGACTGATATTGTCCTAGTTGTATACTGGAGGGGACAATTTGTGTAAATCTGTTGCGTCTTTTGCATTCAATACTATTAGGTCATCACGTTTCTTTTTGCGATCTCTGCGAGCAGCCCTGCTTAGGTTATACAGTCTGACAGCCGTAGGTAGGAAGGACCTGCGAAACCTCTCGGTCACGCATCTAGGATGATGTAGTCTACTGCTAAATGAGCTCCTCAGTGCGTCCAGTATGTCCTGCATAGGGTGGGACTCGGACTCCAGCAGAGATGACAGTTCAGCCACCATCCTCCTCTCTCCTATCTCCTCCACTGGGTCAAGGCGTTGCCCCAGGACAGAGCTAGCTTTCTTGATTAGTTTGTTCAGTCTCTTCCTATCGGCTGCTGTAATGCCGTTGCCCCAGCAGACCACTCCAAAAGTGATGGCTGATGCCACTACCGTGTCGTAGAATGTCTTCAGCAGCGCCCCCTGTACACCAAAAGACCTGAGTCTCCTCAGCAGGAACAGCCTGCGCTGTCCCTTCTTGTAGAGTGCATCTGTATTGTGTGACCAGTCTAGTTTATTGTTCAGATGAACACCCAGGTACTTGTAGGATGTCACCATCTCAATGTCTGTTCCCTGGAAGTTTACTGGTGCTGTGAGGGAGTAGTATAGTCTGTGAACCTCAAAAGTGGCTGTAAATACAAAAGAACCCTGTTATGGAGGAGAGTGGTGCTGTACAACAACGTTGGTTTGATCAGCTGATCTTAAGCTGAGGATTATAATATATATCTGTAGCCTATTGTTTGACTTAGATGACTGTTTGACTAAATGTTGTCCAATTTGTCATTTTAAATCATACTTGTCAAACATCAGAATTTATTATTTACTTTATAGAAGTGCAGAAAGATGTCCCCTCTCCAGAACAGCTGTCCGATGCGTGCTTTGGCTCAGCTCAGCGACACTCTCTGGCATCTCTCAATAATGTGTAGAAATGCACAGGACAAAATAAAATAATTTCCCCACATCTTCTCTGCTGATCCAAATTTCTCTTGCTAATCTGGAGCAGTTTTATTTTTAACCCCGAGGCAGCAGATGACTCCAGCCGAGCACTTCTACGTGCAAAGCTGTGCTATGGTTTAGTTAACGGAAAATTTGTAAGGGATAACTATTACAAGATACTGTACTACATAACAGAAAACCTGGACAAAGAAATACTTTTTAGAATATTATTTTAACACAGTATTCACACAGGCGACTCCTTACAGTACAGATACTGTATATAAATGCGGTAATAAAACGACAAATAAAAATCCCTGCAGCTCAACTGCAACAGAAAAAAATATTTCCAAAACTAAATTAGATTTTATACCTTCCATCAAATAACTATTTTTTTTTTAAAAATTCTACTTAAATCTATTTTAATTTTTGATGCAGTGACATAAATATGGATAAAACATTTGTAATTAATAAAGCAGACTCTTTAGTCTTTAAAGTAAATTGTCTAACCTCTCATCTAAATATAACAGAAGGCAAACATGTCACTTGAAAGGTTGAACTTATCAGGAATGCCTCTCCGGGGCAGGAGAGACAGATCCAACTGCAGGGTATGTTGAAGACATTTATTAACAAAAAGGTAACATAAACGTCCAAAGTGCCCACAGAACAAAAAATGCAATCAAGAGTGACTTACACGATTACCTCAGAGCAACGCGCTCTGGAGAAGGGAAGGCTTCAGAGGATAAACGTGTAGGAAGCAAATAATCTAAGACAATGCAATTTAGCCACGCAGCACAGTGAAAATGCATGTCTTAAATAGGGACAGATGAGTGGCAGGTGTGCGGAACAGAAGCAGACTGATGACCTAATTACAAAGTGTGTGCAGCTGTGGGTAACTGGGAGAGCAGGCAGTAGGAAAAAACCCAAAGTGGGGGTGTCTGGAGAGGAGAGATAATGACCCTGTCACAGGAAGGCAAAACAATCCGAAACCACACAAATAACCATAACAACACACAAGTAGACATAGTAAACAGAGCAATAATTCACCAGAAAACAAAACGGAAAAACACCACAAGGCTTAGGAACATGCAGAAAATATTCATACATAAATTAAGAGACTGAGCCCGGTAAACCCCGTGCTCAGTCCTGTGACAGAACTGCTCAATTTAATTTGATATGATAGAATAATTATCCCACACAGCAGGTTTCTCTGCTGCACGGGAGTCTACAGTGACTTGAAAATTGGCGTACCCAGACTCGCTGCTGATGTAAGATTTGAGTGCACCACACAATCACATTCAGATTGATAAGTACCGATTTGTGTGTTGAAATGATTGTACGATCATTTTTCTGTCTTATGCATGTTTGATAAATAAGGGCCAGTGTCCATTTGGAAGACCCATTTGCGCCCAAGCTTTAACTTCCTGGCTTATTTCTTAACATGCTGTTACAGTATTTCCACATAATGTTCTTTCCTCATGATGCCATCTATTTTGTGAAGTGCACCAGTCCCTCTTGCAGCAAAACACCCCCACAACATGATGCTGCCACTCCCATACTTCACAGTTGGGATGGTGTTCTCTGGCTTGCAAGCTTTCCCTTTTTTCCTCCAAGTGTAACGATGGTCACTATGGCCAAACAGTTCAATTTTAGTTTCATCAGACCACAGGACTTTTCTAAAAATTAAGGTCTTTGACTCTGTGCATTTGCAAACTGTAATCTGGCTTTTTTATGTTGCTTTTGAAGTAATGGCTTCTTCCTCACTGAGTAAGTTTTCAGTCCATGTTGCTACAGGACTCGTTTCACTGTGGATAATGACACACTTTTACCAGCTTCAGCCAGCATCTTTGCAAGGTCTTTTGTAGGGCTGGGCGATTAACCGAATAGAACCAAAAATCGCCATTTTAGGATGTGTACTGACCTAATTTTGTTAATTCGTTCGGTTTTTCACTTCTCCCTGTTGTGTGTGGGTGTATAGAGAACTTTTCATGTACTTCCCCTTTAAGATGTGCCCGTGGAGTTGCGTGTGTGGGCACATGTCTCTGCACTGCCTCAGCGCTGTCTGAAAGCAGCAGAACACTCCAGAAAAAAGTAAAATGGCTTGTAAAGAAAAAAATGTGGTCTTTGTCCACTTAGTACAGTACATCAGGAAAGTATTCACAGCGCATCACTTTTTCCAGATTTTGTTATTGTACAGCCTTATTCCAAAAGGGATTAAATTAATTTTTTTCCTCAAAATTCTACACACAATACCCCTTAATGACAACGTGGAAAAATTTTTTTTTTGAGATTTTTGCAAATTTATTAAAAATAAAAAACTAAGAAATCACATGTACTTAAGTATTCACAGCCTTTGCTTTGAAGCTCAGAATTGAGCTTAGCTGCATCCTGTTTCCACTGATCATCCTTGAGATGTTTTTAGAGCTTAACTGGAGTCCACCTGTGGTAAATTCAGTTGATTGGACATGATTTGGAAAGGCACACACCTGTCTATATAAGGTCATACAGTTGACAGTGCATGTCAGAGCAAAAACCAAGCATGAAGTCAAAGGAACTGTCTGTTGACCTCTGAGGCAGGATTGTCTCGAGACACAAATCTGGGGAAGGGTACAGAAAAACCTCTGCTGCTTTGAAGGTCCCAATGAGCACAGTGGCCTCCATCAGCTGTAAATGGAAGAAGTTCAGAACCACCAGGACTCTTCCCAGAGCTGGCCGGCCGTCTAAACTGAGCGATCGGGGAAGAAGGGCCTTAGTCAGGGAGGTGACCAAGAACCCGATGGTCACTCTGTCAGAGCTCCAGCATTCCTCTGTGGAGAGAGGAGAACCTTCCAGAAGGACAACCATCTCTGCAGCAACCCACCAATCAGGCCTGTATGGTAGAGTGGCCAGACGGAAGCCACTCCTTAGTAAAAGGCACATGGCAGCCCACCTGGCATTTGCCAAAAGGCACCTGAAGGACTCTCAGACCATGAGAAACAAAATTCTCTGGTCTGATGAGACAAAGATTGAACTCTTTGGCGTGAATGCCAGGCATCATGTTTGGAGGAAACCAGACACCGCTCATCACCAGGCCAATACCATCCCTAAAGTGAAGCATGATTGTCACAGCATCATGCTGTGGGGATGTTTTTCAGTGGCAGGAACTGGGAGACTAGTCAGGATAGAGGGAAAGATGAATGCAGCAATGTACAGAGACATCCTGGATGAAAACCTGCTCCAGAGCGCTCTTAACCTCAGACTAAGGTGACGGTTCATCTTTTACCAGGACAATGAGCCTAAGCACACAACCAAGATATCAAAGGAGTGGCTTCAGGACAGCAAGGTGTTTGGGTGCATGTGTGTGTATGCATACACAGCACTTCACTCGTGTGACATTTGAATGTTTTGTTTTGTAACACCTTAACTCTTGCACTTTAGCATATACACTGTACAGTTTCATTGCAGTTGTTCTGCTCGTGTATGATTGTTTGTGTGTTTTTGTGACTCACTGGGGGACTACAGATGCAAATTAGCAGTACTGCTAAATCTGGCATACTTACATTTATATTAATGTTCATTAGTATGTAATGTCCCTTTCAAATAAACAAACTAAAAAAAATAAAATAAAACTAACTACAATACACAACTAGGACAATAACAATCATTACTGAGGGTGGCAACAACACTGTTGATTCAAATGTGAAATATACTGTCTGGGTACATATTCATATTCTGCAGGGTAATTTAACAAACCGTAATGCTGTTTGTTCCATCTAGCTGTAATGCTCCTGCACTGTGTATATAACTGTGTACATAGGTATATTCACTTACTGCTTTGGCTAACCAGTTCTTATTATCTTATTTACTATTGCTCTGAGTGCCGCTATCCCTTTGGTACTGTAATCCTGGAATTTCCCCAGTGTGGGACTAATAAAGGCTTATCTTGTCTTACCTCTGTGAATGTCCTTGAGTGGCCCAGCCACAGCCCAGACTTGAATCCAATTGAACATCTCTGGAGAGATCTGAAAATGGCTGTGCACCGACGCTTCCCATCCAACCTGATGGCGCTTGAGAGGTGCTGCAAAGAGGAATGGGTGAAACTGCCCAAAGATAGATGTGCCAAACTTGTGGCATCATATTCAAAAAAGACTTGAGGCTGTAATTGCTGCCAAAGGTGCATCAACAAAGTTTTGAGCAAAGGCTGTGAATACTTATGTCATATGATTTCTTAGTTTTTTATTTTGAATAAATTTGCAAAAATCTAAAAAAAACCATTTTTCACATTGTCATTATGGGGTGTTGTGTGTAGAATTTTGAGGGGAAAAAATGACTTTAATCCCTTTTGGAATAAGGCTGTAACATAACAAAATGTAGAAAAAGTGAAGCACTGTGAAAACTTTCCGGATGCACTGTATGTGATGATTGACTGTGTATTTCATTTGAAGATGCCAAGAAAAATCAAGCAAAGTACATGGAAACTAACATGTAGATATCTGAAGCTAAGTCACTGTTAGCCGCCAGTGGTTATCTGCGTCAGCGGAACCATTTTTTTCTGCTGAGATGGACAATCATATGGACAAGCTAAGGCCGCGGAGTCACATGATCCACACAGTATGTAAACACACTGACCTCTGCACTGGACGATGTTTAATTTGTGTGTGAAATGACAATAGGTCTATTCTGTTATGCTTATTTACTGCGTACCGCAGTGATATGATACACCGCTGTTGTGTAATATTGCTTAATTACCAGCCTTGTTAGTGAACTATAAGCAAGAAGAAAGAGGAGGAAAAAAAGAAAACCCGACCTGGAAGGGTCAATAAGCCATGATGTTGAATTTAAGGTCAAATTGCCCAGCCCTAGTTGTTTGTTTTTGTTCTGAGGTAGATATACAGCGAGGAAAATAAGTGTTGAACACGTCAACATTTTTCTCATTAAACATATTTCTGATGGAGCCATTGACCTGAGATTTTTACCAGATATCAGTAACAACCCAAATAATCCATACATACAATGAAATCAAGGCAACTGTGTTCACAAAACAAGTTATGTTTAATAAAGTGAAATGACACAGGGAATAAGTATTGAACACACTTGGTGAAATTCATTTAATATTTAGTAGAAAAGCCTTTGTTGGTAATAACAGCTTCCAGACACCCCCTGCATGGAGAAACTAGGTGCAAGCATTACTCAGGAGTGATTTTAGCCTATTCTTCCACACAAACTGTCTTCAAATCTTGAAGGTTCCATGAGTGTCTTCTATGAACTCTGATATTCAGTTCGTTCCATAGATTTTCAGTTGGATTCAGGTCAGGTGACTGACTGGGCCATTCTAGCAGCTTTATTTTCCATCACTGGAGCCAGGTGAGTTTCCTTGGTTGTGTGTTTGGGATCATTGTCTTGTTGAAATGTCAACCCTCATTTCATCTTCAGCATCTTGGCAGATTGCAACAGGTTCTTATTGAGGATGTCTCTGTACATTTGTCCATTCATCTTTCCTTCAATTATATGAAGTCTGCCTGTACCATATGCTGAAAAACACCCCCACACCATGATGCTCCCACTGTTGCTTCACTGTTGGTATGGTGTTTTTGGGCTGGTGTGCAGTGCCATTTCTCCTCCAAACATGCGGTGTGTTGCGGCATCCAAAAAGTTAAATTTTGGTCTCATCTCATTCCAATTATATTCTCCCACTATTTTACTGACTTGCCCAAATGCTGTACAGCAAACCTTAAATGATTTTCAGCGTGCTTTTTCTTCAACCACGGAGTCTTGTGCGGTGAGTGGGCATAGAGCCCATGTCGGTTGAGTGCATTACTTATTGTTTTCTTTGAAACAGCAGTACCTGCTAACTCCAGGTCTTTCTGGAGCTCTCCACGAGTGGTCTTTGGTTCTTGGATAACTCTTCTGATAATTCTTTTGACCCTTCTGTCAGAAATCTTGCGAGGAGCTCCTGGTCATGGCCGGTTTCTGGTAAAATCTTCTTTCCACTTCCGAATGATGGCCCCAACAGTGCTCACTGGAACATTCAGCAGTTTAGAAATACACCTTAACCAATGCCAGTCATTATGTTTTGCAACCATACGGTCTAGAGAGAGCTCTTTGCTTCTACCCAACATTTCTTTTTTTTTTTTCTTTTTTCCGGCATTCTGAGTCTGAGACTTTTTATTTAGCATTTTCATTTTTCACATAAAAAACAACAACAACAACAAAAAAGAAAACAAAAAAGAAAATCACAAACAAGCAGACATATATGAAATAAAATTTACAATTTTCTTTTGTGTGTTTCAGGTACTAGATCCATTTTTTTCCATAGGCAAGTGTAAAGGGAAAGTCAATCGTTCCATCGTGTAGATTTCTTTAACAATGTCTATCCACCCTAAAAATATTGGTGGTTCCGCACAAGACCATTTTACTTTCAATTTTTCCCATCTACCTTTAGTGTACAATATTTTTTTTTCTGCTTTTTTTTATAACATATACAAAAAAAACCTTGCATATGTACAGAAAACCCCTCCCTCCTAATTCCTCAAGGCTTAAAAAAAAAGGAGAGAGAAAAAAAAAAAAAGGAGACAGGGTCACCCTGCTGTGATTTAGCTTATCCCAGACGACACACATTTGTAATCACCTTATGATTTTCCAACCAAACATTCGTTGATTATTGTTATTATTATTATTACAATTATTATTATTATTATTATTATTATTATTATTATTATTATTTTATTACATAATTTTCAACAAAAAGAAGAGCTCTCAATATAATCAATAAAAGGACTCCATGTCAAGGCAAAGTTCCTACGGGTTCTGCAAACATTATATCTAAGTTTTTCTAGTGGTAGAAAGGAAAGCACCTCCTTTAGCCAATGCGAGAAAGATGGAGGGTTATTTGACTTCCACTGGAAAAGAATAAGCCTGCGGGCAAGTCAAGAAGCGAATGCCAGAGCGTTACCTTGATAAGTTGTGAGTTTGCAATCTGGGGGTATTATGCCAAAAATAGCTATGTGGGAACTGGGGATTATTTCTTGTTTGCAGATAAATGAAAAGACCTCAAATATAGATCCCCAAAAATTTGTAAGAGTGGGGCACAGCCAAAACATGTGTCCTAACGAGGCTGGGGCATGGCTACATCTTGGGCAGCTAGGGTCAATAGTGGGAAAAATCTTAGCAAGCTTATCCTTTGAATAGTGGAGACGGTGAAGCACCTTAAATTGAATAAGCCTGTGACGGACACACAACGAAGAAGTATGTATGTGTGTCAGACTTTCACGCCACTGCCCTTCAGAGAATTTTATCCCTAAATCTTTTTCCCATTCTGCTTTTGTTTTATCCCATGATATCGCCACTAAATTTTGTATAATCCCATAAATTGTAGAAATACGTTTCTTGGCCCAAGGATCCAAATCTAGGATTTCATCTAGTTGATTAGTCGGTGTCAACAAAGGAAAAGAGGGAAACATTTTTTTTTACAAAACTACGAATTTGAAGATATCTGAAAAAGTGGGATCTAGGTATGTCGTAATCTTTTGTAAGCATATTAAAAGAAGAAAAAGTGTTTCATAGGAATAAATCCTTAAAAAAAAATAATCCCTGTCTACGCCAGAGGCGAAAAGCATCATCAAGCACAGAGGGTGTAAAAAACTTAATTATTTGCTATTGGGCAGAGCGTGCTAGCCTGAACTAACTTAAAGGGCCTATATCATGCAAAATTGACTTTTTTGAGCTTTTAAGCATGTTATAATGTTAATTCCTTACCAAAAACACCCCCAAAGTGGTATTTTGCTCCATTCACGCATCTCTGAGTATTCCTTCTCAACCCTGCTCTCTGAGCTGCTGCTCCACCCTGTCCCTGGATTACACTATGGTGTTTCACTGCTCTGCCTTTGGGTGTACAAATCGCCAGAAAAAGGGATCAAACTTGAAGTTTTATCGGTTCCCAGCTGACGAAGACAGGCGCAGGAGGTGGGTAGCAGCGCTGAAGAGGAAAGATTGGTCCCCGTCGCCTTACTCGCGGCTATGCAATCAACATTTTATATCGGGTATGTATGATGTATCAGTGTCTATAGATGTAATGTTATATCATTGTAAACACTGGTAAATGGGTATGTCCCTCCCTGTGTGCACCACCAAGGCCTACCATCTGTGACCTAGCACTAGCCAACTGCTAGATGACAAGATAATGATCATGAATGCATGCTCCTGTTTGAAATTTAATGTGTTGATCAATATGGCTGAGTTTATTTTGCAATGAATAAAAAATTTATTACATTTACAAAAATAAGGAGTATTTTTACAATAATTCACATTCACTGATACAGTTAAACCTCCCACCATTGTTTATTACTTTGTACTTCAATGTACCACATAAATAGGTCTACATGGATTAAAAGAATGATATAAACATGATAGATCATTATATTGCTTCTCAAACTGTATAAACTATATATTCTAACTACTCCATATTCCAGGTGAGAAGAGCATTGACCCTCTTTCCCCAGATTACATACCATCACTCTTCACCTTCACGTCTACTCCAACGAAAGACAGAAACAACGCCAGCTTCCATCGGTACATTAAAACACAAGCAAGGAAAAAAAGACAGAGAGAGAACTTTGATCGCTCACTTGCTACCAGTGTACTCTTAGAACTGTCTTCTGGAGGTACTGTGTGTGAAAAGGAAGAGACAATGGAGGTGAAATAGGAGCAGCCTGGTATGTGTGTCAAGGTGGATATTGCATCAGAGCCAGCCAAGGTCACTGAGAGTTTGGTATCATCTGCAGGGACTTCTTGTTCATGTAAAGCTGAGTGTGATGCATTAAAGAAGCAGTGCCAATCACTACAAGAAGAAGTTTATGCTTTACGTGCCCAGGTCAAGTCGCAGTCTGACACTGAAGAATCACTGACTGGAAATGATGAGAAAGTGAAATTTTATACAGGACTGCAGTCTTTTCAACTGCTGCAAGAACTATTTTTCCATATTGAAAGACATATATGTGATGTGAAAGGAGTATCAAAATTTCAGCAGTTTCTGTTGACCTTGATGAGGCTGCGCTTGAACCTGACTTTCCAAGACCTCGCCTACAGATTTGGAATTCATGCGTCAACTGCTTCCAGGATTTTTCAGAATATCATTTCCATTTGTAGTGCTTTTCTTTTTCCCAGTTTAGTTTTCTGGCCAGAAAGAGAATTGTTACGTTCAACATTGCCAGCTTGTTTTAGAAAACATTATTCAAAATGTGTTTCAACAATTGATTGTTTTGAAGTGTTCATCGAACGTCCCTCCGATTTGAAGGCCAGAGCCCAGACGTACTCCTCCTACAAGAGCCACAACACAGCCAAGTACCTTATTTCCATAACACGTCAAGGTACTGTCAACTTCATATCCCATGGATGGGGTGGCCGTGTTAGTGACAAGCACATAACTGAAAACTGTGGCTACCTGAACAACCTTAATCCTGGAGACCTCGTCCTTGCTGATAGAGGGTTCAACATACAGGAGTCCCTTGCATACTATGGTGCACGCATTGAAATACCAGCTTTCACCAAAGGAAAGAAGCAGTTGGATTCCAAAGAAATCGAGTCCACACGAAATTTGGCTAGTGTTCGTATTCACATAGAACGGGTGATTGGGATTGTGAAGAACCGCTATACTATCTTGCAGGGCACTTTACCTATCACAATGCTGGAACTTGATAAAACCACTAACTTAACTTGTCTCGACAAAGTAGTAAGAGTTTGTTGTGCATTGATAAATGTAAATGATTCTGTTGTGCCTTTCAATTAAACTGATTTGGCGTTTAATTTTTGGTCAAAACAGAAAGTGTGAAGAGAATATGACACCATCTTGCTTCATGATCACCCAGGGTTTCAGTGGGGGGTCCGACAGCTTCTGGGAGTGATGTACCTGTAGTGGATAAATATTCTTAAAATTAATATGTGGGTTTGATGACTTTTTATCTGGATATAATTCTTTCTTGTATAGACTGGACAATAAAATTTGTAATATATCTAATAGTGTTGGGAGTTGTTTATCCAGTATTCTTGTTTCCACAAAATTTTTTATTGAACCTTTTTTAAAAACACAACACAAACAATCAAACACTTTGCAATTTACAAGGTCCACAAACATCATTCACCTTCTTCTTCAAAAGTTATGTTTAAATTCTTTACACAATCAATGAAAGGTCTCCATATATTCTCAAACACAATTTCCTTTGATTTCAGTATGTATGTTATTCTTTCTAGTGGAAGGTTTAACATCTGTCTTAACCACTGAGTCACATCTGGTCTATGAGTCTTTGTGTTTATCCAGTATTCTATTGATACGACAAATATTTATAAATCCTTTTACAGAATATATATAGATCTATAAAAATATTTAATTATTTTTTAATTAATTTAATTGAGATATATGCTGCTAATAATAACAATAATTGAATATTTTATAAAATTTTAATAATTTATCACTTAATAGATTCTATACAACATGACAAATCTATACAGTAGGGCCTTCACGACATAGTGGACCATTGAAGTGATGACTGGGGATATCAGCACATAACTGATATCACACAAATTTTTGTAGGCTTTCAGAGACTCTCCAGTGTACCTAGACGGTGTGTTGACCAGGTAGTTGTAGATGTCCATATAGCGTACGTCAGGTTTGGGGCAAAAATCAATGAAACTGGTGAATTTTTAAAGCGACAAGTTGTAAGGGTCCACGCCGATAACACTGATCTTTTCCGTGTACCGGTCATGATGTTTTTTATCTAGTAGTTGCGCTACATCGGACAAAGCCGTCACATCTGACAGCGGACGCCATGTTGAAACGCACAGCGCCTGACTTGCCGTCCGATATGGCGGAATCAACAAAAATCACGTGACGCGGGACGTCACTGGCAAATGGAGAGAGAGAGAGAGAGAGAGAGAGAGAGAGAGAGTGCGGAGCATTGTAGCTAGATGGACTAAACAGCATAACCGGCTATTTAGTTACCCTTCATGATATGAATATGTACCCATACATATTGTCACCCTCCATAGCGACTGATATTGTCCTAGTTGTACACTGGAGGAGACCATTTGTGTAAGTCTGTTGCGTCTTTTGCATTCAATACTATTAGGTCATCACGTTTTTTTGCGATCTCTGCGAGCAGCCCTGCTTAGGTTATACAGTCTGACAGCCGTAGGTAGGAAGGACCTGCAAAACCTCTCGGTCACGCATCTAGGATGATGTAGTCTACTGCTAAATGAGCTCCTCAATGCGTTCAGTATGTCCTGCATAGGGTGGGACTCGGACTCCAGCTGAGATGACAGTTTAGCCACCATCCTTCTCTCTCCTATCTCCTCCACTGGGTCAAGGCATTTCCCCAGGACAGAGCTAGCTTTCTTGATTAGTTTGTTCAGTCTCTTCCTATCGGCTGCTGTAATGCCGTTGCCCCAGCAGACCACTCCAAAAGTGATGGCTGATGCCACCACTGTGTTGAAGAATGTCTTCAAGAGCACCCCTTGTACACCAAAAGACCTGAGCCTCCTCAGTAGGAACAGCCTGCGCTGTACCTTCTTGTAGAGTGCATCGGTATTGTGTGATGATATGGCAACGGTGAGGATAAGATGGGTAACGGGTTGGACAGAAGCTCCATCTCAACCCAACTCTGGCCCTCTTTATTCTTATATGTATCAAGCCAATGTAAAAATTTTACCATATTTGCTGCCCAATAATAAAAAATAAAGTTAGGTAGGCCCAAACCTCCTGCCTCCTTTGGTACCTCCAAGTACTTCCTTTTCATCCTAGGATTTGAACTGTTCCAAATGAATGATGAAATCAACCGGTCTAGCTGTTGGAAAGCTTGGGTAAGATATTACTTTTAGGTATATTAATTATCCCAATCATCGACATTGGTAGTGACATCCATCTCTGAAGTAACTCATTAATGTCTGTCATTAAGGCTTCATAGTTGGCACTGGCGACTGATTCTAGCTTAGGCACAATTTGAATTCCTAAATATTTAAACTGATTTACAACTTTGAATTGATTTACCTCAGGAGCTGGGTGATTTCTCTGGGTCTCATTTAGCATTAATATTGAAGATTTAGTTTTATTTATTTTATATCCTGATATATCCCCAAAGTTCTTTATTAAATTTAACAAGGTCGGAATTGATTTTTTAAAATTCGACATAAACAAAATTATGTCATCGGCATACAGGGAGATTTTATGTTCTGTTGGTCCTACTTTAATTCCATATATTTGTGGATGTAAACGTACTGCCATCGCTTTTTACAAACATAACACAAACAATCAAACACTAACTAAAGAAATTTAAAAAAAAAAAGTACTAAAAACACCGACAACCACTAACAAGAACAGGTCTTCAACAATGCTCCTCTGTTTAGTCTAGGCAATCCATTACATAAGTATACATATTATACATTCACCAGTTTGGAATTTACAAGGTCCACACACATCATTCACCTTCTTCTTCAAAAGTTATGTTTAAATTCTTTACATAATCAATGAAAGGTCTCCATATATTCTCAAACACAATTTCCTTTGATTTCAGTATGTATGTTATTCTTTCTAGTGGAAGGTTTGTTAACATCTGTCTTAACCACTGAGTCACATCTGGTCTATAAGTCTTTTTCCACAATAGTGCAATACATTTTTTGGCGTTAAGCAAACTGAGGTCTATGAATGCTCTTTCACTTTTATTAAAGTTATGCTTTTCTGGATGCAGACCCAACAAAAACAATTTAGGATTCAATATGATTTGTTTTGAAATTATTTTTTCAATTGTTACCCTCACCTCTTCCCAAAACATTCTAATTTTTCTACATTCCCATAAACAATGAAATAAGGTTCCTTTACTTTCCATACATTTTGTGCACGTATCTGGTATGTTTTTGTTATATCTATTTAACTCCACCGGTGTAACATACATCCGCATTAACCATTTAAAATGTATCAATTTAAGACGTACATTTATTGATTTGGTTTGAGCTTCTGTACAAGCCAATTCCCATTGTTCCTCTGAAATTTCAGTTTGCAGGTCTTCTTTCCAATAATTCAATCTTTTCTGTGAGTTTTCACTTGAGGATAGTATCAATGAGTTATAAAACTCTGAAATAATACCCTTTCTCTTACTATCTTTAGTCAAAATTTTTTCCAAGGGTGAATAAATAGGTCGGGTGAGAGCATTATTTTGATTTGATCGAATAAAGTTCCTAAGCTGAAGATATTTTAAAAAATGTGTTCTATTAAGATTAAATTTGATCCTCAGTTCTTCAAAAGACATTGTTATCTGAACATGACAGATATAAGTCTTGAGAAGATTTAGTTTTATTTATTTTATATCCTGATATTTCCCCAAAATTCTTTATTAAATTCAACAAGGTCGGAATTGATTTTTTAAGATTTGACATAAACAAAATTATGTCATCAGCATACAGGGAGATTTTATGTTCTGTTGGTCCTACTCTAATTCCATTTATTTGTGGATGTAAACGTACTGCCATCGCTAAAGGTTCAGTTGCCATTTTTTTTTTTCCCGGTTCCGGTTCCGCCGGACTGGTGGCGCCACACGAGTCGGCTGCCCGTTGCAACAGCCTTTTTTTTAAAATCTTCCTTCTTCTTTCTACACCTTTCACTCTGTATATATATCACGGACGCACGGATTGCCCCGGGGGTCTCCCGGGTCGGCGGACGGAGCCACTGTTTGCAGCGGGAGACGTTACAGCGGGGAGGAGCTGGTGCTAGCTAGCACTTGGCCGCCGCCTGGTGCTAATGGGAAACTCGACATACCGGGAGCTGTAGCGAAAACGACGCGGGTGCCGGGCTGGAGTTTAGGCGGCGTGCAAGAAATATAAGACAGAATAATAAAGAGCGATGGCAAGAACCAAGCAGACCGCCCGTAAAATCTACTGGAGGAAGAAGCCCCCCAGGAGACAGCTAGCCACCAGGGCTGCTCAGAGAGGCGCTCCGGCCACTGGCAGAGTGAAGAGGCCTCGCCGTCACAGGCCCGTGGCTCTGAGAGAGATCCGTCGCTACCAGAAATCCACAGAGCTGCTCATCCGTAAGCTGCCCGTCCAGCGCCTGGTGAGGGAGATCGCTCAGGACTTCAAGACCGTCCTGCGCTTCCTGAGCTTCGCCGTCATGGCTCTGCAGGAGACCAGCGAGGCCCACCTGGTGGGTCTCTTCTTCGCCAAGAGGGTCTCCATCATGCCCAAAGACTTCCAGCTGGCCTGCCGCATCCGCAGAGAGAGAGCTTAGACTTTCTGCTGCACATTCACCAACCAACCATAATGCTCCGCACTGTGTGTCTATATATATATACATTTATAGTAATATGTACATATGTTTACTAGATGTTCTTGTTTTTTCTTGCCTTCTGATTGTTGCTCTGAGTGTTGCTATCCCTGTGCTGTTGCAATCCTGGAATTTCCCCATTGTGGGACTAATAAAGGCTTATCTTATCTTATCTTATCTTATCTTATCTTATCTTAAACAGTAAAGGTGAAAGTGGACATCCTTGTCAACATCCTCTATTGATATTTATTGATTTTGAGATATTACTGTTTGTTAGGATTTCTGCTGTAGCATTATTGTATATTATCTGAACCCATTTTATGAAATTATTTCCAAGTCCAAACCTTTGTAGGACTTCAAAAAGAAAGGGCCATTCGACCCTATCAAAGGCCTTTTCGGCGTCCAATGATAGGAGAGCTGTATCTGGTGCTTCTTTATTAGAATAGATAATATTAAATAGTCTTCTTACATTATGGAAGCCTTGTCTTCCCTTTATAAAGCCATTCTGATCTCGGTTAATAATATTTGGTAATATTTCTTGTAGTCGTCTTGCTAAAATTTTACAGATTATCTTAAGGTCAGCATTTAATAGGCTTATTGGTCTCATATTTTCACATTTATTAGAGGGTTTACCTGGTTTTGGCAACAGTATAATTAAGGCATTATTCATATATAGCGGTAAATTACTATTTTGAAATGCTTCTAAAACCATTTCCAAAAATGACTTTATTAATTTATTCTTAAATTTTTTATAGAGGTCAACTGGAAGACCATCTGGTCCCGCACTTTTTCCTGATTTCATATTATCAATGGCTAGCCCAACTTCTTGACTAATTTTAGACTCCAGTAGCTCCCTGTTTTCATTTGGAATACACGGTATAGATAATCCGTCCAAAAACCCATTTAGTTTTGTTAAGTCAGTTTCATTTTTTTGTATCATATAGTTTTTCATAATAATCTCTAAAGGCACTGTTAATTTCTAAAGGATCTACAACTGCCTGTCCGTTACTTATAATACGGGTAATTGGTGTTTTAAATTCTAATTGTTTAATCTGCCATGTCAGTAATTTCCCTGATTTTTCACCTTGTTCATAAAAAGATTGCTTCAGTCTTAGAAGACTCGAGGCAGCTCTATTCGCTGATTTTTTGTCATATTCAACTCTCAGAATCAGTAATTCGTTCTCTAATTTTGGGTCACTTCCTGCATACACTTTTTCTTGGAGAATTTTTATTTTATGTTCCAATTGGGCTCTCTCCTCTCGAGTCTTCTTAGATTTTGAACCTGTATAACTAATAATATGCCCCCTAATAAAAGCTTTGAAAGCCTCCCACTTTATACATGCTGATGTTTGTGTAGTATTGATATCAAAGAACTCATCTATCTGTTTTTCTATGTACTTAACAAATTCCTCATCCTGAAGCCATTTATGCTGAAATTGCCACCTACCTGGTTCCTTTGTCAATTTCTTATCTACATATATTAAACAGCAGGGTGCATGATCAGAGATCACAATGTTATCATAGAAACAGTTTTGAATCTTGGACCTTAATTCTGTGGAGATCAAAAAATAGTCAATACGTGAGAAAGTCTTGTAGGTATTAGAATAGCAAGAGTAGGCTTTAACTTGTGGTTTCATTTCTCTCCATATATCTAGCAATCTCAATTCTTTCATAGAATGATTAATGATCATCCTGCATTCATTGTGCGTACAGTCCAGTCCTGTTGATCTGTCTATACCGGGATTCAATGTACAATTAAAATCCCCTGCTATTATATGTTGCCCTGTAAGTGATGATAAAATAAGAAATAAATTAGCAAAGAACTTTTGATCATCTATATTGGGACCGTATAAGTTCACCAAATTTATATTTTCTAATAACAAAGATCCTTGGATGATTAGATATCTTCCTAATTTGTCTCCAATTACATTTTTCACTTGAAATGGGACTGATTTATGTATGAGAGTCATAACTCCCCTGGCTCGAGAGGAAAATGATGAGGTGAACACACTTCCCTGCCATCTTCTCCTAATTCTTTTTACACCCTCCTCTATTAGATGAGTTTCTTGTAAAAACACAATTTTTGAACCTATGTCTTTTATTTTATTCATAACTTGTTTAAGTTTTTTTAGATTTTGTAGACCTCTGCAATTCCATGAAGTTAAATTAAGATTAACGCTTTGGTCTTTGATCAATAGGGAGTTTGAGATTACCTCGCAATATAAACATGCTCATACAGAGAAGCAAAAACATGGATGGTTGAACATTCATCCTACAAACTACACACAAACAAATTCCCCCTTCCCACATTTGTGGTAATTCCCCCAAAATCAAAAAAAAAATTCCGTCTCCCGCTATAGCCATTTACCGTCC
This sequence comes from Pholidichthys leucotaenia, assembly GCA_020510985.1. NCBI lineage: Eukaryota > Metazoa > Chordata > Actinopteri > Cichliformes > Pholidichthyidae > Pholidichthys > Pholidichthys leucotaenia. The sequence goes on along the minus strand of CM035837.1, from coordinate 255,597,230 downwards.
ACACCCGCGAGGATCAGTCAAAACCACTCTTTCTCCTCTCAATCACCCTGACTCTACTGCTTTTAATGACATAACATTAACTCTCTTCTGTAGTTTTCCAACTTAACTCCAAAATTTTATAGCAACTTTGTACATCATAGGGTTTTTTTGTTTTTGTTTTTTATATAAAATTGGCTGCACGGTGGCGCAGTGGTTAGCACTGCGGCAGCACAGTTTACCCTTGGCCGGGGGATTGTGGGGATCGTGGGATCGTGGGTTCGATCCCAGCCCCCGGCCAACAGTGATCTGTGTGGAGTTTGCATGTTCTCCCCGTGTTGCGTGGGTTTACTCCGGGATTTCTCCGGTTTCCTCCCACATGCCAAAAACATGCATGTTAGGTTAATTGGCTGTTCTAAATTGTCCCTAGATATCTGTTTCCTATAGGCCCTTGGAATGGAGGGTTGGTATTAGTGAAAGCGCTTTGAGTGGTCTTTGTGACTAGAAAAGCGCTATATAAGTGCAGGTTAGTTAGTTAGTTAGTAATACAATCTATATTTTGTAAACTTGCTATGTGCTTCAGATCAGTCAGATGCCTGTGCAAATACTTAAATATTCTACCTTTATATTTTGTTCATGCTTCATGCTTAGCTCCCACCAGTCTTTTCTTGGATCTGCTTGATAAGCACCTGTGCCTCCTCAGGGGTCTTGAAGGTGTGGGTTCTCCCTTTATATGTGGCCAGCAGTCTTGCCGGATAAATCACTCCATGACGAATCCCGAGGTTGCGCAGCTCTCTACGGGCGGGATCAAACTGTTTCCTTAATTGTTGGATTCCTGTGGCCATATCTGGGTAAAACCGCACCTGTTGATCCTGATATTTAATTTCTCCTTTAGCTCGCGCCGCGTTGGAGATCGTCATCTTGTCTCTGTAGCTGAGGAACTTCATAATCAGCGTCCTCGGTGGTGCCTTATTATCTCTCAGTGGGCTGATTCGGTGGGCGCTCTCTAAGACGACCGATGACTGCAGCTCCGCGTTGTTCAGCGCTTCTGGAATCCACTTTTCCAAAAAGGAACATGGGTCCCGTCCCTCTGTTCCCTCCGGGAGGCCCACCAGCCTCAGATTGTTCCGTCTCCACCGGGATTCTAAGTCCAGGGCACTATCTTCCAGACGTTTATTTTTTAATTCCAATGTGCGCACCTTTAATTGTAGGCTGGTGACGTCATCCTCAGCGCTGGAAATTCGGAGCTCCACCTGCGATACTCGCTCCATACAGTCACTTATTTCCTTCCTCATTCCTTCTATCGCTGCTATAATCCCATCAAATTTAGCGGAAAAGTCTGCTCTCATTGCGCTAATGGCAGCGAGCACCGCACCTGTGCCCTCGCCAGCAGTCACCGCTCCGCCGCTAGCTTGCTCCGCCGCTAGCTTGCTCCGCCGCTAGCTTGCTCCGCCATATCTGGAGATTTTTCTGCTTCGTCACGAACGTGGAAGTCCGTTAACTTGGACTGTTTCGGCGGTTCAGTTTTTCCTCCACCTAATTTCCCAGCCTTAGGCTTTACCGGCATTTCCGCGCCCAAACGCTGGGATAGATTTTGTTCCAATCGGGAGAGTTATTTGCCAACTTTTTATTTTTAGGAGCAGAGCAGAGTGAACCACGTCTTCCTACGTGGCTGCCATAACCGGAAGTCCTCAGTTGTTGGAAAGCTGTTTTAGATATAAATATGGGGATCATTTGGAATATATATAAAAATCTTGGCAGAATTGTCATTTTTACTATATTTATCCGGCCTGCTAATGAAATGGGTAAGTTGATTGATTTACTAAATCCATATCAACAAAATGTAATTACAGAGTTCATGAATTCTATGTACAGCATGAGTCTATATCCCACAATAACACATCCCAGTAGAATCACAGTTCACACTGCTACACTTATTGACAACCTGTTTGTTAATATTATTGATAAGAAAATAGAAAGTGGATTATTGATAAATGATATAAGTGACCATTTGCCAACCTTTGCACTTATCCATGGCCACACGGGGGCCAATACAGAAAAAATTTTAAAATCATTCAGATACAAATCACAAAATGCAATCAGTTCTTTTAAAGAAGACTTGCTGAAGCAAGACCGGACAAAAGTCTATGTATCAGATGTAAATGAAGCCTATGACACATTTATAAACATTGTAACCACTCTTTATGGAAAAAAAAATTGTCCATTAGTAAAGAAAAAGCTTAAACATAAATTTGCCGATAAGCCATGGTTAACCAAAGGATTACAAAAGGCGTGTAAAAAGAAAAAATTATTATATAAAGTTTTCCTAAAGAAAAGGACAAAAGAAGCAGAGCAGCGGTAAAAAACATACAAAAATAAGTTAACATATATAATAAGATGTAGTAAAAGAGACTATTACAGTAAAGAACTGGAGAAAAACAGAGACAATATTAAAAATACATGGACAATACTTAACAATATTCTTGGAAATAAAAACAGAAATACAAGCTACCCAACCAATTTTTCAAAAAATAATAAAACGACTCAGAGTGTTAATGCAGCTTCACCTGCAGATGAATTTAATAACCTTTTTGTTAACATTGGTCCTAATTTGGCTCGAGAAATACCCATTACGACACGCACAGGTGATACAATAAGCAAAAACACTGCTTTTATAAAAGACTCCATTTTCATAAAGAACACAGACGAGAGAGAGGTCATTGAAATTGTTAAATCGTTTAAAAGTAAAACATCTACGGACTGTGATGGTATTGACATGCTTAGTCAAAACTATTATTGAATGCTTAGTGAAACCACTGACGTATATCTGTAACCTGTTTCTCCAAACAGGTATATTTCCCAATGCAATGAAAATAGCTAAAGTAATTTCGATATACAAGACGGGTGACAGAGGGGAACTTTCAAACTATAGACCAATTTCACTATTGCTGCAATTTTCCAAGATACTTGAAAAAAATATTCTATGAGAGAATTGACAACTTCATACTGAAGAATAATTTATTGTGTGAGCAGCAATATGGGTTCAGACACAAGAGGACAACTGCATTTGCTCTAATGGAATTTATAGAAAAAATATCAACTGCCGTTGAAAATAAAGAGTATTCAGTTGGGGTATTCCTGGATCTTAAAAAAGCATTTGATACAGTGGATCATAATTTATTATTAAAGAAACTACAAAATTGTGGTATTAGGGGGGTAGCACTGTCCTGGTTATGTAGTTACTTAAAGAATAGATATCAGTATGTATGTGTTGGTAACAAAAACTCACAGTTACTGAAGGTTACTTGTGGAGTCCCACAGGGTTCAGTTTTGGGGCCATTGTTATTCAATATGTATATAAATGATATATGTAAAGTTTCAGAAAAATGGATTTAATATTGTTTGCCGATGACACTAATTTATTATGCAGTGGAAGCAATTTGGAACAACTTTTGGATACACTTGGAAAGGTATTAGGAAAGCTTAAACTGTGGTTTGATTCAAACAAATTAATGCTCAATTTAAGTAAGACAAAATTTATAGTTTTTAACAACCATCACAACAACTTAGTATCTAAACTCAGTGTAAATGGTGTAGAGATTGAAAGGGTATCCGAAACTAAATTTCTTGGAGTAATAATTGATAATAAACTGTGTTGAAGTCACATATTAATTATATTAAAGGTAAAATATCCAAATCAATTGCAATACTACACAGAGTGAAATATTTGCTGAATCAACCCACACTATATACCCTGTATCATTCATTAATACTCCCATACATGACATATTGTACTGAAGTATGGGGAAATACATATAAAACAAACATATATCCAATCTTTATGCTTCAGAAGAGAGCTATTAGAATAATAAACAAAGCTGCTTACAGGGAACCAACAAACCCACATTTTCTTAAATTAAAAGCTCTCAAGTTGAAAGATCTGGTTGACTTTAAAACTGCAGTAATAATGTTTAAAGTGAAGAATCTATCACTGCCCGCAAATATCCAAAAGCTGTTCCAAATAAGGGAGAAACAATATCATTTCAGAGGAACATGTATATTTCAAAAACCTTCAGTGAAAACTACCACCAAGCAACACTGTGTTTCAGTGCAAGGAGTCAGATTATGGAACGATTTTGGACGTGAATTAAAATCATGTACAACGCTTGGACAATTTAAACAAAAACTAAAGGAAGAAATACTCCAAACATATATACAAGATGACATACTGTATAAAATCACATAAGGATTGTCATATCCAGTCTGCGTTGTGTTGCTGCCTAGTTTTTTTTTTTTTTTGTCACATTTTGTCTTAGCTTTGTTCTGAATTGTAATCGCTCTTGTTTTGTTTTTCATTTGAATTCTTGGATGGAATATGGGTGGGCAATATAAGCTGCGGCTTCAGCCATCACCCATTTCGGATAACTTATGTTGAACTGTATAATCAGAGGAGTTATTGTCTAACTTGACCTTGTTGGATTTTCTTCCCCCTTTGTTATATTATTCTGTTTCTTTTAATCTGTACTTTTAATCTATCCGAAATAAAGATTGATTGATTGATTGATTGATTGATTGATTGAAAATATCAGTGTATACTTGTTTAAGAATTGGAGCCAACTTAAGTGCAAATTCTTTGTAAAATTCAATAGAGAAGTCATCGGGGCCTGGGGCTTTATTACTCTGCATAGATCTTATTGCTTGTAATATTTCTGCTGTCGATATTTCTCTGTCCATTTGTATGTGGTCCTCTGGCGTAATTTTTTTAATAATCAGACCATCTAAAAATTCGGATACATGTGAAAAATCTCTGGAGATTTCAAGAGAATAGAGACTAATATAAATTTGTTTAAATTGGTTGTTTATATCATCTGGGTTGGCGGTTTCTGTTCCTAATGATGTGCAGATTTTAAGAATGGTGTTGGCAGCCGCAGATTGTCTAATCTGGTGCACCAATAATTTCCCCGCTTTCTCTCCATGTTTGTAAAAAGTCTGTTTGGATTTGAAAAACAATCGCTCTGTATGTTTAATAGACATATTATCGAATTCTGTTTTTAAAAGTAACTTTTTTTAATATAATTCAGGGGTAGGAGAAACAGCATATAGGCGATCTGTTTCTGCTATATTCTGAGATAGTTCTATCATACGTTGTTTGTTTGTTTTTTTTCTCTCATATGCAGTATATGAAATTGTTTGGTCTCTGAGATAAGCTTTGAGTGCTTCCCAAATCACAGATAATTGAACATCAGGAGTTTGCTTGATCTTCATAAAATCTACGATTTGTTGTGAAAGGAAGTTTTTGAAGGAGTCCGTAGAAAGCAGGAGAGGGTCAAACCGCCAGGTGCGCTGGGGTCTAGGGCAATCTGGGAAGCTCATATCTAATTGTACGGGGCAATGATCAGAGATCACAACAGCATTATATTGGCACCCCTTAACCATGGAGGAGGTTCTGCCATCTAAAAGAAAAAAATCAATTCTAGAGTAAGAGTGATGTACAGGGGAGAAAAAAAGAGAATTGTTTTGTAGTTGGATTATTTTTCCTCCAAGGGTCAAAAAGAGCATACGAGTCCATAAACGACTGAATGACCCTACCTGCCCTTGAAATCTTACTGTTGGGTCTTGGATTGGACCTATCTAAAAAAGGGTGTAATACACAGTTAAAGTCTCCCCCCAGTATCAGTAGATAATCGTTAAGATTAGGGAGGGTTATTATAAAATTACTGAAGAAAGAAGGATCATCCCAGTTTGGCCCATAGATATTCGCTAAAACCACTTGTGTACCGAATATATTGCCCGTGACCACTACATACCTTCCATGAGGGTCAGAGATGGTTGATGAAGAGATAAATGGAACACCCTTCTTGATCAGAATGGCTGTGCCCGTGCTCTGCTCTCATATCTCGAACTAAAAATCTGTCCAATCCAGGCTTTTTTTAGTCTCACATGTTCAGTTGATAGGAGGTGCGTTTCCTGTAGAAACATGACATCAGAACCAAGAGATTTTAAATGTCCCAGAACCCTATTACGTTTCACAGGATTATGAATTCCTTTCACATTCCAACTCAGGAAACGAAGAGAGCTTAGAGTATGAGTGTCAGACATTGAACCTTTATCAAAACACAAAGAAAGAAAAGCAAGTGATCCTGTCTACAAACAAACAAGAAAAAAATATAAATAAAAAATAAAGCCTTGAGACCCCATGCCAATCCAACAAATCCTTCAGCATCGCATTTCCCTTTGCTGGTATGACACAGTCAATGCACATAGAAAAAAGGAAAAAAAAAAACTCTCCTAGTGGGCCTTGGCTAGGGTAAACAGTCCACAGATATGAATAATAGGAAAACAGGAGAAAAAAATATGTCGCACTTAGAATATGGGACATTTTAAATTTCAACCCTTGGATTAACATTTTCAGACTAGCTCTCTGATGGTGGGTAAAGTTAAATTAAATTATCTGCGATAATGTCTGAAAAAAAGGGGGGGGGGGAGAGAAGGGGAAAACAACTCAATCCAGAAGCACTTTGGGGTTAATCCATTCTTTGTCTTCATTTAGTTCAATTTTTTACTTTTCTTCCCCCCCTTCCTTTCTCTACTTCCCCCTCCCTCCCCTCCTCTGCGCTCTAAGTAGAAACAGCAGATCACTAGTCCAGCCATCTAAGTAATCTTATTCATTTTAGCCACACATTCTTATACTTACACCCATCAAAAAAAAAAAAAAATAAAAAAAATAAATAATTATACATACTGTATATACAATATACATATATATACAATTAAAAAAGGAGTAATAAAAAAGGGACAAATCTACAGTGAGAGAATTAAACAACTTATAAGAAAACTTGTACTTATAAGAAACTTTAAAAAAAGAAAATTCAAATTTCAAAAATTCAAATAAAAAAAATCATATTTTTAAAACTGAAAAAATAAGGGGAAAATAAGGGAGACACACACATATATATATATATATATATATATATATATATATATATATATAGAGAGAGAGAGAGAGAGAGAGAGAGAGAACTTTTTTTTTTTTAGAAAAAATAAAATAAACACAAAATTAACTAATTTAAACTGAGAAAAATATGACAGTTTCTTGGATGCAAGGAATTTTTAAACAGCATTAAAAATAGAGGGGCACGTTATAAAAGATAGGAAAGACTACTAGGTGAGATCATCAATTGTTTGTTAGTTACCGTTCCATCTGGAGAACCGTACCAGTCACTGTCCTTTAGCCATCTGCGCCCGTTAACAGCCGGAGTCCCTAAACCACTACCAACACTTTGCGTTCTTCTTTAATATTTCTGTGGTGTCATGTTTTATAGCTGCAGGTTTTCCCTGATATAATCCATCGCTGCAGATGGGTCCTTGAAGCGTTTATCCAACCCGGATGGTAGAATAATGCGGAGAATATGACATGAAGTAATGTGGAGAACTGGAAAGAGGAGCCCGTACTTGACACCCTGGCAGCCCCGAAGGAGCCGCTTGGCTTTAGAGAAGGCCACTCTCTTCTTCGCCATGGCAGCCATATAGACCAGGAAAATGCTCACTCTCCTACCTTGGAGGTTAAGCGGAGCCAAACATGATGCTTTACGGAGGATCTCCTCTCTCTCCTGAAGATAATGGTATTTTGCCACAATCACCCTAGGGGGTTCTCCCTCCTTAGGTGAAGGGCGTAGGCTGCGATGGGCCCGATCCAACGTTGGGGTGAAGTCAAGTTTCAGTAGCTCTTGTAGGGTCCTAGCAACGGTCACCGTGGGCCTCTGGCCTTCACTGTTCTCCAGCCCTTCCTTTATATCAGTGATTTGTATATTGCACCGACGTTGTCGTCCTTCCAGGTCTTCCAACTTCAGGCTCAGTGCGGCAACTTCTGATTTTAGCTGGCCGACGTCTCCTTCGATGCCAACCGTCTTATCCGAATACGTATTAAGGCCATCCTCCAGGTCTCCTAAATGGGTCTCTTGCCTTGCCATATCCTGTGCGATAGAATCCATTTTTGCATCCAAATCTTTCATCTTTAAATCTATATGCGCCAATATCCTGCTTTCACTGTTCACAATAGCTTCCATCACCTCGGACAGATCGGCCGGTTCCCCCTCAGAGGACTTAATTAAGCCAGAGGCTTTAGCGGCCTGCTCTTTACCGGATTTATTCTTGCTCATGGCACCTTCAGAAAAGTCGTCAGGAAGATATAAGGTCGAAATTTCAGTGCCTAAGCGTTTTACTCTGGTGTATATTCAGCCAGTTTATCTAAAATTGGTCAAAAAATGTTAATATTCATTAAAAGTTCACCCTAGCCAGGAACCCAGTAGAAACACGTCCTCACATGATACTACTCACCCCCCATCATTTCTTTGTGGTGTGACAATCTGATATTCACAGACCTTTTTAAAGGCTGTCAGTCAGGACTTAACCAGCTGAAATTAATTTGCACTGATGGGGAATGGGATGGCTTCCTAAATTCTGAAAGATTTCAGCTGGTTTCTTGGCTTTCTGTGCCTTTTTGCACCTCTTTTTCTTTGTGTTCAATACTTATTTCCTGTATAATTCCACTTTATGAAATATACAGTGGTGTGAGAAAGTGTTTGCCCCCTTCCTGATTTCTCTTTTTTTTTTGTATGTTTGTCACATTTAAATGTTTCATTTAAATGTTTCAGATCATCAAACAAATTTAAATATTAGACAAAGATAACACAAGTAAACACAAAATGCAGTTTTTAAATGAAAGTGTTTATTATTAAGGGAAAAAAAATCCAAACCTACATGGTCCTGTGTGAAAAAGTGATTGCCCCCTAAACCTAATTAACTGGTTGGGCCACCCTTAGCAGCAACAACTGCAATCAAGCATTTGTGATAACTGGCAATGAGTCTTTTGCAGCGCTGTGGAGAAATTTTTTGCTCACTCATCTTTGCAGAATTGTTGTAATTCAGCCACACTGGAGAGTTTTCGAGCATGAACCGCCTTTTTAAGGTCATGCCACAACATCTCAATTGGATTTGGGTCAGGACTTTGATTAGGCCACTCCAAAGTTTTCATTTTGTTTTTCTTAAACCATTCAGAGGTGGACTTGCTGGTGTGTTTTGGATCATTGTCCTGCTGCAGAACCCAAGTGCGCTTCAGCTTGAGGTCACGAACAGATGGCTGGACATTGTCCTTCAGGATTTTTTGGTAGACAGCAGAATTCATGGTTCCATTTACCTTCCATTTACCACAGAAAGTCTTCCAGGTCCTGAAACAACAAAACAGCTGCAGATCATCACACTATCACCACCATATTTTACTGATGGGATGATGTTCCTTTTCTGAAATGCTGTTACTTTTATGCTTGAGGTAATGGAACACACACCTTCCAGAAAGTTCAACTTTTGTCTCGTCAGTCCACAGAGTATTTTCCCAAAAGTCTTGGGGATAGGGGTGTAACGGTACATGTATTTGTATTCAGATTTTTCGGTACAGCACCTTCAGTTCAGTGCAGAGGCGTACCGAGGTTCCACACAGACCATGTTGAGTGACGGACAGTAAGTGTAACTGCCTCGTGCAGTACACGTAAACAAACAGTACTGCCCAGTCTCTGACTAGGGAATGTCATGGCTGGCTGTACAGAGAAGCCAGAGCTTGAAGACCCTCTTCACAAGTCTCTTGTCTGGGAACACTTTGGCTTTCTGATGAAATATGTGAACTGACAAAGGCAAGTGAATAAGAAAAAAACAACATTGGATATGCTTTTGGCAGTATGTTGAACTTGTTAACTCATTTGAAACAGCACCATGCAAATGTGCAGCACAAAAAATAAACCTAATGCGGTACAAGCACAGCTTCCAGCAGCATTTAGACAGCCTCTCCAAGGCTTTTCAGATCAAGCCAAAGCAATAACAAATGCCTTTGGTGTTTTTATAGCAGCGGATCTCAGGTCATATTCAGTTGTTAAGAATACCGGGTTTAAACACATGCTGGAGGCAACTGAGCCTCGGTATGAAGTTCCTTGTTATGCCCACTTCAGCCAGAAAATAATACCATCCTTTTAAGAAAAAGCTATATCTGTTAATGCTGCCTTTGAGGCCAGTGTTTTTCAAGGGTGCCCTGGGATGTTCAGATTTTTGTGGGACATTATTTAATTTAACTTCTTAATTGTCAAAAAAAATTGGAAATAATTTGCTATTGTTGTGCATGAGTGCCTTCAGAACCTATACACAACAATGACAAATTATTTGCATTTTTTGTCCAATTAACAAGTGAAATTTGATAATTAATTTCCCACAGAAACCTGAATATACCAGAGCACACTGCTTCAGGCAATAAGGAACTTTAATTTCCTAAAAATAAAAGAATAATTCAGACTATTCAAACTTCTATTATTGCACTTGTCGGCATCGTTCATTTACTAAAAAGAGAATTTATTTGTTTTATTGAATACATTTCATTTATTGGAGAATTTACTGCTGGCAGTTTGCAGGGTTTTTTGTCAAAGATGTTCCAGCTTATACAAAAGATGAGCAGTTTTATGTTTTGCATTTTGTTTCCTTACTGTACCGAAAATTAACCGAACTGTGACCTTAAAACCAAGGTACCGAACCATGATTTTAGGCGTATCGTTACACCCCTACTTGGGGTTCATTGTTTTCTGGCAAAACTGAGATGAGCCTTTATGTTCTTTTTGCTCAGCAGTGGTTTTCGTCTTAGAACTCTGCCATGCAGGGCATTTTTGCCCAGTCTCTTTCTTATGGTGGAGTCATGAACACTGACCTAAACTGAGGCAAGTGAGGCCTGCAGTTCTTTGGATGTTGTTGTGGGGTCTTTTGTGACCTCTTGGATGAGTCGTCACTGTGCTCTTGGGGTAATTTTGGTCGGCCGGCCACTCCTGAGAAGGTTTACCACTGTTCCATGTTTTCACCATTTGTGGATAATGGCTCTCACTGTAGTTCGCTGGAGTCCCAAAGCTTCAGAAATGGCATTATTGTGGAAGATGTGAAAATGACGAGGCAGTGTTCTTTCTCAGAGTCAGCTTTATTCACATCTCCATCATTTCAAAGCAGAGCAAAGAGAATGAAACAGTCAACTCTCGTCCTTAAATATCAGGGACTTCACACCTCATAGATCACATGTCACACAGACCACCTTGCATAATAAAGACAGTCACAATGCATTTCACTCCATTATATCACTTCCACTGTCTCCCATGCATCCTTTAATCGACCCCCTCCAGTCTCCAGCCTTGCATAACAAGGCTAAGATTCCTGCCTTTGTTCTGACCTAAAATGCGAGTCACAGAACCGGTCCAACAGGTCCATTGAGTGTTCACCACACAAGCCCCCCCCAGCATTTTAGAAACACAGAACAACCAGAAAATAACCACATGCATGCCGTGATAGCATCAATACACATCAGTCCACATGCTGGATAGGCTTCAGCCTCCTGCCGAATCTGCTGTAGCTGGGGTTCACCGTCTCTGCGGCGCTGTCACGCTGGGGGTTTGCCATCTGGGGGTGGAAACCCTTTATCAGTCTCTGCGGGTGTTCTGGGGAAACATCACTTTGGGAACCATTACTGTGTGAAACCTTCCGTGGTGGTCTACCTCGCCGCGGGGCCTTTGCCAACAGCACTTCCTCATCTGCCACCACAAAAGCGGGTTTAATCAGAATCAGAATCAGAATCAGGTTTATTGCCATTGTTCATGTAGTACACAAACTAGGAATTTGTCTCGGTACAATGCTGCAACATTAAACATGATAAGATAAGAGAAATAAACTATACATGTAATAAAGTGTAGGATAAGATTAAGTGATACTGGTCAACAGTTAAAATATATATTAGCCAGCAGCAGATACTGTGGAGAACTATATAGTGCAGTCGGTAATGCAGGAAGAAAACAGTGATGATTGACATGAGTCTGGTTGAGCTGCTGTACATGGTGCACGAGAGTCACTTAATGTTCAGCAGTCTAATGGCAGAGGGGAAGAAGCTGTTCATGTGACGGGAGGTTTTAGTCTGGATGGACCGAAGTCTTCTACCAGAGGGGAGGGGGGCAAACAGTACGTGACCAGGGTGTGAGGGATCGGCTATGATCCGGCCAGCACGCCTCCGGGTCCTGGAGATGTACAGATCCTGGAGAGATGGGAGCTTGCAGCCGATCACCTTCTCAGCAGTGCGCACGACGCGCTGCAGCCTTAGTCTGTCCCTGGCAGTGGCTCCTGCGTACCACACGGTTATGGAGGTGGTGAGGATGGACTCGATGATGGCTGTGTAGAACTGCACTAACATCATTAAGTCTGTCTATGCCAATTTTCTCTTTCCTACCCCCCAAATCTAGCAAAAACTGCTTGTCCCCTGTTTCTAGCACTCTGAATGGTCCGTCATAAGGCGGTCGCAGCGGGGTTCGATGCGCATCGTGTCTAACAAAAACAAACTCTGTGTTCTTCAAAGTTTTAGGCACAAAAACGTGCGGAAAACTGTGGTGCACGGGGCCGAGCAGCGTGCTTGATTCTATGTTACTCTGCAACAGCTGAGACGGGGAGGCGTTTGGCGCAGGGTTATCTGGGAGAAACTCCCCAGGCAGCCGGAGTGGCTGCGCAAACACGAGCTCCGCTGGTGAGGCTTCTAAGTCCTCTTTAGGTGCCGAACGCAACCCCAATAACACCCATGGTAACTTGTCAACCCAATTTGAATCTGTCAGTGACGCTCTGAGAGCCGCTTTCAATGACCTATGAAAACGTTCGCATAACCCGTTAGCCTGCGGATTGTACGCGGTTGTGCGGTGAATTTGACACCCAGGCTGCGGGCCATTGTCGATCAAAGCTCGGAAACAAACTGAGGGCCTCTGTCGGATGTAATGTCCGACGGAACGCCGAAGCGCGCCACCCAAGCTGTTAAAAACGCGCGTGCCACTTCCTCAGCCGTGGTTGATGCCAGCGGGACCACTTCAGGCCAGCGCGTGGTGCGGTCCACCGTTGTCAGAAGATGTGTGCACCCCTGTGACAGCGGGAGGGGTCCAACGAGGTCCACATGAACGTGATCGAACCTCTTGGCCGGAATGTGAAACTGTTCCAAAGGAGCCCTCGTGTGCCTGTGTACTTTGGCTCGTTGACACGCCGTGCAGGCTGCTGCCCACTCTTTAACCTGTTTGCGGAGGCTCGGCCACACAAATTTCCCTCCCATCATTTTGATCGACGCGCGCACTCCAGGGTGCGCCAAAGAATGAACCGAGTCAAAAACGCGGCGGCGCCACGCGGCCAGTACTACTGGACGCGGCCGTCCAGTGGAGACATCGCAGATTGGGGGGGCATACCGTCTTGCAGCACCCTGCTCTCCAGCCTTAACCCTGTTGGTCCAGACTGGAGCGCGCGCACGTCCGCGTCATTAGCCTGCTCCGCAGCCATGGCTGCATAATCTACCCCTACGCTGACTGGAGCCGCCACGGCGCGAGAGGCAATCCGCCACTACATTGAGTTTGCCCGCCACATGCTGAATATCAGTGGTAAACTCTGATATCGCGGCCAGCTGTCTCTGCTGCCGGCCTGACCACGGTTCGGAGACCTTGGCCATCGCGAATGTTAGCGGTTTGTGATCAACGAACGCGGTGAAAGCGCGTCCTTCCAGCCAGAACTGAAAGTGGCGGATGGCCAAATGGAGAGCGAGCAGCTCCCTGTCGAACGCGCTGTATTTACGTTCGCTATCGCGCAAGGTCCTGCTGAAAAATGCGAGGGGCTGCTAAACCCCGGCTACATGTTGCCCCTATGGCCACATCTGACGCGTCAGTAGTGAGCGCTATGTGGGCTGTTGGGTCCGGGTGTGCCAACAACGCAGCCTTTGCCAAGGCTTCTTTCACCTCAGAGAACGCTTGGTCCCGCTCCGGGGACCACTCGATCTTATCTGCGGGTTTCTTTCTTTTGAGCGCGGCGTACAGCGGCTGCATGAGTTGCGCCGCGCGGGGGAGAAAGCGGTTATAAAAATTCACCATTCCCAAAAACTCCTGTAACGCGCTGACCATCTGTGGCCGGGGAAAATTTGCCACAGCACGCACTTTGTCAGGCAGCGGAACTGCTCCTTCGGGGGAGACGCGGTGTCCTAAAAAATCGATCTGCGCCAACCCGAACTGGCACTTCACTGGGTTGATTATTAACCCGTGATCTCCCAACCTTCAGAAAACTGTGGCCAGGTGTTTTTCGTGTTCGTCTTCGGACGCGCTGGCTACTAAAATATTGTCCAGGTAGACGAACACGAAAGGGAGATCGCGAAGCACCACGTCCATCATGCGTTGGAACGTCTGAGCAGCCCCTTTAAGTCCAAATGGCATGCGTAAAAACTCGAATAAACCAAATGGAGTTATTACCGCTGTTTTGGGTATGTCCTCAGCGCGCACTGGGACTTGGTGGTAACCGTGGACCAAGTCTATTTTAGAAAAAATGCGCGCCCCTGCCAAATGAACCGAAAAATCTTGGATATGTGGGACTGGATAGCGGTCATGCGCTGTAGCGTTGTTTAATCTGCGGAAATCCCCGCAAGGGCGCCATGATCCATCAGCTTTCGGGACCATATGTAGGGAGGAAGCCCACGGACTGTTTGAACGTCGGATAATGCCCAACCTCTCCAGGCTGGCGAACTCCTCGCGCGCTATGGCTAGTTTAACTGTGTCCAAGCGCCGAGCTTTTGCAAAAACGGGCGGTCCGGTAGTGGTAATAAAATGCTCCACCCTGTGCTTAGCGACTGTTGCCAAAAATGTGGGAACCGTGAGTGCTGGGAACTGAGTGAGCAGTGTGTGGAACTTACCGCCTGCTGCTGTGACGTTGGCTTGTGTTGTTGGTGGGGCCACTTGCACTGTACAGGGGATAGAATCAAAAGAAAGTGCATTAACCAGGCGCCTGTTAGCGAGATCAACCAACAAACCATGTGAGCACAGAAAATCAGCCCCCAACATATTGAAATTCACTGCTGCTATGACAAAAGTCCACTCAAATGTACGGCCGTGTAGAGACAGAAGCAGAGTCCTCTCACCAAAGGTCTTAATCTCCGAGCCGTTCGCTGCTGCCACCCCGGGACCTCTGGAACCTGCCAGCCGGTCAGCGTAGGAAGGTGTGATGAAACTCAACTGGAAGCCTGTGTCCACGAGGAAATGCCTCCCGGAGCGTGCGTCCTTCAAATAGAGCAGCTTGTTCTCCTCCCCGAGGGCCGCAGCTGCTACCGACCCCCGGTCTTGGCGTTTCTCGAGCGCTTGAATTGGCACGGTGGTATACATTTGCGTGCCTTCTCTGCAAAGCGGCGATGGTAGAAACAAAGGGTGTCTCCTCCACGATCCTTGGCCCCCGCCGCCGCCGTCGTCGGTGATTCTGCTACCGGCGTCTCTGGCTCCCTGCCATCTCCGGCCGCCACACTGAACTCCGTCGCCGCCGCGGTGGTCGCGCGCTGTTTGCTGGCGTTGAGAATCCGATTCGACTCCTGGACCAGCACGCGGAAGTCCCGCTGGGCCAACAACGGCGAACTGGCCAGGGCCGCTCTCGTGGCTGATGGTAGGGTCCTGAGGAAAATGTGGGTGAAGATGAAGTGGTCATCGTCTGAGCCCTTCAACCTCAGCATGTTCTCCATCAAGTCAATGGGCGTGCAATCTCCCAAGTCGTTCAGTGCCAGGAGTCTCTCTGCTCTCTCCTCGACTGAGAGAGTGAAGCGCCGGATGAGTGCAGCCTTCAACGCGCCGTATTTGTCGCTGGTTGGTGGCTGCTCCAGTAGGCTCTCCACATGCCGAGCCGTGCGGTTATCGAGCTTTGCAACCACATGGTAGAACTTCGTGTCATCTACCGTTATCCTCTGGAAGGCGAACTGTGCCTCAGCCAAGTGGAACCAGGAGCGCGGGTTGTCTTGCCAAAAGTCCGGTAGTTGGACCGTAGCGGCATACGCTTGGCTGGGGGCTCGCGATGAGTCTGGCCCCGGGAAATTCTCTTCTTGTTGCATGCTACGTCTAGGTCACCAGTGTGGAAGATGTGAAAATGACGAGGCAGTGTTCTTTCTCAGAGTCAGCTTTATTCACATCTCCATCATTTCAAAGCAGAGCAAAGAGAATGAAACAGTCAACTCTCGTCCTTAAATATCAGGGACTTCACACCTCATAGATCACATGTCACACAGACCACCTTGCATAATAAAGACAGTCACAATGCATTTCACCACCTTGTATAATAAAGACAGTCACAATGCATTTCATTCCATTATATCACTTCCACTGTCTCCCATGCATCCTTTAATCGACCCCCTCCAGTCTCCAGCCTTGCATAACAAGGCTAAGATTCCTGCCTTTGTTCTGACCTAAAATGCGAGTCACAGAACCGGTCCAACAGGTCCATTGAGTGTTCACCACATTATAACCTTTTCCAGACTGATAGATCTCAATTACTTTGTTTCTCCTTTGTTCCTGAATTTCTTTAGATTGCAGCATGATGTCTAGCTTTTGAGGATCTTTTGGTCTACTTCACTTTGTCAGGCAGATCCTGTTTAAGTGATTTCTTGATTGAGAACAGGTGTGGCAGTAATCGGGCCTGGGTGTGGCTAGAGAAATTGAACTCAGCTTTCCCAAAGATGTGATAAACCAGTTAATTTATGTTTTAACGGGGGGGATAACTTTTTCACACAGGGCCATGTAGGTTTGGATTTTTTTTTTTACCCTTAATAATAAACACCTTCATTTAAAAACTGCATTTTGTGTTTACTTGTGTTATCCTTGTCTAATATTTAAATTTGTTTGATGATCTGAAACATTTAAGCGTGACAAACATACAAAAAAATGAGAAACCAGGAAGGGGGCAAACACTTTTTCACACCACTGTAACTTGTTTTGTGAACACAGTTGCCTTGATTTCTTTGGATGTATGGATTACTTGGGTTGTTACTGATATTTGGTGAAAATCTCAGGTCAATGGCTCCATCAGAAATATGTTTAACAAGAAAAATGTTGATGTGTTCAATACTTATTTTCCCCGCTGTACACATTTCACACCAAAAGACGTTCATCTCTGGGACACAGAACCTGTCTCCTTCCTGAGAGGTATGATGGCTGGACATTCCCTTGGTGTTTATACTTATGTATAATTGTTTGAACAGATGAACGTAGGACCTCCAGGCATCTGGAAATTGTACCCAAGGATGAACCAGACTTGTGGAGGTCCACAGTTCCCTCCCTGATATTGTGGCTGATTTGTTTTGATTTTCCCATGATGTCACACAAGGAAGCAGTGTGTTTGAAGTGTGCCTTAAAATACATCCACAGGTGTGCCTCCAGTTAACTCAAATGTTGACGATTAACCAATCAGAAGCTCCCAAAGCCATGACATCATCATCTGGACTTTCCTAGATTGTTTAAAGGCAGTGTATGTAAACTTCTGCCTTCGAAGAAAGTAATAAAAAATTTTTCTAAAAATTATTCATCATATATAAAAATTATTTAGCAAAACTGTTTTGACAATATTGCTATTGTTATTAATATGACTATTATCTATTATTTTCTCATTTGTAGTTATTTCATCTGCCTGCTAAGAAGAATGTGGAGACTGTGTTGGAGGACTATGCAAACTACAAGAAATCAAAAGGAAACTCTGACAATAAGTAAGAATGAGCACCAACATTTATGTTCTTTGTAAATATACCAGTGTTCTGTGACTACATGAGAGGATGTTCAACAGCACTAAACTGTTCCTCATTAGACTCTTTATTTTCCTTTTTTCGAGGATGGATAGCAGGCAGTTTCAACATAATTTAGTGCATCTTTCCCGTAATGTGAATATTGCTGAACATAACTCTGCTTCACAGCAAACAATGTAGTGTGTCATCCTGAAAGACTGCCATATAATGTGGATGGATTTTTCCTTCATTCCAAACTAATTGTGGCTGTGGTCAATTCAGTAAATTTTACAAATAATGAAATATAGTCTCAGTTTTCTAAAATTGGGCTACTCTTGGTCGAAGATTAAGGAGGAGGAGAGGGGGAAGGTGTGTTTGGAGCCAGAGAGAAACAAAAAGGCAGGATTGTGGAGGTGAGAGTAAGGACTTAAAATGTAGGGACATTAGACCTCATGCAAGAACATGTTGGTATTAGTATGTGTAAATCACGCCTATTTTGTTTGTAGCGGTGTTAGTATTAACGAGCCATTCCTGATGCGATAAACGCTCATATGTCCTCCAAACATGTGTAAACGGCATGCATAAAAATAGTGGATTCCACCCATGTGTAAGTGAGTGGGGTGTACATGTGAAATGAAGATTTACATAATTGACACCCTAAAACTACCATATAAGATCACATTTTCCAAGTGGGGGTTGGGGGGGGGGTGTCTTGTATCGCTGTCATACCGTCTATACTCATGGTGCAGACACACTACAATGGTGAACTCAAATATCACAGCATCCTAACATTTGGCCATATGTACAACAGTAACACAGAGTACACTTCAGTTCTAACTAAGGAGCAAATATTTAACATGTCCTATCACCTGCAAGGGCTACTGGGAAAGGGGAAGCCTTCTTTATGGGTACCAAACTGATACACTAGGGCCCCCCCCCCACAAAAAAAACCCCAGCAAACAGCCCAGATGACACATTTCAACAATTTGGGCTTAAAATATGTGCTTAAAAACTGGTAAAAAAATAGACATTTGTTCATCTTAACATCAAATGTTGTCTAGTTTAGTCAAAATCATTTATCAAAACAGACCCTGCTCCACCCTAACCCGGAGGCTGTACTTCCCCCACACCTCATATGATAGCAGTAACAATCAGAAGTATATCCATGTGATTTGCATAGTTGATTGTTGATATAATTGATAATTCACCTACCGATCAGCCTTACAGATTATGATCACCTTGCCTGAGACACCCCATGGTGCTGCTCTCCGGTATAAGGAAGCCGTGCGACGTTTAGTATTTTATATTTTGCATCTGATATGATTTGGATGTTGATGGAACAATACTGCTTTTAATGAAAGCACCAAGGTGCTGATGCCTCGGTGCCAGAGCCTTGGTGGAGGTATGCATTCTGGGCTCATCACCAAAATGTTATGGGTTCCTCTCTAGCCCAAGGATCACCTCTGGTAAAAAATTTCATCCAAATCCATCCAGTAGTTTTGGAGTACACGCATGTGCAGTGAAAATAATCTGGCGTTCACATGCCCGTACTGTCGGCAGCAGCCAGGAGCCACCAAACTGATTTGAACAGCTGCAATCCAAACACAAAAGAAGAGCACAGTGGCAGACGCTTTAAATGGTGGAATCGTTGGAGGTACATGAATACAATGAGTATCAAGATGAACTGGAGCTTTTGCTATTTAGTGGCAGAGGAAGACAACAGACGGGCAAAAAGACGGGCATTTGTTCACCCAGTATTGGCGGATTGCTCAGTACTTCCATCTCACGAGAGTTTCCGGGTGCATGCGCAGTTTACTGCGACTATTTGTGGGCAAGGAATGTTGGGACTTGTACTGCCGCCTCTAGTGGCCTGGCATAGTTATTACAATACCGTTCCATTAATGATAAAGGTGAGTTATTTTTGTGTTTATTTCAAAAATAAAGCCTTATCTCAAAATTCTGGCAAATTAAAAGTCAAGAAAATATGGCCACACAATGATACAAGCCTTTAGTTGCACTTAATTTTGACTGGGTGAGCTGAAAAGCTGGTAACAGACAGACGGACGGATACACCCCCCCCACACACACACACATTGACTAATTACCGTATACCTCAGTTTTCACTGAGGCATAATTATTTTTAACTGTATTTTAATGTTTAATTATAACTTGAATCAAAGTATAGAATCTTGTCGACTAATTATTAGTTTATAGGGTTTACACTCTTATACTTGATTCAGACAAATCAAATATAGAGCCATTTAGTGAAAACTAAGGTCAGAATAACGGCAGACTATTTACACATAACTCTTACAACTGGTCTGGACCACTCATAAATTTTGTTAGTAAATGTACAACATTTCTAGATACTAACAGATTGGTGAATCCCAAAAGTTCACATAAATTGATTGTACGTCACATTTACGAACAAATCTGTGAGCACTAATGGTTCCTGCATGAGACCCTGACTGGTAAAGGGAGAGGGTTGGCTGATATGAAGGAGAGAAGGAAGGTACTGTAGATATAGTGGGGCTCATTCATCAAACATGAGCGGAACAGATTTGTTCATAAACGGTTAGTAGAGTGAAATTCAGTTAAATTTAGAAGTTTTGAGTGAAATGTGATTCAGCATTCATCAGAATGTTAGCAGCTCCAAACTTTTCATAACTGTGAACAAAATCTACTCCTGCCTCAGACCACTCATAGAGCTTGTGTACATATAAATGCACCTAAATATCAGTTGTCATTGCCACATATTTCTGCCAGTAACAGTGCTACTATTGATTAAAGACTGAGGAGAAGGAGAGGAGGAAGGCGTGTTTGGAGGCAGTGACAGAGAAGGTAAGGCAAAAGTGTGGAGGTGAGAGTAAGGACTTTAAATGTAGGGCCTATGACTGGTAAAGGGAGGGAGTTGGCTGATATGTTGGAAAGAAGGAAGGTAGATATACTGTGTGTACAAGAAAGCAGATGGAAGGAAAGCAAGGCTAGGAGCAATCGTGGTGGATTTAAACTGTTCTACCATGGTGTAGACAGGAAGAGAAATGGAGTTGGAGTAATCTTGAAGGAAGAATATGTGAAGAGTGTTCAGGAGGTAAAGAAGGAATTAGGCATGTTCATGAGTTGGAAGTTAGAAGTTGAAGGTGTGATGCTGACTGTTCTTAGTGCGTATTCCCCACAAGGAGGTCAGTTTTAGGCATAAGAGGAATTCTGGAGTAAGTTGGATGAAGTGGTAGAGTGTCTTCCCAGGGGGAAGAGAGTGGTGATTGGAGCAGACTTTTAGGTGGGCTTTTAGGTGATGGGAACAGAGGTAGGTATGGTGTTAAGGAGAGAAATGTGGAAGAGAAATGCTGAAGGACAGATGAGTGTGGTTTTCTGAAAAGGATGGAATTGGCTGTAGTGAACGTGTATTTGAAGAAGGGAGAGGAACATAGGGTAACATACAAGAGTGAAGGGAGGTGCACGCAGGTGAACCACATCTTATACAGAAGGAGAAATCTGAAAGAGATAGGAGACTTCAAGGTGGTGTCAGGGGAGAATGTAGCTCGGCAGCATCAGATACAGTATGTAGTCTGTAGGATGACTTTGTAAACCAAGAAGAGGAAGCAGATGTGGAGTTGCCACAGGTTCTGGGTGGTAAGTCAGAATTACCAGATGGCTGTGAAAGTACAGCTAAAGTGGTGAGGAAAACTGCCAAGAAGGTATTTGGTGTATTCTCTGAACAGTGGAAAGAAGATAAGGAGAACTGGTGGTAGAATGAGGGGGTACAAGAAAGTATTCAAATGAAGAGGTTCTCAAATAAAAAGTGTGGTGGTAGGGGTGTGCCATATCGTATTGTTTATGATAATACCAGTATAAATTTTGATGCCGATGTAAAAATGAAGATTGTCATATTTGGGGTCTGCTGCATGATGACATCACAACGTTATGCTGCTGACGGAAGTTATGCGTTAACATAGAAACAACAAAACAAACATAGCGTGGGAAGCTAATGCTCTGTGGTTGGAGTGTCTGCGTCAAGTTGTGTTGAAATATTTCAGTTTTAAGGCAGTTTCAGACTGTTGCCCAGTTAAAAAAACGGTACAACAATGCTGATAATCTGCCCACATTTTTTTTCCGCATGTACAACACTCCAACAAGACCACTTGCCTTGGAGCAGTGTTGACGTCCAAAGTGTCTATAGAGTTTTATTTTCATTCCGTTTCGTTGCTTCAGCTTGATTTTATTCAATCAACCGAACCCCAAAAAAACATCCCTTCAGTACGACAAGAGCCAAAAAGTCCCAGGAGATGTCCATGCAGTGGAGACCATTGATGCAGGTTAACTAATTCAGCATACAAAAAGATGACTATTGGTGAGCAGCTGTGTGGTTTCATGCCAAGAAAGAATACTACAGATGCAATGTTTTGTTGATGGAGAAGTATAGAGAAGGTCAGAAGGAGTTGCACTGTGTCTTTGTCGATCTACTGTAGAGAAAGCATATGATAGGGTGCCAAGAGAGGAACCATGGCACTGTGTGAGGAAGTCAGGAGTGGCAGAGAAGTATGTGAGGGTGGTGCACGACATGAAAGAGGACTAAGGCGGTGGTGAGGTATGCTGTAGGAGTGACAGATTCAAGGTGGGGGTGGGATTATACCAGGGATCAGCTCTGAGCCCCTTCTTGTTTGCAGTGGTGATGGACAGGCTTACAGACGAGGTCAGGTAGAATTCTCTGTATGCCATGATGTTTGCAGACGACATTGTAATCTGTAGTGAGAGTAAGGAGCAGGTGGAAGAGAACCCTGAGAGATGGAGGTATGCACTGGAGAGAAGAGGGATGAAAATCAGAAACAAGACAGAATACATGTGTGTGAATGAGAGGGAGGCAGGTGTAACGGTGAAGTTGGAAGGAGCAGAAGCAGTGAGGGTTGTGTAAAAGTGTGAATGTCCTTGTACCATAATCTCACTCAAGATACATATGACCATTTTGTTCTTTTAGGGAGTATGCTGTAAACGAAGTGGTGGCAGGGATCCGGGAGTACTTCAACGTCATGTTGGGCACTCAACTGCTATACAAGTTTGAGCGGCCGCAGTATGCTGAGATCTTAGCCGAACACCCAGACATGCCCATGTCTCAGGTGTATGGAGCACCACACTTACTACGTCTGTTTGGTAAGGATTTATAAAACAGG
This sequence comes from Pholidichthys leucotaenia, assembly GCA_020510985.1. NCBI lineage: Eukaryota > Metazoa > Chordata > Actinopteri > Cichliformes > Pholidichthyidae > Pholidichthys > Pholidichthys leucotaenia. The sequence continues at coordinate 255,574,490 of CM035837.1, read as the reverse complement.
TGTGTAAACAATACATGCTACTAACTTTTTAATCAACTGACTTAACTTAGAAACTTGTATCTTTCCACTATAAACATTTTGTATTTAGTTTTGCTCTCAGTTGCCCTTCTGATGTTCACAGTGGTTGGCCGATTCTACAAAGCAGTACAGACTTGGTTTCAACCAGTATGATACCCATCTGAAGTGTTTCTGTTACTTGAAACTTCTTGAATTCATCATTATGCTTCTTTTGTTGCATGTCTAGAGTAATCTGGTGGTCTGTAGTGCAGCTGAATGACTAATTAAAGTTTACATTTGAACAAAAAATGGTCTCTGAAGCCACCAAACCGTTTCCACCAAACAATATGCATACAGTAGTTTGGCTTTCTTCACCATAATAGAGTTTGGAATGGTAAACCTGATCTGGTCTTCATTTCTACAGTGAGGTGTGTGAAACCAGACGGCAATAGCTACATCAGCTATGGATTTAGACCACTGATTCTTTGTCGGCCAATCAACTTCTCTTGGTATCCCAACAGAAGGGTGCTAAAAAGTGTGATGGTATTGGTGAATTATTTCAATACAGTACATAACTTTTGACAATCAAAACACAAATGCGCCTTTTCCGTATTTTTTGGACTATAAGGCGCACTTAAAATCCTTTAATTTTCTCAAAAATCGACAGTGCGCTTTATAATCCGGTGCGCCTTATGTATTAATTCTGGTTGTGCTTACTGACCTCGAACCAATTTTATGTGGTACACGGCGCTCAAAAATCTGTCAAAAATGTTTTAGTACGACTTTGGTAAACTACGAAGCCGAACCGCTTGATGGATTGTCGGAGCATTACGGTAGTCAGGAGCCTCGCGGAGTAATATGTGCTTCAACATAATGGCCGGATGGCTTTTTCCACAAATCTCCATCCCTATTGATCTGCCACTCCGTGCGCGCCCATCTCACCGATACTGTCAAAACCCAAGTGAAGCAAACTAATTCGGAGCTTGCCAGCATTCCGGGTGGATTAACCAAAGAACTCCAACCACTATATTGGTGTCAACAGGTCGTTCAAAGTTAAATTGCTAGCGAGTTACGCCACTATCTTCCAATGGATCGTGGATTGAAACTGCTCCTGTTTAGTTGTAATTAATGTTCAAAAATGATATTTTCGGGACGAAAGAATTCAAGCGTCCCGGCATTTGTTTGCATTGTTTACTTCTTGGGGCTGCTGCCGGAGAGCGAGCCGTATTGAGTACCGAGCGAGTATTCTGGCCAATATGGCGATGTAAACAGCCACGGACCAAAAAACGTACATTTGCTCGTGGAACAGGTCATTCACACTCACAGACAATCGCGCTATATGTGTCTATAATGACTATAGATAGGATTTTCTTTCCATGCACGCAAAAAAAAAAAAAAAAATTCCCAGATACCCAAAAGCCAATGGTGTATAGAACACGTATGTTAGGATTTGTATGTGAAATTTCGGCATCGAAACTGCTCCCGTTTAGCTGTAATTAAATATTCAAAAATGATATTTTTGGGACGAAAGAATTCAAGCGTCCCGGTATATGTTTACTTATCAGTGCCGCCGCCGGAGAGCGAGCCGTATCGAGTACCGAGCGAGTACCCAGCGAGTATCCTGGCCAATATGGCGATGAACAGCCACGGACTAAAAACGTTCCGCCTGCTCGTGGAACAGGTCATTCACACTCGCAGACAATCGCGCTATATGTGTCTATAATGACTATAGATAGGATTTTCTTTCCATGCACGCAAAAATTTTTTTTTTCCCGGCTCCGACTACCTCGCTTTAATGCGCCTTATAATCCGGTGCGCCTTATGTATGAAATTAGACCATCAAATAGACGTTCATTGATAGTGCGCCTTATAATCCGGTGCGACTTATAGTCCCAAAAATACGGTAAATTCTTCCGGTCTCCCGGTTCCGGCGCCACACGAGTTGGCTGCCTTTTGCAACTGCCTTTTTTTTTTTTTTTTTTTTTTTAGTCTTCCTTCTTCTTTCTACACCTTTCACTCTATATATATCACGGACACACAGATCGCCCCAAAGGTCTACCGAGTCGGACGGAGCCTCTGTTTACAGCAGGAGACGATACAGCAGGGAAGAGCTAGCTAGCACTCAACCGCCACCTGGTGCTAACGGAGAAACTCGATATACCGGGGAACTGAAGCGAAAATGACGCGGGTGCCGGGCTGGAGTTTAGGTGGCGTGCAAGAAATATAAGACAGAATAATAAAGAGCGATGGCAAGAACCAAGCAGACCGCCCGTAAATCTACTGGAGGAAAAGCCCCCGGGAAGCAGCTAGCCACCAAGGCTGCTCGGAAAAGCGCTCCGGCCACCGGTGGAGTGAAGAGGCCTCACCGTTACAGGCCCGGTACCGTGGCTCTGAGAGAGATCCGTCGCTACCAGAAATCCATGGAGCTGCTCATCCGTAAGCTGGCCTTCCAGCGCCTGGTGAGGGAGATCACTCAGGACTTCAAGACCGACCTGCGCTTCCAGAGCTCCGCCGTCATGGCTCTGCAGGAGGCCAGCGAGGCCTACCTGGTGGGTCTCTTCGAGGACACCAACCTGTGCGCCATCCACGCCAAGAAGGTCACCATCATGCCCAAAGACATCGAGCTGGCCCGCTGCATCCGCAGGAGAGAGCTTAGACTTTCTGCTGCACATCCACCAACCACAATGCTCCGCACTGTGTGTCTATATATATATATATATATATATATATATATAAATATTTATAGTAATATGTACATATGTATATTAGCTGCTGTTGTTTTTTCTTGCCTTCTGATTGTTGCTCTGAGTGTTGCTATCCCTGTGCTGTTGCAATCCTGGAATTTCCCCATTGTGGGACTAATAAAGGCTTATCTTATTTTAAATGCTTGTATCTGTAGAGTTCTTTTTCTAGATATAATTATGATACCAACAATGATCTGGTATGAGTGATCACAAATTTAAACAAAGTAGAGGGAACTCAGAGAGCACATACCTCCGCCAAGGCTCCATCCGTTCCTCCCTCCATCCATCTGTCTATCCATACTACTGTCTGTCTATTCCTTCCTACATTTTCTGA